>CM041210.1:11511438-12123393 GCA_023065735.1 Coffea humblotiana | reverse complement strand
TTAAAAGAAACAAAACCAGATTCGATGATGACCTTAAATCAAGTAATGAGACTTCACCACTTCACGAGAAGTACATTTTCCACCTACAAATGTGCACTTGTGGTGGTTCTTCAATCATCTGTAAGTTTTAAAGTTTCAAGAGATTCTAAGGAAATATGTTAGCAATTGAAGGAAAGAACGAGAAGAAAGAGAAGAATTTGGAACTAAAAAAAAGGAACACGGAATGGGAAAGAGAAAGGAAGGATGTGATGAGAATTTGGAGATTTGGAGAGAAAGAAAAAGATAGGAGAGGGAGAGTGGAAGAGGTATCGAGAGGTGTTTTGTGCTTGCCCTAGTTTTTGAAGGAGATATTGAAATCACATCGCATCGTCTGAAGAACATAAGGTTTTTTTGAAAAAAGGGGGGGCGACCCACGTGTGCGGCATGTGGGAGGACAACGAAGGATTTGGCTGAATCGAGTTGCCACTTTATCTACTTACGTTGATAAAACATCTAAATTTGATTTTTCAGTGGAGATTTGTCAATTTCACTAACATGCATCTAAAATTTTTCCTTATCGGTAAGAATATTGATTCCAAGTTTCTTAACATTCTCCTCAATAGAAGAACTATAAATTCCCTTATGTTTCCATTTTACTAGCTGCCTTGTTAGTTTTTCAGCATGAGATGAGATGTAAGCATTAACATATTCATAGTAAAGTTCATAAATAACCTCTTTAATCTCAGCAATAAACCTAGGAGTTTCATTCTCACAATAAATAACTAAAAAAACATGATGAATGAGAACAATTTTATACCTTGGATCAAGAATTTTTTGACCAGATTTTTGTAAATCTGTAGTTATACTAACCTTCTAGCACCTTTCAATATAGATTCCAACTTTGTTTTTTCAAATTGAAAAAAAAATTTAAAAAATCTTTTTCCCTCACACAAGCACATTAATTAAAAATATTACAATACTAAATATTTTTCTAAAATCATCCCACCCTGAAATTAATCAGGCAATCCCAACTTTAACTAATATTTCATAAAAAATAAAACCTCAAAACTCAAATAACATTCTTAAATCACATTTTTTCGCACATACACAATGATTAACAATATTACAATAATAAATATTTTTCTAAAAAGTCCCGAAAATAACCATGAAATCTCAACTTTAATCACTATTTCCCAAACAAAAAATATAAAAAATCACGTTAAATCTCAAACTCGTCAAAGTTAACTAATAGAAATATTACAATACAAATACCATACAATACGATGCCACAGTACAGTAGAATACAATACAACAGTACAATACAATTAGTTAAACCACCACTAACCCACTCTGTACTTCCTACTTTCGACTGTCTCCAATCTCCACTTTTTCTATCTGAAACTACTTGAGTACTAAACCCTAATGATTTAAATACTCTTTCACGCACAAAACACACATACGCACGCGCACGCGCACGCACATCGCTGCTGTCTTTCTCCGCAACTCTCCCTATCTAAACCCTAGAAAATCAGCAGCTTCAAGATTGGAATCTCATTTTCTAGGGTTTAGCAGTTACCACCTCGATCATCGTCGTCATCAGTATATCTGAAATAAAATTTTTGGATATATTTTCGACACTTGTATCAGTAATAATCATTTTGGTTTCTCGAGGGAAATGGATCTTCAGAATTTGGCTATAATTCTCCGTGGTGCGCTTAGTCCCAATCCTGATGAACGTAAAGCTGCTGAGGAGAGCTTGAATCAAGTAATTTATTAATTAGCTGCTTTTTTTTTTGGAATCATGATTGAATTGTTCGGTTTTTATTCTGATTCTCCCTTCGATGGATTTTATGCTTATAATTTCGCGGAATTGGATTAGACGTTGATAGTTTCTGCTATTCTTGTTACCACTTTTTAATTGGTTTTTTCTCTAGAATTTTATGTGATGAATAGTTGTGTTGGAATCGTGTTTATCTTTTTCTAGCATTTAGCTGTAGTTAGAGTCCTGCTTTTATGTGTATGAATTTGTTTTTGTGTTTTAATTCGTGTTTCGGAAATGTTGTTTCAGTTTCAGTACACGCCTCAACATTTGGTGAGGCTGTTGCAGATTATAGTAGATGGAAACTGCGATATGGCAGTAAGACAAGTGGCAAGTATTCATTTTAAAAATTTCATAGCGAGAAACTGGGCCCCACATGACGCTGGTAAGTAACACGGGGTTTATTAGTATCTGATTTGCCTTGTGCTGGTCTATTTATACTTGCAAGTGCGGATGTTTGTAAATTTGAGTCTTTTATGGTTAATCATGAGATACTTTTAGTGGTGTGGTATTCCTTATACTTGGATTGTATGTGTATGGTGCAATTTAGAGATGAAAAAGTTGAGAAAATATGTAGGTGAGCAATCGAAGATCTTGCCAAGTGATAAGGATGTGGTGAGGCAGAATATTCTGAATTTCATTGCTCAAGTTCCCCAGTTGTTAAGGTAAGCATTCATGTGTTTAGGTGTAGCACTCATGCACTAGATACTCTGATCCTCTTTATGGGGTGCCCATATGATCACAGATTGAGTTATAGCTAAGTTTTTTTTTTTTTTGAAAGGGGTCATAGTAGCGCATTTTCTTGGTATTGGTTGTGTTTGAATAAGGATGAAAAGAATAAGAAAGAAGAGGTACCATGCAGGTTGGATGAAAGAATCATAATTTTGTTGAGTTGGTTAGCATTTTTTTTTTATTTTTCTGAATTTATTCATGAAATGTTGGGAGTGTTCTGTCCTTAGTTGTCTTGTTACTAGGAAAACACTTGTAAGTGAGAAAATTACAACAATTGCTACAAACAAAATGTTTCTACAAAAATTGTATTTTTGAAGTGACATGATAAATTCATGGTTAACTTCACTCAGACCAGTGTCCGTCTTGCAATTATAGTGTTAGTAGATTGTGCTTGTAAAGGTTCATGATGTAGGCTGTTTAGTTTTTGCTATATAATTTTTTCGTGGTGATGGGACTAGAAACAATCACACAAATTTTTTTTAACCATATTTCGGCTACAGTCCTTTCCTATACAGTCTTGCTTATTTAAAAATGGGGTTGAGTTAAGCTGATTGGTGAGATGGCTGATGATGTCATTATTAGTACATACATGTAAAACCAAATTACTCTTTTTTTTTTCCTGTTCTTATGTAAGCAAGCCTAATAGGCTTTTTCCAACCTAGATTATCCCAGTTCTTGAAATCATCTTTGAAATTGGAAAATAACTTTCCTCTAACTTAACTCTGCCTCTCTCTCTCTCTCTCTCTGAAAATAAATAGAGTACAGCTGGGTGAGTGCATGAAGACAATAATACATGCTGATTACCCAGAGCAATGGCCAGCCTATTGCATTGGGTGAAACTCAATTTGCAGGATCAGCAAGTTTTTGGTGCTTTATTCGTGCTAAGGATCCTTGCTAGGAAATACGAGTAAGTCTGGACTTAAAAAAAATGTGATAATTCATCTACAGCTTATGTTTTTGCTTATTTCTGTGGATCATCCTTTTTGGAATGTCTTTTTGTGTCTGTCTATCTATTGATTTTGGGGAAGTCTGTCTATTGAAATATGGGAATGTATCATAGTATAATGTTGCTGGAAGACCATATGGAACATGCATTATAGGGCATTTTCCTTAGTTCAAATTCTGTTAGATAACTGGCTGAACTTCCTAATTACTTCTCTATTGGTTTCACTTTGTACACTCAGGTCTTCATGGAATAATCTTTCTCAACACAAAAGGGGATATAACCTGTATAGGTACATGCACATATCTGTTTGTGAGGGGCAGGGGGATGGCATGCATGTCTGTAGTTTGTTGGTGTACACATGATTTCTTAATCTTTAATGCATTTTCATACCAACCACGAGAAAAGACTTCAAAAAATAGCAATTGTTTGTGTAGATCTTATCCAGCATATGTGAAGGAACTTGTGATTTCTAATGCCCTTTGGTTATCTGATGTTTACAAAGAGCATCATATTCACACGGAATGCAAATAAAGGTAGTAATTTTGCCAATTTTGTCGTCCTGTATGAAGTTTTGTTTGGGGCTGGGAACCTTTCGACTGGGATGTCTAAATGGAAATTGACAACCAGTCATCCCAATAGAAGGGATTAGAGGATGCACTGAGGGTAGTGAAACATATCATGGCTTGAAGTTTTAACTGAAATAGCTTGGAGACCTAAATTGGGAGCACTGATATGTGGATGGTTTAACATGGTACTCTACCCATTTTCAGAGCTAAATTACAGCATTACATCGCGAGTAGTTGGGTTGCGTATGTGGAGTGTAGGATTGATCTCGTTTTGCAAAATTGAAGTTTACAAGACGACAAAACTTTTATCGTTTTTTATTTTTTAAACTTGACTGTTATTACAACAATGGTTCAATTAGATGTTTAACTTTCAAAATGTGGTACTGTCTCTCTTATCTCAACAAGTATGAAAAAATTTACATAGTTCCTGTTTGTTGTTTACAGGTTTAAATCAGATGAAGAGAGAACACCAGTTTACCACATCGTTGATGAAACATTTCCTCCTCTCCTCAATATCTTCAACAGACTTGTTCAGATTACAAATCCTTCAATTGAAGTAGCAGATTTGATCAAGCTTATATGCAAAATATTTTGGTCTTGTATATATGTATGTTATGTTACTAAAATTTCATAGCTTGACATTGGTTGCTCTTTCATCTAGCAGATGGACAAAATGCCTTACGTATGAAGGCCTTTTTGCCTCTCATCAAATAGTTAGACCAACTCTGTCTTGTGATTGGTTAAAGGTCACCATACCTGCAGTTGTTTTAGAAAGCAAGATTCATGAACGGCCATTTTTTAATGCTAATAGCTCTTCCAAAGACAAATCCGCCCCTTGTTTTACATTTTGACTATAGCAAATGTTTGTGTTTTTATTTCATTTTGTATCCATTTACTTTTGTTGATTATGCAGTACGACTAGATGTTGGAAATTTATTAATGTACCTTTATGTGTCATGCCTCTATGTCTGTATGTTCAACAGATTAGGTTTCATGAAGTGTGCTTCTGTATTCTTCAATATCTGCTCATTTAGGAATAGTGCTGATTTTAGGATTCATCTGCCTGGATTATTTCAGTGGTTTTTCTCATAATTGTAGAGTTGCTTTAACTACTAAGGAATAATTAAATTCTCAAGCTTGGACCAAAGTGATTATCATCCAAAGCAGCAGAGCTCAAATTTTTGTGAGTAAAAGTTTTTCTTGTGATAAACTTATCTTGGTACTTTTGTTGTTACAGTTGGAGATTCCCAAACAATTATTTGATCCAAATGTGTTCAATGCCTGGATGGTTCTATTTCTAAATATATTAGAGAGACCTGTCCCATTAGAAGGGCAGCCTGTTGATCCAGAGGTGCGGAAATCATGGGGATGGTGGAAAGTGAAGAAGTGGACAGTTCACATACTGAATCGACTTTACACACGGTTGGTTGATAGCATTGCTCTTGTTTTATCAGTTATCACCTTGTATCATTATTTTTTAACTCCTTTTTGTTTTCTTTTTATTTCTTTTTAAAATGTTTTTGGGGCCTTTCCCTGTTGTAGGTTTGGGGACTTGAAACTTCAGAATCCTGATAACAAAGTATTTGCCCAAATGTTTCAGAAGAATTATGCAGGAAAAATTTTGGAGTGCCATCTAAATCTGTTGAATGTTATTCGTGTTGGAGGCTATTTGCCTGACCGAGTGATAAATCTTATTTTGCAATACCTGAGCAACAGGTTGGTGTAATGCACTTCTGACTCATTCTCCACTTATTAGATACTGTTTTTGTGGTGCAGTGTGAATCACTTGGTTATATTGTTCTACTTCTTTTCTTTTATGGACTTTACATTTCATTTATTTTTGTTGTGGAAATGTAAAGGAAGCTATTAAGTCTTGATAGCTAGTACCTATAAATTTAAGTCAGTTTCAATAATTGGAAGTTTGAGGATTTAACTATTCAGTCTGCGCCTTTCTGGTTCATGATTTTTTTTATTGAAATTTTGCAGTATTTCAAGGAGTAATATGTATAACCTTCTCCAACCAAGGCTGGATGTGGTTCTATTTGAGATTATTTTTCCACTCATGTGCTTCAGTGATGCTGATCAAAAGCTTTGGGATGAAGACCCACATGAGTATGTGAGGAAGGGTTACGGTAAGTGATTGGAATTGGGTCTGACTCTGTTAGTGCTGGTATTTGTGGCTTTGCATCCGAGCTTTGGTGAATACATAATTTTTCTCTATTCTTTGCTAGACATAATTGAGGATTTATATAGTCCTAGAACTGCTGCAATGGATTTTGTGAGCGAGTTGGTGAGGAAGCGTGGTAAAGAGAACCTTCAGAAGTTTATTCTCTTTATTGTGGAGATTTTTAATAGGTACGTTGTCTGCTTGGTGGACGTTATTTTGTATTCCTTGAATTGTAAGATGACATAATGTAGCTTATTTTGTATTCTTGTTTCATTATCTTGTTATTCTAGATATAATAAGGCTGTCCCAGAATACAAGCCCTTTAGGCAGAAAGATGGTGCCCTTCTTGCTATTGGAGCTCTATGCGATAAGCTTAAACAAACTGAACCGTACAAGTCGGAGCTTGAGCGCATGCTTGTACAGCATGTTTTCCCTGAATTCAGTAGTCCTGCTGGTCATCTTAGAGCTAAGGTGTGTTTTTATTCTTTTGGCCCATTATTGACCATATGGCCATTCTGTACAATCTTTTTTTAGTACAATGTCTTTCCTCATTTATGTTGCTTGTATTAGACCAAAAAAAAAAAAGAACTAATGTTTTCCCTGAATTCAGTAGTCCTGCTGGTCATCTTAGAGCTAAGGTGTGTTTTTATTCTTTTGGCCTTTTATTGACCATATGGCCATTCTGTACAATCTTTTTTTAGTACAATGTCTTTCCTCATTTATGTTGCTTGTATTAGACCCAAAAAAAAACAAAGAACTAATTTTTCTGTCTGGCTTTCTATAATGCTTCCTAGTAGTGAAAAATGTCTGTTGTATTGATGTTTTCCTCGTTTTATGAGCGTACGTCATTTTGCCTAGTTTGAGAAACTGTAATTTTCATTACTATATTTAGTTCTAATGTATTTTTTCACTAAAAACCTAATCTGAAGGTTTTGAGGTCCAGACTTTTGTTCGATTAATACAATTCTTGGGGAAAATCATTGTTATTTGTTTGGTTCTTATGTCTGTAGGTAAGTTTGACTTATTATGCATGTTTATTTGATCTCTTTACTTATTACTTTGTTCATGGTTTGGAATGTTAGGCAGCTTGGGTTGCTGGACAATATGCTCATGTTAACTTCTCAGACCCAAATAATTTCCGGAATGCTCTGCGCAGTGTTGTTGCTGGAATGCGTGATCCAGAGCTCCCTGTTCGTGTTGATTCTGTTTTTGCTTTGCGTTCCTTTGTTGAAGCCTGCAAAGGTTAAACTTTCTGAGATCCTATTTCTCTTAAAAGTCTTTTATTGATTTTCTTGGCGAGGAGATAATTTATCTTCTTGTTCAGATTTGGATGAGATTCGACCAATTCTTCCACAATTACTAGATGGTATGTGGTCTATAAATAACATTTACTTTCTTTAGCTGTCATTTTTACTATTATATTTCACGTTATCAACAAATCCTTTTTTTACAGAATTTTTCAAACTTATGAATGAAGTAGAAAATGAAGATCTTGTATTTACATTGGAGACTATTGTGGACAAATTTGGAGAAGAGATGGCTCCTTATGCTCTTGGATTGTGCCAGAATCTGGTAACACTTGATTGCTTGTGTATGTGAAACTAATTGGTCAGTGATCTTATTTCTGTAAAGCACACTTGAATTTTTCAGGCTGCTGCCTTTTGGAAGTGTTTGAATACTGCTGAAGCAGATGATGAGGCTGATGACCCTGGTGCATTGGCTGCAGTTGGTTGTCTTCGCGCCATAAGCACAATTCTTGAGTCTGTCAGCAGCCTTCCTCACCTTTTTGTGCAGATTGAGCCAACTTTACTCCCAATTATGCGTAGGATGTTGACAACTGATGGACAAGGTACTTGTGCTTCTGTTTGGGTATTTGTTCTAAATTTCCATGCCAATATGCTGTGTGGTTGACCAAGAAAATTCAGGAAAAGTACTGTGGACTGAATTGTCATGCTTAGAATTGTTTTCTGTTAGCAAATATTAACCAGTTATTGGTGCTTAAATTCTAGAGACATGAATTTAAAGTGTTAACATACTTGGCAAAGGGAAAGAACTTACAAAGAAGTAACTATGTAGTTCTTTTTTTTCCCCCTAAATTCCTAGTTATGAACTGCATTCACATTGAAATTTATCAATCTGCCGGAGTTTGTGGCAGCAGAAAGGCACAAAGCTGGAAAGGAAGATAATTTAAGAAACAAAGAGTACGGGACACATTTTATATCATTTGTAGATGATATGGCACTTTTTAATTGCTGCTGTCCTTTTGATCTAAACTACGTGGAATTAGCATTTAGATGCAATTATCTATGATGTTTGATTTTGAAATGTCTCATGTTGGTCATCTATGGTGCTAATTATTGTTGGCTAGCTCACTAATAAGTCATCTTCTCCATCTATTGAAGACTTTGTGACTGATAAGCTTATTTGCTCTTTTTTCGCAGAGGTCTTTGAGGAGGTACTGGAGATTGTGTCATACATGACCTTTTTCTCGCCAACAATATCCATGGATATGTGGAGTCTTTGGCCATTAATGATGGAAGCACTTGCTGACTGGGCCATTGATTTCTTTCCAAGTATGTATGATAAATTATTCATCTCATCTTATTGGAGAAAAGAGCACTTTTTTAAGCAGCCATGCTGTATGTTTTTCTTTTCTTTTCCAGTTTCGGTTGGCTTTTTTAAGCCCTTTTTCTATAAACATTAAGATTTTTTCATTACCTTCAAGAATAATATAAAAACAGAAATCAAAGGGGTTAAGCTTTTGCTGACCTTCACTTTCCTACCTTGGATTGATTAATTGATGGAAGGAGCCTAATGAACTCCGTTCCCTTGTTTAATTTCTGGAGGGTGCATTGTGGTGAAAATTTTATATTCAGGAGTTTCACATCTACTTTTATCTTTTTGATGGTCTTGTCTCTTCAGCAGCTTACTTGCACCCATTTGATAACATTATGCAGATATATTGGTTCCACTAGACAACTATGTGTCTAGAAGTACAGTACATTTCCTCACATGCAAAGAACCAGACTACCAACAGAGCCTTTGGCATATGATTTCATCTGTGAGTTGAATGTTTCTACCCCAAGTTGGTTAAAGCTGCATCCTTCGGAAGTGTCATTGGTTCATTCATTGTGCAGATCATGGCAGATAAAAACTTAGAGGATGGTGATATTGAGCCAGCACCTAAGCTCATTCAAGTGGTGTTTCAGAACTGCAGGGGCCAGGTAGATCACTGGGTTGAGCCATATATCAGAATTGCTGTTGAGCGCCTGCGCCGAACAGAGAAACCTTATTTGAAGTGCCTCTTGATTGAAGTGGTATGAATCTATTATTTGTGTTTCATTTGGTTTTGTCTCTGATGTTTGAAAAGAGGTCTGATTTATACATTGCTCATTGTTATTATAGTAGCAGGTCTGGTAAAAGATTATAACTGATTAATTACTATTTATTAGACATATTTGTTATTACTTTCATAATCCTCCATGAACATTTCACCAGTTTGAAAAAATGTGTGCAAGAAATATATTGGTGAGCTCTGCACGTCTAAATTTCTTGTTAGTTGGGGTTGTTGGGTGTGACATTGGTTGGATGGTTCAGCTATTTATTGGTTGTAATGAACAAGAAATTAGAGCTTATTTTGGAATTATGATAGGATGCATCATGCTTTCTTGGAATTTTCATTGTTGCACTTTTTGGTTCTTCAGAAGACCTGGAGGGTGCTTTCTTCTAGCAACTCTTCTTTACAGGGTTAGAGTCCCAAGTCTTTTGGGAAAGGATTTGTGTTCATAGAAGGTGAAGGATGGATGTTAGGTGTCATAGTAAGCTTATAAATATCAAGTGAGTGTGTGCATGTTTGTTATTCTATCATCATTTTGTTTGCGGGCACTGGTGAATGTATATGTTTATCTGTTTGTCGGATCTTACCAACTGTAGATTGATCAGCACTTTGTTTTATGTGTTGTAGATTGCCGATGCTCTTTACTACAATGCTTCATTGACTCTAAGCATACTGCACAAGCTTGGTGTTGCTTCGGATATTTTTGCCCTTTGGTTCCAAATGTTGCAACAAACTAAAAAGAATGGAGTGCGAGCTAACTTTAAAAGGTAGTCATTAGTTTCAAAAAGCTGTACATAAAAACTCAAAATGTACATCTTGTTTCTTTCCCTTCCTTTTGCCGGGCAGCTGTAGATAGCGTTTTGTGTGATGTTGCAGGGAACATGATAAGAAGGTATGCTGCTTGGGTATGACATCATTGCTTTCTCTTCCCAATGACCAGTTCCCTGCAGAGGCTTTAGACCGTGTTTTTAAAGCCACTCTGGAACTTCTAGTTGCATACAAGGAACAATTGGCAGGTTGGTGATCCTGGGCACTCTGCCTTTTTTCTATTGCTACTGCGAGATTTTCTTGTGACAGTTAATCTTTTTGGTTACTACTGTATGATGGTGTCAAATTTTAGCACTACATTTCATTCCCACCTTTTCAATGTGCACAGAAGCAGAAAAGGAGGCTGCTGAAGATAATGATGATATGGATGGCCTGCCAACTGATGATGAGGATGATGATGGTGATGTATCTGACAAGGAAATGGGAATTGATGATGAGGATGGAGATGAGGCTGACAGCATTAAACTTCAAAAGTTGGCAGCTCAGGTGAGACTTTGTTAGGCTTATAGGATTGGCATGTCAAGAAGTTTTAAATTGGAATGATTGCAAGCGGATTTAAAAATTTTCTGTTTGCCAGTACTTGCACTTTTAATGCAAATATGATTTTTGAATTTCTGAATCAAAGAATCACTTCTGTTATGTCACGTCCCTTCGAGCTTTTACATCAAGAATTAAGAAAGCACGATAAGCGTTGCATTCTAATTTGTTCTGATGCCTTGCAACCCGTACTGGTCATCTCTATTGTTAAAAGATTTGATAGATCCAATAAATTACTGAGTGCCTGGGAAATCTCGTGAGAATGTAAAAATGTTTACAATAAGAATAAAAAGCAGCTGTGAAAGAGCTGAGAAAGAATATTTAGTGTTCTCATCCCCATAATCTGTATTTAAATGGTTCTACTTTAAAGGTAGCTTGTGGTACCAAGTTCTGCAGAATGTAGTAGAGTTGTTTCTGTATCATAGATTGAGAGATTTGCTTTGCAGGCCAAGGCTTTTCGCTCAACTGAGGATGATGAGGATGACTCAGATGATGATTTCAGTGATGATGAAGAATTGCAGTCACCCATAGATGACGTAGATCCTTTTGTCTTCTTTGTCGATACAATAAAAGGTAAAATTAGAATTTCCTCTTACATGGATCTTGATATAGATTGAACAACTCTCTAACATGCTCATTCTTCTCTACCCAAAATTTTGATGTAGCCTTGCAAGCATCTGATCCTTTGAGGTTCCAGAACCTGACCCAGACACTTGATTTCCATTTTCAAGCCCTTGCCAATGGTGTTGCTCAGCATGCTGAGCAGCGAAGAGTGGAAATTGAGAAGGAAAAAATGGAGAAAGCATCTTCAGCTGCAGTGGGCGCCTCATGATTTCGTTTTGGAGAGCCCTGATTGCTGGTATTATGGTTTTGGTGTCTTGAGTTCATTGGTCATCATGCAATAATGGTGCCAGAAAATCAAGATTGAGTTGGAAGCTGTAGAGTTCTCTGGGTTCAGTGGTCTTGGTGATCAGTGAGTATGAATCCATATTCTGGTCCAAACACGTGTCTGCATTCCAAAGATGAGCTTAACCGGAACTCATGATGCTGCTGCCCCTTTTCTCTGAAGCTGTGGGTTTGCGCTAGTCATTATCTGTTGAATCGGCTGTTCTATATAAGAATATCGCCTTTTCTCAGGTTATCCTTTTAGAGGAGGAGTCTTGTAGTTGTAGAATTTTTATACGGATGGACAAAAAAAAAATATATATTTTGATTAGTGACCCCTCTGTTCGGCGTAGCAGGAGGGTGAAGTCCATACAGGTTATATTAGTTGTATTGCGGTTGGTCTGAAGAGGTCGGTGGTAGATGTATCCTTATTCATATCCATGTCATTCTTTTCTTATTGTTGAGAGTGCATACATTTTTGCTTGGCGGTGTAGTTCACATAATGTTGCATCATTGGTCATCTTGTGGGTTGTCGGGAGATTTTGCTTGCGATCCTAATAGGTTTAGAAAACTGTATTCTTTAACATTTGTATCGAATTGAAGTTTCAATTTTGTCTTTCCTGTAGTGATCTTTCTTGCTGGTATCCTATTTTTTGTTTATCCTTTTAGATGAAATTTTTGTACGCATTTGGATTGCAAATGTTCAGAGGCCCAGGTTTTGACATTTGATGCATGATCAAGCCTCTAGGTAGAACTTACCGCTGTTTTAAAGCTTGCTGCTAGAAGTACCCGAGTGGAACTCACTAAGAATCCTCGGTCTTGAAATTATATATTTTGTCGCATTTGTCCCGTGTTTATGCAGCTGCCAAGTGTATGGATGCTCGTGTTATCAATGCATCAATACATGCAGTAGCTATAGAAATACGGGACAGAAGATAATTTAGTGACGGGGGATTCTCAGTGAGTTCTCACTACCTCTTTCGCATTTGAATCAGATTCTACGAGCTTGACACTTGATTTAGATAGATATTCATGGACAGAGGATCAAAACATCAGTGATCAATTTTCTGTTTATGGTAGCTGGGCGTTGCAATGATGCGGCCCAGGCATCTTCTCAGGTTCATGGCCTGATTTATCATCAATACCAAGTTCGGTTGATACACAGATGAAAAAAATTTGATGAGCTAAGACTTTGAGCATCAAGTCCTTCCATCCAAAATTTTAAGGTTCCAGATAAAGTTTGAGCAATTTCTGGGCTGTTGCTCAGCGCTGGATTCTGATGTATGATACAAGTTGACGTTTTTGACCAAATAATGGAAAAAAAAAAAATCTCTGAGACCAATGATCCACAGTTGAAAATTTTGAGAGTTAACCTGGATTATTGTCTTAAGTCACCATAAAGTTTTAGTCAGCCAATTATAAGAAAACTGCAAACAGCTTGGTCACCCAACCTCTAGTTTAGCCATTAAGTTTTATGTTTTTGTTTCTTTATTTCTGTTTAGTTTATGGAGTATTTATGTCCACACCTACTATTTTAGGGCAATTAAAGATAAATATATCAAATGACTTTATATTTTCCTTTCTCGGTTTCCCTATTTGTTTTTTTTTTTTGGGTTTACAAGATAATTGGTGGGTTTATTTTCTTGTGTATTTTAATTTATTTTTTTAAAGAAATAGATGTACATAGACGTAAGAAGATAAAAGAGACTTAACAGTGATGATAACTATTAATAAGTGCTGAAACTATCTCAATGTTTAAGTTGCCTTCTATTAATTTATTGTGAAAATTTTGTTATCACTAATATCTAATTTTCATGAACTCTCAAAGCTGACACATATCTAGTTAGGCTAAAACATTAGATTTGTAAAAAGGGGAAGGAATCAATCCTGTTTTGTCAGCTATCATCACGAACCTAAAGGAAGTCGTCTATTCTAATCAGTGAATTTCTACCATTGTAAAAAGCAAAAATTTTATGTCCTTTCACATTTCTTAAAACCAAGGCTGTGTTGAGAAGTATAACTTCATTCCATCGTTTTTACAATATTGGTCAATTGATATAGTATTGTACTTTGTGAGTTTGCGTTCGAAAAACTTTTTTTGGACCTTGAAACATAATACTACCTTTCAAGAATGACGGATAGAAAGGGTTTTATGGAAGAGCCAAATTAAGGGAACCAAAAATGGGCTAGAATAAATAGCACAAAATAAACTGATTTCAGCAACTAGTATATATATGTCACTAGTCAAATTTTCCAATGATGGTCCTAATTTCTGACTAAAATCAATTTTCAACTGATGACAAATCAATTCTGAGAGATTCACTCTTTATCTGTAATTTTTCTTTGCTCCCTGCTATATTGGCTTTTCGTGTAAACAATCATTTCTCTAGACTAAAATCAATTTTGCCACAGCCCAAAGAAGCTAATTTTTGGTGGTCACCAAAAGGGATTAAGTCCTTTCTTGGGCTCTAGATCGAGGTATGAACCTCCACTTACAATGAAAAAAAAAAAATCCAAAGGAACATCTCTTTGATATATTTGGATTTGTATACTTGCTAGCCCATTATACAGTTTTTTAGACTCCATCTCCTTTTAAAATAGGATAGATTAGATTATAAAAATATTATCGTTGTGACAAAAAATAAAAAAGAAAGAAAGTAATTTCGCAATTTATGATTTCAAACCATGGGCTAATTTCTCAGAATATACCCCAAAAAAAAAGTCCGTCAAATGTATGTTTGAAAAACGCATTGTATAAAACTATACCTGTCGTGCCTAGTCAACACGACGAGAAATTTATTTATTTTTAATTGCTACAGGCTCCCGTGCTATGCACGGCAGCCTTCTGCAAATTTTTTTTTTTTTTAATAAAAAATGGAGCCTGCTACCGTGCACAGTAGGTACGGTAGCAGGCAGTCGGTCAAAAAAAAAAAGCTACGGTTGCAACTGCATATGCCTGGACTTTTCGCAATGGATCTTCTGTCCCATATCTTGGACTAATTACTTAGAATATTGGCAAAAAAAAGAAAAGTCGGACACTTATTGTTCTGACAAGATTGTGGTATCAATCTACCTGACATAATTTTTTTTTTAAAAAAAAGATGACAGGCTGCAGGGCTCTGTCTGCAAAAAGTTAAAAAAAAAAAAAAACCCTGACTCATATTCATAATTCGACAAAGGAAAAGGCTGGCGGAATCATATTTATTGGCTGGCGGACTCATATTCATGACTTGTTCTCTTCGTCACCGATACAGAAATTAAGCAATTTTCACCAAAATGAACAGCATGAAGATGTCGCTTTTTGAAAAAAAAAAAAAAAAAAAAAAGAAGCTGCACGTTAGATACGTAAGTCTTTGTTTCAGTTTTTCCACACTTCCATTTTTCATTATTTCTTTTTGGTCGCATGATAGAGGGGACTGACCTCAAGATTTATTTTATTCTTTTCTTCTGTTATGGGGAAAGGATGAAGTTTCCAACTCTTATCCATTAACTCCCTATGCTGCTTCATATATATCAAGCTTTCATGTTTGTGTTTATAAGAGAGGGAAGGGAAAATTAGAACGTTAATCCATGATCAAGAATTTAAATGAACAAATCGGTTGTCAATAAAAAAAAAATGGTTTCTAAAAGGGGGGAAAAAAGAAAGAAAGAAAAGAAATCAGTTTACTCAAAGAAAATTTCATGAATTTCACCCCTAACCCTGATTAAACTGAAACATCCATCTGAAATACCATGTCGGACTGAACTTTTTTGGCTATCTAATTAAGTGCTCTCTTTTTCTTTCCTTTTTTTTCCTTCTGGCTATATATTAAGAACTTAATTATAATGTAATATTTCTAAGTATATTAATTACTACTACTATATACTTTTTTTTTTTGTCTACCTAGAAGGTATCTGGGCTGCAGGTAAGCCGGACCCGACTAATCCTTCTATGGCTCAAGAAGAGAGCCCCTTCTCCTTTAACTGTTAACCCTAGGACTCGATTCCTGATGGGGGAAATGGACAACGGATTCTGAGGAGCTTCCGTGACCAACCGAGCTGCCCAGGTGGGACTACTACTATATACTTATTGTGTTATATTTTGTAGCAAAGCAAAATGATTGTGAGGCTCTGGTGTATCTGCACGGGAGAAGTCAGAACTGAGAAGGCAGCAAGCAGAAGCAGAAGCAGAAGAAGGCAGTCAGGGAGTGATAAATCATAAATGATAATTAGCTGCTTAGCTGAAAATGGATGGCTTGTTTTAGCTGGTAAATTTCTTCACACGCCAGACTTGCTCCCCTTGGAAACTTAATTATCATACAGATACCACTACTACTAGCTAGCTACTAGAGTAAATTTTCACCAGACTAGAGTCCGCTCCTGAACACACGTTTCCTGAGATTCCACCGGCCTTTTCTTTTTTTATCGACTTATGAATATGAGTTAGACTTTTTTTTTTTTTAACTCTTTGCAGACTGGCTGCCGAGCTCTGTCAGTCCGGCAGCCAGTCAAAGAAAAACTTTTGACTGCCCGGCAGCCTGTCATCTTTTAAAAAAGAAAAAAAATTTGTGTCAACCCGGCACCAATAGATTAATACAACACTTCTATCAGAACCCTAAGTGTCCGACTTTTTTTTTTTTTTTTTTTGCCAATATTCTAAGTAATTAGCCCATACCCTGTGCTACTCTCTGTTCCACTTATTATTAAATTGCTATTTCTCCTACATAAACATCATGTTTTAGTTCTTTTTTGTTTTCTTAAAATTCAATAACTATTAATTGAGTAAAAAATAAATACGGCAGCTTCAAAAAAGCAATATATAATAGAAAATTCAAAAATATAGCAGAAAATTCATAAAAAATGAGTTAAAAAATATAGCAGAAAATTCATAAAAATCTCATTTTTTATGCATTTTGATTTTTTGAGTTTGTTAAATTTTGTATATTACTCAATTAATAGTTATTGGATCTTAAGGAAACAAAAAAAAAACTAAAACATGATGTTTATGTAGGAGAAATAGCAATATAATAAAAAGTGGGACAGAGAGTGGCACAGGGCGTGGGACAGACGTGGACCTTCTCCTACCCTTTTCCTAAATAGACCCAATCAGTAGTAAGAATTATCCTATGATCTCTCTGCAGTTCTTGCATTTGTTGCAAACCCATTCATCGGCTTCAGGGAATTGGTCAGAAGTACTGGACATACCTATCATTTTCATGCACATGCAATCAGGCAAGTAACGCGGAGTAGGCCAAGCCAAGTAGTTGGTTATCAACCAAATTTAGACTTACGAGAGGAATCGACAAATATAATGGTTGCTTTCATGATGTCTTTTCCATTTCCAATCATTCAAACTGTGGTTTTCGTAGTTTTTCTTTGGGTGAAGAAGCAGGGCTCGGGTCTGCATTTCATCACTGGCCTTCGTTTCTTTGACAATTCTGCATCCATCATGCTGGAGTGTGCCTGTGTTGTCATCTAGTCTGATTATTTGTTTATGACTCGGCATCTAAACTAAGTCTACTAACCATCCAAGTGCCTCGATATAATGTCATGGTTTCATTCTAAGTTATTTTGCTATTGTTTTTGTACTCATCCTCTAGTTTGACCGAATCATATGTCCATCTATGGAAGTCAAGGGCAGGAATATTTCAAGGCAAATTGATGTTGCTGATGGAGCCATGAATGCAACAATTATCAAGTCCCGCCTATTTTTCTTAGCCAAGTTTTGGACAAATATTCTGAATAATATTTTATGTCAAAGTAAAATCTTTCTAGACAAATGCGCCATTATGTGGCAACTTTAACTTCCAATAAATGGATTAACTAAAACATATTCATGTCAAATTTCGGACAGAGATGTAGAATATTTTATTTTGAAGATGAAAAGCTCCAGATTGATATTATGACTTTGGTTGACTCTGTCATAGTTCATTGGTGTCAAATTCTAGAGTGTCTGACGATCTCTATTCTACCAGTGTTCATTTGCTGCTAAATCTGAAGATGGCAAAGCTGGTGTACAGCCTTGTGTATTTGTTGAACTTCCCTTGATAAATCCACTAGCAAAACACACCAAGGTTTAGTTTAGAAGAGACTGAGAAAGTCCAGGCATATGCAGTTGCAGCACGGTAGCTATTTTTTTTGATCGACTGCTTGCTATCGTGCACAGTCAGCACGGTAGCAGGCGCCATTTTTTTTTAAAAAAGAATTTGGCCGCAGACTGCCGTGCCCAGTTAGTAAGGTAGCCTGCAGCGATTAAAAAAATAAATTTCTTGTCATGTTGATTGGATACGATAGGTATAGTTTTATATAATGAGTTTGTGGAACATACATTTGATGGCAGGTATAATTTTATACAATGCGTTCGTGAGACATACATTTGATGGACTTTTTTTTTCCCTGAGAAATTAGTCCAAACCATGGTTCACCTCATGCAATTGACAGCAATAAAATTTGTGATGTGATGTGATGATGTGGCTCCAGTCTCGTTAAGGTGTGCACGCTAGAAGATATATGCTACAAGTTGGACACCATCCATCCATGTGGGGTTTGTCATCTACTTAAAGTCTTAAACAGGTGTTTGAACGAGAAAAAAAATGATACCTAACCTGGAAAAAAGAAAGAGATGGGGGCCTGTTTTCCACAGCACTCATCCACTTTATCAAACACATAAAATTGGGAAAGACATGACATGGGAAAATATCTACCCTGCCAAGGCCCATGGGAAGCAAGCTAAATCATTTTTTTTTTCCTAATAGCCAAAACGAAGAACATTAGAAAGGGCACAAATATACCAAGAGTATTCTCCCTTTGTTGTTTTCTCAGCCATGGCATCCCAGAACCAGCTTCACTTTATCTTGTTTCCTTTGATGGCCCCGGGCCACATGATTCCCATGATCGACATTGCCAAGTTGCTGGCAGAGCGTGAGGTGCTTGTAACTATCATTACCACGCCCATCAATGCTCAAAGATTCAGTAAAACTATCAATAGTGCAATAGAGTCAGGGCTCCAAATCCAACTCATCGAAATCCGTTTTCCATCTGTGGAAGCTGGTTTGCCAGAAGGCTGTGAAAATATTGACATGCTTCCCTCGCTGAACATGGCTGCCAACTTCTTTGTTGCACTTAACCTGTTGCGGCAAGAAGTGGAGCAATCTTTAAAAGAGGTAAATCCCAAGCCAAGCTGCCTGATTTCCGACATGGGTTTTACCTTGGACGACACAAATAGCTAAAAGGTTTCATATCCCAAGATTTGTGTTCCATGGAACGTGTTGCTTTTCGCTCTTGTGCTCTTACAACATCCTAGTCTCCAGGATTCGAGACAACATAACCTCAGATACAGACTACTTTGTGGTGCCAGGCCTGCCGGACCGGATTGAAGTTACTAAAGCTCAGACATCAGGTGCCACCAACGCGAACTCATCTGCATTGAAAGATGTTACCGACCAAATCAGAGAAGCCGAGGAAAACATCATATGGTGTGGTCACTTAATAGTTTTGAGGAGCTGGAGCCCGAGTACGTGAAAGAGTATCGAAAGGCCAAGGGGAAGAAAGTCTGGTGCATAGGCCCTGTGTCATTGTGCAACAGGGATAACTCAGACAAGGCCGAGAGGGGAAACAAGGTTTCATAGATCAAGAACATTGCCTTGAATTGGCTGAATTCACGTAAGCCGAGATCAGTGGTTTATGCAAGTTTCGGAAGCTTGTCTCGCCTGACGCCTCTGCAAATGATGGAGCTTGCATTTGGTCTAGAAGCATCAAAGAGACCTTTCATATGGTCGATTGGAGGAGGCGGACAAGTAGAAGCACTAGAGGAAGCTGATTTCGGGAAGTGGATTTGAAGAAAGGACCCAAACAGAGAGGCCTCCTGATCTGGGGTTGGGCACCAACAAGTGCTCATACTTTCCCACCAGGCAGTTGGAGGATTCTTGACCCATTGCGGGTGGAATTCGACGCTGGAAGGGATATCAGCAGGTGTGCCGATGGTGGCGTGGCCGCAATTTGCTGAGGCAGTTTTACAATGAGAAGCTGATTGTAAAAGTACTGAAGATTGGAGTGAGCGTGGGTGTTGAAGTGCCCGTGAAGTGGGGAGAGGAAGACAAAGCAGGGATATTAGTGAAGGGGGAAGATGTCAAGAAAGCATTAGATGAACTGAATGGACAATGGAAAGGAAGGAGAAGAGAGAAGAAGAAGAGCAAGAGAGCTTGGGGAGAAGGCCAAGAAGGCAATTGAAGAAGGCGGCTCTTCTCACAAGAATATGACAATGCTAATCCAAGATGTCATGGAGCAGCAAAGCTAAGGGAAGTACCTAAATGAAAACACAGGCAGGCTGGTGACTAAGATTTCCTGAATAATATTTATTATCTGTATGATTATCTATGACAAGTAAAGCATTCGGTTTCTATCTAAATTTGCTCTACGGAACCATACTTTATTTTTTTTTTGGGATCCAAAGTAGGTTATATACATGTTTCTCCTAGTGTCCTGCACTTGAATCACTACTTGTATCATTACATGTTATTATTACACGAAAATACAATTTTAAGTCCGGGATGATCTTGCAGTTTTTTTTTTAAAATTATCCTTTTGAACAAAGGATCTTGTGATTCATATCAGGACATGCCCTTCTATCTTAGCAGATTACCTAGGAAAAGTTCCAATTGAGTTAATAAGCAACTTATTTGCTGTGCTTTAGGAAGTTCCCTGTTTGGCAAAGGAGTTTTTAACCAAGTTTATCTCTTATGAGTTTTTTTAATAACTTTAGCTACAGTAATCTCAAAAAAATTTTCAAATTTTTAAACTATACACTTCAAAATATCCAAAACACAAATAAAATAATTTCATTTTAAAAATTTTTCTTACAACTTTTATAGTAAATTATAGTAAAGTTTTGAACAAACACCTAAAAAATTCATTTGCCCAATGGAGCTGTAGATAAGCAAGTTGAATCAAATAAGCATCTTGACTAGCGCTTCAACAATATAAATAACTTTTTGGTTTCTTAAATTCCACTTCTTTTATGTTAAAAAAAAGTCAATTTCATAGTATAGGGATTCCTTTCAGTGGCATGAGTGGGCTTTACATAAAACGGTATTTGCAATTATTAATCTCAGCTTCTTGGTACAGTCTGGGAGTGTAATACAAGTACTCTCTGATCAATTTAACAAAAGTAAATACTATTTGCAATCCAACCCTAGTTTTAAGCTTGCTAGGGATGCCCAGAACTTAAAATTGGAACGCAGCAAAAAGAAAACATGAAAATTGGAAACTTTCAAAGATTGTTACTCCTTTCACGTTTTTCATGATGATTTTAAAAAATTGTTGCAAAATCACCATATCAAATACTACTGCTCTTTTTCTATTTCGCAATTGTCATAGATACACCCTTGTAAAATATTGCATGATGTGAAAGGCGTATTCACTAATTTTGCCATATGAATACTCGTCCAATATTGAGAGAGAGAGAGAGAGAGAGAGAGATGCAGCCGTGTTAATAGCAGGTGTTAATAGGGTTGCAAATTCCATTTTTAGGTTATACCTTGTACATGTTAGTAGTAGGGTTTTTCTATTCTATAAGGTGCGTGGGGTGTTAAATTTTCTGCACAAAATTTAAAGTTTTAAGGTTAAAGTATGTACTCGATTAAAGTTTTAATGCTAAAGTTTTTAGTAGGGGTATACATCTTGATCTGGTGATTTAACAAATTAGGTGATCCGATTTGCGTCCGATTTAAATTAGCAGATATTCGATGTCAGATCATATGCGAATAGAATCACATCCAGATCAAAAAGTTATATGGATTGGGTTCGGATGTTTTTTTTTTTTTCTATGGACATTTGATTTGATTCGTATTGCATTTTTCTATTTTTTAAAATTCTTTACACATTAAATCCACTAATTTATAATAGTCTTATCTGTTATTTCTTATTTTTATACTTATGTTCTCTTTCAAAATGTTTTCTTAGTATGTGATGTTAAGTTTTAAACATATTGTCGTATAATTTGTAGACAAAAAAATGTAAATGAATTATTGAATCTTATTGGTTTGAATTGGAGTAAAAGAAAAGAATAATGATAGTTAATACAACACATCACTTATAATTTGGACCAAAAACTCATATGTTAGTTCAATATATCACACACGCGATATTTTTGAAATCTAATACACTTAAATTTCATTTTATCTTTGAAATTTTTATCTTTTTTTAAGAAAATTAAAATTGGATACTGATCTCAGATTGATTCGATCCACATAATGGAGATATTCGGATATCTGAATTAACGGGTCCGAATCATAAAATGGCTGTTCAATCATTTGGTTTACGGATGAAACACTCCTAGGTTTTAACCTTAAATACATTCAATCTAAGGGAATGGATAATAAATGCTTAAAATCTTCTAGAGAAAAATCACTCCTTTTTAGTGCTTAACTTATGCTTTCAAATGTGTGATTTGTATCAACTTTTTGTGATTATAGTTATGGCAGAGTTGCAGTAACGAAAATCCTACTAATCTCTTACACATTGCATCAACACTTATACTAATACAATATCTTAAGAATGAATGAACCATTGGGGCAAAATAAAGTTTTCGCTGCCAAAGTTTGACACAGGCGCGATTTTAGTCTCTAAAGTTTTGATCAAAGCAAGTCTGGTCCCTAATGTTTTAAATTTGAAGTACGTTTAAGACAATTAATCAATTTTTTCAATTTTTATCGGAATGTAATCATGTGTTTAACTTAAAAAAATAAAAAGAAATTATTAAAATCACAGGGATATGCATCCAACATCCACAATTAACTTTGATCTTGATCTCATTTCTTTCTCTCTCCTCTCTTTTAAAAGAAAATGTAAGGCCAAAATTTCTGACAAGGATCATGTGACTCTATCCCTTGAAAATTTAAAAAAAATCATTCAACGGTCCTAAATGTGCTTCAAACTGAAAATATTATGGACCAGATTTGCTTTGGTCTAAACTTTGAGAATTATAATAGTTCGTGTCAAACTTTAAAGACCAAAATTGCATTTTTTTCATATATATATATATATAGATATATTAAGAATATACTACTCCACAAGTTATGTGTGTAAACAACTATTGAATTCAGTCTAGTAGTTAGGGAATAACTCTTAAATTCTTCCTTAATTGTCAAGTTCAGGTTTGAATCGTGTGCTTCACAGTTAAAAGTAGACAGGGTGTGGGAAAGGATTAGAGGATTTAAAAAAGAAAAAGAAAAAGAAAAGAAGTTATGTATGTAACCTTTATCTAGTACATATTATACAATAAATTAGTTGGGTTTGACAAAGTAGCTTCTTCGATTGGTTGCACAATCGTATTTCAACCACATTTATACACACACACTCTATATACTCTCATTGTCTCGTGATATTTGTCCCGTTTAGAAGTCCATACTTTTTATGTATAATAGCAAAAGTGAAGGTAATTTATTGCTTTTTTTGAACTTTTTATGCCACTTTTTAGTTTTATCTAAGAAAAAAGTATAACATATGAGCCCACAATTATTCACAGTCCACACGTAAACTATTAAACTTAACATGGAGGGCGAAATACACTCAATACAACTTTCATGATGCATAATTGGATATGTAATGAAAGCACATTGTTTACTACTTGATGTTGAGACTTTGAAAATTCAAATGCATAATAAAGAATCAATAATAACCAAGGATATAACTTGAAAATGAAAGGATAGGTTTTTTTTTTTGCCAAATTTGATGACAAAGAGAAAAAATAACACTTTCAATGAAACAAAGAGCACCAAAAAGCTTACTGGGGGAATCCAACATCCTGGTGGGCTGGTGCAAGACGTCAAAAGTTAAAAAAAAAAAAAAACCTTCTATCAAGGACCGAAAAGCAAAATCATAATTTGAAAGGACAAATAAAAAAATTCCATCACAATGCTGTCTGTATCATCTATTTCAGGTGTTCAATGCTAGGTTTATACACCACTAAAAAGATCAGGGTAAAAGGGATGCTTGATTTCTTTTATTTTTGGGCGTTCTATGCACGAAATCATACAAGGTTAGAAAATGGTCAAAAGGCATTACAATTTCTGCATCTTTTGTACAATGCAATGTGAATATGTTCCGATACTTCTGTACAAAAAAAAAAAAAAAAAAACCCCACTAAAATTCATAGTATGACTAACAGCTTCACCGCCATAAAGGGAAGTGGCGGGGCACATTGTGCGCATTGTTTACTGGTTGATGTTCAGACAGTAATCATGATGTTCCTCATTTTCCCCATGTGAGTCAATATTCTGCTGATTAAAGCAGCTTTTGCACCAGTAACAAGAGAGGTTGTTTGCTGTCAAATAGTACTTCAGCTCAGCCACGGTCAAGTCCTTTAACTGAAACAACCACAATAGAATTTAACTGACAAACTTCCCAGAAAACAAGAAATTAATTGCTGATTCTAACAAAAATAATAGCTAGATTTTTTTTTTTTTTGTTTCCCTGGAATGTCATCTAAGATGTATGAACCAAGAACCAGAACCATCAGTTTCACCACAACATTAAAGAGTTGATGCTGCTTTATCTATCTATCCTATCAGACATGCAAGGAGGATGTCATGCATTTTGAATCAGCAAGTCATAACCATATTTACTACCGTGTTGTGCTTTAGGTATGCTTAAACTCTCTAAGAGGCAAAAAGAAAACATTGCCTCAATACACCAATTTGACTTCATAGTTACCTATACAGATGAGCAGTGTTCAACAATCCAAGAAGTGAAGTTTTATTTAAACCTCAAAATTAAAGATCAGCTTATCTGAACGCACCTTTCCAGTGTCTGGCAAGTTCAAGCCAGTCATATTTTGAATACTCCTTCGTTGCATTGTCGGCAATTGCTTTCCGCTTTCGAGAGGCCTCAGTCATTGTTCCACCAGTGGACAAATCATTGTCCTCATAGTTTTTCTCCAAAGACTGAAAGTTTGAATTCTTCCAACAGTTTAACAATACCTGGCCTATGATCAGTATACCCAGAATTAAATATCAACTTTAGTAAACTTTTTCCCGCCCCCCCGGGGGGGGGGGGGGAGAGAGAGAGAGAGACTTCCATTCAACAATTTGACAAGAAAATCTAACAATGCACAGAAATTCTAGCACCTGGCCATGCCCTCTTGATCAGGAAGAGTTTCATCCTTGATTTCAGGCATCTCATCTTCATCAAGAGCAAGAGCCTGCAATACAGCATAGTGTCTCTGCAAAGCTGCAAGAAGTGCTTCTATCAAGGCCAAAGAAATTGCACTCCGCAGATGGAAAAATTAGGAAGAATGAAGCCCAAAAGAGCCTAATAAACTCTCTTTGCAGAATGGCAGATTCAAACAACTCCATGATACGAGCATGAAGGCAATTTTATAAGAACACTTAATGGTAATTCAGAGCAACATTCCGTCAACTTTTCTAAAAACCTGACACAGTTTAACAATGAAACCTAGCATGATTAAAAATACTAGTAAATGACAAATGAACACTTGAGGAGTCACCGCATCAATATTGTTTCATTCAAAACCTCACTCAGTCAATGTATTCGACTGTTTGGCCCACAGTCCTTTCCCCAATTTCAGAATGCAAAAGAAGTAAAAAATCAAATATGAATACATTTAAGGTCATTTCCCTAGTCCAAAGACAAATGGAAGTAATCTCTAGCTTCGACACTTTCACATGATATACTAGCTACTCTCTTTATGGCTTGTCTTCATAAGTCAATTGCAGACTTTTATATTGTTATTGTACTCTTTCCTTTCAAAGTTCTCATTTTTCAGGAGCTAATGCTTGGCTCTCCAAGCACTGTGCTTGGTCTACATACACCATCCATGCTGCTACTTAAACAGTAAAAGTCAAGCTCTATCCAGGTCAACACTCCAGTTCCACTCATTCCATGTAAATTAAGGGCCCATTTGATAAGACTGAAGTCTGAAATCTGAATTTTGAAATCTTAAAATTAGTGTTGAAAGTATTAAGTTGTATCTGATTGATAACTAACTGAATTATAGTGCTGAATTGAAATATCACAGAAATATTATGTTTTCATCTTTAAAAAAATTACCTTTATTTGTGTATTTAGAGAGAATGAAAAGTGTGTGTGTGTGTGTGTGTTTGAGAGAGAGAAAATAATGAAACAATTTAGAGGTGGTGTTTAAGTGCACATATTTGTGTGGGAGAGTGTTTGTTTGCATGCATGAATGTGAACAGAAAAAGAACAAATGTATATTTGTGTAAGAGTGTGTACGAGTGTGTTATATGTATGAGACCTATAGTATGTATAGTCAATTCAGAAAATTCAGTCAAAAATTTTCACTTAAAGTTCATACACAAATTAAGCAGTGCTTAATACATCAAGTGGTAAGGCATTTCTATTTTCAAACATACTGAATTGAAAAAGTTCTGAATGAATTAATTTTCAGCATTAAATAGAGTTATCAAACAAGCCCTAAGTATTACTATGCTAAATGGATTGTTAAATTACATGTTATATATGCTATTAGCATTCTGTCAAGCCAAAAGCAAAACAGACAGCAATTGGAACGGTACATGTGATACATGATAGTCAAACATACCAGGATTTGAAAACTGGCATACCGAAAAATCTTTCAAGTCAATACGTCGTACCAAAGCAGAGGCAGTTTTAGTTTGATCATCAGTTGCTCGAGGTGCAATGGTGTTTGCATCTGCATGAACCTGCAAGTTTTACACCAAAATTTTAGAGCTGTAATGTCATTACCAACCTACTTACCCAAATACATACATGCATATACATATATGTGTATTGTGTGTATACACACACACACACGTATTCCTCTTACCTCTTCAACGTGTCTGATGTCATCAGAATATGGAAGGTATATCATATGCATTCCTGGTGGCTCAACCTGACCACGCCACTGATGATCTCATTCTATAATTTGACAATAACGAGTGTGTAAATACGAGCAGGCAGAAAAAACTGATGCAAAATAAAAATAAAAAAAAAATTTCCACGTAGTCCCCTGCGATGTTGTCTACTGGTTATTCTGTAAAGAAAACAAACTTGAACCAGTTCATCAATTAGTTGGATACATATGACCCTCCAGTACTTCAGAGGAAAACAAATAATCCTCTAGGTGCACATTATGTGTGGATGCTCTTTTTCCAAACTTATCTCCATACAGGTGTGTACCTTGGCAATCAAGGTACTGCAGATTGCACTTGCACAATGTAATTCGGATAGCAAAAAAAAATAAAATAAAATGACAACTCTCTCTCTTCCCCCCCGGCTTCTTCGACACATTCGATGACCAGAAGTTATAGTGTTCCACTGAATTTATTCACTCCAGCCAGGGAGACTACGGGCATGCACCCTTGAGGTGTGAAGGTCCCCTACTTGGTACTAAGCCTCCATTTTTGCCACCCCTATCCAGACCATTTTCCTGTCTTCTAGAATCATGTACTGTGATATTTACATCCATAATTGAATACACCATCCTAATTTGTGAGAGTGGTATGTGAGCGTATGTATAAGAGTGAAGGAGAGTGTGTGTGTGTGAGAATGAGAGTGAGAGAGGGAGAGTGAGAGGGAGGGAGGGAAACGCCAAAAATGAAGCCATGGTAAAGGCAATAATCAAAGAAACTTGTCTGGGTATTGTACTCCCCCATTCGAAGAACATTGCAACTCTACTGAAATTGTATGCCTAAATGACACATCTTTAAGACCAAACAAAAAAATTAGAAATCCTAAAGTCTTAATCAGACTGTATAATGCACAACCATCTACAGTTAAATGATACAAGTTGACTATGCACGCTTAAAAGCTTGTAAACCGATATTAGAGCATCAAGACTTTAGCCACATTAGACTGTCATGCAAGTTAGATCCTTTTTGTACATCAGTGATCATTTGCTGATCTGTATGTTAGAGTATCAAAAATACCAAGTGCAATGGATCATCGCATTAACTTATTAGAAAAGAAACTGCATCAGCTGGTGAAAGAATACTGTACAAAACTGATCTTTGAAACACCCATCACTATTAGCAAGAATGCAGATTTTGGCTAATATAGGAGAGGCAGTCAGCAGAAGGTGAACCAATCATATACTCCAGCCACAGATTAGCCGAAGTTATGCTAAGCTCATTTATACCAACTCAGAGTTCAAAAACATGCATTCTACAGGCTGACCAACATGAAAATGAACAGTGTTAAAAAAAAAAAAAACATACTTGAGCAACCAGGGCAACCAGATGAGGATTATTTGAACTTCCACCAAAAGCAAGAGCAAAACTGAAAACAATACATGAAAGAATAAGTTCATAGTATTAGTTAAAAAAAAAACCAAAAAGTCTATGACAATTCAATCTTGTGCATGAAAAGATGTGAAAGGACAACTATCAGAAGCAAACGTTTAAAATTGTTCCAAGCTGTAGCTATAACGTCAATATCCTTCTCTTTTTCCCTCCCTCATTTATAAGCAGCAGTAATATAATAATATTTGCTTAAAACTGCACTAAATTATTAACCAGAATGTGCTCAGCTATTTAGAGTTGCAAAAAGAACAGCAACACAAACCTAGAAAGAGGAGAAAATATTTAACAGTCATTTTAGCCTGAATCCAGTGGATGGCACAATCATTCGAACAATTGAGCATCCTATACAATTTTGGGTAGATGTAGCAGATGCATGAAATACTCCAACCATAGGTCTCAACAGTTCTTTCTTTTTGAGAAAGTTTCAAGAGTTCAGATGTGCATTGTCACTTCCATCAAAATAACAAATATGTGAAAGGAAAGAAAATATATACTGAATTTCCAAGATTGATCGTTTTTTATGAGGATTCTTTAATGCTTTACTATTCAAAACTAGACTTTCTGCTTAATGGGTTTCAGCCTCCCATCATAGCACTTCAAATAGATCCTGAGCTGCATAGTTGTTCCATGCTTTTGCATGTTAATTTTTAGTATCGACGGATCAACTAGAAAATACAGTATTATAAAGAATACGAAATTTCAAGATTACTAACCGATTAAGCTGCAACATGGATCTATGAAGAGCAACAAACATGCAAGTACTTCCAATCACTTCCTGCAATAATACTATAAGCAGTTAACAAGGCTATAGCTGTAGCAAGAAAACATTGGGCGTGTTTGCATACAAAATTTTTTTCCAAATATTATTTTGCTTGCATCATAAACACATTTCGAATCACCTTTTTATACTTCCAAGCACCTTTTTATACTTTCAACCATCTTTTTATCTCACACACATCACATTAGAAAAAAGTGCAACAGTGTTATTCTAAATAATTTAGAAAAGTTTGAATGACTATACAAAATTGCACAAGTCAAAAGTTAGAGGCTTTAAGCCTCTACACTTTTCATGTTCTTGTGCTAAACTTCCAACAATAACTAAAAGCATGCATCATGTAGCAATTAGACTCTGAAAAACTACAGTTTTATCCACCTCTTAAAGAAAAAATGAGATTGTCTGTTAGCTTGACCCATCATTGGATCTCAATAGTCAATAATGACAGTTGATATGCATCGAAGAACATGCAAAGCTTCTTTTAAAAAAAAATCAATGAAGATTCGAGTTATTGCACATTTACGTCCAAGATGGGGTTTTTCTTATTCAGAACAAAAAGAACAGTATAAATTACCGCAGTTCAACAGAATCTGCAATATTTGAGATATATCCTACTGTTCAAAAGAGAATGGCACTTGTATGATAAACTCCATTAGGCATGACTAATATTTTGTACTTTCAAGCAGTACAAGGCTAGCACAATACTACAACTGAACCTTTTTCTTGTGCATACTTTTACACTTACCATGCATCCAGATTCATAACCAGGCTATTTCAAAATATGAGTGTGTGTGTGTGTGAGAGAGAGAGAGAGAACTGGAGGCTTGTGTAGTAAAGACATGAAAGAACAGCAATAATTAATCAGAATTCCATGACTTGTGAAAAATTACCATTCAGTGATGAGAGCATCAGAAAGAAATGGGACTAGGATATGGCAAGAGCAAGTAGTATTAAAATAGAGAAGCAAAACCCAGGAGTCTTGAGAAATAATTATAACCTCATCACTAGGAAAAATAAATGTTGATGGCCTCAAGTTGTGATAGTCTTTCAAACAACTCAATGGCTTGAAACCTAGAAGACGAAGGTGTCCACTGGCAATTCTCTTGATTTCTGAAAGCTCATCAACTGATAGCATGACATCTTCACTGAAAAAGATGTCACATAAAAATACAAAGTTTATACAAAGTTTGAGTACCTCTCTACCAGAACAATTATCTCCTATCAAACCAAATATTTGAAATGTTCTTTACAAGATAAACTAAGGAGACAGAAAAGGGTGAGACAAAGTACTTAGAGAACAACTTCATTGCACGCAAAATTTGATGTTATACAAAAGTAGGGGTGTTTTTTGTGCATGCAGTTTCACCAGCTTATATTGGCTTTTAGCAATTTACACTTAAATATTGAGATGCAAATCTTTGCTCCCATAGATTTTCTGTTAATGAGTCACTTGCAAATTTTCCATTATTACTACTACTACTACTACCACCACCATCACCACCACCACTACTATTAATTTATCTTTTATTTTTGGTATTATATATTTATTTATTTATTATTTATTTTACAAATTTTGTGACTCCTGCTGCGACAAAAAGTGGTCCAAACAGCTAAACATATGACCATAAGAAATCACATGCTTGGTTAGGGAAATGGAGGTTATCAATAGTAATGATATTTCAATTGTGTTTAATAAGTGCCTATGGGATTTGATTTCACAGAAAGAGAACACACAAGTAATGCATTTCAAAACATTAACCTCCTTTTCTGTAAATATTAGTCTGATTAGTGATTGCCATTATTACAAAAAAGGAACTTTTAAAAAAGCGAAAAAACAAGCACATCAGAAAGCTATCACTCTTAAAATGAATGTCCCAATCCACTGTGGTTCTCCCACCTGCCCCAGACGCACACCAATGATAGCAGAGAGAGTGTGTGTGTGAGAGAGAGAGAGAGAGTGTGTGTGTGTGTTTGTGTGTAATATTGGGTGTGGTCGTGGTGTTTACGATCGTGATACTTTCCACCCGATTGAAGAACCTTTAATTGCTATTCCAGTTATCCTATGATGCTTTACAATGCAATGCAAATTAAGACCAACAGATGCTCTGACAAAGCATGCAACAGACGCACCTCTTGTAAGACTGAAAACGCTGAGCAGGCTCCTGTAGTAATGCACCGGTATCCATACAAATGAAGGACCTATCAGACTGCAAAATGTCAATAATCCAAAAAAACCTGTCAATACTAAGAAAATCACACACAATGAAATACTTGGCCCAAAGAGGTCGATGAAAGTGAATTGAAGAGACAAATGGAGGCAGACAACAAAATACAATAAATTCATTATTTAGGAGCATTAAACTTGTAATAGTGCATTAAAAAGGTACATGTTAAGAAGCCCCAATTTTCCATACAACAAGAAGATTGGAGATAATGCATGACAATGGCCAGGAAGAAAGAAAACAACCCAATAAACCTCGTAATCTCTTAATTTGGTTTGTGGCAGATAACCATGTAAGCAGATCTTTATTTTCCTTAATATCTACCTGTCCTTCTAAAGATTCTTAGTAGAACAGGCAGTTTTCAACGAGGAAGGGATTTGCATGAAAGAAAAGAGCAATGCTTGAGAATGCGGAGATCTTTTTATGGCTTCTAAGACTAGACTTTAACTGAATTAACTTCAGCAACAGCTCCTTTAAGGAAAAAAAAAAGGCCACCAACAGATAATTAAAGATGATTAGATCAGCCAATATATCAACGGAAGTTTGACAGGTTGCCAGGGTCTTTACTTATGTTGATATAAACTACAATGGGGGAAGGATACATTTAGAGGCTCATCCAGAACAGGAAATTGCATGATGCCTACAATAGTCTGAAAAGGGAAACTAGTGGCCGCCTGAAAATAGCAATAACAGGGTCTCTTTTGAGGCTGGATTAGCCAATAGGTGATGAAATGACATCTCCCTCAGGAATTTCTTCTTCCTTTTTCTTTTTGGATTTTGAGGAAATTTTCCAGCTTAATATTTCTAAACATATGCAATTTGAGGAAATATGGCATTGTTCCTTCATTCTCAGATTGTTGGACTCTTTACATGTTCATTTATATGAAGCAAAAAAGATGCATATAAAAAATTCATATTCTAGAAAAGACAATGTAGCTTTGTCTTTTACTTAGAACGGGAAAAGCAGTTGTCCACATGACAAGTAGAACAATAACTACAACAATCTCAGACTACTACCCACTTGCCAGCACAATTAGATTTCTCATTAATGCTCCAGCCATCAATTTGAAGACGCAGAAAAGGAACTCCAGCCAAAAAGACGGTACCAATACTATTGGAAAGACTTGTTTGAATATTTTCAAAGGGCAAGCTTTGTCCCTTTGTACAGATGCTGAGGCAAGTGGACATAACATGTACAAAGTGATTGGATGCCTGTGATCGGTAATGAGGATGAATCAGTCTCTATCAGGTATAAAAAGCTCTTTATTTTTCCAGTTTGGAACGGAGAAACCTTTCAAACACACAATTAATCATAATGGAGGAAGCCCAAAGAGCAATAAAGCTGAATTGTTCTACCACCATTTCTTCATGTTTTCAACCTTTTCAACTGTTTTCACTCCTGATCTCGAGAATAGTGGGAGGAACAATGTTTGACAAATAACTTGACAACTTAAAAAGGAATTACTGCCTCGTGAATAAGTATATACTACTCAGCGTCACAAAGTAAAAATGAATTAGATAACTCCTACCTTTATTGGAAGATTAGTTACTGAATCAAGCCAAGTAATTGTCCCTAAAACCAAAAACACAATGGATTAGCAACCACTAGGAGAAAATAGTATTTCTTTTTTTTTTCAAGCTACATATTTGCAACAAGAGAACCTGGATTGGTTGGACGAATCAAAGCATAGGTGTCCACGTCTATGGACATGCCATTGGCAATTATGAACTTTATTCTTCGAATCTTACGTTTCTTGAATATACGCTTCCTCAGTTGTTCCTTCATGTCTTTCAATCTGATACAGAAGGTATCATTTACTGGCTAATACCAAAGTGCAAAATGCTTTCCAACTAATGTAACTATGCAACAGTTACAAAAGAATGCTGCCAGTCAGCAAACAAGGAGATGAAAAACACTTGACAGGTAATAATTTGTTGAATTTCTTTAGTTACATTAGTTGTATTCATCTGTCTAATGCTCATGATTATGAAAAGATCAAAGTGGAGTATTTCCAACTCCATCCATTTTTATTCAGCTTTTGGAATCTTGTCAGAAACTGTTTCATATTTTAATGTTCCAGGTGAGAGAGAACTGGAAAATTGTGTACCAAATCAAGATCCCAGAAAATAATCTTTTAAATTCTTGGTCTGGGAATATTTGCAAAAGGATCGAAAAAGTATTCAGCGTCAATTTCATAATTCCCAATCTTCATGTTGACGAACTTCAGCTTGATATTGGTTCTTCAAACTTATTTGTGTTTTCATTATATGGTAAGCCTAAGAGTAGACAAGATTTAGCTAGGCAAATTTGGAGCATGCCGATCTCTCTTGGCATCAGCTCTTTATGTTGAATTTCAATGGTTCATAGCCACAAATTGACATTAATCGTTGCAAAGTTGGGCATAGGGCTGCTAATTGTGTGCGACAAATCAATTGTATTTAGAGCTGCAACATCAGCTTTAGCTTTTGTGGAAACAATTAGCTTACTAGTGCGCACCTCTCTCCAGCCAAGGCTTGAAATTGAGTAAGTTCATCACCTTCCAGTCCAAGTAGTTCCTGTGAACTTACCAAATTGAATGACATTCATCTAAATGCACCAAAAGAAGTTTAATAAGACCGCTCCAAATGTAGGCATATACATACAGCATAGAAGAGAGATATGTTAAACTCATCATTTCGCCTACTCAGCGGGAGTAGTTCAATGGAAATACCAAGATCTTGAGCATCCTGAGAAAAACACAGAGAAGGATCAATCTCAGTCTTACCAATAAAAATCCGTGAATGAAGAAAACAAATTGTATGTTTATCGTTCACAACTAATCATCTGATTATTGCAAAAACACATGCATAAATGTATCCTGTCTTTACTTTTGCTCGTTGAAGTGTTGTTCGCATCATATCCATTTTTGTAATTCCCTTGATACTGCCAAAAGGATCATCTTCATTGGTAAGCAGAAGAATTCTTTTGTCGGCTGTTTTTGCAGATCTGTAGGAATTCAGTCAACATGATCACTGAAAACCAAATAGCTAGATAGTGTTGGTGTCTCAATAGTCTTCTGAGAGAAAAGATGAGAAATGAGAAAGAAAAGGGATACCCTTTGCGGAGTAGAGCTTGAGCAACCCAAAGAGCATTATAGAGAGAATTATCACGAGAACCAGACAAGATACCATATTTGCTGCCAATGTCATTATCAAATTTTTCTGCAAACAGGCACGGGTACTATTACCATACCATTTAACTGATTCAAAAGGCATTCCCAAGATTAATAAGTTGCATGTAGACTATGGGAAAGAGGAGAAGAAGGTAAGTATCATGCTTGACAATTTGTAATTACTTAACCTTCTATGCACTCAAATTCTTTGATAAGCCTTGCTGTTGGCCTGTCTAAATCCTCCCTTTCGGCAACATTAAATACATAAACACCATTCAAATCCTGCAAATTCTTTTTCTCTCTCTGATTCACAAATAAAAGATGAAAGATGGAGTATAAGTGCCTGGACAAGAAACTAAACACAAGCTGCTTATGCAGAAATTCAGACAAATTAATTCAGTCAAAAGATTGACTCCCGCTTGGATACCATTCTGTGTGTGCAAAGCTCAGGTACTCATAGGATGTTTCAATTGTCTAACAGATATTCCAATACCCTCCAAGAACATGTTCTTTCTTTATAGGTAAACTGTCCACAATTTGCATAAAGGGCTTCTCTGGTTCAGAGCACTCCACCATATTGAATTAATCAACATGTCCTGCCCATCTTTACTTTGTTTTTGGACATGGAACTATAGAATATATAATCCCAAGATCACCTATCCTGGCATGACACCTAGGTAAGCCACACCATCATAAAATAATATATATACAAAAAAATTTTTAGAACAAATCCCAACAGTACTTATGTATTATAGAAAACTGCATGTATTATAGATAAAGAAATTCTGTCAATTATGTTAAAAACCCAACCAAATGTTGCATAATAATGTCACAAAGAATTAGGAGTAAGATGGCTAATCCCCAGAACTCATAACATTGGGAAACTGAACCCCACCTCTTAAGTTTGTGAGAAAAAAAAGCAAAAAAACACATCTCCCAGATCTCAGACTTTCTTTTCTTTACAAGCTAGTATACTTCCTTCACCGCTTGAAAAGGGGAAACATTTGATGGGACATAAGAGGCAGTACTTTCCTCAAGAAATTCTTTCTTCTGCATATTCCCCGAGAGTAGGATCAAAGGATTTGACCAAAATGCCTTTTCCTCTCATAGTTCAAATCTAAATATCTGCCATACTTCTTTCAATATTAGAAAACTAGCAAAGTAAAATTCAAGCAACCTGCAGAACTCTTCACTTGATCCAATTTCCAACTCTTTAACACGTTCACCTTAAAAGTTAGGCTGATAGGGAACTCTGTACCATGTTTAGGCATAGATCAGCCACCGGGCAATCTTACCTCATGTCAAATTTAGTAAATCTAACAATGCGTCTTATCAACTGTCTTTACAGCCAAATGCTTTAATGAAAAGTTGCTGAAGTTTCTTCTTAAAATCCTTCCAATTCCTTCAACAACTCCAACACAGCAACACTAAAGTAGTTTACTATCTCCATATTCAACAACTCTCCTGTACCAAGGTCCTTTAAACAAGCTAGACCACAATCCTTCTTCAACTCAAATAAACCACCATAGAGGCATAGACAATTCCAACAATGTGATGCAGAAGCATGTTAGAACTTAGATTTTGTTGTTGTTCAGTTGATTATACTTTGTTGCCAACATTTTTTTGTAGTTTCTGAAATTGTTTGGCAGGTGCACATATTCTAGGCATGTGCCTGAGTGAGGGTATTTTGGCCTTTTGCCACTTTAGGACAATAATATGTTTGGAGCCCTAAAAGTACCTATTTTAGGTACTGCAGACAGCAGTTTTTATCACAGCCATTATCTTAAAATATCTACCAGCTCTCTTGGGCTCTCCAACAACCTAGAAGCTAACTTCCTTCAAAATGTCGTGTTCTCTGTTCTGCTACCAACTTCCACTTTTAGTTTTTTGCACCCTGATGGAGTGATGGATTTGTAGCAAATGACAATCTTCCTACACAAATTTTCTCTTCCTTATCAATTTTTTTGAGAAGTTAAGCACCATTAACGTTGCAGAAAGACAACACGGAAGTTGGTAATATAAGATGGTAGAACATAAAGCCATCAAGCTCAAACCCAAGAGGGTGTTAAATTCAAAAATATCCAAATGGATGTAGGTTAGTCTGACTTTTCAAAGTCATATAGATTTTTCTTTAAAAAACCATGTCATATTAATTATTTGATTCAAGGAACACTGCTAAGGAAACTAGAGATACAAGAGCTGCAAAGCTTGTTCCCTAAAGTCCAAATAAATGATAGTCAATTACTGCTTCAGACATATATCTAAATATAAAAGCTGAAATAACAAATTTGATTCATGGACAAAGACAACAACTACAGAGATAAAATCCTTACAGTATTGAAGAAACATATTGCGACTTCGTCATAAGATCTATTAATGATCTGAGTCTTCAGTGATTCCAAAATGCAACTGATAGCAGCGTGAAAAAGCGATCCGTCCTTCGCATCCTCCTGAAACACATGATAAAAACCTGTTATATAAAAGACAAAAAAAGATAATGTCAATGACCTAGCACAACAAACCACTCTCCGAGGGCATGGAATGTCTAATTTTTTTGGTCAGAATCTCCAAAAGTACTGTCCACGTTAGATTATTTTGTTGAAATATGGGAAAACTCCATTAAATTCTCAATGGAAATGAAGTTTAGCTAATTCTCCCTGGAACTGGAAGATTATTTCGAGATCTTTGAACATATTTGAGGGTTCAACGTAACTTTGTCACTTTGGCCAACACACAAGATGATAGTTTAACTTTTGAAATCAAACGTTCTTTAATAAACAACAATCTTTTCAATTACATTTTGACTGTTCAATGCATTATTATATCAACTATCGCACTGAAAGATTACCAAAAAAATAAGATGCAGTCAATACAGCCAGATTCCCACTTTGTATAGATCTCTAGAAACAAAGGAAAATGAAACAAAAGATGGCTGATTCCAAAATGCCTTTCTGGATGTCCTCAATGTCAACTGAATAAACTAACCAAGAATGTTCCAATTCAAAAGTATGGTGGAGCCATCTCTAATGGTTAAAAGATGTAGTACTTGACTTCAGTAATTGAAGAGGACCACTAATAATCTACACTGCTACAGAACAAGAAATTTACTCTTTTCTTCATGTTTGAAAAATCTTCCATCACAATTTATTCTCAAGGTAATTGATGATGAAAGACAATTGCTACTAAGAGCCATTCCCAAGGCCATTCCCACAAAACAGGTGAATCTTCCTTCTTTCAACCGATTGAGCTTTTTAGTGATTTCTTCCTTTAATTTAGCCAGGTAAACAGCCATGTCTAGCTTCCTCACACACCTTGCATCTCTTTCTTCAATAATAGGTCATTTTCTGCTTTCCAACATAAAAACATGATCAAAAGTTTCTTTATTTCTGTTGGGTTGAAATTTTCTTGATTAATGAATTCCATGATGCCTTACTCAAAAACTTCTTTGGAATACTCAGTAGAGGAAGGGCATAATAGGTTCACAACTAGATTAAAAACAAAAAAGAAAAACTTGAATTACTTTTAAAAAAAACTTATGGATCACTCAACTAAGTGAAATGTACTAGTTACAAAAAATTTCTTTGCAGTAAAAAATTAAGTATGAAGATTATTAAGCAAAAGTCATAAAGATAATCTTAAGTAAATCGGGTCAATAAATATTATTAAGCAAAATTCCTAAAGATTTTTCAGCACTCAATAATCTTAAGTAAAGTCCATAAATATTGTTTTCACTCTGTAGTTCACAGTAATCCCTCCAACATGCTCCAATATGGGAAAACTTATGAAAAAGGAGACTGAAGATGTCTTATTCAGAAAGATGGCAAAATTTTATGCTGTCAATTATCAAGGGCATTTGTACTGATTTTTAACGCCACAATAACTGGATATCATATTTATGGAATTCAATTCATGCCTCAGTGGTGATATAGTATTTTTCTATGAACGTACTACTAAATACTAAATGCACTACCATCAAGTAAACATTCTGTAAAACAGTCGCAACAACTGCCTCTTACAGTGAATAAATGAAGTACCGTTCATAACTTGGTAGTGAAATAGTACATTTACGTGAAATATACTGCCAAATGTACAAAAAAAATGTACATTTCGCATAAACAACCACAACACATGCTCGTTAGAACAAAAAATCCCAATGTCGCAACCATTTTACAAATTAAGGGTCCAAAAAACGTGCCATTTCTACAAAATTTTGCCTAATAGGAACATTCAATGTGAGCTTATTCGCCATTTATACCAAAATGCAGTTCAATTTAACCAAAATTATGCTAAAATACGGCAACCCTTTTGACATTATTTTAAGTTATCAACATCCAAGCCTCTATGACATTATTCCTTTTCAACTAAAACTATAAAATCTCAACTAATATTGTTCAAATAAAAAACCCAATTTCCAGAATCCATAAACAACTAAAACAAATTAATATGCACATAAAAAGAGAAACGAAGGGGACTTACTGATGGGCAAGAAGTTGAGAACATTTTCGGGGAAGCATCGACCAGGTAAACCAATAGTTCTTTAGTAGAATCTCTTCCCTGAGAAAAATTTGATTTTTCGTTTTTGCTAGTTTATATTTGAAAATTGAAAGAGTATTGGATTAGAAGATGGGGAAAAAAGAGAACCTGACGGAATTCGCTCTCAGGGTCGTCTTCGTCGTCCCGAAATATGTCTTCAGGGTCGAGGTCCATGGCTGTCCGGTGATGTTTTCCGGCGAAAGGAAGGAAACGACGACGTAGAGAGAAGTTCCGTCGTGCGTGGAGTCGACCAGAAGAAGTGAACAAAGTATACTGAAAAACCCCGCGCCTTCTCGGAGAAGCTTTTCGAATAAAGGAGGGGGTTTTAAAGAGGTTGGTGAAATGACAAAATTGCCTCTTCGTTATTTTTTTTTCTTCATTCTCTCTTTCACTTGGGTTGCATATTTTAGAATGGGTCTTGAATTTTGTACAATTATTTTTCTTCATGTTTGGATAGACATTTGCACTGCTTGTATTACAAACATATTTTTAACACATCTTTTTATTCTTCTAATCACTTTTTTATTTACATACATCATATCACAAAAAGTATTATCATCCTCCCAATCATTATTTTATTTCACATACATTATTTCACAAAAAGTATTATATTAATTATTTTAAATAATATTTCAAATAAACTCGTACCCAAACACACTTTTTTGGACATTAAGTATATAAGATTAAAAGGTGCGATTTTGTCTAACACTCCCTCTATCTCATTGAAAGTGTCTTACTTTCGATTTTGGGATATCCCATAATATTTGTCTTGTTGAGAACGTCAAAACATTTTTTTAGTTTTTCTTTCTAATCTAACCCCTCCCTCTAATTATATGCATGTTAACATTCAAATTCAAATTTTAAATTTGTGGGGATAAAATTGGAAAGAGAAATTTAAATATCACAATCAAATCACTATTTTTAAAAGTTGGGTTTTCGAACCAAATAATTGGGATGGAAGAAGTATGTGGTTTACCATTTTATGGTAAAGGTTTGACAGACCAATGGAGAAATGACACGTAAGGAAATAGGGTATTGATGGTGGTTTTAACACACACGGGCGTTGGTATATGAACAGAGTCGTTGTTTGGTTTACATCTTATTTATACACGCTCATTTACTTGCATTATCAACATATTTTTCAACTACTTTTTTTATCTCACATATATTACATCAAAAAATGCTATTTTTTTTCAAAAAATTATCCTAAATAATTTCCTATCCAAACACAAAGAATATTGAAAAGATGGAAATCGTTATATGGTATAGTGTACGACTAAGGAAAAAGAGACACACTGAACTTGTTGCTGAGAGAACAAGCATAGGAGCACTAATGGTCTAATGCAAGATTACGGAAAATAAAGAAAAGTTCGGATGATATAAATGATGGGTGAAGCGCATGTAGCAGTGTAGCCCATCAAACTTTTCTGGATTCTCACTAAAACCATTAAACTTTTTTTTTATGTCAATTAGCCCATCAAACTTTTCCAAATTCTCACAAAAACCATTGAACTCTTTTTTGTGTCAATTAGTCCACTAAACTTTTGAAAAAGTTTCAATCAACCTGCTCTGTCAAATTGCCTATTAGGTTAGATGACATTGTATTCACGTGAGAGACATGTGCACTTTCTAGGGGCAAAAATGATATATTTTTCTCACACATTCCTGTAATCGTTCACAATTCCTCAATCCCATTAGCCTAACTCATTTCTTTCTCTCTAAATTCAACCTAGATTTTTTTTTATATCAATGGTAAGGGTGAGTGGGAAGAAATATCATTTTTGCCCTGGGAAAGTGTACATAACTCTCATGTGAATATAATTCCATCTAACTTAACTAGACAATATGATAGATTGGCTAATTAAATCTGTTCAATAGTTTAGCGGGTTGATTGACACAAAAAACAATTTAATGGTTTCGATGAGAATTTGGAAAAGTTAGTAGACTACAATGCACTTTACCTATAACCCATAAATGATTAGGAATAAGAGAAAATCACATGATGTAAAATTTTTGGGAACTTGAATGTCAAATATTGGATTTAGTATTCTAGTTTTTTTGTATTTATCACTTAGAGCAAATTGCACAAAATGTCACTAAAAAATTGTAATGTGCCACTTTTGGTCACTAAACTTTTTTATTAGCAAAAGATGTCACTAAACTAATAAATCTGTACCATTTCGGTCACTCCATCTATTTATGCCATTAGGAGAGATGGAATTTAACTTTTTGAGGAATAATTTTGTTTGCACAGCCATTGAAAAATTTATACCCTCATTCTTCTTTCACCCACAACCACCCACCACCTACCAACGTTACCACCCACTGCAATCACCCCCTCTTCCACTCTACTCCCTCTCCCTTTTTCTTTCTTCTTCCTTCTCCTCCCTTTTCCCTTCCCCCTCTCATCTCTTTTCTCCCCTCCTACTGGAATCCTCCCTTCCCGCCCATTTTTGATCCTAACCAGAGCTCCAACTGCAACCTCCAATCCAAACTCGCCGGAGAACGACAATATATGGAACAATCCCAATGCCATTCGGTCGCAGAGGCACTAGTTGCAAGTACATCACATGTGCTAAAAAGCAAATCAAGGAAGGCCTCGGCACTTGACGCCCATGGTTGGAGATGTTCAACCTCCACTCAATTTGACTTCCCATGAATTTCCACAAAGCATTGGCCCAAATCAAAATGAACATGGGATATTTTAGGACGAACTAAGCCATTATAGAGCTCTTGATTCTCTTCCTCGGCCTGCTTTGGCACCTAATCTCGCTACTTGTGTGTATAGTAATAATGCCATCTTGGCTTTTCTTGTACTTCCTTCGTGATGAGCCGCTGATAATTTTTGGCCGTTTGATCAATAATTGGGAGGCGTTGATGAGGAAGAAAGCATAGCAAGAAAGGGAGGGAGGAGAGATGGGGAAGGGGCAGTGGCGGTGGATGGGGTGGTGGTGTTTATTTTATTTTCAAAAATTATCCTAAAATAAATCCTAAAAAACACCCTAACCTTGTCATTGTATTGCAATTTCAAAATATGGATTAAGCAGTTTTGTATCTCATTTGAAAGTATTGTATGCAAGTTAGTTTCATTTTAGACCAAATTACCCCTCAAAAAGTTACTTTCCGTCTCTCTTAACGGCATAAATAGATAGAGTAACCTAAACGGTACAAATTTATTAGTTCAGTGACATTTTTGGCTAATAAAAAAGTTTAGTGACCAAAAGCGACACATTGCAATAGTTTAGTGACATTTCGCACAATTTATTCAATTACTTATTAGCAAGTTGGTATACATGTCTCATCATGTTATAAGTAATTTAAATAATCAAATTTTACAAAATATAAAACAAACAAGATAAGGCATCAGAGATACATGTAATTGGTTGTTTGTATCTCCATGTACATATGTCTCTAAAGAATATTATACTATTTTCATTTTCAAATTATACCATTTCAAGGGAAAGGCTGTTAAAATCTATTCCATCGTCAGATTTAGAATTTGATTCTTATACTTAACAATTGGGGGTTGGAAGGATGCGGGAAAGGATAGGAGGATTAAAAAAAAATACTATTTTCATTTTAACATGAACATATTTCCTTACTAGCACTATTGTATTCTGATGAAAAAGTAAATAAATAGTGAAATTGGCTAATTCAAAAAATATATTAAATTGTAACCTCCAATCTAATTGGAATTCCTTAGCTTGACAAATGCATGGTACATATGGAATTCCAAATTTCTTGTTTGAATCAAAGAATAATTCGTTAAGATTTAGAGTTGCATATGTACACAGCTACATAAGAATTCTTTATATTTTGCATTTAGCAACATTGTAGAAAGAAAATATACTAATTCATTCATTTTTTTCCTAAAATAAGAGAAATCAATATGTCATGATAAAAGAGTAGAACCAGTTCAATATAGATTAAACAATTAGCTAATTTTTATCAAGTTGAAAATTTGAAACATTATTGACAGTGAAGAAAATGATAATATTTTAGAATAATGAATGAAAATACATTATTCAAATTGATGAATCTAGTAATTTTTACTATATTTATTTTCACGCCCCCTCTTCTTGACAGGCAAGCTTTCTTTATTATTCCTTGCATACCTTGTTTATTTTATGCTAATCAGTCCCGCTCAGCTAATCATGCACGATGTGGGTCTCATACAAGTTTATTGCACTAACTGACCTTCAATTCCCAACCCCTCTAATGGGCTCCTTCAGCAACCTTAATGCGTATCAAATTGATGCAACCAATCAATACATTTCGTACTGGTTTAGTCAATGTAATACCATTTTCATGGTAAAAACTACTATACACACTAAAGAGGATCCGTTAAAAGGTGATTGAAAGACTGAAAAAGGTTTTTTTTTAATTATTTTTAGAAATTATTTGAAAAAAACTATGTTCAAAATTTGCTATCCGAATGGAATTGTTGGTGGAATGCATGGGAATCCCTAATAAGAACTCTAATTCTTTCCTAAATAACTAGCATGTGTATGGAATGTGAAATTTAAGAACTTCATAGAACAAACTTGAAATTTTTGACAAAGCTTTAGTCATTGGTTTTCGTTGAAAATTTTAGCCTCAGTAATGGAGGAAAGCTTCTAAATTTGTCTTCTTCGGCAGATTGCTAAAATCCTCACAAAGTTGCACAAAATCTTGTCTTCACATAAGTTTAAGGCCATAGAGCTAGATATAGTCATATTATCCTTTCTTTCCTTTTTTTTGGTAGGATTTTATATCCTTTCATGATTCCAGATTTGTAACTGCCAAAGAAGTATATCACCTAAAGGTTAAATTATTTACTGATGATAATGAGTGTGTTTAGATAAAAGCTTTGTTTACAAATTTTTTTGATTCTATCATAAACACATTTTTCAACCATTTTTTTATCTTTTCTAATCACCATTTTATCTCACATTCATCATATCACAAAAAGTGGTAACTTACTTTTTCAAACATATATCTTTGTTACTTTGAATTCTAAAGGAAGCTCTTCTCTATTTTGGAAAACTATCCATTCAACTATTTTCTTTTATAGTGAATCACGTGGCAATTCAAATCCAAAGACAACTGCAGTAAATAATACAGATTTTTTGCTTTTTTTTAACTTGGTACTATGTTCCAAAATGTTGAAACTTTAGCGTGTTTGAGTTTCAGTTTCTTTCCAAATTCTTTTCCCTCCATTCTTACTGACAAGGGTTGATTGGAACAGGCCCTTCTCAAATAGAACAACAAGACAAACAGCTAGGAGACTGCAAAATGGAGTAGTATATCCTGGGTCATTTCAATGCTTAAGTCCACAAAAATAAAGTAGGTAGATAAGAAAAGAGTGTTATATATGCTAATGGATGGTTATTAGTTAGTAGTTTTGATTTTCATCGTAAGGTATTTTATAGACAAGTAAGAGGGTGATACTCTTTGAAAGAAATGGTGATGTTGATCTTAACGAGTGAGTGGCCCCTTACCAATTGGTAGGCATTGTTGGCAAGCATGTCTATTGATTATCATACATTAATCACATATCACTTGTTTTACATGTGTGAAGTGTTAATATAGGATTAAAATAAGGTTCTAAAACCCAACCCATTCATTAAATTAAAAATCTTTTTAGGTCAAGGATTATTGGTTCAATTGTCTGGCTAATCGTTTTGAAGTGTTATTGACCGGTGATGTCATAAGCAATTAATATGTTATTTGTATTATCGTGTTGACTAATAAAATGCATCCTATAAATCCATATCAATGGGATCATCATAAATTCGTCATTTCAATGGGATGGTGATGCATTTTACATTCATCATATCATATGATCTATTCTTATAGTTCCTGGATAGGATGCAAACGAGTTAAGTCGAATCGAATTTTAACCTAATCGAGTCAAGCCTCAACCTAGGTTTATAAAGTTCGAACTCGAACTTGAATTCGACGAATTCAAAATGTAAAGTTTGAGCTCAATGTCAACTCGAATTATGAATTCAATATGTAAAGTTCGAGCTCAAGCTCGACTCAAATTTGAATCGAGCTTGAGTTTAAAAAAATAAAAAAAATTTATTTTATTTTTAAAAAATAAATAAAATAATAATTTTTCTTAACAAACAATAAAATATTAGAAAAAAAATATATATGTAATTTTACTATTAAAATAATATATATATATATATAATCGAGTTCTTGCCGACTCGCGAGCTAACGAGTTTAGTATTTTTGAGTTCGAGTTTGACTTGATAAGTTCGAACTCGATGTTGATCGGGATCGACTCGAGCTCATATTCAAGCCACTCGAATCCGAAATTTGTTTACAGCCCTATTCCTGGACGAAGACTGAAAGACGTTTGGAGTAAATATCTCCAGGGTGCCATGCTTTGTTGGAAGTAATAAAAACATATATCTCCTTTTCCAGGTAGGTAATAACATTCCTGATGACTCTCATCCTTTGATCCTAAATCTATTTCTACTAAAGCTAGCATTGCTTGGAGAGTTTAGGACATACTAGGAGGGATTCACCATGCAAACGCACGGTGGATAAAATGTCCAATTATACCTACTTAATTTGTAAATTATTATACAGTAGCATATGTGAATGATAAACAAAATATTTAGAATTGTGTTCTTAAGAAGTATATAATTAGTTCAAAATTGTAAAAATATAAAGTCCAAGAGATGATAATTATAATACCATACCTTTAAAAATATAATAGGACATAATAAAGATATGATTAGGACATATACAACTGACCATTGCCTACCATACAAGTTATGTTGTGGTGTCCTCTATATTTATAAATGAAATCTCATACTTAAAAAGCAGCTACATTAACTAATTTGCATTACTTAATATAATTCCAAACTCATTCTTAACATATTCCTGTCATTGAGTTTTGAGGAAAGCAACCTTAGAATTCCTATACACTTTTGCTGTCAGAGAAGTTTTACAACATTATGGGATATGACCAATCAAAAGGAAAAAAAAATTCCTGCAAGAAGCACCAAGGATATATATTCTGTAATGGAACCTCTTTATTTTTTCTTTCTTTTTTGGTACATTGGAAGAGGTCATAACCTCTTAAATAGAAACAAAATGAAGATATGCAACTCCTAACACATTTGCTCCTAACAAATCTTGCATCTTTGCTGGAATATCATCGGGAAACTTATAGTCCTGATGGATCATATGCTGCATTTGACCAACCAATTTGCACATTGATTGCATTCCCTTCAAAAATGGCTCAGCTAGTAGTCCCAACTTCTTTGCTTTAACTCTCGGATCTGAATAGGAAGATTGTGAGCCAGTGAGTTCTGATACCTAAACTTTTTTACTAAAACTGGTGCTACTACTTTAGCTAGAACAACTAAGAAAAGGAAGGAACACATTGGCCATGTAAGAAAAAGATCAATCAAGTGGATTTATATATACCCTCCAATGGTGAGAGCACAGATGACTAGCAACATGTCATTCACTTCATGTAAAGTGAATCTCACACCTATCATTTGGAACAACCCCATGACCACCATGCAACAATCACTTAGTTGTTTCAAAAGATGCAAGCTTAAACTGCTAAATGAAAATGGACGTTTGCCACATGCAAAAAATTGGTCAATGGTTTCCAAACAAAATTTACTTTCAGTTTCGACATTATGCATAACTAAAAGTTGATAAAATTCAAGTGCAAACATGTGTTCCAAAATCCAACTTGGCATGTCTTCCATATAGGAAAGCAAAAGAATCAAAAAAAATTTCTCAAGAAAGTAGGATAAATGAAAGCTTCTGAAAATTTTCAACTTAACTTTGATGCTTTTAGCCCAAGGAAAAGAAAAAATTAGAACAATTCACTAAAACAAAATTCAGAAGAAACTTTTCATGGTAAGGAAAGAAAATATGATTGATATTCACAGGAGGAAGAAAGATAGCAACAGAAGAAAGAATGAAATAGAAGGGAAGAAAACATTGGAAAAAAAAGAAAAGATCTGTCTAGAGCAAACTATAAACCTCGTAAGCAACTCAAAAATAAAAATAGGATATCACATAATTTTCTTTTACACTGCATGTTGGCCAATATTTATAGCCTCAAACCACATTGCAAAACGTTTTAGCCAGAATTCCTCAAATTCAGAAAATCTCGGTATCTTATTATTTTCTTTATTAGTAAAAAGAAAATATATAACAACATTCTTTTCAGTTCCAAAAAAATTGATGCAACGTAGACCACAAAGTCGCCAAGTAGTTTGAATTTTCATTCTAAAACAAATAGCCAATATTGAACAATACAACTACAAGTAAAAAACACAACTACATAAGCAAATGCCACAATGAGACTTCAAGAGAAACAAGAAGAGACTCACATAAGAAATTATGAAGTATAGAGAATCATAAAATTGATAGAATTTTGAAGAAAGTCAGAGAATGAAATCCATGAAATCCAATCAGCATGGTCCAATACATTTTTAAGGAACCCAATCAGACACTCATAATATTGTGCCTATTAACTCAGCATGGTCTAAACCATATTAGATATAACAAGTATTTTCTCTTCTGCTAATGCTAATTGTTTCCTAAAACTTGTATTTAAAACTCAAAGATCCAGAACAACCATTTTTCTCAATTTTTCAAGAGGAAAAAAATAATAGTCAAAGTCAATCTCACCTCATAAACTTGATATTCAAGAGACAAAACAATCAATCTTAATTGTTAAAGAAAACTTTTGCACATCCAATTAGTCATCATGTAAAGCCTCAGTAGAAATAAACATATTGACCATATGGAGGATATTAATGAGTTGTGCAATTTCTCAGTTTCCATCCAAATCATTGTTCTACTGTCTATATTAATTCAAAGTGAACAAAGAATCAACTAATTGTACTAATTCAAGTCATCAATTTCCTTGTTTTGGCAAATACAAATCAAAATGACAACTGCTGCAGTGAAGTTTCTACTGACAAAATATGTAAAGATCATTTACCATCAATAGGAGGATCCTGCTTTACATCAATGCCATGCCGCTGCCATGACAAGTTGCTTCATTAAATGTGAATTTTTTTTAGTTAATACTATAGATGAAGTGCTAAGCAATTGAGCAGTTATTCAACATTTCCTAAGTAACCTTTCTTCACGGTTGCAGCTTTCAATAATTTTTTTTTCACCTATCATTCAACAAGACAATGACAAAAGGCTGATGCTTAAGGGGAGATATTCTATCGAAGCAAAAATAGTACCTATTATGAATGCAAATGACCTACTTTAGCTAATTAATCAAAATTGAATGAAATTCATGTTGTAAAGTTTAAATCATCTAAAACCAGAAAGCAATCACCAAAAAAAGAAATTGCTTGGATGAAAAGGAAGATGTCGAAGATCCATTTATCTTTCACAAAAAGGAAAGAATAATTGAAAGTTTATTGAAGAGACATGGAGGAGGAAGTAGTTTGGAATAATTTTTGAGACGGTATGGGAGAGAATGGAAAAAAGGGTTCCAAAGGAGACTTGAGGGATGATTGCCCCGAGCACAAAAAAATCCGTAACTCCCCTCAAAGGAAAGCAGAAGAAGCAGCGTTCACTGCACCAAAAAAGAAGAGTGTTTAAATGTAACCTACTATGTCATACACAAAGTAGAGGAATAATTAAAAAAAAAAAGAAGTCACGTGGGTTTCACATGAGTGACGAACACATTTCCACCAATGGCATGGTGCCATATCATCAGACGACCACTCCTTTAACAAAGTGCATTCCCTCTTTTATATACATGTTAACTAGTTTTGTACCTGTTCGTTGAACGGGAATTATCGAAAAATAATAAACTATTTAGTTAATTTTATAAAAATGTCGATGTAAAATACAAATTTAATGTATAATCTATTATAACTTGTTAAGTATATTACTATATACGCATTGTAATATAAAGTATTCTTATAATATAAATTTGAACATCTAATTCAGTGAATAATAATTCAAAAATGGAAAAAATAGCATTCAACAATACCATAACATTCAAAAACTTGAAAATAAATAAAAAGTGTAGTAAATAGTATCAAATAATATTCTATTCTTCAGAAACTTGTTTTTGTTTTTCTTCTGTTTGAACATTCTCCTCAATTTGTCTGTGCAAATCAACATTTATTGATTTTCCATTATTACTACATGATAGCAAAGCAGGATAACTAAGTATAAAAAAATAAATGATTTATCGCATTCAAGGTTGTGTATAACAATACGTAAAGATTATAATTTAAGAAAGTAAAATAGTATATTAAATCTACCTTCTCATGCAAATTTTTTTATGAGGATTCCCTTCCTCTATGGTTTTTGTTGAACCCTCTGATGAATGATTCATATGAAGTGTATTGAAATGTTGTTGATTAGAATCATCTGTTATACTAATTGGGATCTGGGAAGAAGATGCTTCAGGTTGGTATTAGTTGTCGGTTCCACCAATCTGATAATGATTTATCAAAATTAAAGGCAAAAATATTATGTGAGATATAATATGTGAAATATAAGAGAAATTTATTGCACATTACCTGTGAAAGCATGAAATGCGTTTCCCTCTTGAAATCACAGTGGAACCATCTAGTCAATGTAAATCTATTACTACCTTGTTCCAGATTGTAATTGTTCAACTTGATTTGGAACACAAAAGGTTTCCACGTGATCTTATTTATTATTGATGACATGATTTCATTGCTAAATCCTTCCTGAAAATGAAATGCATAATAGATTTTTTTTGTTAGAATATTCAACGGCTAAGACAAGTGTCGGATTGTCTACTATTATTAAAAATATTTTAAAACATTAGATATAAGTTTACCTTGTTAAATTCTTCAAGAACAAAAGAAAGTTTGTGTTCTATTATTCTTTCAGCCTTTTGATCAAATATAACAAACCAAGCACTACCGGTTGCATCACTTGCCAAGACTTTTAACATATACCTGTATAAATACACATATTCTAAAAGTTATGTTTATGTAGATATTGTAGCAATTAAAATGATAAAAAGGTTAACACCTATGACATACCTCAATTTAGGATACTCCACATTTTGATTGCAAGCATTGCACACAAAATTAGATCCTTCTAATGTCACTTTTTTCTGACATTTTGGACATGGTTTGTAGTGCAGTTGACTATTGAAATCAACTTTCAGAATTGCCACTTTGGAAGTGTAAACCAATTCCTAGAGAAATGACCAATTTAAGCAGTCAATTTAAATAATTAATATTTTTAATTGTGAAAACTAATGTGCTATAATTGTAACTTGTAACTTTAATTGTACCTCTGTTTGAACACTGGCCATTATCTGATATATTTCTGATAATAATTTTCGATTCTTGAACATTAGTTGCTGTATAGCTTCTCGCTTTTTTTGAGGATGTAAAACCTCAATAGTTTGAGGAGCAGTGCTATGAATGCTAATAACAATCTTATCTTAATTACTTATATACAATATATATGAAAATATTAAACAAACATTTAATAAAGATATATAGCTTTACCAATTCAAATAATCTGCAACTTCAGAAATATTTAGATTCATATATACTCGTGTGGCAGTTGTTGATGGCAGTTATTGTGAGATCCATTAAGAATGCTAATGAAAAGAAATAACAATATGTTTATTAAGAGAAATTCACTGATGTTTATGTCATTGCCTGAATTGTTTAACTGTCAGTGAAGAGATCACCAACACTAATGGTTGATTAGACACCAAAATAGTCTCATCATCGAACTGATTCGATGTTGTTCCCCATAACGTGACATTAATGCTCTCACCACATCAATATAAAGCACTCAAAATTAATACTTGAATAGAAATTACTCAAAATTAATTGTTCAAATAAGAATATGAGCTGATCTTCATATTATACCTAATTTATTTAGCAGACTAAATTAAAAAAATGCAGCAAGTACCTTTTATTAGTAATTGCAATATCTCCTTTTTTTTTACAGTTCCATTACTTTTCGAAACTTCATAAACTGGTCCCACTTTAGAAAGTCTTCCCAACACATCTATATTACACACAAATGAATAAGTATAACACATATAGTTATTTAGGAATCACTACTTTCAAATAAATAAAATTAAAAGTACTATTATAAAAGTAGTATTTACCTATTAACTTATTACATCACACCTGATAAGAATGTAAAACTTGACATCATGAAGAGAGGTCATTGAAATCGATGAATTCAAATTTGTGAAATTTTATTGGATTCAATTAACTTTTTCTTTTCCATAAATTTCGTGCTATGCACTATGTCTTGATAACGCACTTAATAATAAAATTTATTAAGAATCCTATTAGGAAACTACTTACCGTCTCGTTAAGCCACATAGGAAAGAGAAAACATGAAGGGATAAGAATGAGAATACGACTTTATTATAATATATATATATATATATATATATGATTACTGTAATAATAAGGCTGTGTGTTGCATTCACATGCTTAGTCAATTTGTACTTTATAAACCACTCAACTTTGGTTCAGTGGACAGCAAAAAGGGATTTAAAGGGACAAAATTTCTCTTTGAACTGTAGGTCGGGGTTCAAATTCCACTTGCTTTGAAAAAAATCCAAAGGAGGCGTTAAAGTATCTCTTTTATCTAGTCAAGTCTGTATACCTGTTAACCTCTTACATAATTTCTTTAATCACTTCCTCCTTGTAGAATAGGATAAATTAAGTTATAGGAATATTATCGTTATGACGAAAAAAAAATTGTGCTTTATCATCATTTCAGATAGAGGCTCAAGCATGTCTGAGTGCACTTAGCTAGCTATGATCCTTTGCATAGCCCAATTATGCATCATCAGTTTTCACCGTTGCTATAGGTTGTCTTCTACTTCTGTTGTACTGCGTTAATATTCCAGCCGCTCCTTTGGCAGTTGTCTCTATTTTGAAGGACATCATCATGTTATCTTCTTTCCTTTATAAGCTTTATATTGTTAAAGTCGATAGAATATTTGTAGATAGAGCACACGACTTGGTTGTTTCCACCAGGACCATGTAATATTAATTATGTGTGAGTGTATATTAGTTATTTTCAAAAAAAAAAAACAACATATCACTTGTTAACATGTGTGAAGAGTTAATATAGAATTAAACTAAGGTTTTAAAACCCAAATCATTCATTAAATCAAAAATTGTATTAAGTCAAGGATTATTGGTTCAATCATTTGGCTAGTTATTTTTTAAGTGCTATTGACCGTGATGTCATAATAATTAATATGTTATTTGTATTATCATATTGACTAATCAAATGAATCTTGTAAATCCATACTTAGTTAATCAATGGGTGAGATTAGAGTATTTTGTTCATTATTGATGATAATAACTTAAAAGTTGAAATAGTAATACAATATCAACTAAATAAATATATTTTTGCAATCACAACACATTACTAAATCACGAAATTTTAATTATACAAAAATAAAATTACTCATGAATTTATGAATAAGAAATGAAAAGTTGTATAAAAGTAAGCTGCAATGTGGATAGTTTAATTTTTAAAATAGTCTAGTTGATAGAAGGTATGAAATTTAGTAAGAAATTTTGAAATTTTTAAACAATTTAGAGTTAAACTAAAATTTTTAAAAGATCAGACGACACAACGATTACACAAATATTGGGTATCTAAAGAAGAGAAGATTTAATAGCTAGTAGGCATAGTAGGCATTGCATTAAAAAGGCCGGTAAGCGTCAATGGTGTCGCTTTTCAGACGATGTCAGGGTGGGGCATGGGTTTGTTTGGATAGTGTATTATTTGAAATATTATTTGGAATAATTACTGTAGTACTTTTTGTGATGTGATGTATGTGAGATAAAAAGGTGATTGAAAATATAAAAATGTAGGTTGGGAAATGTGTTTATGATGCAAGCGAAATATTATTTAAGATAATTTTGGTATCCAAACACGTTTTTTCAAATAAGCGTAAGAATCGAGATGGTTTAAACATCTGGTTCAACGGTTCGTTGCTCGAATCGAACGATTTTACTAGTTTTTAAAATGGGAAAATTGCAGAAACCTCCTCTGAGATTTCTGACACTTGCAGTCACATCCCCTGTGGTTTAAAAAATTGCACTCACCTCCCTTGAACTTACTGATTCTTTGCATATTCAGTCCAAGCGATTAAAATATTATTTTAGGGAGTGAAATGAGAAATTTATGTCAGATTTGCCCTTTGTGCTAAATGCCAAGTAGTATTAGTCAAGCAATAACAAAATGCTACAAATCAATTAACAATTAATAAATTTTAAGGGGTATAGTTTATAGGTAAATAGGTATTACCTATTCAAAGTACCAACTTTTTATAGGCATTTTACTTTCAAACATTTAATTTATGATAAATACATCAATGTTTATAAGTAAATTTCGAAAAGTGTTACAATAATATTCTTACAAAAATGAAACCAATAGTTTATATATTTAATATAAATTATATATTTTTAAAAAAAGAAACGGCCCATAAAGTATTAATTCTTTATGGTTTTCCTCCATTATATGAATAAGTATCGGCTCTTTATGGGCATTTTATTCTGAATCATTTAATTTATGTTAAATACATAAATGTTTGTAACTGAAATTGAAAAAATGTTACACTAATATTTTTACAAAAAGGAAACTGGTAGGTTTTGTATTTAACAAAAATTAAATATGTGAAAGTAAATACAAATTTAAATTTGATACCTCTATCAGGCAATTTAAAATTTAAAAAAAGATTTGTATTTTACCTTTATTCAAGTGATATGGCCTCAAAATCTCTATCAGGCAATTTAAATTTAAAAAAAGGTTTGTATTTTACCTCTATTCACGTGATATGGCTTCAAAATCTAAAACCTCTATTTAAATTTGTATTTACTTTCACATATTTAATTTTTGTTAAATACAAAACCTACCAGTTTCCCTTTCATAAAAATATTAGTGTAACACTTTTTCAATTGTAGTTACAAACATTTATGTATTTAACATAAGTTAAATGATTCAGAATAAAATGTCCATAAAGAGCTAATACTTTGTTCATGTAATGGACGAAAGCTATAAAGAATTAATACTTTATGGGCCATTTCTTTTTTTAAAAATATTTAATTTATATTAAATATATAACCTATCGATTTCCTTTTTGTAAGTATATTACTGCAACACTTTTTGAATTTTACTTACAAACATTGATGTATTTATCATAAATTAAATGTTTGAACAAGGGAGATTTTAACTTTTTCATTCGTCAATATCATGCCGACAACAACGTTTGTGACTAAGTTAAAAAGATCATATCGCTTTTACATTATATGCTCCGTTTCCTCTTTAGACTACAATCGAACTCTTATTCAACATAATCAGCAAAATGCACATTCAAGAAATAAGCAAAGCATTCCAAAGTAATTTTTCTTTTCAAATTCTTCTTTCTTGCTCAATTTCCAGCCAATTGATAGTCTTTAACAAGCCAAGTATTATTGATACCGATCGACTGCACATTGGGGGATCATACTACTTGAAATAGCGACAAGCATAATTCACCTAAAATGCAAGAGCATCACATATTAACACCCAATTTCCACCTCCATATTAAGAACCAATTTTTTCCAAGACAACCAAAATGAAATGTGCTCAGACTTACTTCATAGATTGGGTAGCCATAGAATCTCCCTCCCAAATTTGCAAGTTTTCAAGAAGTCATAATTATGGGCTCTTTGCTACAATGACGTCAATCATTGTTTACTTCCATTGTACTTTTAAATGGTTGAGTTTTTTAGATATCTTTTCTTACTCTTCTTCTACAATTTGTAGGTGACCATACTAAAATTTTCTTCTTTGATTAGGGGCTTGATGGCTTACAATTAGGGTTTTGGGAGTTGAAATATGGGGGAAAGAGGAGAAGAAAGGGTTTGGTGGCTTACATTTGCTTTTTCTTCTTCTTTTTTTTTCAAAAAAAAGGAAACGAAGTATATTTCATTTTTGTCCTTGAAATTATGTTCGTGTGCGAGACGCGTGCACTTTTTGATCAGAGAAGTGAGCAAAAATGAACTTTGGAACCAATCAGGCGGACATTTTTATATCTAAGGAACTATTGTGGTTGATTTTAAATGTAAGAGACAAAAAAGTTTTTTCTCAAAATGTAAGGGACTAGTTTAGCATATTTTCCTTTTAGTTATAACCAACTCAAAATATAACCTAGTCAATAGTTCAATCGATTCAATAGGACAGTCCAGATTTATTTTTTCAACATTGGATTAAACATCTGTATTTTGTGACCTAGATTATGCAAATTTGTAGTTGACAATCGTCCCTAATATTTTTACAATCTGGGTTTTCCAACAAGCAAAACATATAAAATTAGAGTTCAAATACTGCCTCTTAACTCTGACATAATCCATGCGTTCACTATTATAGAATTGTACAAGTTCTTTGTGGTTATATATTGTTACCATGTCTTTACACCGTTCCGAAACTTTGGTTGGTGGATATGTTTGACATCCAACATGTTCTTTTCTCTTGCTTCAATTCCAATTTGTAACCATCTTGGCTATTTTGAATGCACAAGTTTCTACAGTTTGATGGATGCATCTTCTTGAGTCCAGTCAAGTTTTGATAGTTTCTTAATTTATTCTTGAACAGCCTTGTTTGGACAGCAATTTTCCAAATCACGTTTTCAGTGAATACATTTTCAATCACCTTTTTACCTCACATATATCAAAATGCAATCCATGTTGACAAATACTGCGTTAACCTTCTTTTTGTGTTTGACAATGCAATCCAAACTAAATTCAGGTCCACCTCTGGGGTCCGTGTTTGACAGTGTCTTTATACTAATACTACGTTAACCTTCTTTTTGTGACCTGTAGGCCATATTTTCATCTTCCAATACCTCAAAGACTTGAACATAAGTCGATCCCTGAAATTATTGGTGGCCGTTTTCTAGACAAGCAACAAGTTGAGCTAAAATCCTGTACAAAATTCACACTCAAGAATATGGCCATATTTCTTCTAATTACTACCCCAAAGGCTTGACCATAAGTGAATCTCTGAAATTTCATAAAATCAGCAGAGAATTAATGGAGCCATCCACCATGCTCAAGGCTCCTTTCCACTCCATTAGGTCTATGCGTCGAACAGTTTTCAACCATTTGTTTGCTGTAGTTTACACAATTGCTCTTCTTTTCCTACTCTATCACCATGCATTCAAACTCTTCTCCTCCACCACCTTTCCATCCTTCTTCATATCCATTTCCATGTTCATCTCTGATCTTCTTCTAGCTTTCTTGTGGTTTACAGCTCAGGGATTTCGAATACGTCCCGTTACTCGTGAAGTATTCCCAGAAAACCTGGAAGAAATGATAGACAAGAAAGATTTTCCAGCTATAGACATCTTTATATGCACTTCAGATCCGTATAAAGAACCACCAATTGATATTGTTAACACAGCTTTATCAGTTATGGCATATGATTATCCGACAGAGAAGCTTTCGATTTATGTTTCTGATGATGGAGGCTCAGAGCTCACTCTCTTTGCTATCATGGAAGCTGCTAAATTTGGAGCCCATTGGTTAGCTTTTTGCAGGGAGAATAAGGTCTTGGACAGGAGCCCCAGATTACAGGAGACAAAGAACTCTAAGACTGAGAAAATTAAGGTAGATTTTTAACTTCAAGTAAATTAGTAATGGAGAATTTGTTTTTGTTGCACTTATATCTTTTTTAAGTTTTAGTCTTTTTTTAAAGTTTTAGTCTTTTTCACTTGTCTTTATAGCAAAAATAGTTGCCAATTTCACGTGTTTGATGGAGGATGGATTTTCATGCTTGTACTAATTCTGAGCAATAAGGGCAAAATGTCCAGGCTCTCAAACTATTACAAATTTTAACTTTTAATTCTTCAACTATAAAATGAGCAATTTTAGCCCTCCAATTAATGAAAATGTATACTCATAGCCCTTTCTGTGATCTTGAGTTATTATGTCTAACTAAAATAGCAACAAAAGTGTCAACAACTATCTTCACTATTTTGTTGAACATAAGACTTAAGGTGACAAAAGGATTATGTGTACATACTTTAATTACTTAGATAGTTAAAAGTGCCTATTTAATAATTGGAGGGTTAAAAATAGAGGTGCCAAAATGGGTGACTTGGACGGATTTGAGTTTGTTAAAATGGGTAATGGGTATAAGTGAATCAACCTATTTATACCCATTTAATTAGATGGGTATAAATGGGTAAGTCAAAAAATGAATTGGGTAACCCAATTATCCATTTATAACCCATTTATTTTAACTTTTTGTAAACTCATTTAAATTCATTTTTTGCAAACTAAGTTATCAATTTATACCACTCTTTGCACCCATCATTAGTTTTAAATATTTACTTATAATGTTCAATAAACTAATTCTCAATTTTTTTCCCATCTGTACTCTATGTCGCAAAATAAGAATATAAAAATTTGAACTAAGTACTATAAAAGTTAACATAAAAACTTAATTCAAAAATTTTGAACTTCTAACATTTTTTTTGTGTGTAAATTTAAAATTTCATTTTGGAAATGTAGGAAAAGAGGTTAAAACTTATCATAAATTTGTAATACTGAAAAATGAGCAAGTTAACAAACTAAGAGAAAATAAAATGATAAGATAAAATCAATAAATACGAATAATAATGAACCAAAAGTAGTTAACATCATGACAAAATGAAAAATTTGAAAAAAAAAGAGTGGGGGAAGACAATTCTAAATGGATTAATTGGATTTAATGCGTTACCCAATAATACCCATTTAATAAATGGGTATTACTGGGTAATCAATTTATACTCATATGCAAAAACTTAAGATACCCATGTCCATCTATTCATGAATGGATATGGGTAAATTAAGTTAAATGGGTTGATTTACCACCTATGGTCAAAAGTTAATTTTTATAATAGCCTGAGAGCCACTGAGGCATTTTGCCCTAGAATTAATCTTGTGGAATTTCTTGAATTGCATTTTTTATTTTATTTTTTATTTTTTGAGTTAATTTCTAATTAATCTTGATAACACAGCTTTCATTGACCGGATAATTCATGTGAATATATTGTACAAGTTGAGCCAAAAATATAAAAAAAAAAGATGTGGTATTCAATTGGTCTAAGAAAGGGTTGTCTAGTGCATAGTATATTGTCCACTTGACGTTCAGTGGAAAAGACTTGTAGCATCAAATAATTGCTAGGAGACGAAGACTAAAGTGTGTTTGGATAACCATGATTTGAAAAAAATTTATTTATTTACGTTACAAACACAATTTTTATCATACATCATATCACAAAAAGTATTATAATAATTATTTCAAATGAATATTTCAAATAATCTCCTATACAAACACACTGATTGGTCACCAATTGAAGCAAAACTAAAAAAAGCCAAAAGAGTGATATATTTACTTGTAGTTTGCTTTTTGTACACAAAAGGACTATGATAGCATTTGTTTAGACATCCCACTTGTAGGAATATTTCTTTTTAAATTCTTATTTTTTTTTTGATGTACATGATAACAAGTTTTGATATTCATTTCTACTGCTTTCTTTTCAATAGCAATAAAAAAGGAAAAAGCAAAAGAGAGGAAAGGACTGTTTCAATTTGTGCTCCATTCAATGGCCTCCTTGTAATAGTTGCTCGTCAATCTCTATTGTTTGTCAAATCGACCCTCAGCATGTTTTTCAGTTCTGATCTTGCCAACTTCAAAATGGATTACATAAACATACGAGACTATTAACAAAAAATCTAAAAGACCTTATGAGTTACAAAAATATTGTAATAATTGAATCTTAGTTAGATTTGTTCTAAGTTCAAATTTTGTAGTCAAATCACTTCTTGCAAAGTAACTCAATTATTTTGGATCAATTTGAGGCTGTATTTTGAAGCTCGGATCGGGCAGCAACTTGACAAAACTCAAGGGTTAGATGTCAATCAGTTCAACCGGCTGGATCGGGTCAAAAAAAAATAAAAAAACTGAATGAAGTCATAACTATATTTCAATTATTTAAAATGTAACAACATAATAAAAAACCTACAAATTATCTCCTATTTTGTTTTCAAATTTTAAGTTTATAAGTAAACTGATAAGACATAGTATTTGACAAAACATAGAATTAAAAAAAAATGTACAAAAATATTTATGATTGTCCTAGTCATCCAAATATATAAAAAAAAATTGCCGGCATAAGCTTTGACTATCAAACTCAAGTCAAGAAAAATTAAGGACACTTAAAAAGTGACAAAAAAGCACAAGAAAACCCAAAAAAAATAATGAAGAAATAGGATTTTCCGGTTTATCACGATTTTTTTTCGCATTTATTTGGCTGGGTCAATTGCCATCCGATTTAGCCAATTAATTCAGACCAGACAATTAGCTGAATCCTGATTCAACAGATTGAGCTGACCAATCCAAGCCGAGTTTCAAAATACTAAGTGCAAGATACACAATACTAAGATGGTAAGATAAATTATCACACATTAAAGTTTTTAAATACAAAACATTATCTTCATAAGTGATTGTTAATGGTGCAATTGCATTTTGTCATTTTGTTGTCAAGAAAAAATATGATTACATTCATGCATTTCCTGAAAATGATCTTGATCATGTTACAGATAATGTATGAGGATATGAAGAGAAGAATAGAAAACGTGGTTGAGAATGGAAAGGTAGCTCAACATATCACCAGTCAGCAGGGGCATGAGGCTTTTAGCCCATGGACCAAAACATTCACTCGGCGAGATCATCCTACAGTGATTCAGGTTTATTACCCTCGAGTATTTCTTAGAAGCCTAGCAGTTTGAATTTGACCCAAACCATGCACATATCCATGCTAGGCCATGCAACTATTGTGCATATATACTCATATGGAATGCATAAAATGTTATTACATTTTTAGGTCGGTCCAAACACTGCACAATGAAAAATGTGTTTAAATTATTAAACTAGGATTGGATTGACAGATTACTATGATTAATGAAGCATAGTTATAATGTTCAAATATTTGACGAAAAAAGGAACTATATAAATTCAAATCTGGTAACAACGAACATGAAGAACTAAATAGCTTTGTGGTGGAAGATTAACAAAAAAGGCCAATTCCCATAACTACTACTCTTGTCTTAAATGAACATTTCAAGGTCATGCAAGAATTTTGTTTAAATTAATTAATAAATTCCTCTATTTATTCCCATTTTATAGCTTAAACCATTAAAAAAATCCATGCACTACCAGTATTTCACATGACGCTATCATGTAATGATGGTATTCTCAGAGCAACAAGAATGCTCTTTCTCATTTGATTTACATGAATTTGAGCAGGTTTGCTTGAAAGTGGCAAGGATATCGATGTATCAGGCCACTCTATGCCGAATCTCATTTATGTTACAAGAGAGAAAAGCATCACTAGTCCGCATCATTATAAAGCAGGAGCCTTGAATACCCCGGTAAGATTCCCCAACAAATTTGGAGATTATCCAAATCTTGTAGTAAATCCAACATACTAGTATTGATTAGAGATTTTACATACTATTGTACGATAATCGTAGCATGCAATGGACGGTCCAAATTGAGCCAAACTTGCACGGTACCATTGCTAGAGCTAATGCATGAAAACCAAACTTGTAACAAAGGCTTCAAGAATTATTAGGACATGGATAAATTCTTACAAAAGATTTTAGGAATTTTCTTGCATCAGCTTAGTTGAGATTCATAAATCAACTTTATATAGAGGGAGTAACTCCATATTTACACGGTAAATTTTTTTTAATCAAGCTTAGTTAAGAGTCATAAATCAACTTTATATAGAGGGAGTAACTCGAGCTTTCAAACATAACAGAATGAGTTAACAAATAAAAATCTTTAAAAAAAAAAAGAAAAAAAAAGACAGTCTTGTTTGGATGGCCAAGTTCATATTTTAGAGAAACTTAAAACATATTCCCATTCACCTTATTTTATATACACATTCACTAATAAGTAGGGGTGTGCATCGAATTCAATCTTGATTAATCAGAACTATGAATTCAAAGTTTCAAAATTTTGGATATTAGAAGTTTCGACCGATTTCAATTTCGAATTCACAAATTTCGAATTTGATTTCGTTTCGATTTTGGTAGTTTACCAAATTCACTGAATTCGGCCCTAATTTTACTAATTTTGCATTATAATTAAACTTATAATTTTATAATATAATTTGCTAAATTAGATGCTAATTTTTGTTTCTATACAACAAACTTAATTAGACTCACTATTATTATATAATATAATTAGTAGTTAGAGCCTAGAGGTATTATTATATCATAGAAATATTTTGTAGTACATGTATGTATTAATTATATGCATATGTATATTATATATACGAATTTGAGTTCGAAATAGATATCCAATTTACCGTTTTCGAATTGTGAATTCAAAATCGGAATTTTCGATTTGGGAAAACATAATCCTAAATTCGAACTTAATTCATACAATTCTAAAATGAAAATTCTGATTCGTTTCTAGTTTCGTTATTTGCCGATTTTGAAGTTCCAAATTGAAATCGAAATCGGTTGGTAAATCGATTTTTTTTCGAAATTGCACACTCTTACTAATAAGGGAGCTATAATACATATTTTAAAAAACTTCCAATAAACAACATCTAAAGAGTTTAACAAGGATTTGATGCTTATCATCCTCATCCTCCCAATCCTTCAAAAAAAAATGTAGAACAAAAATTAAAGCAAAAGCCTCGATAAAATGAGACGAAGTTGTTATTCATTGTAGCCAGGTGTCGTGTTTGTACTTTAGATAATTTAGCTCTCATCAATTTGGTGAATTTGATTTACTCACACCAATTTACAAGCTCTAACCATTTAATTTCTGTTTCTTTCTTGCCTATATAGCTTCGAGTATCAGCTCTTATGACAAACGCGCCCATAATTCTTACCCTAGACTGTGACATGTTCTCAAACAACCCCAGGACACCATACAATGTGCTCTGTTACTTCATGGATAATTCAATTAGGCCTAAATTGGCCTATGTCCAATTTCCTCACTGTTTCCATCGCGTAAACAAGAATGACATCTATTCATCCGAGATGCAACGTGGGTTTCACATCAATCCAAAGGGAGTGGATGGACTCACAGGCCCTCATTGCATGGAAGAGGGGCAGGAGCGGTCATCAGAATGACCGCTCCTAAATTGTTCATGGCCAGATTTTGGTCAAAAAAAATGTGCGGTCCAGATCATTAGTTGTACATCGATTTTCACACCGTGTGTGGGACCCGCAAAATTTTGTACTAAAATTATACGTTGTGCAAACAAAATTACGCCGTGTGCAAACAAAGTTACGCGCTGTTGAAAATGACAAAAATCGCCCAGGAACGGTTGCACTTGCAATCGTTTGTGCCCCTTGTCCTCATTGCATGGGCACTGGATGCTTTTTCATGCGTAGAGCTCTCTTTGGTGGTCCATCGGCGATGCTGCAGCCAGAAATGCCCCAGTTGAGCCCTGACCATGTTGTTAGCAACCCCATCAGGTGTCAGTAATTTTCTTTCATTCTTTTTTCCCTTCTTTTTAACAGGATTAACAGTGGACTACACTTTCGATGACATGAACTTGATCAACTTGGAATTGAACGTATTACCAATTAAGTTGCGGTTTGTGTCACTTAGGTCTCGGCATATTTTAGAGCTGGCTAACACTGTGGCAGGTTGCAATTATGAGTTCCAAACCAATTGGGGTGAACAGGTATGCGCCTTTCTAAATGATACGACCACTGAATTTAATTGAACACTTGGGCTTTATTTGAATCGAGGGAAAATTGGGTGGGAAAGTGAAGCGCGGAAAAGTAAGGTAAAGAAAAATGAAAATCTTTTTCCAGTTTAAGTTTTGTTATCAAGAAAAGTTTTGAAGGAAGATGGGAAGTTAGAGGTAATTACTAAAATTTTTTCGTCTAATCATTTTCCTTCAAAATCCTACAAATTTTGCAAGATACAAAATGCAAGAAAGTGCAAGAATATGATTGACTTCTCTACTAATCAAACATGCATGAAAAAAAAAACTTTCCTTCACTTTCCTACAATTCTCCTTGCAAACAATCACAACCTCGAGGATTCAAAGAAAAGTCAATGGTAGATTGTCCTCGCTGTACCTACTCACCATAGCTATGCACTTTTTTATAGGTGAATTTGACCGATACAATTTGTTTAATTTGGAAAAAATATCAGATGGGCTTCAGATATGGCTCTTTAGTGGAAGATCTCTACACTGGTTACCGTCTTCATTGTCAAGGATGGAAGTCTATCTTCTGCCAACCCCAAAGGGCAGCATTTTTGGGTAACATACCGATTTCTCTCCTGGATGCACTGAACCAGGTTAAACGATGGACAGTCGGCCACCTTCAATTTTCATTCTCCAAATACAGTCCATTAACCTTTGGTATACAAGCTATTGGGGGGGGGGGGGGGGGGGATGAGTCTTGATTATGTACAGTATGGTCTCTTACCTCTTTGGTCAGTTGCCATCACTATATATACCTTTCTTCCTCAGCTAACTCTCCCAAATGGTATCTACATCTTCCCGAAGGTATGTATGACAACAGTCCAAATATCTGCATTCCATGATTTACTGAAAATTTTGAGAAAGCTTGTTTTGTTATCTACCCTTTTGGTATTCATCAATCAATTTGGTATTAAAATGTTGAACCAAGTTTTAAACGGTACCTAATCAAGATTTCAACCAAACTGAGTAAATGTCCTTCGAACATGGCGAAAGTACTTATAAATGTTCACAGACCAAAGAACATGAAAGGTTGAAGGAGTTCTGACATATTAATCACTGATAGTCTCAAATACATTTTATTACATGATATGCTGCAGGTAACCAGTCCATGGTTTTTCTTGTATGCTTTCCTATTTCTTGGGGCATATGCACAAGACTGTTTAGAATTCCTATTCAGCCAAGCAACCCTAAGAAGGTGGTGGAGTGAACAGAGGATATGGCTCATTGGAGGACTGACATGTTCTCTTTTTGGAACTCTTGAGTACCTCATGCAAATATTGGGCATTGCTACACATGGATTCAATGTGACAAGCAAAGCAGTAGATGATGAATAAAGCAAAAGATACCATCAAGGGCTCTTTGAATTTGGGGTTCCCTCACCAATTTTCTTGCCATTAGCAACCGCAGCAATCATAAGTTTTGCTGCCTTCCTTTATGGAACAATGCTAGTTCTCAAGGGAGGAAACACTGAAGACGTTTTTGTTCAGCTGTTTATAGCTGGTTTTGGCGTGTTAAATTGCTTGCCAATCTACGAAGCCATGATTATCAGAACTGATAAAGGAAAGATGCCTACAAAGACTACCATCACTTCAATTATTATTGGATCGGGTCTCTATTTAGCAGCTTTTCTCATGCTACAGATATAAATGTATTAGTATTATGCTTTATTTTGTCTCTTGTAAACCTATTCCTTCGTTGGAAATAAAAGTAATTGTTGTGTGTAGTCTACATGAGATCAGCAATTAGACAAAAACTGAAAAAGGTTATACGTCCTAGTTGTACTGAGGGATTGTGGTCAAGTTAGGGGTGCAATGAGTCGAGCTCAATCAAATAGCTTGCGAGTTTGATTGATCAAAGTTTGAACTTGAATTTGCTTGAACTCGGATTGACTGAGTTCGAGTTCTTAATCGAGTTTCACATATATATGTTTTTAAAAATTTTTTAATTTATTAGTACGAAATGTCTATTTTATCCATTATTTAAAATTATATAAAATATAAATTTATATTTCTTAAACTTGATTAGGCTTGATTGAGCCCGAATTGAGCTCGATTGGATTCGGTTTGCACGAACTCGAATAAGGCAAAATAAAATCGAGCTTGACAAGCTCGAGTTCGAGCATAAGCCCAAGTTTTTTTAACTCAAGTCGATTTTGAGTGTACTACTCGAGTTCAATTAGACTTGATTGCATCCCTTGGATGAACTACCAATTAAACATATCCATCTTATTTTCATCTGACTACCCAAAACAGGGCTAGAAAAAAAAGGCCAAAAAATTGCACAAGACAATTTCCAATGATAATTGGTCTTTTCACACGACACAAAATTGCACATCACACCATAGTTATTAAACTGGCCACCTCAGTGGTTCGACCAATTGACTCGGCAAACAAGTTGCTTAACCAAACCTTAATCGATAGTTGCACCCGTAAAAATAAAAAATTAGTCCGGTTCAATCAGCAGGTCAAAAATTGCATTGTTTTTAATAACTTAAAAGACATTATATTATTATAAAATTATATTATAGTCCCACTGATTCGACTAGTTGATCCGTAGACTAGTTGATCCGTAGTTAAATCACTGCTTGTAGAATCGTCTCCTCGCTGTGCTCATGCCTAGATCGGATTTAATAACTATGCATTACACGAATGAGGTGCCAACTTTACCTCAAATCCCCGAAATTCAACCACTCATCACAACTACGTTTCACTTCCCTTTAACTGCAATAAAGACTAATGACCTTCATTTAGCCACGTCATATTACCATTAGAATGGAACCACGTGTGATTCAAAGAGCCACGAGAGTTTCTTTCCCTTTGACGTAGACTTTCTAACATCAACTTCCATACAATGAACTTTTGCCTCCATTCGTGCTCTACGCTCTCATCTATTTGCATAATCTTCAGCAAATTGTACTTGATTTTCTATTGTCAAGTCTTTGAAATACACCATGTATGATTTCAACTGAACAATGACAAATTTCTTCATTCAACCACTACCAAAATTTGCATCCTTGGCCCTAGAAAAGAGTACATTGCCATGAATGTCAAATTTCTAATTCAAATTCAACCATTTTCACCAATCATACCCCAAGCAAAGGATATTTTGCAGGTTTCCGGCTAGGGTTCCAACTTGTCCATGAAGTCCCTATAATGCTTCTCAACCCTTCATTGGTAGACAAGAGGTGTTAGGTTCTCTCCTGGAACTGTCTCGCTCTTGATCCATTTTCTTCTTTGGAAATCAAGAGCCAAGAAGTCCTAATTTGAGAGGTATTTGAGGAAGATGATGATCTACTACTACTCTTATTAAGTCTTGATTATTTGAATTCTATATGGACAAAAATATCATTAATTCCATTTGCTCTAACAATAGCAATAAATGAACAAACATATTTGAATTTGATGCTTTTTAATGTTCAAGGGCCAAATTGATATATGGAATAGATGAGGGGTCAAAAGTTTACTATTAAAAGAGTTTAGGGCAAACTTCTTCTTGAGCTAAATTTTGTCAAATTCCTTTATTCGCCGTCCACTGTACTCTAAGGACTAGAAAATTTTCTAGTACATTGTTCCTAGTACAAAAGCCAATCTTAAACTATCCGTCTTGAAAGTATTTTAAGCGTGTTTTTTAAAAAAAAAAAAGAGTTAGTGTAGCACTTTCTAATAAGTGTGTTTCTAAGATATAAAGAAGCATGGTGGAGGACTCTTAAGAGATGTTTTCAAAATGAATTAGCAAGAAATCCCAATCATCCAAACGAGGAAGTTGTACTAAGTTCATGAAATGCACTTAATATATAATGAACAGAGCAAAAAAGCATTTCATTGAAAAAATTGAACCTCGGTCGAGAGATCATCATATATATATAGAGGACAAACATATATATGTGCAGTTAGGACTTTTAATGGGGTTAGGCCAATTCGATCTCGACTTGTTTGGCCCCAAAAAAAGTTCGATGAGCATAATCTTTCATTGAATTAGGCTTACTTTGGACCTAAATATTAGGTTCGAATTAAATGAGAGCCAAGTTTAGGTCTTATTAGACTCAAACATGATATAGGTCCGACTCTTTAATTTGCATCTATATATATAATTATATACAATATATTCATATTTTGATATATAATTATATATCTAAATATATAATAATAATACTTTATACTTATGAGTTATGTATCAAAATATATTAATATATATATGAAATATTAAATATACAAAATTATATCAAAAGATTTAGAAGGACAAATCTTGGGATAAGCAAATTGAGGACCTTTGAAGATGTATTGACTGTTGACCATGTTTTTATTACTATTTTCCATATACTTTGAATTAATTGGCTATATTATTGTTGAAAAATTCTTGGTTTATATATTTTTTAATGAACTGTTACTGGTTCGTGTATAGTTTTAATGTTGTGGTCTTGTCGATGTTAAATTAGCTTTAGAACTTAATAGTTATAGTACTTATATTAAGGAAATTAAGGAGCAATAAGTGAGTTTGAACTAAATTCGAATTAGACTCACAGCTCGAATATTTTATAAGTCAATTATGAGATTTACATTTATCAACTCGAAACTTATAATCGAAAACTCAAAAGTGGTACTAACTGTATGAATCAAATCTAATCTTGTTAAAGTCCGATTAAGATGGCCTAATTGACAGACCTATGTGCAGTTATCTTAGTTATTTATTATTTTGTCAAAATTCCCTAAAAGTCCGATTCAGATGGCCTAATTGACAGAGCTATGTGCAGTTATCCTAGTTATTTATTATTTTGTCAAAATTCCCTAAAAGTCTTTCTTGGTAGGGAAAATAGCCAATTTGTCCATAAACCTTTTCCCTAGTATTGATTCAACCCCTAACTTTTATTCTTAGATGAATTGATTTGTGAACTTACGTTGCGGTTCCAATTAAGGACTTTCGTGGTGGTGCCATCACCTAAAACCGATCTGACTCCTAATTGACCAACTAAATAAGGGTACTTTGAGAACGTCACTCATTAGATTATTATAAATCAAGTAAATCGTGTAAAAATAACAAGATTAAACTTTAAAAAAGTTTTATCTTGCGATTTTTTACACAATTTAAAACTTTTATCTGATGATTTTTATACAATTTATTTGTTTTGTTACGGTCTCGTGAATGACATTCCTATAATACCATTAGTTAATTAGTCAATTAGGAGCCAGATTGGTTTTTGGCAGTGGTGCCACCGCAGAAGTCCTTAATTGAAACTGCAAAATAAGTTCAGGTATCAAATTGATTAGAAATAAAAGTTAGGGGCTAAATTGGCACTCACAACAACGTTTAAGGATGAAATTGGCCATTTTGCCTTATTGATATGATATTTGCAAAAAAAAAATACCTAGCTTGACTTGTGTTATATTTTGTGAGTTTGACTGAGGTTATGTCTTCATTTCTAGCGGACAAAAATATTGTTCATTCTGTCTGCTATAACAATAGTAAATTAGTAATGAATGAACCAAAGTATTTGACTTTGGTGCCTTTTAATGTTCAAGTGACAAATTGATACATGAAATAGATGAGGGATCAAAAGTTTATTATTAAAATAGTTTACGAGCAAGCTTCTTTTTGAGCTAAACTTTGCCAAATTCCTTTCTTCCCCTCCAACTGTACCCTACGGACTTGAAAATTTCTAATACGTTTTTTCCTAATACAAAAGCCGATATTAAACTATCCACCTTGAAATTTGTATTTTAAACATGTTTTTTGAAATGCACTTAAAGTTGTACTCAGTTCATTGAAAGAATTGAACCTAGGTCGAGGGATCATCATATCTATACTCCTGGGGTGGTATCGCGCGGACGGTGGTGCCTGTGCATATATGTAAAGGTTGATTTTGTCAAGGAATTGAGGAGGAAAGTTTTGGATTATATTTAATAAGAATCCGGAAACATTTAATAAGAATGAGGAAATTCAGTTGAGATGAGTGAATTTGGGAAGGTAACAACATTTGAGTGTTGGTTAATAGGGTGACATTGTTATGATAGCAAAAAGTGTTTTACATCTATTGTTCGCAGATGTCAAAAGTTGGCAGTTAAGAACCTCAGTGGACATCAGTGAATCTCCAAAATATACATTGCAAAAAACTATGGCTTAAGAGCTGGAGTTTAGATCATTGAATCTGCAAAAGTGTGCTGGCTGGCAAAAAGGTGAAGAAATTAGTGGCTATTAATTCTGTTTGGCCATGTCGTCTTTTTCCTTCACTTTTTCAGCAATGGTATTTTGTTTCTTGGTACGGATTTCTGTTATTTTCAGTGTACTGAGGAGTTCTGCCTCAAGTTTGTTGTCATGACCTCCAGATGAAGTTGTAGTGTTTTCAGTTGGTACTGTTGTCGATTTAGCATGCATTACTGCTGTTTCTGCTGCTCTTGAACTCTCAGCATCAGAATATATTTGTGGCAGTCCTTTGGTTTCAATTTCTCCCAAGTTCAGCTTGTGCGCTATAATGGCTGTATACTTTTTAGTGGAGGATGATGGATATGGTAGCGACGGAGCTAGGATTTTTTTTTTCCAGGGGAGCCAAAATTTTTCTAACAATTTTTTTTAATATACTATGTTCAAAATAATTTCCATCCATTTAAATATATGACATTTAAAAAATATCAAATATTAACTTTAATTATAAAGACATATAAAAAATAAATAAATTTTTTGGAGAAAAAAATTAATTCAAAGATAGCTAATTCACACACACACACACACACACACACACACACATATATAAACTCTCATAATATAAACTAAAATTGTAAAAAATTAGGGTGGGTCAACTTTGTTTTACGCATATATTTACACACTATAAATTAAAATTTTCAAAACTTGGGGGGCCATAAGCCCCTTTGGCTCCGTCATTGCATATGATTGTTTGGTCTTTTTGACGAAGCAAACAATCATGGAGCTATTAATGCTTTCCTCTATTGCTTTGCAGTCAAGGGTACCCTGTAATAATGAAGTAGATTAATATGTATTTGATAATAACATGTATTTGAAGGTGACATGCTATTCAAATCACTTGATAGCATTCCACTAACCACAAAATTGACTAAATCGGTATACCATGGTGACTTTTGAACAGCCAATAAGAACTCATCTGAAAACTCTTCTTTAATAGGAATTTGGTTTTCTTGTGGGGTGTTGTCCAATCTAGAAAGATGATCTACAACTAGATTCTCAAATCCCTTTTTATTTTTGATTTCCAAATCAAATTTTTGCAATAATAATATCCATCGAATTAGTCGAGACTTTGCATCTTTCTTATTTAAAAGATATTTAAGAGCCGCATGATCGGTGTAGACAATGACTTAAGATCCCACTAGATAAGATCTAAACTTATCTAATGCAAATATCACTGCAAGCAATTCTTTTTTTGTTGCCGCATAATTGATTTGAATCTCATTGAACATTTTACTTGCATAGTAAATGACATGAAATCTCTTATCATACTTTTGTCCAAGAACAACTCCCACCGCAAAATCACTAGTATCACACATCAATTAAAACGGTAAACTCCAATTTGGTGATATTATTATGGGTGCGAAAACAAGTTCCTTCTTCAACTTATTAAAAGCAAATAGACATTCATCATTAAAGTGAAAAGGAACATTTTTGGCAAGTAAATCACATACAAGCTTAGCAATTTTGGAAAAACCCTTATAAATCGCTGATAGAACCCCGCATGTCCAAGAAAGTTTCGAATGTCTTTCACATTGGTTGGTGGAGGCATTCTCCCAATCACTTCCACTTTTGCTTGATCCATCTCAATACCTTTTGAAGAAATCTTATGGCCTAGAACGATACTCTCACAAACTATGAAGTGACATTTTTCCCAATTGAGTACAAGATTTGTCTCTTCATATCTCTACAAAATTAGATCTAAATTGTTAAGATAATGATTATAAGTAAATTCCAAATACAGAGAAGTCATCCATAAAAATTTTCATGATTTTCTCATTACAATCGAAAAAAATTACCATCATGTATCGTTGGAAAGTGGCAGATGCATTGCACGATCCAAAAGACATTTTTCGAAATGCAAAGGTGTCGTAGGGACAAATAAATGTGGTTTTCTCTTGATCCTCTGGTGCAATAACTATTTGATTATATTCTGAAAAACTATCCAAAAAATAATAAAAGTCATATCCCACCAATCTTTCTATAATTTGATCAACAAAAGGAAGAAAAAAAATGATCTTTTCTAGTAGCCGTACTGAATTTTTATAATCAATACAAACTCTCCATCCAATTAGAACTTTAGAAGGAATCATTTCATTATTTTTACCACATACTATAGTTATTCCTCCATTTTTAGGCACAACATGAATAGGAAAAATTCAAACACTATCAGAGATCGAAAAAATTATACCTGCATCAAGTCATTTAAGGATTTCTATCCTCACCACTTCCTTCATATTGGGATTTAACTTTCGTTGAGTTTCAACCACTGGCTTAGCATCTTTTTCCAATAAAATTCGATGCATATAAATGGTTGGACTAATTTCCTTGATGTCGAAAATTGTCCATTCTAAAACCTTTGAATGCTTCCTCAAAACTCGTAAAAGTTTGTCAAGTTGCTCCTCATCAAGGGCGGCATTGATAATCATCGGTAATGTCTCTTTTTCTTCAAGAAATACATACTTGAGGTGATTGGGAAGCGGCTTAAACTCAAGCCATGGAACTTGCTCATAAGATGGTGGAGGAAGCCCCTTGGTCATCCCTAAATCTTTGTATGCATTGTTTCTTTTGTAAGAGACCTGTGCCTGCAAATAATGAGTTATTTCTTCTACTTTTTCATCTTATAATCCTACAACATTGAGACAAAGTTCAAGAGAGCCATAGTCAAGATTAACTCGACTCATCTCTAGTGTCAATTCAACACATATGCCAATGGAATAAATATGATCGGTAAATGAGGGATACTTTTCTATTTTATTCAAATCAAACTCAACCTCCTCTTCATCGATTTGGAAGTTGAATTTACCACGTTTAACATCTATTATAGTACCTACAGTGGTCAGAAATGGTCTAACAAAGATAATGGATATATTAACATTCTCATCCATATCTAAAACAACAAAATCAATCGGAATGATAAATTTTTATACTTTAATAAGCACATTTTTCAATATATTCAAGAGATGTCTAATAGACCTGTCAGCCAACTGTAAAGAAATGTTAATACATTTTAATACTTTCAACCCCGATTGCCTAAGCACAGTTAAAGGAATTAATGAAACACTAGCATCAAGATCACATAGTACTTTAGAGAACTCTACATTATCAATAGTACAAGAAATCGTGAAACTCCTTGGATTTTTCAATTTTGGTGGCAATTTATTTTGTATGATGCACTATATTCCTCTGTTAATACAATAGTCGCGGTATCCTTTAATTTTCTCTTCTTTGTCATTATCTTCTTGAAAAACTTTACGTACGAAGGAATGTGCAAAATAGCATCAACAAATGGAATGTTAATATGTAATTGTTTAAAAATGTTGACAAATTTCTCAAATTCTTTGTCAACTCTTGATGGATTCAATCTATGTGAAAATGGAATTGGTGGAGAAATTGACATCATTTCAGCCCCCGATGGCTCGATCACTTCCATTTCATCTTTCCCTTTAGTTTTCTTTCTCTCTTCAACTAGCTCACTCCCCTACTTATTTTTTTTACTCTCATTTTCTCTCATTCTCTCAACAACAGGTGGCTCACTTAATTCTTTACCACTACAGAAGGTTATACCCTTCATATGCTCCATTGGATTCACCTCAATCTTACTAGATAACTCCCATTGGTTCCTATTGTTGATAGCATTGGCTATTTGGCCTAATTGGACTTCAATATTTCTATACATATTTGTGAATTGGTCCATCCTACCATCAATTCTTTCAAACCGTTGAGTAGTGGCGCTAGCTAACTTTTCAATTTTATCATTGGATGCATTCGCTAGCTTTTCAATTGCCAACTCCCAAGCCAACTTAGATTCCGTAAGTGGTTGTTTTGGTTAAAAGTTCGGTGGATTCATTGATCTTGGTTGGTTCAGTTGATCCTTCCATTCAAAGTTTGGATGGTTTCACCACCCCAAATTATAAGTATTGGAGTATGGATTGTTTTGGAATGGACGGTTGTAATTGTTGAGATATTGAACCTGTCAATGCTCGCACATATAGAATCATCATGATCTCCTCCACAGATAGTACAACACGCAATAATTACTCCTTGGTTAGAACTAGAATCAACTTGCTTATTAAATATCTTAACCACATTATCTTTCTTTGCACTTAACATATTCAATGTATCTATTTCAAGCATACTTACGGGTCTCCTTGTATTATCTCGTTCATCGGACTATTGGTAATTATTGGCAGCCATTTTTTCAATTAATTGTTGAGTTTTCTCGGCCAACTTACCCATCAAAACTCCTCCCGCTGCTGCATCTACATGTGTCTTCGTCAGATAAGTGAATCCATTGTAAAATGTTTGGACTATGAGTCAATCGGGGAGACCATGATGGGGACATCTTCGTTGTAATTCCCGATAACGCTCTCAAGTTTCGTACAATGTCTCTCCTTCCTGTTGAGAGAAACTAGTTATATTCATACGAAATTTAGCAGTTTTGTCAGGTGGAAAGAACTTATTAAGAAAAGTTTTAGATAACTCCGACCAAGTGGTAAAAGTATTTGGAGAATGAGATTGTAACCAAACCTTAGCTTTGTCCTTTAGTGAGAATGGAAACAATCTAAACTTAATTGCATCATCATTAATACCGTTAAACTTTATTGTATCACAAATTTCTAAAAATATGGACAAATGAGAATTTAGGTCTTCGGTAGCATTACCTCCATAGTGAGATTGTTGCACCATTTGTATAAGAGATGTTTTAATTTCAAAATTATTAGCATTTACCGTAGGTCTCACTATGCTTGTTTGCAAACCATCACCTCCCGGTAATGCGAAGTCCGTAATGCTCTTCTATCCATTTCTTCAGCCATAGGTTCAATTTGTGGGAGTTCAATTGTTACTTCTCCTTCTCCTTGAATTTCCACAGTTTTTGGTAGTGCTTGCCTTTGTTGTCGCCTTAGAGTCCTTTCAATTTTTGGATCCAATGGAATTGTTAAGCGTAGAGCGCGGTGCAAGCACCACAAAGATCAAAATACAAAAAATTTTATCACAACAAAACAAACAAAGTGAAGCAAAATAAATAACTACTCTGTCTACTAAATAAAAGATATTCACAATATAACACAATGTTTAGATTGATAAAACTCACTTAACCTTAATATTACCGTGATTCCCTAGCTATGGTGTGACGACCCCACCTCCCCCTAGGGCGTATCCCAGGGTTTAACGGACCGCCTGCCCAACTCTCGTCAGGACTCACTCATGCTTAACTCGAGAAAAGATACCACGACCATAGAAAAGGAATGAAACAACAATTTCAAACTTAACATATACATTGATGCTCAAATCCAGTTACAAGGCTTGTACATGCCCAAAAACGTTAAAGTGTTTACAACCCAAGTACAATCAACCCTAGTCGGGTGCTAGCGCGAGTACAATTGCAAAATCCAAAAACTAGACTACGCTAGCCTGTACAAGTCTCACGCCTCGCTTGTACCCCCTGTAAGGAAAACAAATGGCGTGGAATGAGTTAAAAGCCCAGTGAGATTTCAAATAACAAGTTGACCATTATTTAAAAGTACAAATATCACTGTACCAAAATAGCGAGTATAACACGTTCATAAAGTGAGCAATAAAACTTCAAATAGCAAATCTCAAAATGAGCGAGTGTAAAATTCTTTTCTAAAAGAAACAATAACACTACGAATAACAATCAGAGTATAAGGATACAGATGGCTCTCAAGAGCCAATTTCCCGTTATTTCACCCGAATTTGATCAAGTATTAGTTGACACTCCGCCAACTTTCGAGAAATGTAATCAGTCCAGTAATACTTCACTTCACACCAATCTGTCCACCATTCAACCCCCTTACCGGGCCCGAACACCAACTAAACACTGGTGGTAATACTCGAGTATACCGATTAGTCGAGGAGATAACACTCCACTCGACAACACTAGATATCCATGGTTCGTTATCTAATCGACCAAACCCTTGTTGGCTCGATTCGATTAACTAGCCAGTGGGGTTTAGGTTCCCAAGAATTCGATGAGATAACATCTCCAATCGATTGAATCAAAATAGAAGTACGGAAACGGGAATGAGAGGTACCTCCCACTCGGATCGAGTGTGGTACATACTGCCGTTCCGCACTTACAAGTCAAGTACAAGTATATCAAGTCGATTGCAACAATAAACAAGTACATATCATATTAGAGCAAGTGCGATAAAGTACACCCTTACTCGACCATACCAATCACATTTCATTCGATCACATTGGTCAAGTATTGAAAACAAGTGTCAAGTTCAATCAAGTATTTGGAAGCACTCACCAACAGATGTATTGCCTTTACGATTCACGTTCAGATATTACTCCGTGTTTGGAGTTCCAATCTGCGAGAAAACATTGCTTAAGAGCTTTGAAAATTAACTAAGATTCGAAACTTAAACATTTCGTTTAACGAGAATCAAGTAATTGAAACTCATTTAGAGAATATTCGTAAAACTCTTGCTCACTCTTCAAAATGTGAAACTTTGAAGCAAGTATACTTGGAAATACCATTTGAATCGAAGAAATGAGGAAAACGTATTTCTATTAGTCGTAAATTTCATTTTTTCCAAGGGTACAAGGTTCGGCCGAATTCCAACTTATATACGTTTATAAAAGAAGGCGTGAATATCGTAGACGATTCAAGTGATATTCGTTCTCAAATCTTTACTCAAGTCGCGTGTATCTCTACTTAACTATCAAATGCAAATTTGGGCAGCACGCCCTTTGTGTTTACCTAGTTTCCAGCCATTTATGGCTTCCTTATTTTCCCAATTTAGCCCCACAATCACACACAAGTAATGTTACTAACATAGCCCCTCTATTAGGCTTCAAAATCATCCAAGTGCAACACAAGTATAATAATACAATCGAAACTCAAGTTTTGAAGGCAAAAGACTAAATGGCAGATTCGACATCTTATAACATTTTAGTCACAACTAGAATTACGTTTATCGGATTGGTGCGAACCTTATACCGTTCGAAGTTAAAACATAGATCTACAATTCTCATGAAGACATCTTAACCCAGTTCTCACCCCAACTAGGTCAAATTTACCAAAACAACCCTTAGTTTCTCACATTCAATGTTCGGAAAGCACTCAAGGCAACCACGTGTCGTCGCCGACTTCAACGTCCTCGTTCACCTGCTCGTCAACCTCTGTTGAAGCGGATCGGAATATATTATTACGCGAAAAGTAACTAAAGCAGATAAAATAAGTAAAACGACTAAACGACTCATGCAAAGGCGCGAGACGACACAAAACGACTCGACGCGAAAACGGAAACGGAAACGAGACGGAAACGGAAAACACCTAGTGCGAGGTGCACTATGTGCGCGGTCAGATTTGACACTTCCTATGATTTTAATCATAACTCAATTTATGATTATCGGATTGGAGTGTACGAGGTGGCGTTTCGAAGCTAAGACAACGAACTACAACTTTCAAGAAGATATCAAAGGCTAAATCCAATGTTTTCAGGGTCAAATTCGGCTGAGACAGTAGCTGAAGTGAACTGCCTCAAGAAGTTAATGGTTATGCTGGACAGTTTTGCCGGTTAAGAACTTTTTAACCGTTTCATGTGTAAAACTTGGTCAAACGACCTAAGAATTTACAAGTGGATAGAAAAGACTGTGTTGACAACTTTCATGAAGACACTTTTAGCTAACTCAACTCGGAAATGCCCCAGATTTAGCAAGAACAGTCCAGCAAATGATCTATCGCAGGCTGAAGAACGGGACATACTCAAACAGGCATAACTCAACATTCAGAAATCCGATTCAAGCGATTCCAAATGCGTTGGAAAGCTAAGAGATAGAGCTACAACTTTTGTGAAGACCATTTCTGCCCAGATTTACTCTTTCCAGGTCAAAAACACGAAAAATTCTCAGAAGTTTCAATCTCAGGTTCAACTCAGGTTTATAGACAGACCAGATTCAAACAGTCATATCTCAGTGCACAAAGAACCGAATCAAGAAATTCCAAAACCGCTAGAAAGCTAAGATACAAGGGTACAATTCTTAAGAAGACATTGACAACCAATTCAGTAATATTTCCGGTCAAACTAACCAATTACAGAGGCTGATTATCATTTTTGACAGAAACAGGGCAGCTTTTGAAGTTAAATTTGAATGACAAATTCTCACCCGAAAAGCACCAAATTTTGTACACCAACTCTCCCATATATAAACTATGTTCCTACCAAATTTCATCTATAAAATCCCACGGGAAGGTCACTTTTCAATTCCACCAAGATGCTCCATCATTTAGAAGGCAAACTGTGATTTCTTTTACAGTTTCTCTTATGGCTTTAAACACCCCCTAAACCACCTCCATTTGCTCTAATGTTTGAAACCAAACTAGTATTAACATTCTTAGACCTAATGGTGGACAAAAATGATGGTAGTTTTTATCACTTTTAACATCAAAACAGTTCACACAATTTGGCCAGCAGGCCTCCTTCAATTTCCAGATTTTTGGCCTAACTTAGCAACCATTTTTGCAACAACTTTTAAGGGGATTTTTGTGGGGAAAACTAACAACTCAAAGCTCACATTTCCAGCTCTCCAAACAGCCTTTGTGTCAGAAAATTCCAGCCAAAGAAACAACCCAAAACAGAGGAGGGTTCGGCTCTCCCTTTTCTTTCCTCTCAACCGAGAATGATTAGGGTTTTTATCCCTAATTTTATGTCATCATTGTACACATATATTTATATCATCCAACATTAACCAAGCTTAATCATCAAGAGAACATACATTTGTGGGAATTCAAGAGCCCACTCATCAAACCAAAATTTCCAACAAGAGCACTCAAAGACACATATCATCTCCAATCGTCAAGAATCATCACAAAGATCTAGTCTTTTAGGGTTTAGGTGTTACCTTCTTGATCCAGTTGATTAAGTAAGCCTAGAATGTCCAAGAACCACCACCAAGAACTCTACTTTCTTCCACCAAGAGGGTCGGTCAGCTTTCTTCAAGAAAATCCCCAAGCTTCAAGTCTTCCAAGTCCAAGTTTGCAAGTTGAGAGTGAGATGAGAGGAAGAGAGCTGTGGAGAGCAAAGATGGAAGGGAGAATGATGAGGTTTCTTGGCTGAAATGGAGAAGGAGGTGCCGGTCACCACCACTACCAAGAGAAGAACTTCAAGGCTTCATGGTAGGTTAAGCCTTCCTCAAGCTTGATTGGTTAAGTTTTGCAAGAAAGATGAGAATTTTTTCTTTGAGAGAAAGAAGAAGAGGGGAGCCGGCTGTTGAGAGGGTTTTGGAGAGGAGATGAAGAGTTGTTTTGCTGAGGGAAATGGAGAGGAGAGGGACGGCTGAAATGAAGGAGAAAGAAAGAAGACTTGACGTGTGTTTAATGCAAAGCATTGAGGTGACTTAAAGCCCTAAATTAAGGGATGTTGTCTAACTCTTGAAAATCTTATCTTGAGGTGTGATTTGGAGGGAATGGAAGGGACTAATTTTGGCTAGATGATGAGGGGGATAATCGGCCATTAAGGGGAAGAAAGAAAGAATAATTGAAGTGAATTGGAAGACATTAGATGGAAGAAATAATGGCTAGATTAAAAACCAAGTTTTAGGGAAATTTAGTCAAACTTAGAATAGTTGTCTTGAGAGTTAATTTGGAGGATATAAAATGAACTTCTTGGCTAGAAATGAAGAGGGTAATCTCGGCCAAATGGAAGAAGAAATGAAAAGAAATTGAAGTGAATTTGAGAAAATTACATGGAGGAAATAATGGCAAGATCAAAGCCTAGTTTTAAGGGAAATTGTCCAACTTTGACCAATGCTTATGTTCCACTTAAATTTGTCCACTACATTTTTTTTATTTATCTATCTTAGTTCTATCTCATTTCTAATTCTTTAAAAGCTACTCATAGCCTAATCTTTCACCAAAGTTAAATTCCTCGACACGGCTCAAAAATTAAACTTAGTACTAGTCGGTCAAATATTATAATTTTGCTCGAGTAAAAAAAATCATCCAACTATGAAAATGCAAATGTAACATTGGAATATGGTCAAAAAATGGGCAATTATATATTTAATACAATATAAATAATTTAAGATATTTGAACTAAAATAAACTAAATAAATAAATAAAATTATCTAGAATCCATTGACGGATTTAAATATATAAAATATAGTGAATAACTTTTACCAAAAATAAGTAGATTAAATTTTTAAACAAGGAAATATACCACGCACATAAAGATCAGGTAATTTTATATAAACATATAATATAATTATTTTCACAATAATTATTTAGCTCTTTCAAAAAATATAACAAAATAAAACCATAAAACAACTAAGAGGAATAGTAATAATAATAATATGGAAATAATAAATTTTGAGGCCCTCACATATGGCACCAAAAACTTGACGAGAACTATACCTGTACTCTAAATTTTAACCTAATCCCTCGTTAACTGTAAGTGCATGGGTCGTGAATTGTAGTATATAAGGAAATTAGGATCGATCCCACAGGAAAATCGGCTATGAATTACTAAGACTTTTTGCTCTCTCTATTATTTAAACTTATCAAGAATTTTAACTAGTTTAATTAGCTAAATGCTAAAGTAATACAATACAAGTTAATAACTCGAAGTAACTCAACTAAACACTAACGTTCTAGGGTATAGAATCCACTAAAAGTACCTAATCATGCATGAATTAGCTAATTATCACACATACTCTTGTCTTGCTAAGGGTACATTTCACTCAAGCCATCGGAACTTGCTTTCACTAATGAACCAAACTTAATCTACACTAGGGTTTCCCTACTTTCATGGTAAAATCTCAAGTATAAACCAGATCTAGCACTAGAAATGTAATAAACATCCACCTAAGTGCACCACTACTTTCGTGTGTCTACTTCTTAGGTTCCATTCATTCATTTTTCATTATTGTCAACTATTTTCATAAATTAACAACAACTAAATGGCTTGTAAATGATGATCAAACATTCACAAGTGTTAAATCATGAATAAATGAACTAGCAAGTACAAGATGTAGTAATAATCAACTCCATTCAACCATAATCAAGGCACAAATAGTTTCATCTATCCCTAGAACAAAAAAATTTAGCTAGACATGATAGATTTAACAACAAAACTCATATCTCTAATGTAACAAAGCATTAGTGAGACAAATAAAGAGACTAAAGAGGAAGAAATATTCATTCAAATAAAGAAACATGATCTTCAAGCTCCATCATCCTCATTTCCATCAAAAATTCTTTAATACATCAAGAGTTCTTCAAGTTCTTCAATAGAAATGAAACTGAATCTAACATTATATCTATGCTAAGCTAGAGAGAAAAGGAAGAAGAGTTCTTTATTTTGTCTTCTCTATCTTTTTTTTTCACACCTCCTTTCTCTTCAATAATGTGCTTTTCTACTTGTTTTTTTACTTCTTGTTCCAAAAATGCCCTTCATTGGAATCTCCAATATTCCTTCTTCAAGTATGCAAGATGCTTTGCCAGCTTCCAGCCAAAAATTGTTATGAAACAAGAGTCAAAAAATAAATGTGAAATGTACACAAGTTGTTCTACAAATTGCAGAGGAAAGAGAAAGATCTGAAGCCTAAGACATGAGAGCTTCCACACAGATCTGAGCTCGGATCAACTTCTCCATTTTCTTTCACTTTTCTTGCAGCAAGGTCCGAGGCCTATTCCATATGGATCCGAGCTTGGATCCTCTGCTCTTGGATCAATTTCTCCAAAATCATAGACGAGGGCTTGGATATGTGGCCTTTGAGAATGGATCTGAGCTCGATCCATCTCCTCTATTTCCAATTTTAATCCTCTTCCTTTTTCGCGCAACTTCCTCTTCTTGTTCCACTTACAAGTTAGTCTCCTTGAAGTGCATTGCATCTGCTTCAAGTAGAGAGAGTGTTTCATGCACCAATTACCTATGAAATACCACATGTTTATGCATTAATCCACTCATTTTGCACATTTAGTTTATTAAGTAACACTTGAAGAAATTTTGCACTAAAAAGGCTTAAATATGGCTATCAACCCCTAAAAACACAACAAAACTTGCATTTTATCAAATGAAATCAATGTAAATTATTCACTTATCATCGGCATTGGAGCGGTATTATCACAAGAAGATCAGCCCATGGCTTTCTTAGTGAGAAACTAAGTGATGCTCGTCAGAAGTAGTCGACGTACGAGCAAGAGTTCTATGCTGTTGTGCATATTTTGAGGCATTGGGAGTATTATTTGATCCCAAATCAATTCGTACTTTACATGAATCATCAAGCCTTAAAGTACATCAATAGTCAAAAGCAAATTAGCAAGATGCATGCATATTGGATTGTGTACCTACAGCATTTCCCTTTCATCTTGAAGCATAAGGTTAGACAACAAAATAAGGTCGTTAATGCTTTAAACAGGTGAGCGACTTTGCCAATGACTATGAGTCAAGAAGTCACAGGGTTTGAAGTGCTTAAGGATCTTTATGCAGAAGATGATGATTTTAAGGAGACTTGGACTACGTGTAAGTCAAAAACACTGCAAGATGACTTCCATATTTATGATGGTTTCCTTTTTAAATATAATTGTCTCTCCATCCCTCATATTTTTTATGTGAAAAGTTGAATCGTGACTTGCATGGGGGAGGTCTAAGTGGTAATTTGGGAGTGAGCAAGACTACCTCAAGTCTTGAGTCCCGTTATTATTGGCCCCAACTAAAATGAGATATGCATGGGTTTGTATGCAAGTGCTATAATTGTCAGGTTGCGAAGGGTCAATCTCAAAATATTGGATTGTATACACTTCTGCCAGTACCTGAGGGTATTTGGAAAAATTTATCCATGGATTTTGTCCTTGGATTGCCACGTACACAAAGAGGGGTGGACTCAGTTTTTGTAGTGGTGGATCGATTTTCAAATATGGTACACTTCATTCCATGTCGAAGGACTTCGGATGCTTCTCATATTGCCCGACTGTTCTTTCGTGAAGTGGTGCGTTTACATGGGGTGCCCAAGTCTATTACTTCTGATCATGATACCAAGTTCTTGAGCCATTTTTGGTTGACTTTGTGGAAGATGTTTGACACTTCCTTGAATTTTAGTAGTACCGCTCATCCTCAAAGGGATGACCAAACGAAAGTTGTCAATCATACCTTAGGGAATTTGGTGCAATGTATTTGTGGTGAACATCCAAAAGGTTGGGATCATGCACTACCTCAAGTAGAGTTTGCCTTCAATAGCGCAGTTCATAGTTCTACTGGTAAATCACCTTTCTCTATTATGTATGTCCAATCTACTAGACATGCTTTGGACTTGGTGAAATTACCAAATATTTTGGGTTATAGTACAGCAGCGAAAAAAATGGCAAAAGACATGAAGGTTATTCAAGAAGAGGTGAAGGCGAAATTGGAAGAAACTAATGCAAAGTTTAAGGCCGCAGTGGACAAGCATCGCCGTGCATTGAAATTTGAGGTTGGTGATGAGATGATGGTTTTCTTGCGTAAAGAGAGGTTTTCGATTGACAAGTACCATAAATTGAAACGAAAGAAGTATGGGCCTTATAAGCTTTTGCAAAAGATAAATCTAAATGCCTATGTGGTGGATTTGCCTAATTTTGGGGTATTTCTAAGACTTTTAATGTGGTAGATTTGTCTTTGTTTCATCCATTTTCCAATGTTCCTAAGTATCTTGATTTGCAAGATCACTCGAGGTTGAGTTCTTCTCAAGTGGGATGGACTGATATGGAACAAATTGAGCAATCCTCTTGGGACAAGTAACAACGTGCCAAGAAACTCAAGAACCATTTCATACATGGTTGACTTTTGGCAATATATATTGTTGTTGTTTCCTTTTCTAATATTATTTTGTTTCCTAATTCACTTAGGATTTAGGATTTTCATATTATTTCATTTCTGGTTTGTTTTAGGATTCTTATATTATAAATATAGGCATAGTAAGGCCTTGTTATTCAGACATTCATCAATTATTATCAATTTTTCTTGGTATTTACCAATTTCTCTCAAGTTTTTTTGGTTCTTGTGACTTTCCGAATTAAGTTCATAGCATCTTGTCCTTAGTTTTTTTTTTTGGGAATCGTTCGTGAAACAATTCCTTAAAAAGGCTACCGCGTCATGGACAAAGCTCGACATAAAGTGTGAGTTGCTGAGAAATTGATCAATTTTTCTAAGCTGCAACAATTGGAGAAATTGAGAGCAGAAAGTTCTCAAGTTAAAAGGTTGACCCTTAGATTCAGCTTTATGAGTCTTGTGCAATTCATCAGTGTTGAGGGAATAGTGCCATTCAGTTTATTTACATGAAGAAACAACTGTTCCAAATTGGAAAGTCTCCCAATCTCTCGAGGAATTGGACCTGCCAAATTATTGCCATAAAGTTTAACGATTTTGAGGTTGGAAAGATTGCCAATGGCTTCACTTACCTGACCTGATATTCCATTTCCTAGAAGGGATAACTCTTGCAAAGTTGATACCTGAAATATATCATCAAGAAGAGATCCTGTGATTGAATTGATACCTGCACATGGTATCTTCAATTTCGAGCATCTTTCATAACCATTAGGAATCAAAGAATAAATAGTGAAATTGGCTAATTCAGAAAACATACTAAATTGTAACCTCCAATCTAATTGGAATTCGTTAGGTTTACAAATGCATGGTACATATGGAATTCCAAATTTGTTGTTTGAATCAAAGCATAATCCGTTAAGATTTAGAGTTGCATATGTACATATCTACATAAAAATTCTTTATATTTTGCATTTAGCAACATTGTAGAAAGCAAATACACTAATTCATTCATCTTTTTCCTAAAATAAGAGAAATCAATATGTCATGATAAAGAGTAGAACAAGTTCAATATAGATTAAGCAATTAGCTAATTTTTATCAAGTTGAAAATTCGAAACATTATTGACAGTGAAGAAAATGATAATATTGTAGAATAATGAAGGCAAATACATTATTGAAACTGATGAATCTAATATTTTTACCATATTTATTTTCATGCCAACTTTCTTTATTATTCCCCACATACCTTGCTTATTTTATGCTAATCAGTCCCACTCAACTAATCATGCACAATGTGGGTCTTCTTAATACAAGTTTATTACACTAATTGACCTCGAATTTGCAACCCCCCCTAATGGGCTCCTTCAGCAACCTCAATGCGTATCAAATTGATGTGACCAATCAATACATATCGTACTGGTTTAGTAGTGTAATACCATTTTTGTGGTAAAAACTGCCATACCACACTAAAGAAGATCCGTTAAAAGGTGATTGAAAGAATGAAAAAGGTTTTTTAAAAATTATTTTTAGAAATTATTTGAAAAAACTATGTTCAAAATTTTCTATTCAAATGGAATTGTTGGTGGAATGTATGTTAGGGAATCCCTAATAAGAACTCTAATTCTTTCCTAAATAACTAGCATGTGTACGGAATGTGAAATTTAAGAACTTCATAGAACAAACTTGAAATTTTTGACAAAGCTTTAGTCATTGGTTATCCTTGGAAATTTTAGCCTTAATAATGGAGGAAAGCTTCCAAATTTGTCTCCTCCGGGATATTGCTAAAATACTCTCAAAGTTGCCCAAAATCTTGTCTACACACAAGTTTAAGGACATAGAGCTAGATATAGTCATATTATCCTTTCTTTCTTTTTTTTGGGTAGGATTTTATATCTTTTCATGATTCTAGATTTGCAACTTAAATTATCTTTTCATACCACATTTTCAACCATTTTTTTTATCTTTCTAACTACCCTTTTGTCTCACATACATCATATCACAAAAAGTGTTAAAGTGTTTTTTCAACATACTTTGTTACTTTGAATTCTAAAGGAAATTCTTCTCCATTTTGGAAAGCTATCCATTAATGCAACTATTTTCTTTTAGTGAATCACATGGCAATTCAAATCCAAAGACAACTGCAGTAAATGATACAGATTCTTTTACTTTTTTTTTTTTACTTGGCACTATGTTCCAAAATGTTGAAACTTTTAGTGTGTTTGAATTTCAGTTTCCTTCCAAACTCTTTTCCGTCCATTCCTACTGATGAGGTTTGATTGGAACAGGCCCTTCTCAAATAGGACAACAAGACAAAAAGCTAGGAGAGTGCAAAATGGAGTAGTATATCCTGGGTCACTTCAATGCTTAAGTCCACAAAAATAAAGTAGGTAGATTAAAAAGAGAGTGTTATATATGCTAATAGATGATTATTAGTTATAGAGGTATTTATAGACAAGTAAGAGGGTAATACTCTTTGAAAGAAATGGCAATGTTGGTCTTAATGACTGAGTGGCCCCTTACCAAGTGGAAGGGCATTGTTGGCAAGCATGTCTATTGATCATCATACATTAACAACTTATCACTTGTTTACATATGTGAAGTGTTAATGTAGAATTAAACTAAGGTTTTAAAACCCCAATCCGTTCATTAAATAAAAAATCTTATTAGGTCAAAGATTATTGGTTCAATTGTTTGGCTAATCGTTTTGAAGTGCTATTGACCCATGATGTCATAAATAATTAATATGTTATTTGTATCATCGTGTTGACTAATAAAATGAATCTTGTAAATCCATGTCAATCTGCTCATCATAAATGGGTCATATCAATGAGATGGTAATGCAATTTTACATTCGTCATCTCATATGGCCTATTCTTATAGTTCTTGGACGAAGACTGAATCACTTTTGGAGTAAATATCTCCAAGGTGCCATGAATTTTTGGAAGTAATAAAAACAAACATCTCTTTTTCCAGCTTGGTAATAAAATACCTGATGACTCTCATCTTATGGTTCTCATTGATGAAGCCTTTGATCCTAAATCTATTCTTACTAAAGTCGCCATTGCGTGGATCGTTTAGGACATACAAGGCTATGTGTTGCATCCACATACTCGGTCAATTTATATTGCAGATAGAGGCTCAAGCACGTCTCAGTCCACTTAGCTGGCTATGATCCTTTGCATAGTTCAATTATGCATCATCAGTTGTTACCATTGCTACAGATTGTCTTCTACTTCTGGAGTACTTAGCTAATATTCCAGCCGCTCCTTTGGCTGTTGTCTCTATTTTGAAGGACATCATCATGTTATCTTCTTTCCTTTATAAGCTTTATATAGTTAAAGTCGATAGAATATTTGTAGGTAGAGCCTGTGTTTTAAAACTCAGACCGGACCGACCGGTTCAACCAGTCGAATCGAGAACCGGTCAAGTGTCTAATCCGAGTTATGCTAAAAATCGGGTAAGTAAAAACCCGGTCAAAAACCGGGTTTGACCGGAAAAAAATCGGATTTTCCGGTTCGATCAGCATTTAAAAAAAAAACTCAAACTTTTTCAATATTATGTTTTGACCCCTAGATTGTTAAAAATTATTAATATACCTCAAATATTTCATACTTTATCAATATTTTCTTAAAGTTTGGTGTTATTTTTCAATTAAGTCTATAATTTTAATTCTAAACTTGTTAATGCTCATTAAATAATATAAATTGCTACTTGATTGTTCTAATTTCTTTGTATTTTTTTGTTAAATATATTTGAAACGTCAAATATATATGAATATACCTTTATTAATATTAACATGTTATTAGGTATTTTACATATAATATTTTAATTTTTAAATAATTTTTATTTATGACGTCATCCTGTTCAACCCCTATCGAATCGGTTGAACCCATTACCCTGACCCCCTGAGCTTGACCGAGTCGATACTCGGTCCGGTTTTGAAAACATAGGGTAGAGCACATGACTTGGCTGTTTCCACCAGGACCATGTAATATTAACTCTGTGTGAACGGATATGTCAGTTATTTTCAAAAAAAACAAAAAAACATTAACAACATATCACTTGTTAACATGTGTGAAGATTTAATATAGAATTAAATCAAGGTTTTAAAACCCAACTCGTTCATTAAATCGAGAATCTTATTAGGTTAAGGATTATTGGTTCAATCATTTGGCTAGTCATTTTTAAGTGCTATTGATTGTGATGTCATAATAATTAATATGTTATTTGTATTATCATGTTGACTAATCAAATGACTCTTGTAAATCCATACTTAGTTAATCAATAGGTGAGATGGGTTGTGTTTGGATTACAATTTTCTAGAGTTTTTGTAGAAAATGCACTGAGCGATTTGATATATATGATGTAAAAAAGTAATTGAGAAATGTACTCACGGAAAACGTAGAAATTTTTTGGTAGAAAATCCCTTTCCAAACAAGGTCCGTATTTTGTTCATTATTGATGATAATAGCTTAAAAGTTGAAACAGTAATACAATATTGACTAACTAAATATATTTTTGCAATCACAAAAATCCAAGAACATAGGAGAAAACTAGATAGTAACAAACATACATACTAAAACAAAAAAAAAATAAAAAAACTAACTTTGATAAATCATGAAATTTTAATGATACAAAAATAAAATTACTCATGAATTTATGAATAACAAATGAAAAGTTGTATATAAGTAAGCTGCAATATGGATAGTTTAATTTTTAAAATAGTCTAGTTGATAGAAGGTATGAAATGTAATATGAAATTTTGAAAATTTTAAACACTTTAGAGTTAAACTGCAATTTTTAAAAGATCATATGACACAAAACTAATATTACACAAATATTGGCGACAAATATTGTCACCTGTCAGATGATGTCGGGGTGAGTCAATGCTTTTCTAAATGAGCACAAGAATCGAGATGGTTTAAATATCTGGTTCAACGGTTCATTGCTCGAATAGGAAGATTTTACTAGTTTTTAAAACTTACAACACTTTTTTGACTCTTCTATACTTTAGTTAGGAAAAATCGTCCAAAACGTTCCTCACATTTTACAAAATGATTTTTTTCGTCCATCACTTTTAAAAGTGTAATTTCATATCCCTTACATATTCATATCGATCAAATTTAGTCCTTAACTAGGTTTCCGATCATTTTTTGGCCGGAATATATCACGTGCAAGGCACGTGATCATTTTTTAGGGGTAAATTTATCAAATTATATTTTATATAATCTAATCTATAGTCCCCCCACATTTTATAAAATAAATTTTTCGCCCCTTACATTTTATAAAATGATTTTTTCATCCCTCACATTTCACAAAATGAATTTCTCCATCCCTCACATTTCAAAAAATGAATATTTCCATCCCTCACTAATTATGTGTGTGAATACATTTTTTTTAAACACATGTATATGTCTATTTGATTTTGCTTAATAATACGAATAGCATAAACACATGTATGTGTCTATTTGATTTCACTTAACAATATAAATACCATATATTATACGTGATATACGTGATCATTTGATTTCATCTTGTATTAGCTAGTAAAAAATCTTGCATTCATTGTCAAGTTGGCCAATAAAGCTATTTTCGGTCAAAATACAATAAGAATATGCAAATTAAGGTTCTATTGGTAAATATTAGTTATAATCATACAAAAAGAGAAGATAGCCCACAAGTTGGGCCCAATTACATACATGTGTTTATGCTATTATTATTAAGCAAAATCAAATAGACATATACATGTGTTTAAAAAAAATATATTCACACACATAATTAGTGAGGGATGGAAATATTCATTTTTTGAAATGTGAGGGATGGAGAAATTCATTTTGTGAAATGTGAGGGATGAAAAAATCATTTTATAAAATGTGAGGGACGAAAAAATTTATTTTATAAAATGTGGGGAACTATAGATTAGATTATGTAAAATATAATTTGATAAATTTACCCCTAAAAAATGATCACGTGCCTTGCACGTGATAGATTCCGGCCAAAAAATGATCGGAAATCTAGTTAGGGACTAAATTTGACCGATGTGAATATGTAAGGAACATAAAATTACACTTTTAAAAGTAAGGGACGAAAAAAGTCATTTTGCAAAATGTGAGGGACGTTTTGGACGATTTTCCCTTTTAGTTATAGCCAACTCAAAAAATAACCTAGTTAATAGCTCAATCGATTCAAATGGACAGTCCAGATTTATTTTTTCAAAATTGGATTAAACATCTGTATTTTGTGGCCTAGATTATGCAAATTTGTCGTCGACAATCGGCCCTAATATTTTTTACAATCTGGATTTTCCAACAAGCAAAAAATTTAAAATTAGAGTTCAAATACTGCCTCTTAACTCCGACATAATCCACGCGTATTAAGTTTTTACATAGTCAATATAGAATTGTACAAGTTCTTTGTGGTTATACCAAAGAATATTTTGGGCTGGTGGATATGCTTGACACCCAAAATGTTCTTTTTTCTTGCTTAAATTTCAATTTGTAACCATCTTGCCTATTTTGAATGCACAAGTTTCTTCAGTTTGATGGATGCAGCTTCTTGAATCTAGTCAAGTTTTGACAGTTTATTTATTCTCGAATTGAGTGTGTTTGGATAACCATGATTTGGTTTCAATTATTTGCTTGTATCATAAACACAATTTTCAATACATATTTTATTTTTTAATAATTTTTTTATCTCACATACATTATATCACATCACAAATAATGTTACGATAATTATTTCATATAAATATTTCAAATAATCTCCTATCCAAACACAATAATTCTTCCCACTAAATTCAGGTCCACCTCTAGGGTCCGTGTTTGACAGTGTCTTTATACTAATACTACGTTAACCTTCTTTTTGTGACCTGTAGGCCATATTTTCATCTTCCAATACCTCAAAAGACTTGAACATAAGTCGATCCCTGAAATGAGTGGTGGCTGTTTTCTAGACAAGCAACAAGTTGAGCTAAAATCCTGTAGTACAAAATTCACACTCAAGAATATGGCCATATTTCTTCTAATTAATACCCCAAAGGCTTGACCATAAGTGAATCTCTGAAATTTCATAAAATCAGCAGAGAATTAATGGAGCCATCCACCATGCTCAAGGCTCCTTTCCACTCCATTAGGTCTATGCGTCGAACAGTTTTCAACCATTTGTTTGCTGTAGTTTACACAGTTGCTCTTCTTTTCCTACTCTATCACCATGCATTCAAACTCTTCTCCTCCACCACCTTTCCATCCTTCTTCATAGCCATTTCCATGTTCATCTCTGATCTTCTTCTAGCTTTCTTCTGGTTTACAGCCCAGGGATTTCGAATACGTCCCGTTACTCGTGAAGTATTCCCAGAAAACCTGGAAGAAATGATAGACAAGAAAGATTTTCCAGCTATAGACATCTTCATATGCACTGCAGATCCATATAAAGAACCACCTATTGATATTGTTAACACAGCTTTATCAGTTATGGCATATGATTATCCGACAGAGAAGCTTTCGATTTATGTTTCTGATGATGGAGGCTCAGAGATCACTCTCTTTGCTAGCATGGAAGCTGCTAAATTTGGAGCCCATTGGTTAGCTTTTTGCGGCGAGAATAAGGTCTTGGACAGGAGCCCAGCTGAATTTTTCAGATTACAGGAGACAAAGAACTCTAAGACTGAGAAAATTAAGGTAGACTTTTAACTTCAAGTAAACAAGTAATGAAAACTTGTTTTGTTACACTTATATATACATATATATATTTAAGTTTTAGTCTTCTTTTTTTAGTTTAAATCTTTTTCACTTGTCTTCAAAGCAAAAATTGTTGCCAGTTTAAAGTGTTTGATGGAGGATGGATTTTCATGCTTGCACTAATTCTTAGTACTAAGGGCAAAATATTCCTCTGGCTCTCAAACTATTACAAATTATAATCTTTAGCCTTTCAACTATTAAATGAGCAATTTTAGTCATTCAATTAATGAAAATATCTCCTCATAACCCTTTTGTAATCTTGAGTTGTTATATCTAACTGATATATCATCAAAAGTGTCAAGAATCACCTCCACTGTTTTGTTTAACATAACGACTCAAGTTGACGTAAGGGTTATGAGTATATTTTTTAATTAGTTAGATGGTTAAAAGTGCCTATTTAATAATTGAATGGTCAAAAATTGAATTTTGTAATAATTTGAAAGCCACTGAAACATTTTGCCCTAGTACTAATCTTGTGGAATTTCTTAAATTGTATTTTTATTCTTTTAATTTTTGAGTTCATTTCTAATTAATCTTGATAATACGGCTTTCGTTGACTGGATAATTCATGTGAATATAGTGTACAAGTTGTGCCTGAAACAGAAAAAGAAGTGGTATTTAATTGGTCTAAGAAATGGTTGTCTAGTGGATGTGACATTTTGCCCACTTGACGCTCAATGATAAAGACTTGTACCATCAAACAATTGCTAAGAAGACCAAGGCACCGATTGGTCACCAATCGCAAACAAAATTAAAAAGGCCAAAAAGATGATACTGATATTTACTTGTAGTTTGCTTTATGCAGACTAAAGGACAATGAGAGCATTTAATTGGACACCAGGAATATTTCTTTTTAAATTTCATGGATTAGCATTTTTTCCAAAAACTGTTTTGAAGTCTATAGTAACAACTTAAAAACACACGCACAATTTCAAATACAACTTACAAAAGTAAAAATAATAGAATAATAAAAAATTATCAAATCCTTAAACATTTTCTTCTCTCACTTGTCACTGTCACCACCTCTCTCCTCCTCTCTCCACTGCCCATCCCCTCTTTCCCCTCCTCTCTCCTCCCTTTTCCTTTTCCTCCCCCTTTATTTTCTCTCCTCCCTCTCCTCTCCTCTCCTTTCCCCTAGGTTTGGTTACAACCACCACCACTACTAGATCAAGGACAAATTTTTTGGTAAAATTTTTTTAAAACACAATAAAAAAACATCTAATTCATACAGAGCTTGATGTACATGATGACAAGTTTTGATTTTCATTTCTACTGCTTTCTTTTTAATAGAAAAAAAAAGGAAAAAGGAAAAGGGTAAAAGCATAAGAGAGGAAATGACTATTTCAATTTGAATACGACCATTTGAAAAAAAAAATATTGATGTTTAGAGTGGGTGTCTTAATTTATACTTGTCATGCCCATATGGCACGATGGGTCAAGGAGAACTTTTTTCAAAATACCCAAAGGGTCGTCCTGCAGTGTAGGCGCAACGACTGACAATTATTTTTTATAAGAATACCTGGCTGTCGCGCGCCCAAAAAGTTAAAACGTTTTTTAAGGCCTGTTGTGCCATTTTGGCCTGACAATTTTTTTTTTAAAGGCGACTTCTTTAAGGCCCGTTGCACCAAGCGAGATGGACCTGACATATTTTCTCATAAAAAGAAAAACAAACCTGTTGGCGTGACGAAAAAATGTTTTTCTGTTAAGTTTTGTTAAGAGTTTTGGGTTTATTAAGTTTTAGGGTCTTTTAAGGTTTATTATTAAAGGGTTAAGGGTTCGTTAAATTTATTAATCAAGAGTTTGGGTAGTGTGACCGTTTTAGTTAATAAAGGGTTTGTTAAATTTGTTAGTATAGATTTAATTATACTTCTTTTCATTCAATTAATGGACTCTTTTATCCAATTGTAAGGTTTCATCAAATAGCTTGTACTTTTGTATTTTAAAATATTTAACGTTATTCAACTTTAAAACGATTAGATTAAACAAAAGTAGTAGAATAGTAAATGTCAAATAATGAAAGAGTACATTGAATGGATGAGATTTAAAACATTGTAAAAGACAAGACACTATCAACTAGGGATGTAATCGAGTCGAACCGAATTTGAGTAGTGCATTAGAGCTCGACTAGAGTTAAAAAACTTGGACTCGAATTCGAACTCAAGTACGTCGAGCTCTTGAAAGTTAAGATCGAGTTCGATCTCGATTTTATTTTGCATAGCTCAAGTTCGAATTCGAACTCATGCTTATCAAGCATAATTGAGCCTAATCGAACTTAAGAAATATAAATTTATATTTTATATAATTTTAAATAAGGGACAAAATAGACATTTTGTACTAATAAATAAAAATTAAAAAAAACATATATATGTGGAGCTTGATTGAGTTCGATTAAACTCAACGAGCTTTCGACCTTCACATATTAAACTCGAGCTCGACTCGTTAAGTAGGTCGAACTGTTCAAACTCAAGCTTAAACTCGGTCAATGCAAGTTCGATCTCAAATTTTGACCGAGCAAATTCGCGCGTTACTCGATTAAGTTCAACCTGTTTGCACGCCTAATATTAACACCTCGCGAGTTTCTTGCCTTTATCCTTGTCCTTAACCTTCTCACGAGGTTTTGTTTTTCCAAACGGCCATACTCTTAAGGAATTAGCCTTCTATCCAATGGCCTCCTTATAGTATTGCTCGTCAAACATTGTTTGTCAAATCGACCCTTAACATTTTTTTTAGCTCTGGTCTTGCCAACTTCAAAATGGATTACATAAACCTATGAGACCTGATTAATATTAAAAAAAAAATCTAAGAGACCTTGTGAATTACAAAATATTTTAATATTTGAATCTTAATTAGATTTGTTCTAACTTCAATTTTTTCTAGTCAAATCACTTTGTCCAAAGTAAGTCAAATATTTTGGGTTGATTTGAAGACGTTTTGAAACTCGAAGTGGACAACAACTTGACCGAACTCAAGGGTTAGAGTTCAATTATTTCAGCTGGTTGGACCAAGTCAAAAAATAAAAAACCGGATAAGTGATAAATATATTGGGTTTATTTTTAAAATGTCTATTAAAATAAAAAAAAACCTATGAATTATCTCCTATTGTGTTTTCAAAATTTAAGTTTATAACTAAGCTCATGAGACATATTTGACAAAATATAGAAATTAAGATTGTAATTGAAATGAAAAAATGCACAAAAATATTTATGATTGTCCTCGTCATCCAAATATAAAAAATAATTGCCTGCATAAGCTTTGACTATCAAGCTCACGTCAAGAAAACTTAAGGAAAATTAAAAAGTAAAAAAGAATCATAAGAAAACCCAAAAAAAATAAAGAAACATTTTTTTTCGGTTTATCACGATTTTTTTTCGCTTTATTTGACCAGGTCAATTGCCATCCGATTTCACCAATTAATTTGGACTAGACAACTAGCTGATTCCTAATTCAACAGATTGAGTCGACTAGTCCAAGCGGAGTTTCAAAATACTAAGTGTAAGGCACACAATACTAAGATGGTAAGATAAATTATCATGCATTAAAGTTTTTAAATACAAAATATTATCATCATAAGTGATTGTTAATGGTACAATTGCATTTTGTCATTTTGTTGTCAAGAAAAAATATGATTACATTCATGCATTTCCTTAAAATGATCTTGATCATGTTACAGACAATGTATGAGGATATGAAGAGAAGAATAGAAAACGTGGTTGAAAATGGAAAGGTAGCTGCATATATCACCAATCAGCAAGAGCATGCGGTTTTAGCCCCTGGACCAAAACATTCACTCGTCGAGATCATCCAACAGTGATTCAGGTTTGTTACCCTTGAATTATTTCTTAGAAGCGTAACAGTATGAATTTGACCCAAACCATGTACATATCCATGGTATGCACACACATGCAACTATTGTACATATATACTCATATGGAATGCATAAAATATTATTACATTTTTAGGTCGGTCCAAACACTGAAAGTGGAAAATGCGTTTAAATTTAAATCCAAACCACAAAATCCAGTTCTTGATTTATTAATCTAATTTATTTATTTTTGCTCATTATTAATCTAATTTAGTTCATCAATTTTCCTGCGTTGGCGTTTTTTTTTTGGGACAGTTGGAAGTTACTATAGCTTGGCCTCTAATTCCAATATGACCATATTTGCACTAGATACACAAGATAGACACATTTATCATGTCATGACCAAATGTCTCAAGCAATAGATTTTTCAATTGCAAAGGAATTTAAGGCATGGAATTCCGAAAATGAAGGATTAAACTTATACATATGAACAAAACGTAATTAACAGTCAAAGTTAAGTGAGTAAACTCAGACCATTTTGCGAACCCTTAGCCTTAGTAGTGGTACTAAAATTAATTAAGGACGAGGGTTAAAATTCTAGGAATAAGAGACTTGAATTTTAATCCCACCTCTTTTCAGCTCTTATTGACTCACTCCAGTTAGTATGATTAATGCAGCACAGTTATAATGTTCAAATATTTGACAAAAAAAAAACTATGTAAATTCAAATCTGGTAACAACGAATATAAAGAACTAAACAGCTCTGTGGTGAGCAGTGTTTTCAAAACCGGACCGGACCGGCCGGTTCGACCGGTAAACCGCGAACCGGTCATGATTCCGGTCCGGTTGTATACTAAAGCCGGAGGCTTCAATTAAACCGTTCGAAATCGGAAAAAACCGTTAAACCGTTAAAAACCGGTTGAACTGCTGAACCCGATTTTTTATTTTCTTCACAATGTCTTTTTTCTTTTTCTTTTTGAAAGCTTTGGAAAAGTGGAGATATTTTTGGTTGTTGGTCAGATTCGATCTTGGGACTTCATGTGAGGAGGCAAAACGTTTTGCCATTACACCAAGCATCCCTTTTTGCGTTTTTAGTGCATAAAATTTTATTTGTATATTTTTATACTAATTAACTTCCATGCCCTACACCTCAGACATTCACCCTAAGCTTAAGCCATCAAATTAACTTTTCAGCCGCCAGACTTCACCCTACGCCTCATCTCTTTCAATCGCCATCTTCAGTCTTTATGCGCCCAATTTCATTTTTTTTCTCATCTAATCATAGGTATTTATGGTCTATGAATTTATTTCCTTTACAAACTCTTATTCTCTTTCCATTTCTCTTTCTAATATGGACTCTCCTCTCTTCTTTTTTCTACTTTCAACCCTTTCTAAATCTCCATTTATTTAGTTCGATCCCTTGAAAATTTTCCATATTTTTAGTTCAATCATTTGAAGTTTTCTTTTCTTTATATTCTGTATGTGACGATTTTTCTTTTCTTTTTTTTTTGAAATTTTCTCTCCTTTTTTCTTGGTATATTGTGTTGTTCTATTTTTTGTTGGTTTGAAATTTCTTTTTTTCAATTGCGATTTTTTAGGTTTTTCTTTTCTTTTTTGTATGATTGAAAGAAACTACATTCATCAAGTTTTAGAAAATTTATGTTTTTGACTTTTCAAGTTATGAAAAAATTTGTTCTTGGGTACATAGTTTTTTAATTTTTTAATTTTTGGAAAAGGAATACTTCAAGTTAATATGTTGAAAATCTTTGGATGAGTTCTCTCTCTCTTTTTTAAGATTTGAAACTTATCTCTTGACTCTTTGTGATAAAGATGAAACTGAAGCTTGAAGGGACGAAAAGTTTGAATCTGGGCTTATTCTGCGTATTAGTATCACCAGGCAAGAGAGATAACGAATTTTATTTTATTTTTATTTTTTAAAAGCAATGAACCGGTGACTCGGCCGGTTGAACCGGTTGAACCGGTAAAATTGGAAACCGGTGGCTTAATCGGGTCGATCACCGGTTCGAGTTTCAAAACATTGGTGGTGAGAGATTAACAAAAATGCCAATTCCGATAACTACTACTCTACCTGAAATCAACATTCCAACGTTATGCAAGAATTTTTTTTAATTCATTACTAAATTCCTTTATTTATTCCCATTTTATAGCTTAAACCATGAAAAAAAATCCATGCATTACCAGTATTTCACATGACACTATCATCATCATTTAATAATGGTATTCTCAGAGCAACAAGAATGCTCTTTCTTGTTTGATTTACAAGAATTTGAGCAGGTTTTGCTTGAAAGCGGCAAGGATATAGATGTGTCAGGCCATTCTATGCCGAATCTCGTTTATGTTTCAAGAGAGAAAAGCAGCACTAGTCCACATCATTTTAAAGCTGGAGCCTTTGAATGCCCTGGTAAGATTCCCCAACAAAGTTGAAGATGTTCCAAATCTTGTAGTTAATGTAAGGTGTAGTTAATGTAAGGTGTTGTTTGGATTGCAGTTTTCTAAGAAAAAATATTTACTTTTTCTATAAGTACATTTTTCAATCATTTTTTTTACCTCATATACATAAATTGCCATTTTCCAAATCTTCTAAAGAAAAAAGGAAAAACAAAAATTAAAGGAAAAGTCTCGATAAAGTGAGACGTAGTTATTATTCATTGTAACTAGGTATTGTATTCATACTTTAAATAATTTAGCTTTCATCAATTTGGTGAATTTGATTTACTCAAACCATTTTACTAGCTCTAACCGTTTAATTTCTATTTCTTTCTTGTCTATATAGCTTCGAGTATCAGCCCTTATGACAAACGCGCCTATAATTCTTACCCTAGACTGTGACATGTTCTCCAACAATCCCAGGACACCATACAATGTGCTCTGTTACTTCATGGATAATTCAATTAGGCCTAAATTGGCCTATATCCAATTTCCTCAATGTTACCATGGCCTAAACAAGAATGACATCTATTCATCTGAGATGCAACGTTTGGTTTCAAATCAATCCAAAGGGGATGGATGGACTAACAGGCCCTCATTGCATGGGCACTGGATGCTTTTTCATGCGTCGAGCTCTCTTTGGTGGTCCATCGGCGATGCTGGAGCCAGAAATGCCCCAGTTGAGCCCTGACCATGTTGTTAGCAACCCCATAAGGTGTCAGTAATTTTCTTTCATTCTTTTTTCCCTTCTTTTTAATAGGATTAACAGTGGATTACACTTTTGATGACTCGAACTTGATCAACTTGGAATCGAACGTATTACCAATTAAGTTGCGCTTTGTGTCACTTAGGTCTCAGCATATTTTAGAGCTGGCTAAGATTGTGGCACGTTGCAATTATGAGTTCCAAACCAATTGGGGTGAACAGGTATGCGCCTTTCTAAATGATACGACCATTGAATTTAATTGAACACTTGGGCTTTATTTGAATCGAGGGAAAATTGGGTGGGAAAGTGAAGTGCGGAAAGGTAAGGTAAAGAAAAATGAAAATCTTTTTCCAGTTTGAGTTTTGTTATCAAGAAAAGTTTTGGAGGAAGATGGAATGGGAAGTTAGAGGTAATTACTAAAATTTTTTCGTCTAATCATTTTCCTTCAAAATCCTACAAATTTTGCAAGATACAAAATGCAAGAAAGTGCAAGAATATGATTGACTTCTCTACTAATCAAACATGCATGAAAAAAAAACTTTCCTTCACTTTCCTACAATTCTCCTTGCAAACAATCACTACCTTAAGGATTCAAAGAAAAGTCAATGGTAGATTGTCTCACTGTACCAACTCACCATAGCTATGCACTTTTTTATAGGTGAATTTGACCGATATAATTTGTTTAATTTCGAAAAAAATATCAGATGGGCTTCAGATATGGCTCTTTAGTGGAAGATCTCTACACTGGTTACCGTCTTCATTGTCAAGGATGGAAGTCTATCTTCTGCCAACCCCGAAGGGCAGCATTTTTGGGTAACATACCGATTTCTCTCCTGGACGCACTGAACCAGGTTAAGCGATGGGGAGTCGGCCTCCTTGAGTTTTCATTCTCCAAATACAGTCCATTAACCTTTGGTATACAAGCTATGGGGGGCCTCTGATGAGTCTTGATTATGTACAGTATGGTTTCTTACCTCTTTGGTCAGTTGCCATCACTATATATACCTTTCTTCCTCAGCTAACTCTCCTAAATGGTATCTATATCTTCCCGAAGGTATGTATGACAACAGTCCAAATATCTGCATTCCATGATTTACTGAAAATTTTGAGAAAGCTTGTTTTGTTATCTACGCTTTTTGGTATGGTATTAAAATGTTGAACCAAGTTTTAAACGGTACCTAATCAAGATTTCAACCAAACTGAGTAAATGTCCCTTTGAACATGGCAAAAGTACTTGTACATGTTCACAGACCCAAAGAACATGAAAGGTTGAAGGAGTTCTGACATATTAATCACTAATAGTCGAAAATACGTTTTATTACATGATATGCTGCAGGTAACCAGTCCATGGTTTTTCTTGTATGCTTTCCTATTTCTTGGGGCATATGCACAAGACTGTTTAGAATTCCTATTCAGCCAAGCAACCCTAAGAAGGTGGTGGAGTGAACAGAGGATATGGCTCATTAGAGGACTGACATGTTATCTTTTTGGAACTCTTGAGTACCTCATGCAAATTATTGGGCATTGCTACACATGGATTCAATGTGACAAGCAAAGCAGTAGATGATGAACAAAGCAAAAGATACCATCAAGGGCTCTTTGAATTTGGGGTTCCCTCACCAATTTTCTTGCCATTAGCAACCGCAGCAATCATAAGTTTTGCTGCCTTCCTTTATGGAACAATGCTAGTCCTCAAGGGAGGAAACACTGAAGATGTTTTTGTTCAGCTGTTTATCGCTGGTTTTGGCGTGTTAAATTGCTTGCCAATCTACGAAGCCATGATTATCAGAACTGATAAAGGAAAGATGCCTACCAAGACTACAATCACTTCAATTATTATTGCATGGGGTCTTTATTTAGCAGCTTTTCTCATGCTACAGATATAAATACAGTATGCTTTATTTTGTCTCTTGTAAACCTATTCCTTCGTTGGAGATAAAAGTTATTGTTGTGAGTAGTCTACATGAGATAAGCAATTCGACAAAAACTGAAAAAGGTTATACGTCTCAGTTTTACCGTGAGATTTTGGTTAAGTTAGGGATGCAAATGAGTCGAACTCAATCGAAAGCTAATAATTTGTGAGTTTGCTCAATCAAAGTTTGAGCTTGAACCCGCTTGAACTCACGTTGACTGAGTTCGAGTTCTCAGGCAAGCTTCACATATGTGTGTGTGTATATATTAAATTTTTTTATTTATTAGTATAAAATGACTATTTTGTCCATCGTTTAAAATTATATAAAATATAAATTTATATTTCTTAAATTTGATTAGATTCGATTGAACTTGAATTGAGTTTGATTGGACTCGGTTTGCACGAACTCTAACAACACAAAAGCAAAATCGATCTTGACAAACTTGAGATTGAGCACAAGCCCAAATTTTTTAACTCGAGTCGATTTTGAGTGTATTAGTCGATTTCAATTCGACTTGATCGACCCCTAAACTGAATTGCCAATAAAAATATATCCATCTTATTTTCATCTGAATACCCAAAACAGGGCAAGAAAAAAAAAGCCAAAAAATTGCACAGGACAATTTCCAATGATAACGGTCCTTCCATGCGACACGAAATTGCACGTCACACTACAGTTATTAAACTGGCCACCTCAGTGGTTCGACCGGTTGACTCGGTGAGCAAGCCACTTAACCAGATCTTAATTGGTAGTTTACCCGGTCAAAATAAAAAATTGGTCCTGTTCAATCAGGAGGTCAAACATTCCATTGTTTTTAATAACTTAAAAGACATTATATTATTATAATATTATATTATAGTCCCACCGGTTCGACGAGTTGATTCGCAGCTAAATCACTGCTTGTAGAATCGTCTCCTTTCTGCGTTGGTGCCTAGGTCGGATTTAATAGCTATCCATTACATGAACGAGGTGCCAGCTTTACCACAATTCCCCAAAATTCAACCCCACATCACAACTACGTTTCACTTCCCTTTTAACTGCAATAAAGACCAATGACCAATAGATGGAACTACATGTGATTCAAAGAGCCACGATGAGTTTCTTTCCCTTTGAATAGAGTTGTAAACGAATCGAATCGAATCGAATATCTCATGTTTGAGTTCTGTTCGTTAAGCAATTCGAACAACGTTCGTGTTCGTTCGTTAATTTTCGAAATCCAAATTTGTGTTCGTATTGGATTCGTTTAACATAAACGAGCCGTTTGCGAACATATTCGAATTGCTCGAATCCAAATTATTTTAAACCTTTAATATGCCATGCAAATCATTAATCATTCTGAAAAACAATTAAAGCACTAAGTGATTAAATTCTATTATTCATTAACTATCTAACTAACATTAACATAAAAACAACAAATAAAACAAAGCAATTTGCCCTCCAAATATAAAAGTCCAGCTATAAAATTAACTCTAAAATTTGTCAAATGATAATTACGTTCATGCTCGCGAACGTTCGTTAAAACTCGCGAACATACTCGTGTTCGCGAACGTTCATTAAAACTCGCAAACATGCTCGTATTCACTCGATTATTAATCGAACAAAAAAATTCGTTTGAACTCGGTTCGTTTAACGTTCGAACGAGCCTTTCACGAATACGAACGAGTCGAAACGAACCGAGCTACTCAATAGCTCGGTTCGTTTAACTGCTCTACCTTTGAAATAGACTCTCTGACATCAACTTCCATACAATGAACTTTTGCCTCCATTCGTGCTCTACGCTCTCATCTATTTGTATAATCTTCAGCAAATTGTACTTGATTTCCTATTGTCAAGTCGTTGAAATACTCCAGGTATGATTTCAACTGAACAATGACAAATTTCTTCATTCAACCACTACCAAAATTTGTATCCTTGGCCCTAGAAAAGAGTACATTGCCATAAATGTCAAATTTTAATTCAAATTCAACCATTTGCACGAATCATACCCCAAGCAAAGGACATATTGCAGGTTTCCAGCTAGGATTCCCACTAGTCCATGAAGTCCCTATAATGCTTCTCCACCCACATTGGTAGACAAGAGGCGTTAGGTTCTCTCCTGGAACTGTTTCGCTTTTGATCCATCTTCTTCATTGGAAATCAAGAGGCAAAAGAAGTCCTAATTTGAGAGGAATTTGAGGAAGATGATGATCTACTACTACTCTTATTAAGTCTTGATTATTTGATTCTATATGGACAAAAATATCGTTAACTCCATTTGCTCTAACAATAGCAATAAATAAACAAAAGTATTTGAATTTGATGCTTTTAATGTTCAAGGGCCAAATTGATATATGAAATAGATGAGGGGTCAAAAGTTTACTATTAAAATGGTTTAGAGCAAACTTCTTCTTGAGCTAAATTTTGTCAAATTCCATCTCGAAGTATTCTAAACGTGTTTTTGAAAAAAAAAAAAAAGTTAGTGTAGCACTTTCTAAATAAGTGTTGTGTTTCTAAGATATAAAGGAGCATGGTGGAGGACTCCTTAAGAGATGTTTTCAAAATGAGTTAGCAAGAAATCCCAATCATCCAAACAAGGAAGTTGTACTAAGTTCATGAAATGCACTTAATATATAACGAAAAGAGCAAAAAAGCATTTCGTTGAAAAAAGTTAACATAGGTCGAGAGATCATCATATACACAAAGGGCAAACACATGTATGTGCAATTAGGACTCTTAATGGGGTTGCGCCAATTCGAGGTCGGCTAGTTTGGTCCCAAAAAAAGCTCAATGGGTCTAGTTTTTCATTGAATTGGACTGAGTTTAGGCTTAAATATGAGGCTCGAATTAAATGTAAGCCAAGTTTAGGCCTTATTAGGCTCAAACACGATATAAATCTAACTTTTTAATCTGCATATATATATATGTATAATTTTATATAAAATATTCATATTTTGATATATATAATTATATATCTAAATATGTAATACTAATACTTTATACTTATGAGTTATGTATCAAAATATATTTTTATATAAATAAAATATTAAATATAAAAAATTATATCAAAAGATTCAGAAAGACAAATCTTAGGATGAGCAAATTGAGGACCTTTGAAAATGTATTGACTGTTGACCATGTTTTATTACTATTATCCATATACTTTGAACTGATTGGATATATTATTGTTGGAAAATTCTTGGTTTATATACTTTTCAATGAACTGTTATTGGTTCGTGTATAGTTTTAATGTTGTGATTATGTGGATGTTAAATTAGCTTTAAAACTTAATAGTTATAGTACTTATATTAAGGAACTTAAGAAGTAATAAGTAAGTTTGAGCTAAACTCGAATTAGACTCACAACCCGAATAATTTTGTGAGCCAAATATGAAATTCACATTTATCAACTTGAAACTCATGGTCAAAGACTCGAAAGTGGTACTAACTATATGAGTTGAATATGATCTTGTTAAAGTCCGATTCAGATGACCCTATTGACAGGCCTATGTGGAGTTATCCTAGTTATTTATCATTTTGTCAAAATCCCCTAAAAGTCTTTCTTAATAGGGAAAATAGCCAATTTCGTCCATAAGCTTTTTCACTTGTACTGATTTTGCCCCTAGCTTTTATTCTTAGATAATTTGTGACCTTATTTTGTAGTTTCAATTAAGGACTTCCGTGGTAGTGCCACCATCTAAAATCGATCAGACTCCTAATTGATCAATTAAATAAGGGTATTTTGAGAACGTTACTCATTAGACTATTATAAATCAAGTAAATCATGTAAAAAAAAAAGATTACACTTTTAAAAAAGTTTTATTTGGTGATTTTTTACATAATTTATACTTTTTATCTAGTGAGTTTTTACACGATCTACTTGTTTTAGTACGATCCCGTGAATTACATTCCCATAATACCGTTATTTAATTAGTCAATTAGAAATCAGATCAGTTTTTGGTAGTAGTGCCACCGCAAAAGTCCTGAATTGAAACTGCAAAATAAGTTCAAGTACCAAATTGACTAAAAATAAAAGTTAGAGATTAAATTGGCACTAGCAACGAAGTTTAGGGATGAAATTGGCCATTTTACCTTATTGATATGACATTTGCAAAAAAGGATACCTAGCTTGACTTGTGTTGTATTTTGTGAGTTTGATTGGGTTATATCTTCATTTATTTTGTTAGTCTTGATTCTTTGATTTCTAGCGGACAAAAATATTGTTCATTCTGTCTGCTCTAACAATAGTAATGAATGAACAAAAGTATTTGATTTTAATGCTTTTAATGTTCAAGGGACAAATTGTTACACGAAATACATGAGGGATCAAAAGTTTACTATTAAAATAATTTACGACTAAGCTTCTCTTTGAGCTAAATTTTGCCAAATTCCGTTTTCACCCTTCCACTATACTCTAAGGACTTGAAAATTTGCTAATACATTTTTCCTTAATACAAAAGCCAATCTTAAACTATCCACCTTGAAATTTGTATTTTAAACGTGTTTTTCGACAAAAAAAAAGGAGGTTAGTGTTGCACTTACTTAAATAAAGGCGTTTCGAAGACGCAAAGGTGCATGGTGGAGGACTCCTTAAGAGATTTTTTAAAAATCAGTTAGCAAGAAATCCCAATCATCCAAACAAGGAAGTTGTACTCAGTTCATGAAATGCACTTAATGTATAACAAAAAGATCAAGAGACCATTTCATTGAAAGAATTGAACCTAGCATATATATATATATATGGTATGTATGTATCAATGTGTAATTATCCTAGTTATTTATTCTTTTGTCAAAATTGCCTAAAAGTCTTTCATGATATGTCATTTATAAAAAGGACAAAAAAAGATACGTAGCTTGAGTTGGGTTATATTTTTCCCGTTTGACTTGGGTTACATCTTTTTGTGGACTGCATTTTCATCTTCCAGACTTCCACAGCCCCAAACAAGTATAATCCAAGTCAAACTCACAAAATACATCAGCAAATCCATGGAGCCTCCCCTTCACTCCATTAGATCCATGCATCGCACCATATTCAACCGTATCTTTGCTGTTATTTACTCTATTGCTCTTCTGTTACTACTATTTCATCATGCCCTCAATCTCTTCTCCTCCACTTCCATACTCTCTTTCTTCATATCCATTTCCATGTTCATCTCTGATCTTCTTCTGGCTTTCATGTGGCCCACGGGTCAGGGATTTTCGAATATGTCCCGTTACTCGCGAAGTATTCCCAGAAAATCTTGAAAAAACTGTAGACAAGAAAGATTTTCCGGATTTAGACATCTTTATATGCACTGCTGATCCGTATAAAGAAACCACCTGTTATTGTTGTTAACACAGCTTTGTCAGTTTTGGCTTATGATTATCCGACAGAGAAGCTTTCGGTTTATGTTTCTGATGATGGACGCTCAGAGCTAACTCTCTTTGCTTTCATGGAAAGCTGCTAAATTTGGAACCCATTGGTTACCTTTTTGCAGGGAGAACAATGTCCTGGACAGGTGTCCGGAGGCATATTTTAGATCAAAGTATACCCTCAACTCTGAAACTGAGAAAATTAAGGTAAACTATTTCAACTTGACTTTCTAATTTCTAATAGTATCATCCTTTTTTTTGCCTTAATTTTTTTTTCATATTACTGATTTAAAAGGATTTTTCGTTTTCCTTGATTTTTTTTTTTTTGCAAAGCCCCGGTGGTTTGGAAACCTATAAAGTACGCCCCTTAGTTCTTTTGACTTAATTGAACCCGTTAATTTGACCATAAGAATTACCAACCAAAAAATGAAAAGAAAAATGAAAAGAAAATTGATTTCAAGGGTGTGGTAGTCTTTTTTTTTTTTTTTTTTGTCAGCAACAATACATTTATATAACCTACTCTATCCTAATCTAGTGGGGAGGGGGAGTCTAACGAGACTGTGATAGGGGTCAGTGGATATACAGACCCAACTAGATCAATGGAGTGTTATGACACAATTTTTAAATTTTTTTCACTGTAAATGAGGTTTAACCCTCAGCCCTCCCTGTGGCCACGGAGCCATTGGCCCAGTGGTTTAAGGGTGCGGTAGTCAGTTTTGTATCTTTTATCGATAACCCCGTATGCACGCGAACAAGATGATATGGATATATAGTTGTTTGGGAAAGTTGTTCTTGATGAGACAAACTTTCTGTGTCAGTGGTCTAAACAAAGTGGCCTAGCTTGAAAAAGACTTGCGGCTATAAATATTACTGGAAGATGTGATAATGATTCATTTGGACCAATATGAAGATGCCAAAAGATGATAGTCATAGTTCCACAATTCCAATTTTGATTTCGCTTTGTTGGTCAACAAAAAGGATAGTGATTCACTAACCACTTTTATCACACTTACGTAACTGATCAAATGTTGTATTCTGATTAATCAGCAGTGTATTTTCAATTTCTTTTTGAAATAGATATTTCTGTTCTGTTTTCATGGACATTATTTTCTGGCCGCCTCCTTTGTAAACCGACTAACCAACGACAGGTAAATATAAAAAGGACAAGAGAAAGTCACCACAAGACTCAATTTGGTACGCCAAAAGACTACATTTTTTCTTAAATGGGTATGCGTATATGACTTTGTTGAAAGGTAGTCTAAACATTTTCTCGAATATTGGGTTAAAAATATTATTATGAGTTAGAGTTTCATGTACAAAGTTGCATGATATTTAAGGATTAATTTCAGTTAGTGATAATATTAAACGAACTGACTTTTTTTTTTAAAAAAAAATCTGATCTCCATTATCTTCCAGATAATGTACGAGCAGATGAAGAAAAGAATAGAAAATGTGGTCGACAGTGGAAAGGTTTCTGAATACATTACAAGCGAGGAAGAGCATGAAACTTTTAGCAGATGGAATAAAGAATTCACTCGTCAGGATCATCCTGCAGTGATTCAGGTTTGCAATTCTTCCTGCTAACTTTTATCATGAACTAAGTAGAAAAATTTAACATCATCAACATTTATTTTTCTTAGATAGAACTGCATTTATGATCCTTTCTATTCTTGATGTCACAATATATTTATCAAGAGTGTCAGTTTTGTTTTTGGACTAACTAAAAACTTATACCACTTTTTCACTCTACACCTTAAACTTTAATTATGGACATTTATACCCTAAATTTTAGACACTTTGCAGACTAAACGCTTAAGTTTGTTCTATTTAAGTTCAATCAATGACAAGATTAGCAAAAATAACAAGATAAAGAATGGTTTAAATTAATGACAATGTATTGTTTTATCCTATCTCTAATCTCTTGGCTTCCTTTGACCATTTTCAAAATTAGTGATCAACTTTTATGGTCACGATCACTAATGTTATTAGCAAAATTAATGAAATAAAGGATTGTGTAAATTAATGACAATGCATCATTTTATTCTATCTCTAATCTCTTGGCTCCTTTTGACCATTTTCAATATGTAATGATGGTTCCAATGATTAATATTATTAGCAACATTAATGAGATAAAGAATGGTGCAAATTAATAACAATGTATTGTTTTGTTCTAACTGCGATACCTTGGCTCCTTGTGACTATTTGCAACACATTATCATTGATTTTTTGGGTCCTCTATGCCTATAATTTTGTTACATTGTTATTTATTGGACTTAAATGCAATAAATTCAATAGTTTTTGGTGCAAAATACCTAAATCGAAAGCTTATGATGTAAAGTGTCCAAAATTGAAGTTTACAGTGCAAAGTACTATAAATTTAGGGGCAATGTGGAGTTAGTGAACTTTGGCACATTAGTCCCCTAGGTTTACTGGATATACCTGTTCAATATGTGGGCAAATTTCTTCAAATGGTATGATATTACAAATATAAGGGATCAGATGTATATCATGTAATGCACCTTTATATATATATATATATGCTGGAGCAAATGGAGACATGGTTAGATTCATAGGATTAAAACTAGAACTAGTTGTATTAGAGGTACAAATTGGACTACAAGCATGTAGAAGAACTCCCCCAAGCATGTCAGAGTTGAAATACAAGAATCTAATACTGGTCCAGACTATCGGGCCAAAAAACCACAATATACATTTTTACAAAATACAAAGTCACAAACAAAATTTTGAGGTCATGCAAGAAATTTTTTAACTTTCATTTTTTTATTCTTACAGTGTAAAGCCTAAAAAAAAAAAAAAAGGATGCCATGGTCAATACTTCACATGACTATGATGAATTGATGATATTCTAAAAGTAACAGTTATGTTATTTCATTTTTTGATTTGCTTGAATTTGAGCAGGTTTTGCTTGAAAGCTGCAAGGATAAAGATGTAACAGGCTACCCAATGCCAAATCTCATATATGTGTCTAGAGAGAAAAGCAGGACTTCTCCACATCAATTTAAAGCTGGAGCCCTTAATACGCTGGTAAGCTAAGTAATTGAAAAATTTACCTTTTCTTTTCTTCCATAAGATTGCAATTTATATAGTATGGTGAAATTAATGTAAAAAGATTAAACTCAAAACATTTTTACATACCGTAAAATAGTGGGATAAATACTAATATAAAATTAGACTAAATTGACTCATTAATGTTTATACAATTCACAAATGGTAGGATAAATACTAAGATAGAGTTAGACTGAACTCATGCAATAGTATTTTATCAACCCAAAAAATAATAGGAGAAATAGTAACATAAAGTTTTCTTTTTAGGCCAATAGTAACATAAAACTAGACTAAACTCACGTGAAACTTGAACATGAGAGTTAGACTGAACTCATGTGAGACTCGAACTTAAGACCTCAAACTCATATGTTAGGTTTGAATGGTTCAATCATACTAGTAAACATTGTGTGAATCATCGGTAAGTTATAATTTTTAATTTTTTTACCATGGTGTACTTGTTTTGACTTTACGGATTGTGTGACCTCCAATCTTCATTTTAACCTCTTCAAATTTAAATTCTCTTCTTCTTTTTTTTGTTTTTTCCCCCTTGATCTGTTCTTTAGCTTCGTGTATCAGCTGTTATGACAAATGGTCCTATAATTCTAATCCAAGATTGCGATATGATCTCAAATGACCCGAGAACACCACATAATGTGCTATGCTACTTCATGGACACTTCAATTAGGCCAAAATTGGCCTATGTTCAATTTCCTCAATGTTTCAATGGCCTAAACAAGAATGACATCTACTCATCCGAGATGAAACGTTGGTTTGACATCAATCCAAAAGGATGGATGGATTATTAGGCCCTGATAATATGGGGCCTGGATGCTTTTTCATGAGAAGAGCTTTCTTTGGTGGTCCATCAATGTCATTAGTTGTACAGCCAGAATTGCCCCAGCTAAGCCCTGATCATGAAGTCAATAGTTCTATTAAGTCTAAGCATATTTTGGAGCTGGCTGATCACTTGGCAGGTTGCAATTATGAGAAAGGGACTAATTGGGGTTCTAAGGTAATCTTCAATAGTTTATTGTAGTCAGATCATTATTTGCATTCCGTACTAGTAGACTGTTGTCAAAAGTTGCTTGAACTATCAAAAAATGTCTTTTTATCTCCAATTTTAGATTGTAAGTGAGGAGATAGTGAATAACTGGTTAAATTTCAATATTTTCTGTTGTAAAGGCTTATTCATAGAATCAATAATCACCCAATACACATTTCTTTTAGTTTCATTTTGTTGTTTGTTAAGTAAGCTCTGGAGTTTACAATTAATCATGGGTGTTCTATGTCGACTATAGAAAACGATTTCTCCGAAAAATCTCTTATTCTTCAGAAAATCATGGTTACAATAATTGTATGCATCTTTTGTAGAAACTGGCTTGAACTTAATTGAAAAGAAGGCAAAACATGAAATGCAAAAATTAGTGTGTTCTACAAACTTACAGATTTTTTGAAAAAGTTGAAAAGCGTCTAATTTTCTCCAATGTTTCCAAATACAGTGAACTTTACCGGTAGAACTTTCTTGCTGAACTTTTCCCTTTTCATTTTCCACCTTTAACAATTATTGTTGATCCAGTTGGTTCTTTTTTTTTTTTTAACCCCTCCTTTGGATACTAAATGTGCAGATTGGATTTAGATATGGTTCTTTGGTGGAAGACTATTACACTGGTTATCATCTTCATTCTCAAGGATGGATATCAATATTTTGCCAGCCAAAGAGGCCAGCATTTTTGGGAGACATACCAATTACCCTACTCGATGTGATAAACCAACAAATCCGGTGGGGTGTTGGCCTCCTTGAGGTTGCATTCTCCAGATACAGTCCATTAACTTTTGGCATGCAAGCTTTGGGGCCCTTGATGAGTCTTTGTTATGCAAATTATGCTTTTAATTTCATTTGGTCAATTCCGATCACCGCATATTCCTTTCTTCCTCAGCTCATTCTTCTCAACAAAATCTATATATTTCCTAAGGTATGTACCACAAAACTAGTTGGAATTCCTCGGTGCATAGATCTATATTACTCTGAATCTTCACTTTGCTTTATTATACTTTTTATCAGACTCTTCATTTTGTACAAGAATACTTGTATCCATGGAACTCCTATCAACACTAAACCATGGCAAGTTTCTAAATAAAAATATTTGAAAAAACTAAATTTTTTTTTAACTTCAACGCTCAAATATTTATCCCTAAAACACTAGTTTGAGGCTTTAAATGTAGTCAGTCTACAGTTATGAGTTTTATTTAATTGAGTGCAATAACATCAAGATAATACCTTAAACAAGATAATTGTCTAGATGATCAGCTTAAAGGAGTAAATATATTGCACAATAAAAGGATAATTGTCTAGATTGAATAAGTATATTCAATCCAGTAAATGGCCTGTGTCCGAATTGAGAAAATTTATGGCTGAGATTCCAACTATTATATGGTCATTTATTAGGTTTTAGAGTAACAAATGATACAGCGCCAATAACAAATCCTTGAGAAAATTAGGTACTTTAGAAAAATGGGGACCAAAAAAACATGTTCAAGAAGTCCAGGGTCCTGGGCATCATGTTATGGTCCATGCTTTTCTTTCAACTTAAATTCGTTCTTCCAAAATTGTGGCAGGTCTCCGATCCATGGTTTATCTTGTATGCTTTCCTATTTCTTGGGGCATATGGACAAGATTGCCTAGAATTTATATTAGCCCAAGGCACACTAGCAAGGTGGTGGAGTGAGCAGAGGATTTGGCTTATTCGAGGACTCACAAATGAATTGTTTGGAAGCCTTGAATACCTAGTCAAAATCATGGGCTTCACCACACAGGGATTCCAAGTCACAAGCAAACTAGTAGATGATGAACAAAGCAAAAGATATGATCGAGGGATTTTTGAGTTTGGTGTTGCCTCACCTATGTTTTTGCCATTAGCAACAGCTGCAATCATCAATTTAGCTGCTCTCCTTCATGGTACCGTGCAAATTTTGAAGGGAGAAAACTTTGATGAATCTTTTGTGCAGCTGTTTATTTCTGGTTTTGGTGTGGTAAATTGCTTGCCGGTTTTTGAAGCCATGGTTCTGAGAACTGATAAAGGAAGGATGCCAATCAAGACTACGCTCATTTCAATCATTTCAGCATTGGGCCTTTATATAGTAGCTTCTTTCATACTGAAGATTTGACTTGAGTTAAAGTGGTATGGTTCTTTTGTGTCATGTAGAAACCTAGAACTTTCTTTCATGAGTAATTACAGTTGATTGGTGACTTTTTCTACAGAAAGAATCTATACATTTTATTACCAACATTAGGCTGTTTCTATATCAAAGAAATTTGTGAAGTTAAATGAAGCCATTTCATGTTCTGAGTGTCATCTCCACTAACCACGTACATTTTTATCTTTTCTTGAGTGGATGAACGATTATCTACAAGCTCAAAGAATTGTACTGGTAAACTGCAATTCTGTGTAACAAGCATATATCAACCCAAAGAACAAAGAGTCTAACAAGTTACAGCCACAGATTAACCTTAAAAAAAGAAAAAAAGAAAAAAGAGAGTTACGGCCAGGGTGGTTTTGGATGCAGCTTATAGGACCTGAGATAGTGGTTGGAAAGTCGGGGATGCTTTCTTGATAATGTACAAGAAGTTATAAAACTAACACTGAAACTAATACCAAAAGAAATACAAATAATAGCCAAAATGTGACTCTGATTTCTGAATTTTCAATATGTTCTGAAGATTGCATTTGTACAGGTGCATTTGGTGGATCAGAGCAAGGGCGCTGAAAAACTGGACCACATAAATGTGGATCCCCTTCCAAAACTATCCTTTGAGAATGTATCAAGCTGACCTCCAGTGGGTATTGAGCCGTAGATCGTTGTTTGCCACGCTGAAAGAAGATAAGAAGTGCAGGTTCTTGAGTGACGAAGGAATTTCACCAAAAAGTGAGTTATCAGAAAAGCTCGGCTTTTCCAAGTTAATCAGGTGAGATACTGTTTCAGGAATGCTGCCTGTGAAATTGTTGTGACTGAGATCAAGTACGTGCAATTCGCCAATACTGACAAGAATGGTTCCAGTGAGATTATCTCCATTCAGATATATAGCCAGTGGCAATCTAGAAAGCTGATTATGTAGATATAAGTGTCTGCTCATGGGCTGAACAAGGAGTACAGGCAACTCATTGGGTGCACGGACTTGATTAGCAATCAGCTCAGATGCTAGTCTTGACAATCTTGCAACTGATCTTGGTAGAGGACCCGAGAGAAAGTTCAGAAATCTAAGTAAAATAGGTTTGGTAAAGTCACTATCCAATTGAGCATTGGACCTCTAATATGAATCTCATAAAGACCATGAACCTCTAATTTCCCAATTTGGCCAGCCAAATTGGGATTTGGCCATTTAGTTGGCTGCCACCAAAGGCAAGAACATTAAGATTTTTAAGTCCATCAGGACCAACTATGCTTCCATCATAGGGTAAGGATTCATTGTAGAAGTTTTTCGCGAGCAGTAATGAGCTGAGATTCTTGCACCTGCTTAGAATATTCATCGCCTCAGTGATATAGGTTAAACTATTATTTGAAAGTGAGATGAAGGACAAAGATTTCAGGAATTCAATGTTAGGATGAATCCCTCCTGTTAGCTGGTTAGTTAAGCATATGGGTTACAAAGCTCGACACAATGTGAGAGTTGCTGGGAAGCTGATAACAATTTGGAGAAATTGAGAGCAGAGAGTTCTCAAGTTAAAATGTTCACCTTTATATCCAGCTTTATGAGTCTTGTGCAATTCATCAGTGTTGAGGGAATAGTGCCATTCATTTTGTTTACTTGAAGAAACAACTGTTCCAAATTGGAAAGTCTGCCAATCTCTCGAGGAATTGCACCTATCCAATTATTGCCATAAAGTTAAACAATTTTGAGGTTGGAAAGATTGCCAATGGCTTCACTTACCTGACCTGATATTCCATTTCCTGGAAGGGATAGCTCTTGCAAAGTTGACACCTGATATATATCATCAGGAAGAGATCCTGTGATTGAATTGAAACCTGCACGTGGTATCTTCAATTTCGAGCATCTTCCATAACCATTAGGAATAGAGCTATTAAAATAATTGAATGAAAAGTTAACAATAGTAATTGCAGAGTAGAGGAAGTTGTAGATGACAGTAGGTAGAGGGCCATAGAAGCTGTTGTTGCTGACATTAAAACTAATCAAATTCCATACTTGCTGGAGGAATGAATAATGAAGTACCCCGCCGAATCTGTTGCTTGAGAGATCAACCATTTTGATGGTAACTGGAAAGTGATTAAATGGCTGAAATTCTTCAGATAGCCGGTTATAGCTGAAGTCCAGAATTTCCAGTCTATTCAGTGACAAAAACAATCCAGCAGGGAGACGAACAGATAACTTATTATGTGCAAAGTTGAGTTCTTTTAGATGGCTGAGGCTTTTAATTGAAGTAGAGATTGTTCCTTCAAGGTTTCTTGAAGGCAACCATATGCAATTCACTTGACCATTACGATCACAGCCAACACCCTCCCTGAAACAGGAATCAGCTGAAACATTCCAGTTTAAAGGAGTTGAACTAGTGATGTTCTTTGATATTGACAACGAGGAGTTACTATCGAGTTGATTGCAAGAAACATTACTACTCGTGTTTCCGGAGCATGAAATACCAAGCAAGTTGCATGTACTCAGCAGCAACAGAAATGAAAAGTGATAAATTGAGAACATTGCAGCTTTATGATCCAAGAACAAACTTCTGCAACTGCTCTTGCTGTGATAGGATTACCAATTTGAGAACAAAAGAAGAATGCAACCAGGGTCATTGTTTGAAAGATTAAATATGCTTAGAACTTTGATTTCAAACCTCATCTGATCTGGTTTTCAAGCATCTTTTGGGTTTGCTTAGTCTGTTTGGAATTATTCATGGATCAAATTGTGGAACGTATTATTCTAATAAAAATTCTGGTTTTTTGTCAACAATCTTTGTACTATTAAATGTACAATTTGCTATGATTGTATGTATTAGTGTAATTTCGTGGAAGTTAAAAAGCCTGCAGTCTGATTGGGGGTGCCCACTTTGGGAATAAAAATACTATTTTGAACAAATTTTCAAGAAATTGAATAGAGATTCTTGGTACAAGTTCTTAGGAAAATTAATTTTTGGTCAGCGAAAAAATATTTACAAGTTTAAGACCTATACCTAGCCCCAATCCTAAATCTCTAGATGTTCACAACTTTTTCCTTACTTTAAAATTTTGTAAGAGGTTAAATATTATACCTACATAATAGTAATGATATGAATCACTGGTTATTTATCACCGGCGTGTCACTTCCTATGTGAATGTCTACTCATAAAATGCCATATTCTAATAATTTTTTTTCTAAAATTTGAATATCAGACTCTTTAACTTCGAAATTTTCAACTTAAGAAAATTTTTGTTTTCCTTAAATTTCCTATCCACATAAGGAAAGTGCTTGGAATGTAAGATTTCTACACTAATTTAGTTAGGTTTGTTGCTTCAAGTTTATTCTTTCAAGTTTCAATCCCCTCTGCCCCTTCATCTCCTTCCACAAATTCCAATGTACTTCGTTTACAACCTCTAATAATTATATTATCAGGTGATAAAAACTAAATTACTTGATATTCAAATCGAGTTTAGTTCGATAAGAATTTACTTGGAAAGAAATAATACTCCAATAAAGGCTAAGAAATGAAATAAATTATTTGATATTTGAATTAAGTTTGGCTCGGTAAGAGTTCGTTTGAACTTCGTTTCACCAACTATTCAAACCAAACTTAAATAACATTTTGTGTTCAATAAATTGTCAAACATGACTCGAACTTGACTCTATTATTATAAAAGTGGAATTTACGTGTAAAAAAAGTTTAATCTCCTCGACCTCGATTTCAGTTTGGTTAAATAAAAACCCGTCTAAGTTTGGCTCCTTAAATAAACAAGCTAATGTTGAGCACAATTTTAATTTTGATAAAATTTTGAACATAAAAATATTCAGTTTAAGTAGATTAGTTTGCTCTCCTAGTTCCAATATCAAAAATAAAAATTTTAAAAATAAATGGTTGGTCACCCCACCGGCCACCCCGTTCCTCACGTTGGTGCATCGAGATAAGAGAGAGACAAAGCAATACATCATTATGCCTTGACTCTTGAGGACTGGGATAGCCGCGGATAGGTCCTCATCTAGATTGAGTACAAGTTTTTGGACCTTTGCCAACAGCAACAGCACTCATTTTTCATATTATTTTCGCCTTTTTAGTCAATTGCAGTTTTCAATTAGCTTTTCTCTTTTTCGTTTCCAATCAGTTTCTTTTTGTTTGAAGTTTAATTTGAGTCCTATTTTTAGTCAATTTTGTTCATAGTCTATCAGTGATTGGAATTATGCTCTGTAATCGTGCTCTTTCGAGTGCAACTTCAAAAGGGGTATTTCTGATTTTTCTTTTTTTATCATTTGGTTGTACCTTTCAATGATTCTTCGGATTCTTCTGCTGACTATTTTATATGCTTCAATGCCTAATGAGTGTAGTAGATGCAATCTAGTATATTCACCAAGAATTAGAATTAAAAAAAATAAAATGATGTCACTGTAAAAGAATTTTAATCCATTTTCTATGGCTGTTTTTAATATTTTTAAATAAAAATAGTTTTTAAAACTCATTGTTGAAAAACAAGTAAAATTTTGTTTTATATGAGAAAAGATTATAGATGAATTGACAAATGTTTCAATTCTGTTGTTCAAGGGAAAAAATTACTGTGTAAAAACCTTTGAAAAAAAAGGTGTGAAGATAGTGGCAAATCTATCTACCTAGGTCGAGTGGCTAATTGACAGGCCAAATAGCTGACTCGGTCAAGTTTTGCAAGCGTTCTTCATTTAGCCAGTGTGCTCAAACATGCATTGCAAAAGCATTTGCAAAAGCAGTCTCCATATTCCTTTTGGTCCTACGTTTACATTCATTTTCGAAGACTTGCAAAAGCATTTGTCTGTTGATCAAAGTAATGATAACCAAGTCAATCATGGAACGTCTGAAAGATATTGATAGAGGACAAGAAGGGAAAAGGAGACAATTGAAGAAGGGGAAGTTTTTGCAATGAATATGGTGGGGATTTTTTTGGTGGGGGGGGGGGGGAGGATGGGAATCGGAGGAGGAAACTTGGACATGTACAAAACTACGAAGGGCCAATTTTGAAATTTTGATGTTAAATAGATTGTCAGGTGACAAAAACTAATTTTTCTAAGGATCCACTTGAAAAGAAATAATTTGCTAATAGGGGCTGAAAAACAAATCAAATTTTTTGATACTCGAATCGAGTTCGGTTTGATTAGAGCTCGTTCAAGTTTGATTTTTCAATTACTCAAAATCAGACTTAAACAATATTTTGTGTTCGATAAATTATAAAACTCAACTCGAACTTGATTCTATTAGAATAAAAGTATAATTTACATGTAAAAATGATTAATTTGCTAAAGTTCGACTTGAGTTTGATTTGATAAATATTCATTTAATTTCAGCTCTGTAAATAAACAAGCCAATATTGAGCACAATTTCAAATTCATTAAAAATAATAAAAAAATTTGAACGTTAAGATGCTTGTTTGATTACACTCTTTTATCCCCTACTTTCAATTCCAAAGCTCCGTTTGGATTAGCTGTTTTTGGGGTGTTTTTAAAAAATTTTGCTGTAGCAGAATTTTTAGAATATATTTTGGAATATTTTTATATAATATTTTGGGATATTTAAGAGTAGAAAAGTTTCTAGAATATATTTTGAAATATTTTTTAAAATTTTAAAAAAATTTAAACTAATTTTTAGATTATCTTTTAAAGTACTTTTTAAAAATTTTTATTGTATTTAAAAAATTAATTTTTGAAAAACACCCCAAAAATAGAGAGCCTAAGAGTTTTAAAATTTCAGCAGTTGGTGGCCCCACCTGCCACCCCATTCCCCACATTGGTGCATCGTGATAGGAAGGAGTCGGTGCAATGCATCTTTATACCTTAAAGACTGGGATGCGTAAAAGTCCTCTGTACGTTTGCCAACCTCAAATTTGATTGAAAATAAGCACGACTGCTCTGTCCCAAGATAATTTTTAGTTGAACCTTATCAAATAGTTCTGCGTCCTTGGATTTATATAATAACTTATTGATGCCGTTACATGGTATCATCCAAAATATATTTATGTTTTTTTTTAATTTTGATTTACAGATCAATATGGATAAAAATCAAATATATGTTTTTTGATAGAAAAAAGCTTGTAATATTAATGAATTGAGGAGTCCACATAAAGAGTGGACGGTACAAAATGTGGAGTAGAATCCCCCCAGATGATAGAATCACCAATTGAACTAGCATGCTTTACCATCTCAAGAGCACCCAACTAACTTTCTAAGTGGAAAAGTTTTGCAATGCATTCGTTACATCAGCAATTAGCTTTCTGCAATTTCTGACTTCCATTGCATTTCATGAAAATATACTGTCAAGTAACTTTGCATAATCCATGTCAAGAAAATATAGAACTATAACATAATTTGCTTAGCCAATAGGTTCATCGTCATTAAGGAATCAGGAACACGAGGTACACGAGTCAATAGGTCCTTCTCCAATAGGTACACGACTCACATTTTTCTGTAGATTCAGCAGGAAAAATTAGTGCTAGAAGATAAAAATGGTCAATCTCATGGAAGATTTCATTGCTTTGAAATTCTTGGCCCATTGGAATGGACATCTTATGTGTTTCAATCTCAAAAGTAAGTGAAAACAAAGAAGGTGGGGACAGAGCAAGAAGACCTCTGAAGTCTTCCATGTACAATTAGGATAAATACTAGCTTCATTTGTGCTACAGAGTAACAAGGTTAGCCAACTTGAATTGAAATTGAAAGCAATCATGGGTTCTTTCAAAATAATCTCCACATTCCTTTTGGTCCTCCTACTTTTCCCATCTTTTCACCCCAAATGTGGAGCTTCAGCTTCTGCTGAAGAGGCTGCTGCTCTTTTGAAATGGAAAGCCAGTTTTTGAACCAGAACAATAGCTTCCTAACCTCATGGAACCTTCAATCAGGCAATGCCAAGAATTCTTCTATACTTCCTTGCACTTGGGCTGCTATTTCCTGCATTGATGGAAGTGTCAACAGGTTGAACCTCTCATATTGGAGTATTAAAGGTAGCCTCTATGATTTCCCGTTCTCATCGCTCCCAAATCTTGAATATCTTGATCTCCGCTTTAACCAGATCTTTGGCAGTATACCAAAACAAATAGGTAACTTGTCGAAACTGGTTTATTTTGATTTCTGGGCTAATGAGCTGTCAGGCAAAATCCCACCTGAAATTTGCAACTTGAGAAACTTGACTCATTTAGATTTTGGAAGTAATCAACTTTCAGGTCCCATTCCCGTGGCGATGGGAAATCTGATTTCACTTCAGTTTCTTTCCTTGTGTCAAAATAATCTTACTGGTGCAATTCCAAAGTCACTAGGCAATTTAACCAATTTGATTATATTATATCTCTGTGAAAATCAACTTTCGGATTCAATTCCAAAGGAGTTGGGTGATCTGAAATTCCTTACGGACATGAAATTATCTAACAATCAACTTAATGGTTCCATTCCTGCTTCAATTGGTAACTTGAGTACCTTAGAATTCCTGTATCTCCAAAACAATCAATTTTCTGGCTCAATTCCGGTCACCTTTGGTAGTCTCAATAGGCTGGTGGGTCTAAGCCTTTACCAAAATCACCTATCTGGTCCCATTCCTGCTGCGATTGGGAATTTGATCTCACTTCAGTTTCTTTACCTGTATCAAAATAATCTCACTGGCGCAATCCCAAAGTCACTAGGTAATTTGACCAATTTGATTGAACTGGCTCTCTCTGACAATCAACTTAATGGTTCAATTCCTGTTTCAATTGGAAGCTTGAGTGACTTGAAACTTTTGGCTCTCCAATACAATCAATTTTCTGGTATTATTCCACAAGAGCTTGGAAACCTGAGTAAGTTGGTTGATTTGCATTTGCTTAGAAATCAGGTCTCCGGTCCATTGCCAGAACTATTATGCCAAAGTGGAATTCTCCAAAACATTTCGGTAGGCGAGAACATGCTTACTGGTCCAATCCCTAAAAGCTTGCAAAACTGCTCAAGCTTAGTTAGGGCCCATTTCAACGGTAACCGTTTCCAAGGAAACTTATCAGAAATGTTTGGAATCTATCCTGTCCTGGATTTCATTGATCTTAGCAATAACAAATTCTATGGGAAACTCTCCAGCAACTGGGGTAAATGCAAAATACTGAAAACCCTTATAGTTGCAAAGAACAACATCACGGGTAGTATACCTCCAGAAATTGGAAATTTGACTCAACTACATTTACTGAATCTTTCTTCGAATTATTTATCAGGGGAGATACCGAGGGAAGTTGGGAAGTTAGCTTCTATGCTTAAACTAGATTTACATGGCAACCAGCTTACTGGGGGTATACCTCAAGAATTGGGAATGTTAATGGAATTTCTAGACCTGTCCACAAACTCCTTGAATGGAACTTTACCAGAACTTCTCGGAGATTTGAAACACTTGTTTCACATGAACTTGAGCAATAATGTTTTAAGTCAAAAAATTCCGTTCCAGATTGGGAAGTTAACCCAACTTTCTGAACTGGATTTGAGTCAAAATCTCTTCACAGGAGAAATACCATCTGAGTTTCAAAATTTGCAGAGTTTGGGGACATTGGATCTCTCCCAGAATAATCTCTCTGGTTTGTCCCAAAGGCTTTGGCAGAATTGCCTGGTTTATTGCACATTAATCTTTCTTTTAATAATTTGGAGGGCCCAATTCCGAGTGGTAGAGCCTTTGTGAATCTAACCTTAGAAGAAGTAAAGGGAAATAAAGGTTTATGTGGCAATATTACAGGGTTACGAGCCTGTGAAAGTTCTCGGTTGATTAAAAAGCATGTCAAGGATAAAAGGAAGAAATTTGTTCTCATAATGGTATTACCTCTTCTGGGATCATTCACACTTCTTGGTGCATTGTTCGGTGCTCTCAAATTGTATGATCAGAGAAAAAGAAATTCTAGAGCGGAAGATATGGAGGTGAATAAGGGTGGTTTATTTGCCATATGTGCTTATGATGGCAAAGCATTGTATAAAGAAATCGTGAGGTCTACAGAAGAGTTCAGTGAAACATTTTGCATTGGGAAAGGAGGCTGTGGAAGTGTTTACAAAGCACAGCTTCCATCAGGCGAGGTAGTAGCTGTAAAGAGACTTCACAACGTACCTAATGTTGCAAAGGATAGAAGTTTCTTGAATGAAATCAGGGCCTTGACAGAAATCAAGCATCGGAACATTGTGAAACTCTTTGGCTTCTGCTCAAATGCTCAGCATTCAATTTTGGTTTATGAGTACCTCGAAAGGGGAAGCTTGGCCAAAATCTTGAGCAAAGAAGAAGAAGCTAAGGAACTACACTGGCAAAAGAGGTTGAATATCATCAAAGGCATCGCTCATGCTTTATCTTACATGCATCATGATTGTTCACCACCAATTGTACACCGAGACATATCAAGCAACAACATTTTGCTTGATCCAGAATGCGAGGCTCATGTTTCAGATTTTGGCACTTCCAAGTTTCTCAGAAGAGACTCATCTAACTGGAGTTGTCTTGCAGGCACATATGGATATGTTGCACCAGGTAATAAAGTTATTTTTTTTTTCCGTTTCCTGTCACTAATTTGTTAACTAGTAAATTCAAGTATGATCACATAACATGCAAAATTATTTTCCAACTTTCTCTTGCAGAATTTGCCTACACAATGAGAGTTAACGAAAATTGTGATGTTTATAGCTTTGGAGTCCTGACAATGGAAGTAATCAAAGGAAAGCATCCTGGTGACTTGATTGCTAATCTAATGTCTTCAAAGCTTGAAGAGATAGAATTAAAAGACTTGCTAGACCAAAGACTTCTGTATCCCAATCAACAAATTGAAAAGAATCTGATATCCATACTCAAACTAGCAAGAGAATGTCTACATGTTGATCCTCAATGTAGGCCAACAATGCTCATTATTTCCAGGTTGATATCTACATGTTGATCCTCAATGTAGGCCATGTGAACCTCTTGTCCATTTCTTTTCTTGTTAAATTAATAGATGAATCAGATATGTTGAACTTGGATGACGTTTTTGGTTTTTGTAGTTATCTTGCCACCTATTAAATGCAGACCGCAGTGCCCCATCCCTCCCTCCCCCCCCCCCCCCCCACCACAACACAGCACTATCAGGCATCAGCAGCAGATGATATGAATTTTTTTTGTCAAAACGATAAGATTGTATTGATTGGAATAGAAGTATATACAGGCGAGACTTATTCGATGCTTTACAATGTGCATTTAGCTCAATAGATTGGGGTTAACCACTCTACATCAAGATAATTGCTTAAAGCTTGAGCGCTAAACAAACAACTTAGATCATTCCTTTTATATTTTCCTAGGCAAAAGGAGCAGATGATATGATGCAGAGTATGTATTCTGTGTAAAAATAAACTCTGCCTAGCCACTAGAGTATAGGGAGGAAATTGAGAGTTTGGAGATGTAATAATTCTATGACATTGTCTTCAGTCTTAATAGTCTTCGATCTACATTTATTCTCTCCCTGAAAATCAAAAGTTTGTTAGTTTGCTGCCACACTATGCAAACTAATAACAAGTAATTTTTAAAATTGTATAGTGAAAAGTAATAAAGAGCTCCGGTATGCTTAAAGCTGGCAATGCCATACCAGGTAGGCGGGTATTAATCTCAAATTATTCTCAAGGAGAATGTTTCATGGTCCTATGGGGAAGTTAATTGACGGATGATATTAGGACTCCCCTTGCATCCGTCTGGCTAACTTAACCTTATCCTTACGCTTTTTCCTAGTTCTGATATTGGCCCTTTGTTATATTATTTTGCTGAATATAATTTATTCCATAACAAAAAGAAAATAATTGATTCCATTGGCGAACTAAATTAAGTGTGCAAAATAATGATGCCAATGACGAACTGTTGAATTTACGATTCCAATAGAGAAATAATTTTACGTGAAAGATAAAAATTAACCTTGATTTTTAAGTTTAGCAAGACCCCAATTTAGCAAGCAGGAGTAAATGTGTTTGGTTATCTTGAGATTCATATTCATGGAACTAGACTTCTTATGTGAATGTGCAAATCCATAGATGTGGTTAATTTTTTTTTTTTTGATAAAACATCATAATTTCATTAAAATTTGCATTAATTAGTGGCAGAAGTTGCATCATCAATCGTATACAATCATATATAAATGTCAAAAAAATAGATATGATAATACATGGATATCAAAGAATAGATTTGAAAAGAATGGATATAACAAATTTGAAGAACAAATAAAAATTAAGATAAAATAATAGTAGCCCCATGAACAATTGTGCATGTTTTTAATCGTCAAATCTATTGATTAGCTAATTCAGATGGTATGGTGAGATCTGTCAAATCTATTGATTTGACAAATCGTCAAATCTATTGATTAACTATTTCAAATTCAGATGATATGGTGAGATCTGTCAAATAGACCTAAGAAATTTTAGATTTGACAATCAAAATCTAAAAAAAAAAGTCAAATCCAAAAATAGAAAAAAAAATGAAAAAACCACCTAACTTATAAGAGAAAAAACTCTCACTCACTAAGCCTAAGAGGGAAGAAACTCTTAGTAGAAAATTTTAGGAGAGACTTTATTGACACAAAAAAAAAAAAAAAAAACTAGAGAGAGATTCCTCTCATGGGGAAATATCAGAAGAAAGATTGGATTTCTCTCCCATGAAAGGGTTGGAAGACGTTTTGGCTAGACTTTTCTTCATGGAAAGCTGGAGAACATTTTGCATTGGCAAATTGAGCTGGTGATGGACCATGGAATTAAAAAAAAAAGGCTTTATACATTGGCAATTTGATATCACCCAACAGCTCCCAAATGCTAATGTCATTTTAATATTCTATATTTAATTGAAATTGTTTAATTACGATAAGAAATTTTAAAGGCTCTAAGCCTTTGATTTCACAGGTTCGTCATAGTTTTCCCCCTTTTTTTCCTTTGAAAAGTTACTTGTATTTTAACGAGTGCTAGACTTGGTACTCGTTCACACGTTCACTCTTGTGAATGAGTGAACGTGCCTTTATTTTTTAATTTACTTTTAGCGTAAATAAAAAGTTTTGAACCTAATATCTCTCACTTACATTCTCTCCATCCGTATCATCCAACGTAACCCATCCCTCCTCTCCCTTTTTCCCAATGATTGAATGTACTTGCTTCGATACAAAACATTGACTTTTCATTTGATTTAAGCTTAATTAATCATACACTCTGCAACAAATGGGAGATCAATCTTTGTTTTTTTTTTTTGGGTGGGAGCCTTAAGTCGTAACTGAAGGCTAATTGTTAATTGTGAGTTGCAGCAGCCACATCGGATGATTCGAGTAACACCAAGTTGCAAATTAATGCCAATTTTTTTTTAATAAAAAGCAAGTTTCATTAACTAATTACAAGAAATCATCCAGTACGATTTGATTTATATCAATGTCCTAATGGCAAGTTAAACATGTACTAGAAATAACAGATCTACAATATAACTAAACAATAGATCTAAAAAATTTTTGAACAAATTTGAAAATTACAAGAAATTTTCAAATTATCTTCTAATAATTAAATCGCTGCAAATTAAGACTAATCTTAACCAAAATATACAAGAATTGCATTTTGCATTCTCAACTTATCTCAAACTTTCCTTACGAGATTAAAATGGCATGATAGACTAAATGCACCCTTACTTTAGAGTCTGATTCAACCTCCAAATGCTTAATCCCCAAATTGCAAGCTAATTGAAGTTCCTTCTAAATAGTCCATAGTTCCACCACTGAACTTGTACCATGACTAATATAAACTACAAAACCAAAAGCCTAAAGCCCTGGGTTTTCTAGTGTGGACCTAAAGCAATATCGGCCGTCCAGGATGAACAGCAACTCTCTGAATGCATCTTGAATGATGGATCTCCGTCTTTAACGTATTTGAGAGGACTCAGCTATTGAGCATTTGGGCCAATGTCACAAACGCAGCATTGTTGCTTAGAGCGTTATTTCCCAATCAAGATCCAACAACAACCAGGCCGATATCACGTGAAGAAGCCCAATCTATCCATTCCTCCAGCCAAATTTCAGCCACGCAAGAGAAACTACACGAATTCTGATACGTGGAGATGACAATATTTTGCTTGGAGGACCCTTTTCCAAGACGAATCATCCACTGTGAGCAAACTCCATCTCGCTTTTGGAAGAGTTGCTTTGATCAGAGTAGCCGGATTGTGAATGCCTAGTCCTCCTCTATCTTTTGGGTGATAAATAATTTATACGTCTGAGATGATCAATCAACTGTAAACAAAATTGGTTTTAGCATATTCCTATTGGACCAAGCTTCTAAAATGCAACTCGTTGAATGAACTAGAAATATTACTATGTTAAAGATTGCTGATTCAACAATCGGTCTAACCATTATGAAACTATTGTTGACTCATGACATTATAAATATGTCAAAAATAATTAATATGTTACTTTATTATCATACAGACCACAAAAATGAATCTTGTGAATCCATAATCAGTTCATTAGTGTGTTAGAATTAGAATATTTCGATTCATCCTTGATGAGAAAACTTAAAATTTGAGCCATAATGCAATATAGATTGAATAAATCAATTTTGACAATCACAACTGATCCAAAAACAATGACGACAATTAAATTGTACCACACATGAGGCGAAATGGAAAAGAAAAAAAAAATCGAACTAACTATAATAAAATATGATATTTAATAATGTACACATGGAATACTTGTAAGTTTATAGAATAACAATTGGAAAGTCATACTAATTAAACTTACTATGTCAATAATTAATTTAAAAGTGATTTAGTGATAAGAAACATGAAACTTAGCAAAAAGAATTTGAATTTTTAAAATAATTTAGAACTAAACTATAATTTTAAAAAGGTAAAATGACACAAAACTAATATTACAGAAATGTGGGATAGTTTTGAAACCTTAGACAAAGTACGAGGACTTACTATCAAAAGATTATCGCAAATCTTGACTGTCTTGCACGGTTTGTCTTCTTTTGGGAGAGATGTCTAATCTCTCCTTATTCCACTTGAAATTTTTTAAGAGCAACAAGTCTCGAAAAAGTTGAGCATGAACCATTTCAGAACGATGGTTCACTAGTTTAACCATGCGAAGCAATTGATTTTTATAATTTAGAGTGGTTTTTTTTCTTTTTTTCTTTTTAATATTCTGGGTTTGAAGTTTAACCCAACTCAAAAACAACTGTGATGTTTAAGTTCGGTTTTAAAACTTTATGTAAAACTTTTCTATGTACATTACTGTTTGACCCTAAAATAAAAAAATTCCAAAGATAACAAAACCATTAGTCAATTAACATAATAATAAAGATTAAGAGAGAAAGTGATGTATCGGTTAAGGAGACTATAAGCAGTTAAAGTTTTCATCTCAAAAAAAATAAGCAGTTAAGAGTTCCCCTGCATTGCTCTGTTTTGCTCATGCTTTTTACCATTTTTAGTACCCCATCTCAAGCATTTGATTATGCAGATGCACTTTCAAAATCCCTTTTGTACTTTGAAGCACAGAGGTCCGGTCGCTTACCATACAACCAAAGAGTCTCTTGGCGTCACCATTCTGGCCTGACAGATGGATTAGAACAAAGGGTATTACTCAGAATGTTCAGTTTCAGTTGTATTTTTCTTCAAGAATTTGAATTTTGAAAACAAATTTTTAGTATGTTTTTACAGTTTGGTAACGTACTTTTCACATGTGTGTTTGTAGGTGGACTTAGTTGGAGGCTGCTATGATGCAGGTGACCATGTCAAGTTTGGATTACCAATGGCATTCACAGTTACAATGTTCTCATGGGGTGTTATTGAATTTGGGGAACAAATTGAATTAGCTCTTGAGGCAATCAAGAGTTGTATGCTAGAATCGATTCTTGAAACAAAATTAGTATCTTTCTTGTATGTATTCCCACAATTTTATGTTTGTAATTTTCTATTGAGAAAGTTATCTTATTATTGAACTTTTAAGGGTAGTAATGTTTTAGAATCCATCAATATAATTAGTCCAAAACTTCTTGAATTTTAAAAAAATGCTTCTTCTAATTCTGGCCAAAAATTAATCTCGCTTCTGTTCTGCTGTAGAACTACAATATAAATAGCTCAGCCTACAAAGACTGATTGTGGTTCGGATATCAAATAATTAGTGCTCCTTCTCTAACAGATAAATACCTTTTTCTATAGATTCAGCAAGAAAACTTAGTCATAGAAGATAAAAATGATCAATCTCATCATTAAAACATTCCAATATTGCTTTCAATTTCTTGGACCATTGCATCCTAAGTGTTCCAATCTCAAAAAGAAGAGACAAAGAAGAAGGAATCTCAAAAAGAAGACCTATGAAGTCTTCCTTGTACGCTAGGGATAAGTTGTAGCTTCAGTTGCGGTACAGAGTCTCAAAACAGTCTCTATATTCCTTTTGGTCCTACGTTTACCTTCATTTTCGAAGACTTGAAAAAGCATTTGCTGTTGATCAAAGTCATGATAAGTGTTTAATCACGGAACGTCTGAAAGATATTGATGCAGAACAAGAAGGGAAAACAGACAATTGAAGAATGGGAAGTTTTGGCAATGAATATGGTGGGGTGGGAAGAGGAACAAACTTGGACGTGTACAAAACTACGGAGGGCCAATTTTGATAAGAAAGAGACGAGGCAATACATCTTTATGCCTTAAGGACTGGGATAACTTGATAGGCCCTCATCCTGATTATAAGTCTTTGGACCATTGCCAACAGCAACAGCACTCGTTTTTCATATTATCTTCGCTCTTCTAGTCAATTGCAGTTTGCAATTAGCATTTTCTTTTTAGTTTCCACTTAGTTTCTTTTTGTTCGAAGTTTAATTTAAGTCTTATTTTTAGTCCATTTTATTCATAGTCGATCAGTGACTGGAATTATACTACTTTGTAATCTTGCTCTTTGCAGTGCGACTTCAAAACGAGTATTTCTTTTTCTTTTTTTATCATTTCATTGTGCATTTTAATGATTCTTTGGATCCTTCCATTGACTATTTTATATGATTCAATGCTTAAATGCAATCTAGTACATTCATCAAGAATTAGATTTAAAAAAAAAAACCAAAATGATGTCACTGTAAAAGAATTTTAATCCATTTTCTATGGCTGTTTTTAATATTTTTAAATTAAAATAGTTTTTTAAAACTCATCATTGAAAAAGATTAAAAATTTGTTTTAGATGAGAAAAGATTATTAGATAAATTGATAAATATTTCAATTTTAATCGTTCGAGGGAAAAAATTACTAAACCTTTGAAAACAGATTGTGAAGATAAAAGAAGAAGAACACAAATTTAACATACACAACCAACTAGTTTAGTGGCAAAGACTCTCTATATAACATAATCTATCTATCTAGCTCAAGTGGCTAATTGAGAGGCCAAATCAGGTTTTGCAAGTGTTCTTTGGAATCTTACTTTATCATTTTCATTTAGCTAATGTGCACGAACTTACATAGAATGTGTTAATATAGAATGTAACATAATCAAGGTTTGTATGCTAGAATCGATTCTTGAAACAAATTAGTATCTTTCTTGTATGTATTCCCACAAGTTTATGTTTGTATTTTTCTGTTGAGAAAGCTATCTTATTATCGAACTTTTAAGGCTAATAATGTTTTAGAATCCATCAATATAATTAGTTCAAAACTTCTTGAATTTAAAAAAAAAATGTTTCTTCTAATCCTGGCCAAAAGTAATCTCACTTCTGATCTGCTATAGAACTACAACATAAATAATTCAGCTTATAGAGACTGATTGTGGCTCGGATATCAAGTAATTAGTGCTCCTTCTCTAAGACACGCTAGAGTTAACCTTTTGTATAGATTCGGTAAGAAAACTTAGTCATAGAAGATAAAAATGATCAATCTCATCATTACATCCTAAGTGTTCCAATCTGAAAAAAAAAAAACAGAGACAAAGAAGAAGGAACAGAACAAGAAGACTCTTCCTTGTACGCTGGGGATAAATTGTAGCTTCACTTGCGGTACAAAGTCTCAAAACAATCACCGTATTCCTTTTGGTCCTACTTTTACCTTCATTTTTGAAGACTTGTAAAAGTATCTGAAAAGATATTGATGAAGGACAAGAAGGGAAAAGGAGACAATTGAAGAAGTGGATGCTTTGGCAACGAGTATGGTGGGTTGAGGCACAGTGGGATGGGAGGAGGTGCAAACTTGGATGTGTACAAGATTACGGAGGGTCAATTTTGATTTTAAACATACTGTCAGGTGGCAAAAACTAATTTTGCTAAGGATGCACTTGAAAAGAAATAATTTTCTAATAGGGGCTGAAATATAAATCAAATTTTTTGGTACTCGAATCAAGTTCGATTTGATTAGAGCTTGTTCGAGTTTGATTTTGCCAATTATTCAAATCCAATTTAAACAGCATTTTGTATTTGATAAATTATCAAACTCAACTCGAACTTGACTCTATTAGAATAAAAGTGTAATTTGCATGTAAAAAAGCTTAATCTACTCAAGTTTGATTTGAGTTTGATTCGATAAAAGTTCATTTAATTTCAACTCTATAAATAAACAAGTCAATATTGAACACAATTTCAAATTCATTAAAAAAATTTAAACATCAAGATACTCGTTTGATTGGACTTGTTTATCCCCTAATTTCAATACTATAAGAATTTTAAAATTTTACCAGTTGGTTGTTCCACCTACCACCCCGTTTCCCACATTGGTGCATCATGATAGGAAAGAGTCAGGGCAATGCATCTTTATACCTTAAAGACTGGGATAGGTCGTCATCTTGATTTAAAAGTCCTTTGTACCTTTTCCAACGGGCACATCCTCAAATTTGATTGAAAACAAGCACGACTGCTGTATCCCAAAACAATTTTTAGTTGAACCTTATCAAATAGTATTATCATTAGCTTTTTGATGTTGTGTGCATCCTTGGGTTTATATAATAACTTATTCATGTCTTTCAAACAATATTTTGTTTGTATCATAAATATATTTTTAATTTATTTTTTCTATATTCTTAATTACTGTTTTATTTCATATATATCACATCACAAAAAGTGCTACAGTAATTATTCCAAATAATATTTCAAATAATATTCTATCCAAACATATGTTGTTTTATTTTGATCAATAGATCAATATGGATAAAAATCAAATATATGTTTTTTGATAGAAAAAAAAGCCTGTAATATCAATGAATTGAGGAGTCCATATAAAAAGTGGACAGTACAAAATGTGGGGGAGAATCCCCCAGATAATAGAATCATCAATTGAACTAGCATGCTTTACCATCTCAAGGGCACCCAACTAACTTTCTAAGTGGAAAAATTTTGCAATGCATTCCTTACATCAGCAATTAGCTTTCTGCAATTTCTGACTTCCATTGCATTTCATAGAACTATAACATAATTTGCTAAGCCAATAGGTTCATCGTCATTAAGGAATCAGGTCATAAGTGTTCCTTCTCCAAGAGGTACACGACTCATGTTTTTTCTGTAGATTCAGTAGGAAAAATTAGTGGTAGAAGATAAAAATGGTCAATCTCATGGAAGATATCACTGCTCTAAAATTCTTGGCCCATTGGAATAGACATCTTATGTGTTTCAATCTCAAAACTAAATGAAAACAAAGAAGGTGGGGACAGACCAAGAAGACCTTTGAAGTCTTGAATGTGCATTAGGATAAATACTAGCTTTATTTGTGGTGCAGAGTAACAACGTCTGCCAACTTGAGTTGAACTTGAAAGCAATCATGGGTTCCTTCAAAATAATCTCCATATGCGTTCTTGTCGTCCTACTTTTCCCATCTTTTCACCCCAAATGTGGAGCTTCAGCTTCTGCTGAAGAAGCTGCTGCTCTTTTGAAATGGAAAGCCAGTTTTTTGAACCAGAACAATAGCTTCCTAACCTCATGGAACCTTCAATCAGGCAATGCCAAGAATTCTTCTATACTTCCTTGCACTTGGGCTGGTATTTCCTGCATTGATGGAAGTGTCAACAGGTTGAACCTCTCAGATTGGAGTATTAAAGGTAGCCTCTATGATTTCCCGTTCTCATCCCTCCCAAATCTTGAATATCTTGATCTGAGATTTAACCAGATCTTTGGCAATATACCAAAACAAATAGGTAACCTGTCGAGACTCATTTATCTTGATTTCTGGGCTAATGAGCTGTCAGGCAAAATCCCGCCTGAAATTTGCAACTTGAGAAACTTGAGTCATTTAGGTTTTGGAAGTAATCAACTTTCAGGTCCCATTCCCCCGGCGATGGGAAATCTGATCTCACTTCAGTTTCTTTCCTTGGGTCAAAATAATCTTACTGGTGCAATTCCAAAGTCACTGGGCAATTTAACTAATTTGATTATACTATATCTCTATGAAAATCAACTTTCAAGTTCAATTTTCAAAGAAGTGGGTGATCTGAAATTCCTTACCGATATGGAATTATCCGACAATCAACTTAATGGTTCCATTCCTATTTCAATTGGTAACTTGAGTAACTTGGAAACACTGTATCTCCAAAACAATCAATTTTTTGGTTCAATTCCTGTCACTTTTGGTAATCTCAATAGGTTGGTGAATCTAAGCCTTTACCAAAATTACCTATCTGGTCCCATTTCTCCAGTGATAGGGAATTTGAGCCCACTTCAGTTTCTTTACTTGTATCAAAATAACCTCACTGGTGCAATCCCAAAGTCACTAGATAATTTGACCAATTTGATTGAACTGGATCTCTCTGAGAATCAACTTTCAGGTTCAATTCCTGTTTCAGTTGGAAACTTGAGTGACTTGAAACTTTTGGCTCTCCATGAGAATCAATTTTCTGGTACCATTCCACCCACTTTTGGTAACCTCAATAGGCTGGTGGATCTAAGGCTTTTTCATAATCACCTCTCTGGTCCAATTCCTAGTGCTATCGGGAATCTGATCTCGCTTCAGCTTCTTTCCTTGGGCGAAAATAACCTTACTGGGACAATCCCAAAGTCACTAGGAAATTTGACCCATTTAATTAAACTGTATCTCAGTCCCAACCAAATTTCGGGTTCAATTCCAAAGGAATTGGGTGATCTGAAATTCCTTACTGATATGGAATTATCCGAAAATCAACTTAATGGTTCCATTCCTATTTTAATCGGTAACTTGAGTAACTTAGAAACATTGTATCTCCAAAACAATCAATTTTCTGGTCCCATTCCGCCCACTTTTGGTAACCTCAATAGGCTGGTGGATCTAAGGCTTTTCCATAATCACCTCTCTGGTCCAATTCCTAGTGCTATCGGAAATCTAATCTCACTTCAGCTTCTTTCCTTGAGCGAAAATAACCTTACTGGGACAATCCCAAAGTCACTAAGAAATTTGACCAATTTAATTAAACTGCATCTCCAAGACAATCAAATTTCGGGTTCAATGCCAGAACTATTATGTCAAAGTGGAATTCTCCAAAGGATTACTGTAGACGAGAACATGCTTACCGGTCCAATCCCTAAAAGCTTGCAAAACTGCTCAAGCTTAGTTAGGGCCCGTTTCAACGGTAACCATTTCCAAGGAAACTTATCAGAAATGTTTGGAATCTATCCAGTCCTGGATTTCATAGATCTCAGCAATAACCAATTCTATGGGAAACTGTCCAGCAACTGGGGTAAATGCAAAATGCTGAAAGCCCTTATAGTTGCAAAGAATAACATCACGGGTGGTATACCTCCAGAAATTGGAAATTTGACTCAACTACATACACTTAATCTTTCTTCGAATTATTTATCAGGGGAGATACCAAGGGAAGTTGGGAAGTTAGCTTCTATGCTTAAACTAGATTTACATGACAACCAGCTTACTGGTGATATACCTCAAGAATTGGGAGTGTTAATGGAATTTCTAGACCTGTCCACAAACTCCTTGAATGGAACTTTACCTGAACTTCTGGGAGATTTGAAACACTTGTTTCACATGAACTTGAGCAATAATGTTTTAAGTCAAAATATTCCATTGCAGATTGGGAAGTTAACCCAACTTTCTGAACTGGATTTGAGTCAAAATTTCTTCACAGGAGAGATACCATCTGAGTTTCAAAATTTGCAGAATTTGGGGACATTGGATCTCTCCCAGAATAACCTCTCTGGTTTGATCCCAAAGGCTTTGGCAGAATTGCCTGGTTTATTGCGCATTAATCTGTCTTTTAATAATTTGGAGGGTCCAATTCCGAGTGGTAGAGCTTTTTTGAATCTAACCTTAGAAGAAGTAAAGGGAAATAAAGGTTTGTGTGGCAATATTACAGGGTTACGAGCCTGTGAAAGTTCCGGATTGATTAAAAAGCATGTCAAGGATAAAATGAAGGAATTTTTTCTCATAATTGCATTGCCTCTTCTGGGATCATTCATACTTCTTGGTGCATTGTTCGGTGCTCTCAGATTGCGTGATCGGAGAAAACAAAATTCAAGAGCGGAAGACATGGAGGTGAATAAGGGCGGTTTATTTGCCATATGTGCTTATGATGGCAAAGCATTGTATAAAGAAATTGTGGGGTCTACAGAAGAGTTCAGTGAAACATTTTGCATTGGGAAAGGAGGTTGCGGAAGCGTTTACAGAGCACAGCTTCCATCAGGCGAGGTAGTAGCTGTAAAAAGACTTCACAACATAACTAATGTGGGAAAGGATAAAAGTTTCTTGAATGAGATCAGGGCCTTGACAGAAATCAAGCATCGGAACATTGTGAAACTCTTTGGCTTCTGCTCAAATGCTCAGCATTCAATTTTGGTTTATGAGTACCTCGAAAGGGGAAGCTTGGCCAAAATCTTGAGCATAGAAGAAGAAGCTAAGGAACTAGATTGGCAAAAGAGGTTGAATATCATCAAAGGCGTCGCTCATGCTTTATCTTACATGCATCATGATTGTTCACCACCAATTGTACACCGGGACATATCAAGCAACAACATTTTGCTTGATCCAGAATGTGAGGCTCACGTTTCAGATTTTGGCACTTCCAAGTTTCTCAGAAGAGACTCATCTAATTGGAGTTCTCTTGCAGGCACATATGGATATGTTGCACCAGGTAATAAAGTTTTTTTTCTTTTCCTGTCATTAGTTTGTTAAGTAGTAAATTCAAGTATGATCACGTAACATGAAAAATCATTTTCTAACTCTCTTTTGCAGAATTTGCCTACACAATGAAAGTTAACGAAAAGTGTGACGTTTATAGCTTTGGGGTCCTGACAATGGAAGTAATCAAAGGAAAGCATCCTGGTGACTTGATTGCTCATCTAATGTCTTCAAAGCTTGAAGACATAGAATTAAAAGACTTGCTAGACCAAAGACTTCTGTATCCCAATCAACAAATTGAAAAGTGTCTGATATCCATCGTCAAACTAGCAAGAGAATGTCTAATTGTTGATCCTCAATGTAGGCCAACAATGCTCATTATTTCCAGGTTGATATCTACATGTTGATCCTCAATGTAGGCCATGTGAACCTCTTGTCCATTTCTTTTCTTGTTAAATTAATAGATGAATCAAATATGTTGAACTTGGATGATGTTTTTGGTTTTTGCAGGTATCTTGCCTCCTATTAAATGTAGACTGCAGTGCCCTATCCCTCCCAGGCATCAGCAGAAGATGATATGATGCAGAGTATGTATTCTGTGTAAAAATAAAGTCTGCCTAGCCAATAGAATTTCGGATAGAGAGTTTTTTTGGGTTCTTAGATATTGAGAGTTTGGAAATGTAAGGTAATCTTATCCTGAAAGTAATAATTCTATGACATTGTCTTCAGTCTTAATAGTCTTCGATCTACATTTATTATCTCCTTGAAAATCAAGAGTTTCTTAGTTTTCTGCCACACTATGCAAACTAATAACAAGTCATTTTTAAAATTGTATAGTGAAAGGTAATAAAGAGCTCCGGTGCTGTTTACCTTAGTTTATAGTCCTTACAACTGATCTTCTCAATTTAGCTTAATTAAGAAATGCAAATTGAGAGCGATTAATTCTTGAGAATTATAAAACTAAGTGTGTGTCTTCGTCTAACACTACTAAGTGTGTGCATAAAACAAGAAACACTCCTGTGGCTTGTAATGACATGGGCTAATAAAGATTTGCTGTTGTGTTCTGATTTAATTTGCAGCCGCTGCGAGCTTCTTTCTATTCCTTTGCTTATGAAATTTATTGGAATTAGAAATTTATAAGGGGTATGCCCCGTATTTTGTTGTGTATTATTAAAATCTTATCTACCAAAAAATGTTCACAAATCTATTCTTAAAAATCGAGGGTTGGCTCCTGTAATTTCCTAAAAATGACCCTTGGTATTTATATATTAGGAATTAAGATATGATAATTTTCCTTTATCATATTTATGAAGTAAATACCGCCTCGGAACCAATAGCCATTTGGGCTGCTACCATAGCGTTTAAGGCTGAGTGGGGTGTGAGGTCAAAATTTCAAATCTTATCTTTTACTATTTGTCATTATATGTTGCTCTCATTTTAAGTGACTGTCATTTTAATTGATTTAAATCTATACGGGTGCGTAGAGCACTCGTCTGGTTCGTTGATTTTTTCATGGTCCAATTGGACCCTTCTCATAATATAAGTTAGAGTAAGAGTATAAATATGTTTAAGATAAACAAGTGTCGATTGACAAAAAAAAAAAAAAAAAAAAATCCGCCTCGGACTAATGTACAACGCCAATCTAGACATCAAGTTATGGGATATGTATAGAAGTAATATTGGGCCGGGGCAAAAGCAGAATGACGAAAACATATCTGGGCCATGAGCGATCAACAACCGGGAAAGATAAATAGTTTGTACAGATAAGCAACTTCGGGTTGCTAATTGCAGCCCAGATCTGACCCGGATTAACCCCTGAAATCATAAATATTCTTTGTGCAAGTAGGTCTGAATTAAATAATGAAGTGTGGTCCTTTTTTCTCAAAAAGTTTTTACATTACGAATTTTTCAATTCTTTTTTATTTTACATATATTAAATTGGTATAATATATTTTTTATAAAAATTTCAAAAAATAACAATCCAAACGAGATATAAAATTTTTGACTCAGTAATTCTAATCCTGATAATCGGATTAAGGATGCTAAATTGCTTGTTCGTACACTGTCAAGTTGCAAGGCTCAGTAGGTGTCTCGGTGAAACATGAAACAATGACGTAGCTCATTGTCTACACAGACATGCAAGAGAGGTAACTCATTGTCTAGCTTATTGATCGGAGTTTTTAAGTTTCCATCTTTTGTAACATTCGCTGTGTGCAGGGACGTTTAAGTTTGATGAAATGAAATTTCACGATCTTATTTATTAATTACTAATTAAATAAAATCTTGATTAAAGAAAATCTCATTGACACGAAATTTTACATTGCAAACTTGCAAATAAAAACCAGGCTAAAGTGAAGTGTTATTTACACTCCCATTTTATTAATCATATTTTTACTATCATTTTAATCGTGTAGTTTTCATCTATTAAATTATATAATAAAATAAAGGAAAATTTTTCCAATTGGTCCCTAATATTTTCACAAAAAACTTTTTAGTTTCTAGCATTTAAAATCAGCCAGAATAATCCCTAACATATAAATTATGAACCAATTTGGTCTTGATGCCCGTATTTGCTCATTTTTCTGGCTAAAAATAGCACGTGTCTCTCACGTGGGCATAATTTAAAGGAAAAAATTGAAAAAAAAAACACTTTGCTCTCTCGGATGAACATGAGAATGTTTAGAAAGCTTACTTCATAATCTTAATCTGGACAACCATAGAATCTTCTTCTTGGATTTATAGGTTTCCAAGAGGTCACAAGGAGGGGTTTCTTTTCATAAAGACATTGCTCGTTGTTTGAATCTTGCTCGTTGTTTGAATCTATCGCACTCTTCAATAGGTTAGCTTCTTCTTTGCATTTTCTTGCTATTCTTCCTCAATTGCACAGGCATCCAGTTGCAGCTGCATTTTCCCTCTTCAAGTTTGGTTTTGATGTAAGGCAATTATGGTTTAACTGGGAAATATGAAGGAAAGATGGAAAGCTCAACTAGAAAAGAAGTGTATTTTCTAATTTTGCCCTTGAAATTATATGCACGTAAGAGAGGTGCTCTATTTTTTAATTAGAGAAATAAACAAATACGAGCATTAGGATCAAACTAATTCATAATTTTTATGTTAGGAACTATTTTGGTTGATTTTAAATATTAGGAACTAAAAAAGTTTTTTTTTTTTTGAAAATGTTAGGGTCCAATTTGATAAATTTTCCTAAAATAAATAATGAGGGTGTAAATAATAAAAAAATAAAGTGCAAATACCATTTTCTTCTCCTTGACAAATTAAAAACATGAATGAATAAATTAGAAGGAATTAGTCACTGCATGAGGTGACGGGAACAAGACACGTTACCGCATCCAACAAGTGGCACTCATCCCTCTCTCCCACCTTGCCAACGAATTCTCAATGCCTTGGCTGCCAGCCAGCCTGCAACTCCGCCTAGCTTCCCCAGGCAGGATCCTCTCCTCTACCTGTCGATCCATATTTCTTTCCCTTGACCCAACATAGCATTTTCCACCGTCAATAACGTTTCAACGACATTAAAGATCCACACCCTCAACATATTTTTCTTCAGCAGCAAAATAAATAAAAGTTGAGGAAATGAATCGTGTAGATGATGATACCAAAGAAACTGTTACGTTCAGAGCCGTAAGCAGAGACGAGGTGGGACGAAAGCGTGCGGAGAAAGCGGAGGTAGACAGTTACAACGTGGACACGCTTAAGTACATAGAAAAGAAACTGATTGACAAGGGCGTGCAAGACAAGACCGTCGTCCTATTGATGGGATTCCGTTAGGCCGTCAGCATAAGTCCGGTCACGGGGAAAAGCATACTTGGGAGGGTCCCAGGGACACTGCGGAGAATGAACTGGTGCAGCTCCTCCTGCCATAGATGAAAACGATCCAAACTATGTGGATGAAGAGGCGGAGGACAGGATACTTAGGGGGGAGGATAGTGGCGTCGCCGGATTGGTGGTCGGAGAGTTGGAGCTCCCTAAACTTGCTGAAGAAGGTGTGGCTAGGATTGATGTTGATCCTCAACTGCAGACCAATATTTAGTTTTTTTTTTTTCAATTGGAATGATTTTATTTTGTAACTGGGGAGGTTTAGTTTGTAGGCATGCAAACTTTGTGCTTTTCTTTTTATTTTTATTTTCTTCTTAAACTCAGTGCTTTTCTGCCTTTCTTTAGCAACCCTGCTGTCTAGGTAGTAGTATCCTTTGAATAATTGAGTTTGGGTAATTCAAATATCAATAGCATATTTTTATTCACTGAACTATTAAAAATATAATATAAATTTTGAATCATTTTGTATGATGTCATTGTTAATTCTATCAGATTTAACTATTAATAATATGCCTTGTGAATCGTGCATACGTTCAAATTTAGTAGAGTTAAAATTTAGTAGAGTTAATGATGAAATCAACCGAAATGTTCTAAAATTTATATTTTGATAGTTGGATAAATAGAAATATAATATTATTTAAATTCACACATTCGATAGTAGAAATGTAATATTAATCATTAAGTGATCAAATTTTGACTATTGATTAAGTGATCAAATTTTGACTATTGAAAAAGTTTAGTGATTATCAAAATACTTTACTCTAAAATTGGAGTTTCGACACTTTTGAAGCTACGCGAATCTTCCAGCAATTTAAATTGCAACTGGCGTCGGTTATTCTCGTTCAGCAGTGAGCACGGGGAGCATCATCGTCTGTCTAATGTTCCGTTCCCACAAGGGACGCGCGAGGGGATGTAGCTCAGATGGTAGAGCGCCCCACTATGGAGTCATTATTATTGCCAACCGTAAGTTATGGACCGTGATCACGCTAGCGCCCCATGGTCCTTACTAGTCTCCTGATTTCCCAAAATGAGTGAAAGTAGAGGAACAATTCCTTTTCCCAACCAAAAATCTTTTTACAAAAATGAGTATCTGTAAGTGGGGGCAAAAAGGGTTTGTGTATGAAAATACTCTTATTAGTTGTATATTTTTTAGAATAAATTTTATATATAATGACAGTGTATATACTATCACCGTTGGATTCATGATATTTGTGCAAAAGTTAAATTTCAATTTAAAATTTTGCATAGTTATTATTTATCTAACGCTGCTGACAGTGTATACATTGTCAGTGTACAGGAAAGATTAATTCTATCTTTTAGATTATATTTTAATGTCGTCGATTGGCCTGCAAACACGTTCTTGCATTAGAAATGTAGAAAATCGCATAATTTCTTTTATTTCTAATGGTTGATGCTCACACGAGCTTGTCCTCAATCTCTTATTCGGTGATGTTAGCTTAAGAACTCTTGGCGTATTTGGTAGTTTAGAGGTTACTTTTTTATTTTGGTTCGTTCATCATGTTTTTATTCTTGATTTCCAAGTTCATCGATTACCAAATTCAAGATCAGTCATTTGTAAAAAAAATCTCAATCAATGGAACACTAAAAACATAGTACTGTTTGCAAATTGACTGCCAAGACGATATTGGGATTTGGGGATCATAAAGGTGATTGCTGATTAATCACCGACACCATTCTCATCACTGCAGTAGTACCTGTATATTAAAGGCAGCAATTTCTACCGATAAGAGTCTTTACAAGGCAGAAAAAAAAAATAAAAAGTGATTTGTGTAAGAATCTGCAAGTCCATAAAATGGTGACGCTAGTGGTTCTACAGTCAATCCATGGACAAATCTTTTGTCAGGTAGCAGCTTTTAGAAGAGATTATGGTAACTGATTACGTTCTTCCAAGGAAAGTCCAAATTGGATACATTCATCCGTTTTCAGCTCTATTAGGAGGCTAAACAAGGCAGCTTAATTTAAGTATCATTAAGTTAGATAGGAATTCCAACTGCTAGTTTTGTTCTTACCAAGAAGTATACATCCAAATATAATTTAATCCACGGTCAAGTGTGCATGACAGAAAAGAACAAGTATGGGGCCCAAAATATATATAATATTGGCCACGTTTGGTAAGTGAGTATTTTGGATATTTGTTTAAAATTTTACTGTAATTTATTGTAGAAGTTTTTTAAAAAAAATTTTGAAGTGTGTAAATTTTTGAATATTTTAAAGTATATAATTTAAAAATCTTGAGAAGTTTTTTGAGGTTATTGTAGCTAAAATTTTGAAAAAAATTTGTAGCAGATAAACTTGGCAAAAAACTTGCTTGCCAAACATGTCCATTATCTTGAAAATTTAGTGAGAATCTTAAACTTGTTCTTGCTTTTATGCTTGAGTTGGTAGATGGATTAATGTGACAAGCTTGCTAACTAGTACGTAGACCAATTATCTTTCTATCTATAAATAGTATGAGGAGAGACTTTGGCATTAAACTTTCACGTCATCTTTTAGTTTTTTTTTTATTTTCTTTCTCACAAAAATAAATATTTACTAAAAACAATTACTTAAGTTTAGTTACTCCTTATAATTTTCACATCCAATAAATTTTTTTATTTGCCAAAAAGATATAACTTCTTTATCTTTTCCTTTTTTGATGAATTAATTTGTCTTCATTCAAAGTTTCGAACACACAAAAGATGATTTAATTTGATTAGACAGACATTGTTGCGATCATTTATTTGATTTGCCAAAAATAAACAGCTTTCTGTAATATCCAGCATTTCTCAATTTTATAAACAGTGTTAATCATCAAGTATAATAATTTTCAGTTTTCCCCATGTTCGCCTATGCACGGGTCTGTAATTCTAACATTTGTATTCGCTTTTTCAGTTATAAAATAAATAAGGGGCTGGCGGTTTTGCCAAAAAAGAAAAAAAAGAAGCTAATAATTGACAATCTTTTCATGATATATCATTTATTTGGCTGTGCGGACGAGGTGATTATCTCTATTCCCTTTTGCATCAGTGCCTAAAGGGGAATGATCAGGTTGTGAGCTTGACTCTCCAGCCACATCAAAGTCTACTATTAGCTTGAATAATTTCAAGGAATAATTTCAAGGAATAAAAAAAAATCTTTCTCACTTTTCCTCTTCACTGTTCAAATGGTTCAATTCGCTCCCTCAACTTTCTAATTATTTGAATGTGGTGCAATTAACCAAATCGAACCTCAAATGAAGTTCAGTTTCATCACTTGAGATGCACATGTTATCAAGAAAGATAAATACATCCTCAATGAGATTAATTACTGGGAGTATGATGCATGTGCTACATGCAAGTAAATAAAAAGCACAAATAGGTCCTCAATGTTTGAGAATTTTATCGAGACAAATAACTAGTTTCTTTGATTTCATCATGTGTATCTCACATGCTGAAATTTAATACATTTTTGGTTTCCTGAATTGATTGAATAAAATGATCTTATTATAAAATATGTCAATGCCCTTGACGAAAAGTCACTAAGAATTACTCATTCTGAAGTAGTGATTAGAACAGTTACCACCTCATCTCATCTCTTACAATAAGATTCATTACCTCATCTTTTCTCTATATAATAAGCAAACATCAACCCAAGAACAAAGAGTCTTGCAGCTACTAATATGTAAAGCCAAGCTGGTTTTGGATATGAACCTTTTAGCACCTGAGGTAGTGGCTGAAAACTAGAGCTGGAAAAAAATGTTTCTGCGGCAGGATCCTGCGGGACTCTTTCTTGATAATATACCACAACTCATAAAACTAACAGTGAAACTACTACCAAAAGAGATATTAAAAATGAGCCAAAATATGATTGTGATTTTCTGAAATTTCCGTATGTTCTGAAGATTGCATCTGTACACTTACATTTCGTGAATCAGAATTCAGAGCAAGGACGCTGAAGAACTGGACCACATAAATTTGGACATGAATAAACTTCAAATCACCAATACTGACAGGAACGTTTCCAGTGAGGTTATTTCGGTTCAAATATATAGCAGATGGCAATCTTGAAAGCTGATTAGATTGCAAGAAGTATCTGTTCACTGGCTGAACAAGGAGCACTGGTAACTCATTGAGTCGGCATTCTGGTTGATCAGCAGTCTGCTCAAACGCTAGTCTTTGACAATCTTGCAATTGATATTGGCAACGAATCAGGAGAGAAGGTTTCGGGATAAATCCAAATAAAAGAGGTTTGGCAAGGTCCCTAACCAATTGGGAATTGGAACTGTCGTATGACTCTCAGAAAGATCAAAGAACATCTAAATTCCCCAATTTAGCCAGCCAAATTGGGATTTGGCTGGTAAGTTTGCAGCCACCTATAGCCAGCACTTTCAGCTTTTTGAGACCATGAGAACCAACTAAGTTTCCATCACATGGCAAGGATTTGTGGTAGAAGTTTTTCGAGAGGATTAATGAGGCAGGATTCTTGCATCTGCTTAGAACATCCAAAGCCTGGTGATATTGTAGGAATAACTCTTGCAGAGTTGACACCTGATGAATATCATCAGGAAGAGATCCTGTGATTGAATTGAAACCTGCACGTAATATCTTCAGCTTCGAGCATCTTCCATAACCATTTGCAACAGAGCTATTAGAATAATTGAACGAAAAGTCAAGAACAGTAATTGATGAGTAGGAGAAGTTGCATATGACAGTAGGTAGGGGGCAATAGAAGCTGCTGTTGCTGACATTGAAACTCATCAAATTCCATGCTTGCTTAAGAGATCAACGATTTTGATGGTGGCAGGAAAGCGATCAAATGGCTGCAATTCTCCAGATAGACCATTAGAGCACAAATCTAGAATTTCTACTCCATTCAGTGACAAAACAATCCATCTGGGAGATGTTCAGAGAATTTATAATGTGCAAAATTGAGTCCTTTGAGATGGCTGAGGCTTCTAATTGAAGTAGAGGCTGGGTCATTGTTTGGAAGGATTAAAAATGCTCAGAACTTCGATTGTTCCAGGGTCATCTGATCTGGTTTTCAAGCATCTTTTGTCTTACGTAATCTGTTTTAAATTATTGATGGACCAAATCGTGGAAGGGATTATTCTAATGAAATTTCTGGTTTTTTGTCCATAGTCTTTGTACTATTAAATGTGCAAATTACGTGTTAGTGTAATTTCTTAGAAGTTAAAAAGTCTCCAGTCTGATGGTGGTGCCACTTTGGCATCATTATCACATTTCTTTGAACTATTTCTCAAAAAATTGAACAGAGAATCTTGGAACAAGTTCTTAAAGAAAAAAAAATTACTTTTGCAGCCAAAATTGATTTACTCCACCTTTGAATCCTTTGAATCCTCTCTGTCACTCCACCTTTTTCAATAAATTCCAATAAACTTAGTTAATTAAATGACAACAATTCATGCTTATCAATGTTGCATAGCAAGAATATTCCTGATCGTGAGGCTATAACTCCAATAATTGTACCTATGAAGTACGTTACCATTTTTTTTAATAATATTTTCTCGTTTGGGTAAACTAATGATTAGGATCCCATGATTATTAATTGTATGAAAATCCACGTGATGTATGTTATGTGGCTTTTTTTTTTTTTTTTTTTTTACAGTTACTGAACTTTTGAGAAACAAAATGTATATTATTGAAAAAGGCTTTATGCATTGGTAATTTGATATCACCCAACAGCTCCCAAATGCTAATTTCATTTTAATATTCTATATTTAATTGAAATTGTTTAATTACGATAAGAAATTTTAAAGGCTCTAAGCCTTTGATTTCACAGGTTAATTCCTCATAGTTTTCCCCCATTTTTTCCTTTGAAAAGTTATTTGTATTTTAACGAGTGCCTAAACTTTTACTCTGAAAATTTACACTAAATACTGCTAGAATTTACACTTCACTATCTAGTGAGTTTTTATTTTATTTTATTGTTAATTAGAGGGTGTTATCTACATTTTTCTTAAAAAGGAACTAGTTTTGAATATCTTGTGAATGACTGAACATACCTTTTTATTTCAATTTACTTCTACTGTAAATATGAAGTTTTGAACCTGATATTTCTCAATTACATTCCCTTTATCCGTATCACCCAACCTAACCCACCCCTTCTCTCCCATTTCCCCCAATGATTGAATGTACTTGCTTCTATACAAAACATTGACTTTTCATTTGATTTAAACTTAATTAATCATACACTCTGCAATAAATGGGAGATCAATTTTTGTTTTTTTTTTTCGGGTGGGAGGCTCAAGTTTCATTAACGAATTACAGGAAATCATCAATTACGATTTGATTTATATCGATGCCCTAATGGCAAGTTAAACATGTACTAGAAATAACATATCTACCAATATAACAGAACAATAGATCTGAAAAAATTTTGAACAGATCTGAAAATTACAAGAATTTTCAAATTATCTTCTAATAATTAAATCGCTGCAAATTAAGACTAATCTTAACCAAAATATCAGTACAAGAATTGCATTTTGCATTCTCAATTTGGGCTTGACTTATCTCAAACTTTCCTTGCGAGATTAAAAGACTAAATGCACCTTTACTTTGGAGTCTGATTCAACCTCCAATTGCTTAATCCCCAAATTGCAAGCCAATTGAAGTTCCATCCAAAGAGTCCATAGTTCCACCACTAAACTTGTACCAAAACCCAAAAGCCCTGGGTTTTCTAGTTTGGGCCAATCAGCATCAAGTTTACACCATTTCAATTTGGGAAAATCCCATCCAAGCAATATTGGCCATCGAAGATGAACATCAACTCTCTGAATGCATCTTGAATGATGGATCTCCTTCTTATATTGTATACACATTTCATGGGCTAATTTCTCATAATATATCCAAAAGCATTGTACAAAACTATACCTGCATGTTCAGTCAACACGACAGCCTGTGGCCAAAATTTTTTTTTAAAAAAATGGAGCCTGCTACCGTGCACAGTCAGCACGGTAGCAGGCAGCTTTTTTAAAAAAAAAAAGTCTTGTTTTCAGTGCTTGACCAAACTGTTTGCGTAGATTCTGCGTCCCCATTCCATTCCAATTCTTGGGTTACGTCTACGGTGGAAAGTTCACTTTTCTGTCCATAATAGGCAGAAGCAATGCAAGGAGACCAACTTTACTACGTGGGGACGCACAAAGAAGGATATTCGGATTCGGGCACCACTGGAGAAAACCGGTTGTGCATGGATGAACAATGTAATATATTTTAAAATTATAATAAAAGTCCTTTTAAAAATTTGTTCATCATCTAATGTCCAATACTTATATTTGATAAATTCAAACAGTTAATTAAATATTTTATTATAATATAAACAACTATATGTCATTGGGTTGATTGAATAATTTTTTCTTTTGCTTTTTTTGGCATTTCAACTAGTTGTCAATTAAGTTTCAATTGAAATAAAGATTTTATAATTATTTAAATTATTCAATAAAATTATCAATTTAAGATGAACATAAATATAAATACATTAAATTGTATTATTGAAATATTTGCTTTTATATGAAGAAAAGACAAGAAGCAATGGAAGAAATTTTTGTCCTAAATTTGACTAAAATAAAAAATTTGGGATCATATTTATTTTGGTCAAAATATGAACGATTAGTTTAACTCATAGACCAACATTGGGGGGACCAAAATTGCACATGTTCCTTTATTTAATCATGTTTGATACCCCCAACCCTTTCTTTTATATTTACGCTTCAATTATTTCAAATATCAAACTCAATTAAAAAATAAAATCTACCACAATATTTGTTTTGATATGTACAAAATTCACTAAATAATGTTGAAAATTTCACCCATTTTCCACTACAACAATTTCGTCTACTTTTCCGTGTCTTTGTTTTCCACGTTTCTTTGACATTCACCGTTTTGCTCTTTACTTTTCATTGGGACAGGCATTTCGATTGGAATGTTCACAAAATATTTTCTAAGTAATGGGCGTTAGATGATGAACAAATTTTGAAGAGGGCTTTTATTGCAATTTTAAAATTTATTGCATTATTTCATCCAAGCACAACCGGCTTTCTCCAAGTACATTATTTCTTTGTGTGTCCCCACATAACACAGTTAGCCTCATTGCATTGCTTCTGCCAACTGTGGGCAGAAAAGTAAAACTTTCCACCGTAGACGTAACCCCAATTCTTGCTATTTCCAAGCACTGAAAATAAGACTTTTTTTTTTTAAAATGCTGCCTGCTACCGTGCTGATTGTGCACGGTAGTAGGCGGCATTTCAAAAAAAAAAAAAATTGGCCGCAGGCAGCCTTGCACAATCAGCATGGCAACCTGCAGCAATTAAAAAAAATATTTCCTACCATGCTGACTGGATATGACAAGTATAATTTTATACAATGTGTTTGTCAGACATACATTTGATAGATTTTTTTTTTTTTGAATATATTCTGAGAAATTAGCCCATTTCATGTGTCTAACAAAGGATATGGTCATATTTGAGAGGACTCAGCTATTGAGCATTTGGGCCAATGTCACAAATGCAGCATTGTTACTTAGAACGTTATTTCCCAATCAAGATCCAACCACAACCAGACCAATATCACGTGAAGAAGCCCAATCTATCCATTCCTCCAGCCAAATTTCAACCACGTAAGAGAAACTACACGAATTCTGATATGTGGAGATGACAATACTTTGCTTGGAGGACTCTTTTCCAAGACGAATATCCATTGCGAGCAAATTCCATCAGGCTTTTGGAAGAGTTGCTTTAATTAGAGTAGCCGGATTGTGAATGCCTAGTTCCTCCTCTATCTTTTGGGTGATAAATAATTTAATCAACTGTAAACAAAATTGGTTTTAGCATAATCCTATTGGACCAAGGTTCTAAAACGCAACTCGTTGAATGAACTAGAAATATTACTATGTTGACCCGTGACATCATAAATATGTCAAAAATAATGAATATGTTACTTTATTATCATATAGACCACAAAAATGAATCTTGTGAGTCCATACTGAGTTCATTAGTGTATTAGAATCAGAATATTTCGGTTCATCCTTGATGAGAATAACTTAAAAATTGAGCCATAATGCAATTTAGATTGAATAAATCAATTTTGACAATCACAACTAATCCAAAAACAAAGACGACAATTACATTGTACCGCACATGAGGCCAAATGGAGAAAAAAAACTAACTATAGTAGAACATGATATATTAATAATGTAAACATGGAATACTTGTAAGTTTATAGAATAACTATTGGAAAGTCATACTAATTAAGAGATTTAGTGATAAGAAACATGAAACTTAGCAAAAGAATTTGAATTTTCTAAATAATTTAGAACTAAACAGTAATTTTATAAAGGTAATATGACACAAAACTAATATTGCACAGAAGTGGGATAGCTTTAAAACATAAAAAAAAGTGCGAGGATTTACTAGTAAAAGATTATCACAAATCTTGACTATCTTGCACCGTTTGTCTTCTTTTGGGAGAGATGTCTAATCTCTCCTTATTCCTCTTGAAATTTTTAAGAGCAACAAGACTCGAAAAAGTTTAGTATGAACCATTTCAGATTAATGGTTGACTGGTTTAACCATGCAAAGCAATTGATTTTTATAATTTAGAGTGGTTGCATTTTATTTTATTTTTTTTACTATTCTGGGTTTGCAGTTTAACTCAACTCAAAACAACTGTCTACAGTTCAACCGTGAGGTATAAGTTCAGTTTTAAAACATTATGTAAAACTTATTGTTTGACCCTAAAATAAAAAAATTTGACCCTAAAATTTGACCCTAAAAAAATTTGCATCCTAAGTGTTCCAACCTGAAAAAAAAAAAAAAGAGACAGAGAAGAAGTAACAGAACAAGAAGACCTATGAAGTCTTCCTTGTACACCATCTAAGTTTGGCTCTGTAAATAGACAAGCTAATGTTGAGCACAATTTCAATTTCATTAAAATTAATAAAATAAGTTTGAACATTAAAATATTTAGTTTACTTGGATTAGTTTACTCTCCTAATTCCAATATCAAAAATAAAAATATAAAAAACTTAGGGTTGGTCACCCCACCCGCCAGCCCATTCCCTACGTTGGTGCATCGCGATAAGAAAGAGACGAGGCAATACATATTCATGCCTTAAGGACTGGGATAGCTTGATAGGTCCTCATCTTGATTATAAGTCTTTGGACCTTTGCCAATGGCAACAACACTCATTTTTCATGTTGTTTTCGCTCTTTCGGTCAATTGCAGTTTCCAATTAGCTTTTTCTTTTTAGTTTCCAATTGCAGCTTTTTGTTCGAAGTTTAATTTGAGTCTTATTTTTAGTCCATTTTGTTCATAGTTAATCAATGATTGGAATTATACTTTGTAATGATGCTCTCTAGAATGCAACTTCAAAACGGGTATTTATAATTTTTTTAATCATTTTATTATACCTTTTAACGATTCTTTGCATTCTTCCGTTGAGTATTTTATATGCTTCAATGTTTAATGAGTGTAGTAGATGCAATCTAGTACATTCAACAAGAATTAGAATTTAAAAAAAATGATGTCACTGTAAAAGAATTTTAATCCATTTTCTATGGTTGTTTTTAATATTTTAAAACAAAAATAGTTTTCTTTTAAAACTCATTGTTCAAAAACAAGTAAAAATTTGTGTTAGATGAGAAAAGATTATTAGATGAAGTGACAAATGTTTCAATTTTATTGTTCAAGGAAAAAATTACTGTGTAAAAACCTTTGCAAAAACTATCTTAATGGCAAAGACTCTCTATGTAACATAATCTATCTATTTAGGTCAAGTGGCTAATTGACAAGTCAAATAACTGACTCGGCCAGGTTTTGCCAGTGCTTTTTGGATTCTTACTTTATGTATTTTCATTTAGCTAGTGTGCACGAAATTACATTGCTCATTGATTATGAATTCTGGCATGTTAAAAGCGCGTGATAAGTTTTCAAGTTTCTTCTAATTCTGTGAAGAACAATAATTTGTGTTAATATAGAATGTAAAATGATCAAGAGTTTTATGCTAGAATTGAATCTTGAAACAAAATTAGTATCTTTCTTGTATGAATTCCCACAATTTTTTGTTTGTATTTTTCCATTGATTAAGTTATCTTATTATTGAACTTTTAAGGCTAATAATGTTTTAGATTCATCAATATAATTGGCCCAAAAACTTCTTGAATTTAAACAAATGCTTCTAATACTGGCCAAAATTAATCTCACTTTTGATCTGCTATAGAACTACAAAATAAATAGCTCAACCTACATAGACTGATTGTAGTTTAGATATCAAATAATTGGTGCTTCTTCTCTAAAAGATACTGGAGTTACATATTTCTATAGATTCAGTAAGAAAAATTAGTCATAAAAGATAAAAATGATCGATCTCACCATTAAAACATTCCAATATTGCTTTAAATTTCTTGGACAATTCCATCCTAAGTGTTCCAATCTCAAATGGAAGAGACAAAGAAGAAGGAACAGAACAAGAAGACCTATGAAGTCTTTCTTGTACACTGGGGATAAATTGTAGCTTCAGTTGTGGTATAGAGTCTCAAAACAATCTCCATATTCCTTTTGGTCCTACTTTTACCTTCATTTTCGAAGACTTGTAATAGCATTTGCTGTTGATAAAAGTCATGATAACCGAGTCAATCACGGAACGTCTGAAAGATATTGAAGACAATTGAAGAAGGGGAAGTTTTGGCAATGAGTAGCTGGGTGGGGCAGGGTTGGATGGGGAGGAGGAGCAAACTTGGATGTGTACAAGACTACAGAGGCAAATTTTGATTTTAAACATATTTTCAGGTGGCAAAAACTAATTTTGCTAAGGATCCACTTGAAAAGAAATAATTTGCTAATAGGGGCTGAAAAGCAAATCAAGTTTTTTGATACTCGAATCGAGTCGGTTCGATTAGAGCTCATTCGAGTTTGATTTTGTCAATTACTCAAATCAAATTTAAACAGCGTTTTGTGTTTGATAAATTATCAAACTCAACTTGAACTTGACTCTATTAGAATAAAAGTGTTATTTACATGTAAAAAAGTTCAACTTGCCAATATTTCAAATTTATTAAAAATAATAAAACAGATTTGAACATTAAGATGTTCACTTGATTAGACTCTTTAATCCCTTAATTTCAATACCAAGAAATAAGAATTTTAAAATCTTAGCAGTTGGTCGCCCCACCCGCCACCCAGTTCTGCATATTTGTGCATCGTGATAGGAAAGAGTTGGGGCAATGCACCTTTATACCTTAAAGACTGGGATATTAAAAATAAGTCAATATTGAGCACAATTTCAAATTCATTAAAAAAATTTAAACATTAAGGTACTCATTTGATTAGACCAAAAAATAAGAATTTTAGAATTTTAACAGTTGGTCGCCACCCCGTTCCCCACGTTGGTACATTGTGATGGGAAAGAGTCGGGGCAACGCATCTTTATACCTTAAAGACTGGGATAGGTCGTCATCTTGACTTAAAAGTCCTTGGTACCTTTGCCAACGGGAACAACCTCAAATTTGATTGTAAACAAGCATGACTGCTATATCACAAAATAATTTTTAGTTGAACCTTATCTAACAGTATTATCATTAACTTTTTGATATTGTTGTGCGTCCTTGGATTTATATAACAATTTATTGATGTTGTTACATGGTATATATATATATATATATATATGTTGCTTTTATTTTGATCAATAGATCAATATGGATAAAAATCAAATATATGTTTTTGATACAAAAAAGCCTGTAATATTAATGAATTGATGAGTCCATACAAAGAGTGGACAGTACAAAATGTGGGGGAGAATCATCAATTGAACTAGCATGCTTTACCATCTCAAGGGCACCCAACTAGCATACTTTCTAAGTGGAAAAATTTTGCAATGCATTCGTTACATCAGCAATTAGCCTTCTGCAATTTCTGACTTCCATTGCATTTCATGAAAATATACTGTCAAGCAACTTTGCATAATCCATGTCAAGAAAATATAGAACTATAACATAATTTGCTTAGCCAATAGGTTCATCGTCATTAAGGAATCAGGTGATAAGTGTTCCTTCTCCAAGAGATGACTCACCTTTTTCTGTAGATTCAGCAGGAAAAATTAGTGGTAGAAGATAAAAATGGTCAATCTCAAGGAAGCTTTCATTGCTTTAAATTTCTTGGCCCATTGGAATAGACATCTTATGTGTTTCAATCTCAAAACTAAATGAAAACAAAGAAGGCGGGGACAGAGCAAGAAGACCTCTGAAGTCTTGAATGTGCATTAGGATAAATACTAGCTTTATTTGTGGTGCAGAGTAACGTCTGCCAACTTGAGTTGAACTTGAAAGCAATCATGGGTTCCTTCAAAATAATCTCCACATTCGTTCTTGTCGTCCTACTTTTCCCGTCTTTTCACCCCAAATGCAGAGCTTCAGCTTCTGCTGAAGAGGCTGCTGCTCTTTTTAAATGGAAAGCCAGTTTTTTGAACCAGAACAATAGCTTCCTAATCTCATGGAACCTTCAATCAGGCAATGCCAAGAATTCTTCTATACTTCCTTGCACTTGGGCTGGTATTTCCTGCATTGATGGAAGTGTCAACAGGTTGAACCTCTCAGATTGGAGTATTAAAGGTAGCCTCTACGATTTCCCGTTCTCATCGCTCCCAAATCTTGAGTATCTTGATCTCAGCTTTAACCAGATCTTTGGCAGTATACCAAAACAAATAGGTAACCTGTCGAAACTCATTTATCTTGATTTCTGGGCTAATGAGCTTTCAGGCAAAATCCCGCCTGAAATTTGCAACTTGAGAATCTTGACACATTTAGGTTTTGGAAGCAATCAACTATCAGGTCCCATTCCCATGGCGATGGGGAATCTGATCTCACTTCAGTTTCTTTCCTTGTGTCAAAATAATCTTACTGGGGCAATTCCAAAGGCACTAGGCAATTTAACCAATTTGATTATACTATATCTTTATGAAAATCAACTTTCAGGTTCAATTTTCAAAGAAGTGGGTGATTTGAAATTCCTTACCAATTTGGAATTATCTGACAATCAACTTAATGGTTCCATTCCTGCTTCAATTGGTAACTTGAGTACCTTAGAAGTACTGTATCTCTATAACAATCAATTTTCTGGTTCAATTCCGATCACTTTTGGTAATCTCAATAGGCTGGTGAATCTAAGCCTTTACCAAAATCACCTATCTGGTCCCATTCCTCCAGTGATAGGGAAATTGAGCTCACTTCAGTTTCTTTACCTGTATCAAAATAATCTCACTGGTGCAATCCCAAAGTCACTAGTTAATTTGACCAATTTGATTGAACTGTCTCTCTCTAACAATCAACTTAATGGTTCCATTCCTGCTTCAATTGGTAACTTGAGTACCTTAGAAGTACTGTATCTCTATAACAATCAATTTTCTGGTTCAATTCCGATCACTCTTGGTAATCTCAATAGGCTGGTGAATCTAAGCCTTCACCATAATCACCTATCTGGTCCCATTCCTTCTGCGATCGGGAATCTGATCTCACTTCAGCTTCTTTACCTGTATGAAAATAATCTCACTGGTGCAATCCCAAAGTCACTAGGTAATTTGACCAATTTGATTAAACTGGGTCTCTCTGAGAATCAACTTTCAGGTTCAATTCCTGTTTCAATTGGAAGCTTGAGTGACTTGGAAATTTTGGCTCTCCAATACAATCAATTTTCTGGCACCATTCCACAGGAGCTTGGAAACCTGAATAAGTTGGTTTATTTCAGATTGCAGAGTAATCAGTTCTCCGGTCCATTGCCAGAACTATTATGTCAAAGTGGAATTCTCCAAAACATTAGTGTAGAGGAGAACATGCTTACCGGTCCAATCCCTAAAAGCTTGCAAAACTGCTCAAGCTTAGTTAGGGCCCGTTTCAACGGTAACCGTTTCCAAGGAAACTTATCAGAAATGTTTGGAATCTATCCAGTCATGGATTTCATAGATCTCAGCAATAACAAATTCTATGGGAAACTCTCCAGCAACTGGGGTAAATGCAAAATGCTGAAAACCCTTATAGTTGCAAAGAACAACATCACGGGTGGTATACCTTTAGAAATTGGAAATTTGACTCAACTACATACGCTTAATCTTTCATCGAATTATTTATCGGGGGAGATACCAAGGGAAGTTGGGAAGTTAGCTTCTTTGCTTAAACTAGATTTACATGACAACCAGCTTATTGGGGTATACCTCAAGAATTGGGAGTGTTAATGGAATTTCTAGACCTGTCCACAAACTCCTTGAATGGAACTTTACCAGAACTTCTGGGAGATTTGAAACACTTGTTTCACATGAACTTGAGCAATAATGTTTTAAGTCAAAAGATTCCATTTCAGATTGGGAAGTTGACCCAACTTTGTGAACTGGATTTGAGTCAAAATTTCCTCACAGGAGAGATACCATTTGAGTTTCAAAATTTGCAGAGTTTGGGGACATTGGATCTCTCCCAGAATAACCTCTCTGGTTTGATCCCAAAGGCTTTGGCAGAATTGCCTGGTTTATTGCACATTAATCTTTCTTTTAATAATTTGGAGGGCCCAATTCCGAGTGGTAGAGCTTTTGTGAATCTAACCTTAGAACAAGTAAAGGGAAATAAAGGTTTGTGTGGCAATATTACAGGGTTACGAGCCTGTGAAAGTTCTCGGTTGATTAAAAAGCATGTCAAGGATAAAAGGAAGGAATTTGTTCTCATAATTGTATTACCTCTTCTGGGATCATTCACACTTCTTGGTGCATTGTTCGGTGCTCTCAAATTGTATGATCAGAAAAAAGGAAATTCGAGAGCGGAAGATACGGAGGTGAAGAAGGGCAGTTTATTTGCCATATGTGCTTATGATGGCAAAGCATTGTATAAAGAAATCGTGAGGTCTACAGAAGAGTTCAGTGAAACATATTGCATTGGGAAAGGAGGTTGTGGAAGTGTTTACAAAGCACAGCTTCCATCAGGCGAGGTAGTAGCTGTAAAGAGACTTCACAACATACCTAATGTGGCAAAGGATAAAAGTTTCTTGAATGAGATCAGGGCCTTGACAGAAATCAAGCATCGAAACATTGTGAAACTCTTTGGCTTCTGCTCAAATGCTCAGCATTCAATTTTGGTTTATGAGTACCTCGAAAGGGGAAGCTTGGCCAAAATCTTGAGCATAGAAGAAGCAGCTAAGGAACTAGACTGGCAAAAGAGGTTGAATATCATCAAGGCGTCGCTCATGCTTTATCTTACATGCATCATGATTGTTCACCACCAATTGTACACCGAGACACATCAAGCAACAACATTTTGCTTGATCCAGAATGCAAGGCTCATGTTTCAGATTTTGGCACTTCCAAGTTTCTCAGAAGAGACTCATCTAACTGGAGTTCTCTTGCAGGCACATATGGATATGTTGCACCAGGTAATAAAGTTATTTTTTTTCTTTACCTGTCACTAATTTGTTAACTAGTAAATTCAAGTATGATCACATAACATGAAAAAACATTTTCCAACTTTCTCTTGCAGAATTTGCCTACACAATGAAAGTTAACGAAAAGTGTGATGTTTATAGCTTTGGAGTCCTGACAATGGAAGTAATCAAAGGAAAGCATCCTGGTGACTTGATTGCTAATCTATTGTCTTCAAAGCCTGAAGAGATAGAACTAAAAGACTTGCTAGACCAAAGACTTCTGTATCCCAATCAACAAATTGAAAAGTGTCTAATATCCATTCTCAAACTAGCAAGAGAATGTCTACATGTTGATCCTCAATGCAGGCCAACAATGCTCATTATTTCCAGGTTGATATCTACATGTTGATCCTCAATGTAGGCCATGTGAACTTCTTGTCCATTTCTTTTCTTGTTAAATTAATAGGTGAACCGGACATGTTGAACTTGGACGATGTTTTTTTTTATTTTTGCAGGTATCTTGCCTCCTATTAAATGCAGACTGCGGTGCCCCATCCATCCCCCCCTCTCCCTACATAGCACTATCATGCATCAGCAGAAGATGATATGATGCAGAGTATGTATTCTTTGTAAAAATAAATTCTGTTTTAGTTTTATGGAACTTATGGAAATTTTCCTTTCATTTTTTTAATTTCGAAGGACGACTTATTTGCATCTGGTGAATTTGATAAAAGAGTAACACCAAGTTGCAGACAAAAACTAATCTTACCCAAAATATTAGCACAAGAATTGCATTTGCACTCTCAATTTCTGCTTAGGAAATTTACCCAAGTGAGCAAATTCAGTAGTGTGAATACACGACAGTTGCAAAAGGACAGCAATTGAGCATTACCACCGAAAAGAGAAAAAGTGGAACTATGCCCACTCGGGAGACAATATGCTAAGGCTCCAATCCAACTACAGCAAAAGAAAAAAGAGTTTAGAAAAACCTTTTAATAAAACTAGCAATAGTGGTTTAGTAAGAATAGGAAACTAATCAATTAGATACCTTTCCGTTCTTTTTGGCGGTGGATGACTAGTCATAGGAGAAGTCAACATGGAATAGGTTTGCTTATCTTTTTTGGTTTGGTGGGCTGGGGGGTGTTGCGGCCGCAACAGAGGGCAAGAGACGACTTTAATTTTATCATTCATCGCAAAACTTTCTTCCGAACGGAGGAATGCTTTCAACAATTAATTCTACAATTTTGCATGGGACTTTCTTAACAGAGATGAACTAGACTTCTTTTCTAATCAAGGAATAACAGAGGATTTTGTTTATTTAAAATTGTGAAATCAAATTAAATATTTTTATTTCTTTTATTTACTAGTATTCGTATGTTCTCTGATTTAATTTCTTATGATTATTATTTTATTTGAATATCAAGTGCACCCGATATTTAATTTAATTTAATAACCTAAAACTAGTTAGAACAGTTAAATCCGTAATTATTTAATTGCTTTAAATTAGTGATGACTGACATGATTGGATTTATGTCAGAGGGAACATACGGGCTAATTTAAAATAACTCTCGTAGTGTGTTATTTGGCTAGAACAGGGCTTCTCTAATTTTAAGGTGATTGAGAAATTGAACTCTATGGTCGTACCTAGAATTATTTCTTGATTAAGGAAGTGATTAACGGTCGTACCTTGGTCGCCGATACATTAAAAAAAAGTTAATTGTCATCACATGTTTGGCAGTTATAACTTATTTATCAGCGAATAAATGAAATTATCATTGCATCGATGATTAATTGAGTGAATCATCTCCGAAATTATTTTTTGGCTAGAGTTTATTTATTCTTGATTCAATTTTAATAAATTGTCATTCAGTTTTTATTTATTTATTTTATTTGAGTTATTTGATTATTCTCGATTCTATAAAAATCCTTCATACTTTGAATTCGAGGAGAAACGAATTTTTCTAATTCCTATGGATTCGACCCTACTTACCACTGTATACAAAATTTATACTTTATTTGAGCAGGTATTTATTATTACACAGGCTCGACACCTGTTAGTTGCTCAAATATAAGATAGTTTTAAAACCCTAAAATAAGTATGATGATTTAATAGAAAAAGATTTATTACAAGTCCTGATTGTCTTGTACTCCTAGGCGCTATTTTTCTTCTCTTGGAAGAGATTCTAATCTCTCTCTCTCTCTCTCTCTCTCTCTCTCTCTTCAACTTTTTAAGAGTGGCAAGGCTGGCAGTAGTTTAGTAAGAACCATTTCAGTTCGATGATTCACTGGTTCGACCAGGCAAACCAATTCATTTTCATTTGTAGAGGCTTTTTGATTCCTTTATGTTTGAAGTTCAACCCGACTCAGAAATAATAGTGTTGATGCTTCAACCTGATGGTTCAACCTGGGCTTCAAAACATTGCGTAGAACTTACCTGTACATACTGTTAGGCCTAAAACAAAAAGGCCCAAAAGATAATTATTGTCATTAGGGAAAAAATGATGAATCGTTAAGGAGTTTATAAGGAGATTAAATTCTCATCTCAAAATTGGAGGCAAATTCATTGATATGTTCGTATAAAGACTGAGAACGTGACCAGAAAGAGAATACACACTTGTCAACAGCAACAACCACTCATTCTTCATATTATTTTCTTTCTTTTAGTCAATAGTAGTTTTCAATTAGTTTCTTTTTATTTGTAGTTTAGTTTGAGTCTTATTTTAAGTCCATTTAGTTCATAGCGGTGGGAATAATACTTTGTAATTGATTCTCTCTGGAATGCAACTTCAAAACAGGTATTTATAATTCATGGAGCTTTTTCTTAATAATTTCATTGGACCTTTTAACGATTCGTTGGATCCTTCTGTTGACTATTTCATTTGCTTCATGCTTAATGAGTGTAGCAGATGCAATTTAGTACATTCATTAAGACCTATAATAAATTCAAAAAAAAAATGATGCCACTATAAAAGAATTTCAATCCAATTTTATGGTTTTCAGGTGTGAGATGATTTGTTTATGCCAAAAGTGCCACTCAACTATTATGCTAGTTAGATTGAATATTTGATATAACTTTTTAATTCGCTTATTGGGCCATTACTACATATGATCAACAAAAACTTTCTATCACCCATAACAAAAAATAACAACTTTCAAGATTTAATGAAACAAATTTTCTTTTCTATACCTTAAGATTCTTGTTATCACCACAATTATAAGAAAAATTAGCCCAAGTGATATCTCTTTTTATTTTATTCCTTTATTTGTCAAGTACATAAATTGGAAAAGGATGCCTAGTATTGGATCTCTTTTTATATGCCAAATTAGATTTTCCTTTTTACAGTTCAAATTATGGTTAATTTACTTTGTAAATGTCTTAATTGTTTCTCATGTCTAAATCCTTTAATTTATGAGGTGCATTATGTCTAATTTCTTTTATTTGTCAAGTATATAAAAATTGAAAAAGATATAGCTAGTATTGACTCTATTTTTAGACGACAAATTAATAAACCTTTACAATCCAAATTATGGTTGATGTAGTCACCACACGTTTAACTCTTTTTCTTTACATATGTGTAAAATATCCAAAATTATAAGGGTACTATAGCCATTTGATTATTAATGATATAAGCATTGGGTTCTAAATGACTGATAGGGGAGACAAGTAAAACTTTTAAAATCTTAGAAGAGAGCATTGAAACTGTGAGAGGTTTCTAAAATTATCCCTTATATAAAATATATTAGCCAAATGAAAATGCCAATGCAGCATACTGCAAAGGCATCGCAACAATGATTACTATTCATAAGATCGTATGAAAACGAAAAGGATAACTATGTGCAAAGGAAATAAGCAAAATGTTCCCAAAAACCAATCATATTATGACCACCCCAAGGATCAGAAAATATAGGAACTCTCAAAAGCATCGGGATTGATTTTCCACCAGCCTTTGTCACCTTGAGCAACCTACAAAGAGCTAACAAATAAGTAAATGACATCTAAAATTTGAAAATGCTAGAGAAATTGATTGTTAAACCAAAACTAATAGATAAAAGGTGCAAATGTCAAATGACCAGGCAAACTATTAGATTGTCGTGAAGTGAAATCAACAATGGAAAGTAAATGAGATAGCTCTTTAAAGTATTTATCATGTCTAAAATATGCTTTGGAAGTTTCTTCCGTGGACTTGCTTACATATCCCATCCTTTTACTATGTTGTATTGTAGTAGAAATATCCAAATGGCAGGGCTAAAGAAATCAATATATCAGAACTCAGAAAAAAAAAAGGATCTAAAGAAAGATATGCACCATCCTTTTACTATCTTATCGTAGTTTATTGAAAAGTACTTCACTAATTAGAGTTTTTAATAAAAATACTTATTAAATATTTAAGTATGTTTAAGTATATTATTTGAATACATGATTGAATAAGTAATTATTGTATTGGATAATACGTAATGTGAAATTTTAAAACATATTTATCTCTTTATTTAGTTCATAATATAGGATAAAATAATTAAATTTATTGTTTTCTTTTTTAAAACAGAAAAGCTATTCTAAAAGTACAAATTTGAGTTTTTACTAAAAGTGCTTTTAATACAAAAAACTCAACTCGTAATTTTTATGTAATAGTATTCACCAAATGTCTCAAAAATACTTTTAGTACCCAAAAGTGTTTTTCCATCAAAAGTACCACAACCTCAAATGTGCCTGAGATGAATGGCAATATTCTCTTGCACATATAGTTCTAAAAATTAAAGAGCTTGCTTTTTGTTTATTTATTTTGCACTATACGTAGGTTGATTTAAGGCTTGGAAAAGCATGATACTTTTGATGAGAATGCTTCGGAGGAAGGAGACAAATTACATTAAACACTTGATTTAATCACTGGACTTCTCTTGGGTTTTAAGTGCTAAAAGCTGCAAAATCCTAAGAAACATCATTTGCTATCGTCCTAAGAAATTGACATTTATAGAACAATCTATTGTCAACTTTATATGGATAAATTACATAAAATCTCTATAGTTTTTTTTATATTGCCACATGATCCTTAAGATTTCAAAATATCCACATGACCCCTTTATGATTTTATGTAAAGTGAAAAATTGGTAAAAAGCACCAACCATTATGACTATTGAACCAAATGTGCTCTAAAATGCATATGATGGAGTCATGATATATACTTAACTCATATATATTTCCATGAATATCCACTTTATTTCTCTATGATTGGTTGGAATCACTTTGTACTGATCCCGTGGCTATTGCGCGCTATTTCTTCTATTATTATTTTTTTAAAAAAAAACCTTGTATTGATCTCACTATTGTGGGCAGGGTTTCTACTATTACAAATAAAAAATAAAAAAGCAAATAGAAGGGAAGGCAAGCGAAGCCCAAGTTGATTGTATGTTTAAATTCATGCCAACAATTTGGTAAAGATAAGGACAAGTAAAATAAATTATAATTGCTTCAATTAGAGTTCATGTGAAACTAACCTTAATTAAGTAGATAACACAAAGTGTAATGCTGTGAAAAAGCAAAAGAATAGCCAAAAAATATATTAACTTAAACTTAGAATGGTATATGCAGAAAGAGCATAACGTTCTTGTTGGAGAGAAAATAGCTGGATAAAGAAAGAAAATACATGTGATAAAAAAATAAAATAATATGCAGAAAAGTATTAATTATTAATACAACGGAGAGACTATATGACAATCGAACATAACCCCACAATTAAAAGTCTTTGTTTTGTGCTTTAGAATGAGGATTTTTTTTTTCTCTTACAATCTTCGACTTAATCCAATATACAATAAAGCAACAACTGGCCTGGCCACCTGAAAATGACAAAATCTGGTTCTCACATTCATTCGCACAGCAAAATGCAGTGAAAATAACCAAACAACTCTTTGAAATTTAAGTAGTTTAACTTTAATGCCGATGGTCCAAATCCATTATTCAAGTGTAGTTGATAATAGCCAAAAGGACATAAAGGGAACAAATTTCCAACTAGTGGTGGTTTTCTTCAGAAAATACGTTTTAGAAAAAGTATTCAATGAATGTAACTTTTAAGAAATAAAGGCATAGAAAAATCACAAAATGCATTCCTTAAATGCAACTTTTGAAGAAACACTACATTCAGTGAGTACGTTCTTCACCCTCTAGAAGAGTTTTGAAAACTATCATCCTTTAAGAATTTCTTTTAAAAACTCACACTCGTTGGAGATTTACTAGAGAGGAATTGCGGTAGCAAGGTTGGACTAAGGATTGCATGATATAACTCTTAATTGATTTCTATCTTTAAAATTACTAAAAATAATTAACTTAAAATGTTAGCCAATGCACTTCAATGTATACACTAGCGATTATTGATACATGATACATATACAAATTTGGTGTAGGATTTATCTTTTCCCACACCAACAGTTATATGTATTAGTTGGCCTGAATGCTTGTCACATCATCATTAATTTAAATTTAAATTCCAAATTTTACATGACTAATATTACGAGGTTTATAAGCAATGCATTAAGAATAAGTAATTCTTTTCAACTCTTTTGCACTAATACAAAATCAAGGGACGAGACCTTGCAAGTTTTTACAACTCTGTTTTGACTTGTTCTAAGATTAAAAGAAAAAAATTAAATGCAGAATGCAGCCGTCAATACACTTCTGAAAGCAAAGTTCGAGCATGAAAACAAATCAAACTCAATCTCAATCTACTATTGCTTGACCTCTTCCGCTTAAAATTTATTTGACAACACCTTCTGTCAATGTTCAAGGAATGAAGGAAAGCTATCCTTAAAGAAACTAGAGTCCAGCAAAAAAAAAAAAAAATCAGGAAATCAGTAACTACATCGGATTGAAATTTTTTAAAATTATATAGTCGCTGTACCTTTTGGTTGTTGCTAAATCTTAAAATCAAGAAACGTGGGTCCAATTCTTCAAACTTAGCAGTAATTACGAACAACGCACAAGAAAACTTAGCAGTACTTAGTCGACTTAGCGTTTTCTACTTTGGTTCACATAGAAAGAGCATACAGCAACTTCAATATATGGCAAATGTCAAGTTTCTTGGGAATTGATAGTTGTGTCCTCCCATAGTTAAAGGCGGGCTCTACTTTGAAAACAAAAAGGTAACAAAAATTTGTCGTTTGGAAAGAACTTCCTCTAGCATTAAAAAAAAACTGATGTGACTTTATCACCGGCCTAAATTCTTTGGTTGGATTAATTATTAACATACTAAATTATTGGACCATCAACCAAATGTGGGTCTATTTTGCTCAAAGTTTACATCACAATTCAACAAAGTTGGATTAATGGATTCCATCATGTGAAATCAGGGTCCCTTTTTTTTTTTTTTTCAAAGTTTATATCACAATTCAACATAAAAGAAAGCACAAGAAGACAGACCATGAAGTCCTCTAGGTCTTTTCTACTTAGATTCAAGCTACGACTTCAATCTATAAATACCATCTCCAGTCACATCCGTTTGCACCACAAATCCTCTTAAGGAACTACTGAAGTCTTAAACCTTCTTGAGTTCCCTTTGTTCTTATCTGTCGTCCATTCCCAAACAACAAATAAAAACATCATGGCCCCTATCACTTATGATTATGAGGTCACCTCCTCAATCCCTCCTGCAAGGCTGTTTAAGGCCTTAATCCTTGATGACAACCTCATAGCCAAGGTGTTGCCACAGGCCATTAAGAGTGTCGAGATCATTGAAGGAGATGGAGAAGTGGGAACCATTAAGTTGATCACTTTCGGTGAAGGTTAGTTCTAAACATCCACTTAATCATTTCATAATTTTCCAAATCATTCAATGTTCTTTATGTTTTATGCAGCAGTGAACCATCTTATATCAAAAGCAATTATTGTACATAAAACTAAAAATTTTGTTTTTTTGTTAAATATTTAGGCAGCCAATTTAAGAGTGCAAAACACAGTCAATGGACTGGACAAAGACAACTTCACCTACAGCTATACTGTAACCGAAAATGATGCCTTCCCTGATGTGATTGAGAAAGTCACTTATGTTGTCAAATTCGAAGCCTCTGCTGATGGAGGGTCAATCTGCAAAATTAGCAGCACATACCACGCTAAGGCTGATATCCAGTTTACAGAAGAACAACTTGAGGGAGGAAAAGAAAAGATTAAGGCAGGAAAGGAAAAAGCCCTGGCCATGTTGAAGGCCGTTGAGGCCTACCTTCTGACAAATCCTGATGCATACAACTGATCAATGCTACTTCATTTATGTCCACATACTTATTGGATGATTAAACTAAATATCGAGGATTTTATTTTCGTTAGTAACTTCTTTTTTTCAGACTGTCATTTTCAATTGATGGGAAATATTGAGATTTCGGTGTTATGATCAGAGTGCTTTTTGGGCTTGTAATATATCATACTGTTATAAATAATAAATCTTGTTTGAAGCTTTTGATTTTTGATTGTCCCGTAACACCTGAACTTTTAATTCCCATATTGAAACTTGAAACACCTCATTGATTGGAGAATCCTCAGGAGACATCGATCACCGTTTTAGCAATCGCTAAAAGTTTCCTTGATGTCGAAATGAAGATTAACAAGGCTGAAAAACGTGAAGTTGGCCAGTTGAAGTTCTTCACTTTCTGTTGAATCCAGAAAGTGTTAATTGTTTACAATTGTTGCACCATTAGCTATTCGTACCGACAAGTATGCCTATAACAACGAAGTTATATCAAATTTTTGGACTTAAAAATTGAATCAGCTGAACCACTAATTCCTACTGCTTGGCTAAACATAATTTAGAATTGCCTAAATCACAAGAGCTCCTTTTCATTGGCAAGGAGTAATGAACTAACATGGAACGCACGTACTGCTAGACTAGTGGGGTTAAAAAAATGTCAAGTAAGCCAGCTGAGGTTTTTCATTGGGTATTGAATCCAAACAGTCTACTAATTAGAGATGTCTATTTTATCAACTTAATTCCCGATTGTTGTTTAGAATGCCAAATTATGGAAATCACGCAATGAATCTTTTTTCAGATAGCAAACTAAATGGGGCATAGAATAGAAGATGTCCCTCATTTGTAGATTTATCTAGTAGCTGATTTGTGCTTGGCAAATTAAACAATGTTGGATGCTGAAGTTTAGCAAAGTGATAAAAAAAATTTTTGCTTTCGACTTTGAAGCTGACAGGATATGACGTAGGCCAAAAGTAACTTTAAGATTAATAATGCGAAAGAATAGGTAGAAAATTTTTCCCAATCTTTTTTTTTTTTTTGTAATTAACCCCTAAAATATTTTATTTGTCAAGGATCTTAATAGGTTACCTTGTGAATTTCAACAGTTAAAATACTGCCCCAAAATTATATGGCCAAGCCACAAGTGTCATAATCTTCCAAGTACTTACATGTACATTATGAAGATTTCAATTCACAAACTAGCAGTACAAATTAACACAAACACGAGGTGCGATAGTTGAACTCTTAACCTAGCAGCTTGGATGGCCATCCTAAAAAAAAATAGTAAATTACTACTAAGAACACTTTTCTGAAATATTACATCAATGAGAACAATTAGTTGTTTTGTAAATGTTTAATATTGTTAAAATCAGATACCCAAAAAAAAAAGCTTTGAGGATCGGTAACACCCTTTTTCTATATATGGTAGATTACGGCTTGCACAAAATCAGCTAATCTAACTTGGTGAAGTTTTGAGCTAAATAATTTGGAGGAGCGCTCTAGGTTGATGGTAATTTTTGTTTTGAGTTGTTTAAAGATAAAAAGAGCTAAATATAAAATACAGCCTCCAATACACTTCTGAAAGCAAGTCTTAATTGTGGAGGGAAACAAAGCAATTTTTTTTCCTCTTTGTTGTGTTATAAATTGTGTACAACTTTTGACAATCTTAAGCTATCATTTATTGACCTCTTCCACTTGGAACTTATTTAACAACAAAGTTCCAGCAACCACTTCTGTGATTGCCCAGCCAATGGACATATAAGGTAACCATTCTAGAAATTCAGCAGAGATACATAATGTGTTCAAATTTTTTGTTATAATGTATTCAAATTAGTTGTTATAGTAAACAGCCTCCACCGTTTTGGTTGATAGGTACATTTTGAACTTGCCGATTTATTTCTATTAGTGCTAAATTAGATACATCCACACTAATGTACAATCGAATTTCAACAAATGCTAAATTTATCTATTTTACCACTAGCAAGGATGCACATTCTAACATTTAAAATGCAGGCCCACCTTTTTAAAATTTTTCTTTCTAGCAGAGCATGGGTGGGATTTAAAAAATTCGAAGATTTGAATCCAAAGTTTCTATTTCGAACGAAGCACTGCAAGATTGACTGAGGGGTTCACATAGAAAAGCATTGAGCAATTTTTTTTTTTAATTTATAAACACCTTTTCTAACTGGATTAAGTATTAACATCCTAGAAGATGACATTATTAACAAAATGCAGGTCCATCTTATACAAACTTAACATCACAATTCAACAAAACAAGGCCGACTATACGAAGTCTACAAGGTGTTTTATATTTTGATTCACACATCAACTTCAATCTATAAATACAATCTCCAATCGCATTGCTTTGCACCACAAATCCTCCTTAAGAACTGCATTTCTTGAAGCCTCTTTGCTCCTTGAGAACTTTTGTTTATTCCCAAACACTAAACTAAGGCATCACGGCCCCTATCACTTATGATTATGAGGTCTCTTCCTCAATCCCTCCTGCAAGGTTGTTCAAGGCCTTAAGTTGATCACTTTCGGCAAAGGTTAGTCCTAAACACAGACATAATTTTTTTTTTATAATTTTCCAAATTATATGTTCTGTCATTTTTAAGTAGTAGTAGTAGTAAACTATCTTATACAATAACTAATTATTGTACTTAAACCTAATAATTTCATTTTATGTTTAATCTTTAGCAAGACACATAGTCGATGGACTTGATAAGGACAACTTTATTTACAGTTACACTGTAACTGAAAGTGATGCCTTCAGTGATGTGATTGAGAAAGTCAATTATGTTGTTAAAATTGAAGCCTCTGCTGACGGAGGGTCAATTTGCAAAACCAGCAGCACATACCACCCCAAAGGTGAGATTGAGCTAACGGAAGAACAATTGGAGGGAGGAAAAGAAAAAATTAAGGCAGGAAAAGAAAAGGCCTTGGCCATGTTCCAGGCTGTTGAGGCCTACCTCCTTGCAAATCCTGATGCCTACAACTAATTAATTAAATGATAATGCCTATTCCTCCAGATGCTTACTTTATGGTTTGAGCTTCCTGTTTTCTGCAAATCTTTCCTGGAATAATGTTGTTTGGTTGAATTATTTCGGAGTTACGATCATAATTTGTCATCCAAATGGTACTTTACTTGTATTCTCCTTTGAAAGTAGAGGAATTTGTTTGAAACTTTTTTCCATTGTTATCCTGGAAGGTCATTTATTTTGATTTCATTTAATTATCAGATCCTGTAATCAAAAGATCCAATATAATCATTGACAACCACTATCATACTGGGGAATGACTGTAATATATTTAGTTTTAAGTAAATGTGCTTGTGGATGAAAATGAACATTAGAAAGTCTACAAAGATAGCTTCAAAATACTGAATGGGCATCAACTAAATGAGCATAGTATACTTACTGCCACACGAGTCCTTTACCGATGGTAACAAACATGATTTTAGCATACAGTAGGATATGAATGAACCTACAACCGACTTACGACTTGTATATGAAGTATTGGGATTAGAACAGTTGAATATCCTATACATTGTAATTTTGACCCACATTCGCATTTATGCTGTTTTGTATTTGATTAATTTGGTTGAAATGCCAGACGTACTTTGACATCAAACTGTACACAATAAGTTAAGGACCGTTTGGTAACATTTATGTTTGCTTTTATTATGTTTTTGTTTGAGATTTTGACAAACAAAAACAAAAAACAGCATTTGTTAAAATTATTTGTGTTTTACAAAAGAAGAGAAACGTTTATGAACATGTGCATGTGCTTGTTTTAAAACATCAAAAGTATTGTTTTTAGCTATTTAAAAGACATAGAAAATCAATAAATCAATGTTTTAAATTATTTCATTTCGTGGTATGATGCCATCTAGGCTTGTTGATATACTTGACTCGATGCCATCTAGTATGACCCGGCCCAACCTGGCCCGGCTTGACCCATCCTGCCATTAAATATCAACAAGCCTATGATTTGTGATTAATTGGATTTCAACAAGCCTAAAACCCAATACAAGAAAAAAAAAATATCATTTTTACCTCAAATTCGTTGCATTTCAAAGCTCACACATGCAAGATTTCTTCTCATATCATTTTTCTAACATGGGTTTTGGGCCGAAATTGGGTTAGCTTTCAAATTTCTTTGAAAAATCATATATGTTTAAAATTCAAAAATGTTTTACTTATATGTTATAAGTAAAAAATACTAGATATATATAGTTATAGTATGTATTTACTAATTATGTATTGCTTAATTAGAAGAATAATACTTTAAGATAAATGCATTTTTAATGAATACACAATTAATTTATACATTCTTACTTATTTTTGAACATGTATAAGTATTAATCAAATGAAATATTTAATTGATATTATTATTTAAATTAGATGCAGTTTAAGTTGAAATTAACTTGGCCCCAAACCTAATCCATAATTGTATCCAACTTTAAATATTATACTAAATTTAAATCTCATTAATCATCTTCTCTCACACAACAATGATAATGTCTAATCAACATAGCTGTATTCTTTTGTTTCAAGAGGGTTTGTTTGGATAGTAAACTTATCCCAAATAATATTTCCGCTTGCATCATTAAACACATTTTCCAATTCACATTTTTGTATTTCCAACCGCCTTTTATCTCACATACATCACATCATAAAAAGTGCTATAGTAATTAATTTCAAATAATACCCTATCCAAACAAACTAATTTTATGAATCAAACATAATCAAACAAGTTTATGTTCTGCTTTTAAAAGCAGAATAAGTGTTTTGATTCATTCGTAGCAAAGAACAAAATAGAAAAACATGAACGCTACCAAATGGCCCCTAAATAACTCTATCCATTGTAAATAAATCATTTATGAACAACTCTATTTCCCTAACAGTTAAAGGTGTAAACTATGTCACTATCTCTCACTTCGACATTTGAACAATATTGTTTTATAGTTTAGTAATTTAAAAAAAATCATATTAATGAATTTTACGATGTAGACAGTTGTCAAATATCAAGTGAAAATCTGTATACGCCAAACGCAAGTTTAAAAATTTTCTAAAAAATAGATTACTACCAAATTAACGGGTGCAATATGTGTAAGAGTTAGATTTAATTTAGTATTGGAAACTAAAAATCGGGATTTGGATTCCAATTTGCAATGGCATTTTGTTGAAAACATCCATAAATACCCAGAAGCAATAAGCCTCCTTCATGCCTCATTTTGCAAATAACTATATAAAGCCACAAGTTTTGCTTAACTTTGATCTCTTATTGCAAATTCTAACCAAAATTACACCAAATGCATTCTTGTAATGAACAAAACACATCGAAAAAGAACAACATATAACCACACAAAAAGCGCAAAAAAACAAACAATTATCATTAGTGTAGAAGTTGAAAACGTGAATATACATATACATATACATATATATATATTGGGTATAAGCCCCGCTGTCCCATAGCCACTTTGGGCTCGACTAATCCAGAAGTTCAAGCCAAACAGATTTAAAAAGCTTTAGGAAATAGATTTTGAATTTTTCAAAATGTTAGGGATAATTTTAGAAACCTCCCTTGGGATTTTTGACAATTTCACTCTACTCCCTTGAGGTTTACGTAATTACTAGGATCTCTCTTGGTGTGATAAAATGACAACAATGTCCTTCATTGATTGTCAACTCATTGAAAAACGCTAAGAAAAATTATACCTCTGTCATCTATTGTCAACCAATAACTCAAACTAACAGTTTTTCCTATTTATCTCTCTATCATCTTCCTCTCACATGTATTTTCCTTCCAATCTCATTTATTTATTCTTATTGACCAATTGTGTACTGCTGCTACTAACAAAATCACGATACATACAACCACCAGTGTTTACTTATCTTGGTGTCTATTCCCAATTCTTTCGTTTTCATTATTGTTAAATAGTTCCTTTTGTGCCCCTTTTTGTTTTCAATTTTTGATAGGTATTAGCAAATTGAAATTGTTAAATAACAAGTTGAGCAATGATTTCATTATTAAACTAGATGGAGATAAAAATAGTGGCAATGATAAAAAAATTAAGGATAGGAAGTGGAATAAAGACTAAATAATTATTATACTGTTGTGGTTGTTATGAAAAAAAGTGTTCCTAATATTTTAAAACTACATTTTGTTTCTAGTTTTTATTTGCACTTATTAGTGATGTTATTCCTATAAAGGGAATTTGATTGATTTTGAACTTTGTGCGAATGGAGTATTCTGGATGTTGATAATAGTAGGGATGATTTAGCTTATTTTGTATTTGAAAGGTGACGGCCATGGATTGAAATTTAGGGATATTGATGACTATTGCTGCTTATTAAGCAAAATTTGAGATTGATATGAGACTATATGTAAACTTTTGGATATCTGACGCGGCATTTGTAGTTGATACAATGATCTGCATAGAAAATTTTTAGATAAAAAAAGGGATATTAGAACAAACGTAAGTATTTATTTAGCTGTGATTTGGATGTTGATGAGTAGGCAATGGTGATAACAAATAAGGATAAATGAAATAGAAACAATAAACCATTTTCTTTCCTTTTAATTTTGTTGTGAATTAGTCCCTCCGTCCCATTGAAAGTGTCATGCTTTCCTTTTTTATCTGTCTCAAAATTAATGTCACTTACCATAATTGGCAATAAAACTTTCCCCCATTTCTATCTCATGCCCTTAAATATACCAGATTCTTTTTAAGCTTTTGACGAGCCCCATAAAACTACAAGAGTTGCACTAATATGCGTGAGTCCCACAGCAAATGCAAACAATGGTCGTGCAAGGTACTTTCCCAAAAATGCCTGGAGACATTTTTGAAGTACAGGTCCCACACATCTTATCATCCCTTCATTTTCTTTCTGTCACTCAATGGAGTAATGCACAAAAGGGATACTGCTGGAACTTAGACCAAAATGCGGCACTGTTGAAAATAAGCTCAAGACCCGAAGTGTGACAATCATTTCGAGTCGGAGGGAGTATAACCCAAGGGCATTATAGGATTTTTGAGAAAAGTCTAGCCTTTTGGGTCCAGAATGTTACTTAAACAATGAAAATAAGGAAGGTAGATATAATTTTTAGAACTTGAAGGAGTTTTCAGCAGTTGTCAAAAACCTCAGGGGAGGTTTGTGAAATTATCCCAAATGCTTAATATCTCTCCTATTTATAATTTTGAAAAAGTTGAGATAAAAGAGAAATTGGTCAAGATGGCGTTGACGAATGAGTGTCGGGTCGGCCGATCAGTACGCAATAATGGCCGCGACCGCACAGATTCTCCGCCAAACAAACAAACAAACAAAGACAAGTAAAATAGCAAAAAGAGCTTTGACGTGATTGACTCCATTAGTTAGACAGAATATTCTTCCATATGATCTTTTTATCTCATTTAATTAAATTGTATAGTTTAAGGTGTATAATTGTTAATATAAAATAGTAAAAATTACATGGCATGATGTGATAAGATGCCTAAAAGGGCTCAATCAAAGTTTCCTATTCCTATCTGAAAAATATTAGTGCTTATAATAAAATATTCGGGTTGCATTTCGAAATAAATATATTGTCAAGTTTGAATGTAATACAAACTTAAAAAATTCAATTACCTAAATATGCCTCTCTTGCTTTTGTCATGGACTATTGTCTACTAAACTATATGACATAAAACCTAAGCATTATATGTAAAGTTTATGTCAAACTATCGATAGGCATTTGTCTAATGATTAAAGTTAAATTTTCAGGATTTAGAGAACTGAATTTAAATCCTCCTTTCCCATTCCTATCTTTTAAATCCCACATCTTTTATGCTAGGAAAAAAATTTTAAAAAGAAAAAGTTTATGTCTAACCTAACTTTTTGTTCTACCCAAAAAAAAAGGCAGAATATTTTTTTAGGTAAAATTTTTTAGGTTTGTATGAAAATATTCATTTTTCTTATTTTTTATCATCTTTTCACCTTACATATATCATATTTTATAAAAAATTATAGAGCCATTTTTTGTCCAAAAAAACTCCCTGGAAAATACAATCCAAACGAATATTCTCATGCATAGATCAGAGAAATGACTCTAGAATATTGTGATGAAAAGACAGCCTAAGTTACTATAACAACCTAACACTTGCAACGAAGATGGGCCTGGTGAAAGCCTCGAGCCTTTCTTAATAAAGAATAAAATTCCAAAAAACATAAAAACAAAAAAAAAACCTCGTTAGCTGCGCATCTTCTCCCCGAGCCCAAACGAAACAAAAAGGGCAAAGTCACACGTCATAAGCAGATAAAACATAGAAAAGTGTTCAATACAAAATGCACCCTCGAACTATACTCAGTTTGCAATTTTCCCGCTATACTATCAATTATAGCAATTACTATCTTATACTATGAATTTCAGCACTTTGCTGCAATTAAATAAATGTGACAAGTAATTGTTTATTGAAAGGACAACAATAACTCCATAAATAATCTGTTGCCTAGAATACCCATTTTTTAAATTTATTTTATCTTAATTTTTTGTTCTTTTTTTATTTCAACCATAAATAATCTTACACCTCTTGCTATTACCACTACACTAAAATACCTGCCGTTGAACCACCACAATATAAGAAGAAAAATCAAGACTAGACTATATAAAACTAGATCAAAATCAAAGCTTTATATCAAGGCTAAAAACCCATTAGTAATCTATACAAAAAATTGAAGATACACCTCATAAATCCACACCAAATCTTCAAATAGCAAAACACATAGTACAATCTTATCATATGTAGAACCAATCACACATCAAATCAAACTTCAATATGTAGCAAGCAGAAATAAAAACGCCCAATAGCATAAACAATTACAGAAATTAAAAGGATAGGAAATGATGGGATTTGAGCTCTTGATTCAAAAAAATGCCGGGAGATTGGTTAGTACCAATGAGGATTGGTAAATTTGAAATGGGTTTGCGATTTTGGAACTTGAAAAACGATGAAGATTCAAAGAGAAGGCACTCAAGAGAGAGAGATGATGATAGGTTTGTGAAGTTAAGGACTTGAAGAGGTAGATTTGAGTGGAAAAGGTGAAGAGCAATCCATGTTAGAGACTTTGATGTGGGGGATGGGATGGATGATAACTTGATAGTATAGTTTAGAGAAGGAAAAGGAGGGGTTACCAGTGAGTTTAGAAAAGAAAGAAGGAGAGATGTGGGCAATTTTGATAATTGATCATTTAATTAGGATAAATTTGTCAATTCACCTTATTTTAAACAATCTGTAACGAAATCAATAGTATAAAGTGCAAGTCTTTACAATTGATGGTTTAGGGGCCAAGTCGCTAACCAAACATAGTTCAAGGTTGCATTTTGCATTTAACCCTAGAAAAAAAGCTCTCCTTAGGCTTCCTTATTATTATAAGTTTAACGTTTTTGATAATATGTTTTTTACAGGATGAATCAAGAAAAGCGTATACAAGAAAGTAACTATATACAGTTTTAGAGGTGCTTTTTACTGGTTTTGACGAGGTTTCAGGTTAGATTATATGATCCTAGTGGCAAAAGTGAAACTGCTTGCTTTAGTAGTAAACAAATTTCTAGCATTTATTTTGTATAAAACATACTTGGAATGAAAAAATAAATGATTGTGAGTGGACTAGATTGTACTTGGAGCCTTGGACAGTTTTGTGCGAATGTTCCTTGCGTGGAGCCATAGTAATCTTTTTGTCGGATATCCCCAGAGGGAAGGACCCTCGGACAGCTAAGCACTGTTTTCAAACTTGGATCAGACTAGCTAGCTCAACCAATTGAACTAGAACCAATAAGGTATCCGGTCCGAGTTTAGTTAAAAAAATAGCTGGCAAAAGATTGGATTTTGAAAACCCGATTCTTGGTTTCCTAAAGTTCTGCAACTTTTTTTCCAAAAGAATAAGCCTTTCTTTCCCTGATTTTCAAGCAAATCTATAACAGTGAACTTGCTACCATTTATAGATCTAAACAACTAATACAAATCTAATATCAAGAAGGAAAATTTGCGGATATAAGATCTAAAAGCAAAATAAGAGAAGAAAAGAAGAAACGCAAATGGATAGAACAGAAAGAAATTAATAAGTTTTCATGTTTTTGTTTGATAACTATAGAAAAGAGAATAAAAAATGAAGACCCAGAGCTACAAGACAGAATTGATAAAAGAAAAGATTAAAAGACACAAGGAAAACCAGAAGACGAAAGTGTGAAAGAGGGGGAATAGAAAGGGAAGTTCCAGATGTGAACGCAGCAACTATATTGATAGAATATATAGGCCATAGAGTGAGAATATTATGCCTTGTTTGGACAGCAATTTTTCAAATGTTTTCGTGAACACATTTTTCAATTATCTTTTACCTCGCATATATCATATCAGTACAATATTTTTTCTATAAAAAATTCAGAAAAATGCAATCCAAACAAGGCAATTTGGGACATTTCATTTTTTCCCTACTACTTTTTATCAAAGTTCCTAAAACTTTTTCTAATGTCATTTGTAGCACCAATTTCGATGCTCTATTTTCAAACAAGTCTCTTACTTTAAGTTATAGACTTAGAATTTGAAAATATCAAATTGGAGTCGGACTTTAATGGTTTTGAATTTTTTTAAGCTATGTGTTATTCCTAATTTGTGAGGTTATTGGTTAGGTAACTTAGGTTTTATGTGCTTGAGTTTTCAAAGTTGGTTTTGTTTTGTGTGTATGATATGTAGGAAATGTGTAAGAAAAAAGGAAAATACCAAAGTGTATGTACTTTTTATAGGCATTTAACGTTGTATATATTTAATACATATTTATAACATCATGCTGACGTCATTCGGTTCTTAAATGGGTTCGACCCGATCGAACTCGTTGACCCATGATCCCCTGAACTTGGCCGAGTTATTATCTGGTCCGAGTTTTAAAACATAGTAGCTAGGTCTCCTAATATGTGAAAATGAGCTATGATTGACACTAGTACAGTGGTGGAGCTAGAAAAAATTCTCAATGGGGGCAAAAATAACACTAAAAATTTGTTACCTACTCTTTTTCTAGTTTTCTAAGTAAAAAAGTATTCACTAACAAGTTGAATAAAAAGCCTTTTTTTAGTTTATTTCAAATGGAACTTTGTGGTCCACATATTCTTTTAGAATATTAGGTCATAAACTAATTTAGAGGACTATATAATTCTTACACTTCTTTCATAAGAAAAGTCCGGAAGCACACTTGAAATTATATCAAAATTCTATGGATATATAAGAATTTAAGGGGGACAGTGGGGCAGCCCATTGAGATGAGTGTGTGAAACACATCCAATTCAATGGTCCTCCCACTTTCTTTTTAGTAGAAAAAAATTATTCGATTCCAATCATCATCACATATCTAAATATGCTCCCGAATCATATTGTAGATGTTCTTAAATATGGTTCACTAATACAATTTTCGTATCAACAGTACGATTTGAATACATGACCTTCTATGAGGCGTCCGTCTCCTACCACCTTTATGTGTGTGCCCTGCTAATTGCTTTTTGGCTACATAGAAAAGGTTTCTTGGTGACATTCTATAAATACTTTCTCAATTGTTGATCTTTAGTTTTTTTTTTTTTTTGAAAACAATAGGAAAAACGTACCTTGTGAGAAAACATTTGAAATTGATAATAACTGTCAAAACCATGTAAGAGACATTCGAATTGCCGAAAAGAAATTCTTAGCAAACCAGCCACGCTGCAGTAAGATGACGTTCTGTTATAGATATTTCCTTCTTAGAATAAATAGTTAAAAAAAATCCTTTTTTTTCAAAAGCAAATTTATTGAAGCAAACATCAATTTGGCTACTACAGTGAAGCAAATCGACAAGCAGATTAGGTTGGGCATCAACGTGACTTTCATTCTTATTTTTCGAACCCTCAGTAAAGAATTTCTTGGATAAAGAAATTTAAGAGTGAAACCAAAACCATCTTCCATCCTAATATTTTAGAATAAAGTCTTGCAACCATAAGGTTGGCCTTTATGGTTTGTCGCTCTATTGATTGGTTCATTTATATCTTCGCCTTTGTTTCTTTCTTTCTGGATGTCTGGTCCATCTTTCTGGTAGATAACCCACAGAATTCTTCACCGTGTTGTTCGAGCTTTACAAATCTTCTTCCTTGCTTTTCGCCTTTTCGCACTCCCGGCACTCCCAGCTCTTAAAATCTAAATCACATCAAAATTTCCTGTCCTGAAAATCCAGGGAAGATGACTGGCTTGAAGGAATATATAGTGATGATACCATTCATGGCTCATGGCCATCTAACCCCTTTCTTAGATTTAGCCAAGAAAATTCAACAACGAACTGGCTTCGCCATCACCCTAGTTAGCACCCCTCTTAATGTCAAGTAACCTCGAGAATACTATATCAAAGGATTCATCCCAAGAATCCCAAATCAACTTAGAATCTCTTCCTTTCAACAGTGTTGAACATGGCTTGCCACCAAATACTGAGAACACTGGGGGCCTTGTCCTTGGACCATATCATCAAACTCTTTCAGGCTGCAGCTAATCTTGAAGGCCCCTTTCGCCATCTCATCGCAAAAATCATCGAAAAGCAGGGACGTCCTCCGTTGTGCATAGTTTCTGATATTTTTTTAGGGTGGGCTACTGATATAGCAAAGGATTTTGAAACTATAAATGTAACTTTCACCACAGGTGGGTGCCTATGGCACTGCTGCCTATGTTTCAGTATGGCAGAACCTCCCTCATCGTTCCTCCGGCAAAGATGAGTTCAGTCTTCCAGGTTTTCCTGATTCATGCCGGTTCCATATCACCCATCTGCATAGATATCTGCAAGCTGCAGATGGTACCGATGAATGGTCAAAGTATTTTCAGCCGCAGATATCAAAATCTTTGGGATCTCTTGGATGGTTATGCAATACAGCGGAGGAAATTGAGCCTTTTGGCCTGGATGTGCTTAGGAAATACATAAAACTCCCTGTTTGGTGCATTGGACCTCTTCTTCCACCACAAATGCTTGAACAAGATTCTTCTTCAGAATCCAAAATCATCAGTCAGCCCAGCGGGAGAGAACCAGGATTGCCTGCTAAACAATGCCTGGAATGGCTGGACTCACATCCCGAGAGTTCTGTTCTTTACATCTCTTTTGGTTCCCAGAACACTATAAGTCCTTCTCAGATGATGGCATTAGCTATGGGGTTAGAGCACTCTGGGAAACCATTCATTTGGGCTATTAGGCCTCCTTTTGGCTTTGATCCTAAAGGTGAATTCAAGGCTGAGTGGTTACCAGAAGGTTTTGAGGAAAGAATGGCACAAACAAATCAAGGATTGTTAGTGCATAAATGGGCATCCCAATTGGAGATTCTTCGTCACAAATCAACAGCAGCATTTTTGAGCCATTGTGGATGGAATTCAATCATGGAGAGTTTGAGTCAAGGTGTTCCCATGATTGGTTGGCCACTTGCAGCTGAACAAGGGTACAACTCAAAGTTGATAATGGAGGAAATGGGAGTTGGTGTTGAGTTAACTAGGGGATTACAGAGTACTGTAGAGAAGGAGGATGTGGAGAGGGTAATAAATACTGTGATGGAGAAAGGAGGCAAAGGAGAGGAAATGAAAAGAAAGGCAGTTGAGATAAGAGGGTTGGTAAGGGCTGCTGTAAGGGAAGATGAAGGACACAAAGGGTCTTCTTTGCAAGCTATAGATGATTTCATCTCTGCAGTTTTGTCCAAAAGAAAAGTTCTTATAGCATCTTAATCAATTCTTGTTGAAGGATTATGTTTTTATGGGGCTAAAGTTGTCCTGCCAATGAAGTTCACCTTTGGCTGTTGGGGAAATTGGATATGATTTAATCCCCCCTCCACTTTTATCTGAAATAAAGCTTATTAGAGCAATCTGATTCTTTGAATTAATTTCTTATGAAGGATCATCTTCTTTCTTGGGCTAGAATTACCCTTTCATTTGATCAACCTTTGGCCTCTCAACCAACCAGCATAGTACACATCAAAATCAATGCAACCTTTCAAGCATCAATTCCTCAACACAGGAAACGTTAAACAACAAAGTTTAACTTTCAAATATCGCAATCACATGGTACTTGATAATTGAAGTTTCCAATTAAGCACTAGTAAACTAGAAAATCCTGCTTGCACTACCTTATTGTCATTTCATGTAAAGGCCAATATTAAATTTGCTGAAAATGAAGACTGTCCTAAACTTTTAGAATTAATCTTTTATACACTGACAATGTATATACTTTCACTGTTGGATGCATGACATATAATTCAAATTTTACATATATATCATACATTCAGCCGTGATAATATATACACTATTAGTGTATATAAAATTTACTCAAACTTTTATCTCTTTTAAAAATAGGAAAACAATGAATAAATTTTTGCCATATTGATGAAAGAAGAGTGTTTTCAATAAAAGCTTAAACTGCTTCCAGGCCCTTCATCTATACTAGCTGTGTTTCTCATGATTGTATCATATAAATTTGCACTGAAGATTTAGAACAGTTCAGAAAGACTTTACTATAATAATTAAAATTCCAAAACGGTAATTAACAGGTTAAAAAAAAACTAATCTTCTTTTTCCAGGCCAGAAGAATTTTATACCTACGATAATACGAGGATTCCTTGTTTGCTTTTTTAATCCAAACTAGCACAAAAGATTACTGGCACTAAACTCACTTGTTGATTTTAAGGGACCAGTTATATGCTTGGCAGAAGAGCTTGTAGATGGCTTCTGAGTCCAACAATACATTTCCTAGCTCCAGCACAATAGATCCTGCAGGTCACTTCAACTCAGCTCCGCCCAAGTATGAAAAAGCCTGATAAATGCCCAAATCTCTTTGTTGACATAGTAGCATCTGCAAAGCTCCCTCTAGAGCTGTAATCCCAATAGGAATGACAGAAATCAACTCATATTTCTACCCTTGGCATTTTGCATTTTGATTGGCCAAAAGAAAACTAATACCTGCATCCATCCACTTCCTTTCCCACCCAACATTTTTTCTTGATTCTAGCACCTGTCTCCATAAAATATATTTTTTGGGTTTTCCTTTCTTCCTTGCTGGAAATGAGCTTCATGGGCAAGTTAAAGATCACGAAAGTATTTCTCCAGTTTCATTCAGCTAATTAAAAAATTTTTTAAAAAAAACCAATTTTACTGAAAGCAAGTTGCAAAAGCTTAATCATCCTAATGCACGAGTACTTTGAGCAGAGCAGATGATACTCCAATACCCATACAAGTTGACCTGCTCTGAACGCAAGAAACCAAATTATTCTACCATGGCATTCTTTCATAACAGTAACTAGCTGGTATTCCTTCTGTCACTGAAGCCATCAAAACTATTAATGCCTGGTTTCTTAGAAAGCAACATAAATTAACAGATCAGTTATTAGTCCAACAAGAGGGAGCAGAGCAAAGTTCAATTGTTTCTCTCTTTAGCAATTAGCTGAAGAATAGTTGTGCATGTCCTGAATCCTTGCTCATGCTGTAACAAAACTCCAATGGTCTCTAAAGAAAGAAAGTGGAAACCTATGTATATCTTGACAATTACAATTTTCGTTAGTTGCTTTTGACAGAGAACCAAGAGACCTTTTGCTGAACACATTCGAAGGGCTCAAACAGTATGCGTATCTACAAACACTTCCAAAAATAGTTAGAGGAGGAACACATTCTTCTAGATAAATGGCGTAGATCACAAGTCTTAAGAATATTAACTAAAGATCAAGCTTCTCCAGACGGTAAAGGTGGTTGAGTTGAATCAGTGCTCGTTGAATCGACATCATAGCTCCAAAGTTCTCTCAACTCACCTCTCACCAAACCAAATATAACACAAAGTCCTGTGTTATAAGCAATCCAGTGAAGGCAACAAGATGGGGCAAAGAATTAGAGGTAAACGAGGTTCACAAATACAATAAAAACATATAGCACAGGGATAGCAGAAATTCATACCTAATGTGCAAGGAACAAGGTACAGGAGAGCAGGTTGACCATGTCCATCCATTAGATACAAGCCTAAGTAAGTAAAGAACAAGCCTGCACTAATGCATCACCATGTTAAACAAGAAATTGAGAACAGTATCTGATACTGTTTCCTATAAATCCAAATAGAAGTCTAACTGGACAAGAATAAACATAACCAGAATTTGTAAAACCAATAAAAGTGTAGCAAACAAGTTATGGGCAATAAATCACTATAAACTATCCGTTCTTTCAGTGAAGGAACCACAGATAAGTTCATAAAAAACTTTATTAGCTCTACACTCATTTTGAGGGATTTGACCACTCTCTTTTGGAGTTCCGCTCCACTTACTAATTTTTAGTACTCTAATAGGTCTAAAGATCTTCCAGCTGATTAACTTACTAGAAGTTCAGCTTTATAGCACACATCCATATAAAGATGCTTCCTCCTTGGACTTGAAAGACTACATCTTAACTTTACCTAAAATATGTTGTATCTTGTAACATGAGCCTATGCTCCCATCTCTCTCCCGCTCTCTCTCTCTCTCTCTCTCTCTGTTGACTCAAGTTGCTTGGCTGTAGACTAATCAAAGTTTCTCTTCCTTGCAACACTCAACTGATCTTTGCAAGCACATTCACTACATGACATCCAAAACCCTGCAACAAATTCTCTTCCCTTGCTTGTAATTTAGTGTTAGAATAGGGTTGCCAAGAATAAATGAAGGGAATTCTTTTTTTTTTTTTGGCAGGGGAAAGAGAAGAGTATCCATGTTGCATTAAATGTAGTTGTTTTACAAAGATCATAGTGAAGGAAACAAAAGTCAATGCTACTAACCACATGCATAGCCAATGGCCAACCAAAGGAAGTATCCATTTCGACCAGTCTTCTTTTTGGCTTTATCAAATCTGCAGCTAAAAATCACACACACTGCTTACCAAATAAACAAAAGAACTTACCAGAGAAACAGGAGAACAGCTCAAAAAAACTAACCACTCTATAAAATAACTACGTTGCTGCAACAAAGGAATGAGAAGAAATAAAAACTTTTTACAATGAGAAAAATCTAACAAACATGCAAAGCCTAAGCCTAATCAATACTACTTGGTTATACATGTCTTCTTAAACAGCAAGTTATGTAAGGATTCGAGAACAGGTACTGGTTGAGAAACGTTGCAAAGTTAAATAAAATTTGACATTTTCTAGAAAATATTAGCCAAATGAAAACGCCAATGCCAGCACACTGGAAAGGCATCACAACATACTACTATTCATAAGACTGTATGAAAACAAAAAGCTACCTATGTGCAAAGGAAACAAGCAAACCGGGGAAGAGTATGTCCCCAAAGCCAATCATGTTATAACCACCCCAAGGATCACAAAATCGAGGAATTCTCAAGAGCATCGGGATTGATTCTCCACCAGCCTTGTCACCTTGAGCAACCTACAAAGTACAAACAAATAAATGACATCTAAAATTTGAAAAAGCTCGAGAAATTGATTGCTAAACCAAAACTATTAAGATAAACAATGACAAAACAGCCAAAAATACAGCAACAGTTTGGTTGGTATTCTCGACTAATAAACCTAGAATACTTCAAAACCCTGAAATTGTTAATGCAATAGTCACAGACACAAAGTAACCCCTCACATAATGGACGGTTTATCTTGAGCAAAATAACCAAGTTCTTGAATGATTCGAACATCTAAATTATCGTGAAGTGAAATCAACTAAGGAAAAGATGAAATCGTCAATTAAGTTTTACAAAAGAAAAGAAGAGTTTTATGTCATGCTTAAAAGTGAGTTCAAGGATCTATTAACTAAATGAATCCGTCAAACCAACCATCTATGAGATGTATTGAGGAAAAGAAAGCAGAATAAGTGGAATACAATCCAAGTAGCTCTAGAAAATTGCAACGTTGTCGGAATTGCATATGAATTAAAGAGCATCAACAATCCAAAAACCTCCTTTCAAAATTAATAGAACTAAAATAACTAATAGCCTAAACTAGAGGTGGCAAAATGGATTCAAATCCATTTATCCATCCATATAAACCAAGTTTAAATGGATTTGGATGACTAAAAAAAGCATGATGACTTTAAATGGATAACCATTTAAAACCAATTAAATTGATAGATTTACATGGATTATCCACCTGATCCATATAAATCCATTTAGCAAAATAGAATGCAATGGGAAGATGGACCCAGGACTCACAAACAACTTCTTCCTTCCAGAAAGCGTCATCATTGTGGGCCCACAAAACTGGAGAACATCATCGCTTTCACAAGAAAAAAGTGGAGCTAGAAACACATAGTCAACATATTGACAACTGGCCTCTGTAAGTTAGTTAAATTTGAGAAGAATCTTTTTTTGTTATTGTCTTGTACTTCCTTCAGTATATTTTCGTCTTTTTCTTTTTTGTAGATTTTTCCCTTTAGTTGCTTAATAATCACATGTTCTTTGCCTTCTACTAAAGGCCTGTTTGGAGTTACAATAACTTATTAAAAAGTAATTTTTCAATAGAGTTTTTAATAAAAATACTTATAAAGTATTTAAATGCTTTAAAATATATTATTTGGAGATATAGTTCAATAAATATTTATTGTATTGGATAATATGTAATTTAAAAATTTTTAAATGTATTTATCTCTTTATTTAGTTCATAATATAGGATAAAATGATTAAATTCAATGTTTTATTTTTAAATCACAAAAGCTATTATAAAAGTACCAAATTTAACCTTTTGCTTAAAAGTGTTTTTAACACAAAAAATTTTATTCCTAATTTTATGGGATGATATTCACCAAACGTTTTACTTTTAGCACCTAAAAATGCATTTACCAGAAGCACTGTAACTCTTATGGGGACAGCTTGCGCCTCTTATGGGGTGCAACCTGGCTCAACTCTGGATTAGTCAAGGCCCAAAAGTGACTATTGCATACTGAGGGATCAAACAAAAAAAAAGTTACCAAAATATTTAAATGGATTATAAATGGATAATTGGTTTTTATTGAAACCATTTATTAAATGGATCTAAATGGATTGGATAAATTTCATCTACCATCCGTTAAGTCAAAACCAATTATGAACCATTTATCCATATTGCCACCTCTAGCCTAAAACCTTCCCAGTAATCCTGCAGAAAAATCACCTCTTATACAACTTGCCAAATATGTTTACTGATCATTCAATAAAAGTTCCTAACAGAAGGAAATCAACAAATCACAAGTCAACCAAGACCCCTATGCCCAAAGTTACAAATCAGTTGGAACAGTTCTCGGGAAGAAGGGTTAAATATGAATTGAGTAGCCAATCAACTTTATAACCATGCCAAGTTTAAAAAAGTTAATGATGTAAGGTAAAACATATTAGAAAATTAATATGGACACTAGCACGAACATAACCTGCATTGATTTAATGTCAACATGAACATCTGAAAAGCTAATAAATCATCAAAGGCAATATGCTTATTACATATATTGTACCCATGCTGAACTTTTCAAATTTTGTTGGCCACATCCTCTCAATCACACTATCCACTACTTCATAAGAGATCAGTGGCAAGTCATTCAAATACTAACTTTTCATGTAGAAAAATTGGTTGTTGCGACTTCTGAAATTTGTTATGTCTCAAGTCATTCAATCAACCATATGCCCCCGCATTTCAAGATGATTTGAGTGCCCCAATCAATACTTTTGAAGGTTTTTCAATCCTGTCTCAAACGTGGGATGACCCTTATTCAAACGGGTATGATAAAAAATGGTGGGACAACTCCAACTTTAATTATGCAACAAAGTCAATAAATTTTTAACATCAATGTCAACAGTAACAACCATCATCCACGTCAGGTATGTCTCTTAAATGAATAATTGAATCACTAACTATTAACACATATCGATTTGATCAGTAGACAGAGATGAGCATTTGTAACGTGGTGGATCAAATATGTCTATTGACATCTAGAATGACGCAATTGGCTTCTTAAATATGTGAAGAATTGTCCTCATAAACCATTATCAACCTTTTTGTAAGATGAGAGTGCAATTACCCTGACAAGTGACGAGGGGCTATAAGAGTTTCAAGAAGAAGGATCTAAAGATGGAGTTGAAAAGGAAGTTGAGAATGAAGAAATAAAACCTCTATCTCAAATTGTTCAAGTGAAGCGAATCCAGTCAATAATTTTCAAGTGTGCTGACACCCTCCTCCAGTCTCTAATCACATTATCCTGATTCTTATTCTATAATTTCTATTAGTGCAATTGATTTTGTTATACCAGGAGTTTTTGAGTTTCATGACAAGAATAAATTAGGAGTTGAGATGGCTAAATGCCTTGAATTGGTAATTACTTCGTGATGGAGGAGTAAGTGAAGAATTAAGATTGTTGCTTACTTGTTTAGCGTCATCTACTAGTCAATGGAAGAAAGTAACTCGTGTGCTTAACGATCATTCTAACTTATGAAGGTTATCAGGATTATATAGATAATGAAACACTGAAACGAGTTTACAAAATTTTATCTTCCTTGAATAGACATGGTAATGTCTAACCAAAGACATTAAGAAAGACACTTATTGGGAGGCAATCCAATTTAATTTTAATTCACTTTTATTATTTTTATTTTAGGTTTCTAGTATTTTGTGTGTTTAATTTTTGTTTTGATGTTTTAGTGGGCAGAAGACTACTACCATGCATGCTGTGCCTACGCCTAACTAGCTGATCAGTTCTAAAGACATGTTTAGAAATTTCAAAAGACTATTGATTGACAAGCTGTGCCCACGCCTTCAAGTCACATGCTAGTGTGAAATGCCCCAACTTCATGATCAGAAGACTCTTTCCCTTACAGCGTGCCCACATCTTGTTGGCAGTGAACGGGGTAAAAAAAACAAAAAAAAAAAAGAAAAATTTTTCCCTTTTCTTTTCTTTCTCTCTTTCTCTCTTTCTTTCTCTCTTTCTTTCCTTCTTTCCCTCTTTTCTTTCACCCTTTCCTTTTCTTTCTTTCTTTCCTTTTTCTTCCCCAGCCATATGACATAGAATTTGGCGGCTTACTTTCATCACGTGGGATTCACCCCATCTCTTCCTCCTTTACCGTAGCCATGTAATGCCTCCTCCACGTTTAGAGAAGTGTTGCTATTCCTTTTATTTTATTTTTATTTTGTTATTTATTTTCTTACATTGGAGACAATGTAAGATTTAGGTGTGGAGGAGAGGTTTGGACTGCTAGCTAGGCACTAATTGTTCTTTTTTTTTCTTTTAACTAGTAGTTTATGTTGGTTAGGATGACTATATGCAATCAAGATGCGAGTATGAGTAGCAAATTTCTACTAGTTGAGCATTTTATCTTTCTTGCCAATGGATTTGAATGATGAATGTGTTGAATTTGATAAATTTTAACCATTTTGTGAGTTTGTTGAGCCTATTAATGAGTATTTCATCTATGTTTTGCTCTACTTTTGGTTTGTTGAGTGGTTGTCGCACATGATTGTGTCATTCTAGAACTTGCTTTGTTATACATGTTAAGATCGCATTTTGTTGAATTTGATGCATGAAAGTGACATGAGCACCTAGGATTTAACCCCATTTATCTTTCTTAAAGAACCCAGCCCTTACTTTGTTTACCATTAGTGAGACCATTTGAGCCTTTACCCTTTTTCTTTGCTTAATAACCATAATTTTTATCCCAAGACCTCTTGTTTTGACTTTTTTTTTTGAACCTTGTGTTGAAGGGACATCTAAATTTGGTAGCATGAAAATGGGTGTATTGTTGCAAGGCAATAGAGCAAGTGAGATAGTCCACAAGTGTTTGAATATGCTGAGAAATCATGAAAAGTAAAAAAAAAAAAGAAAAAAAGAAAAAGCACAGGCCAAAAAAAAGGAAGAAAAAAAGTTGAAAAAAGAATAAAAAGAGATGAAAAGTGAAAAAGAAAGAAATGGTGAGAGCATAGGTGTTGAAGTAGTAGAAGCAATTTGCTACAAAATAATTACACTTGTTGAAGTTGATAAAGGTGGGATGCTAAGCCTTGGAAGATCAAGTCTGAGGAGATTTTCATGTGAAAAATTCTTGACATTTCCTTGATATGTTTATAATTCAATTTACCTTTATATCATACCCTTTACCCCTAACCCCCATTACAACCTTATAAAAGTCCCTTCGATTCTTGTATTGAATTCACTATTGGTGGTGGAGATGTGATATATGAACAAACCTATAGTAATGTCACTTCATGATGTTGATTTGTGAGTTATATTATATCCTATTACATTATTGAGTGACGAGTGTGCATTTCAATCCTTTGTGAGGCTTATTGAATTTGGTGCATTCGGATTATGATGAAATTGTCAGAGGGGTAAGATGTTTGGGCTAGTATGATTTCCTGCAAAATTCTTGCTGTCTTGATTGTATTTCTAAGATTGGACATGCTTGAGAACAAGCATAATTCAGGTATGAGGGAAATTGATAGGTTGAATTTTTATTATAAAATTTATGATTATTTTCTCCTTGATTTAGCCAAATATTATATTAATTGATAGATTCTATTCATATTTGGTTAATGGTGCTAATTGTAGGAAAGTGAGCAAAAAGTGGTTAAAGGGGCAATTTTTCAGAAGATTTTGAACCGGTTTAATGTGGGTATGGTCAAGACCTACTATCAAGTTCGGAATTTGGCACGTGATCCCCAATTTCAAATTAAAGTTGCAAGAATCAAACTCTTGACTAAATGGATAATCTTCTACTTGTAAGGACTTGCAATTTTTAAACATTTTATTTAATTATCTAATTATTTGAATATTTAATTATTTATTTAAATTATCCATTTTTATCACTTTAAATCATCCACAATAGCATACTATTTACTTTTATCAACTTAAACATGAAAATTTCTTTAAAAGTGTTTCGCGTGACGCGTATGCTTTTATTTTTGCAAAAAGGGTGAAATAGCGTGTTTAAGTGTTGAATTGGTGAAAATGAACTGGGACTTATGTTCGTGAGTGTTAGTTTTGTTATTTAATTTTATTATTTATGCATGAATTTTATTTAAATTATACTTTTATCGCTTACGAGTCAAAATTTTTCAAAAAAAGTCACGCTGGTATGACTAATCGGAAATTTGGAGAATTAATTTTTGACTAGTAAGAATGGGTAATTGTAGTGCTAGAGGAACTACTTTGGAGGATTAGTACTTAAGTATAGCAAACAATAAGGAATTGGTAGTATATGTCAATATGACCCCACTAGTCAAAGTTGACTTTCTCACCTAACAAAAAACTACCTTTCTTCTTACCTTTTCACCACAAATCAAAAACTTCAACTCACTCAGTCTCTATCTACCTTGGCCGAAAATTGGAGCTCAAAAGGAGTAAGAAAAAGCTTCAACATTTGGCCCTAATCTTACTCAAAGATCCACACCCAACCCTCAAGACCTTTGGATATTGCTCTAACTAGAGGAAAGTTGCAATCTCGTGGTGGGTTTGGTGAATTGTTGGTGAAAAACCTTGGCTTTACCTAGGGTTCAAGAAACCTTCAAGAGGTAACAAATTTTACTCCCTTTGATCTTTTAATTTTTCAAAGATTAGTAATGGGTAGTGGTTGTTGCATGGATTTGGAAACCCCTACCCAAAAATCTAAGCTAGAGGGACTTGAAGAAAACCCTTGTTTCTTGCTTTATATCCTAGGTAGTGGCCTTGAGATGAACTTTTAGGTAGAGGACTTGAGGATTCTTGTTTGTTTGATTGTATTCTTGCGGATTATAGTTTGGTTGTTGGCTTGAAAGTTGGAAAGAAACTTGAAGGTGAAGGGGAAGGGGCTGCCGAAATTTTTTTGAGTTATTTCCTTGATTTAATTTTGAAATTTGATACTTAAATTATGTTTAAAATTGCTGGTATGAATGTCCATACTTAAGTGTATGGGTGGTTTGAATAAAAGTCTTGTGGTTTTAAAAGAGAAAAGGAGTTTTTCCAAGTGAAAAATGAGTTTCTAGATTTTCGGATTTCACTGACCAGTCTCAAAAAATGCTTATATCTTGGTGTAGAAAAATCTAATTGAGGTGCCGTCAGTGGCATTTGAAACTAGACTCATAGACCTTTGCTTTGTAAAAATGTCATATTTTTCCTCCATGTGTACTGCTGTCCGTGACTCCTCAAAGTAGGCTGTCGTGCTTGAATGTCCTGTTCTTCAGGAAAATGAATTTTGATTTGGATCGAATATTTGGCCTACTTGTGATTTGAATCTCTGAAAAGTGTCTTCTGGAATGTTGTAGTACTAAAAATCTATTTTCCAATAGTATAAAATTCTCCTACTAATTCGTTTTGAGTGAGCCGTAGCGAATCGGCAAAGTGGACTGACCTGTTTTACCTGATTGTCCGAGAGAAACTGTGTAGCTGCATCTTGTGTCTCAATTTCGTCCCTCTTGTGAAAGGAGTTTGGAAACAATGTCTTTTGATGATTTGAAACATTTTGAATCTAATTTCTAACGCCATAAACCATTCTCAATTTGGACCTGTGTAGAGTTAGATATGGTTTGATTTCAAAAACTGTGTCAAAGCTAGTAATTGGAAAATTGTTGAATAGGTTGTGAAATCCAGCCATCTTCAAATTGTTGTATCTTGCTGTTCAAAAATTTGAATTTAGTTCTGCTTGTTGTGGTTGAAACTTTACTTGAAACTCTTGCTGTGTTATAAATTTCAGAGGTTAATTCAATACCTGTGAATTTTGCCAAATTTTCAAACTTTGCCGAAAAACAAGAACTGGTTCTGCCCTGTCTTCATGAAACAGTAACTTTGAGTTGAAATTCTAATGATTTTTGGTTGGAATCTGGGAAAAATTTTTCAGGAAAGTTTTAGTATTTTGAATCTAGTTTCCAACAGTATAAGGTTTCCCATTTTTGGACTTGCCAAACTCGAGATATGATTTTCCAAATATTGTCGCGTAAAGCTGAAAATTGCTGGTTTCACATGAAATGAACTTTTAAGAACTCCCAACTTCCTTTTGAGATTGATAGTCCGTTTTAAACTTGATTTCATGGATGATACAAGTTTCCCTTGTGACTTTAAATCCTCATTTTTGAATCTCGAGTTTCGATGAATTAAAACTCTTTTAAGGCGTTGTTTAACTTTTAAGCAAGTACATTTTCTTTCTTGAATGTTAAGCGGTTTAGAGTATATGTGAGTGATGGTTGGTCGCTACTTCTTCAGGTGCTTAAGAGGGTTTCGAAAGGAATCCCGGTGCGGACAACTAAAGGGATTTATTTACTCACTTGCTTTTGAATTGGTGAATGTCAAGTACATGAATTGTTTCTTGTTAATTAAGTGATTTCGAGACGAGTGTGTATTTTATCGCACTCGTTCTCTTTTACATGACTGGACAATTGACTTGTGTGAACGTGATTTGACAATTGAATTACGTGAACTTGGCAAATTGTACTTGTACACCTGAGGACACCCAAAACTCATTGGCTAACTTTGCGACTCGAGCTGATATGGGTTTGGTCGAGAAGCCTAGTGAACCATGAGAAAATTATAAGTTTGACTTTTTGAGATCTTGTTTGGCATACTCGAGTAGTATTGCCCTCCTAGTGACTGTTTGGTTACAAATCCGAGAGGATGAAAAGATGGATGGAGGAAGTAAGCGGGGTTTCTACGGACTTGCTACCTACCCAGTTGACGGAATGTCACCATGTGGAGGTATTGGATCAAGCCTTGGCAAAGTAATGGGAATTTAGCTTCTGAGAGCTCCCGTATCCTTATTGATTGTGCTTTACTGTTATTTGTGAATTACATGAACTTTCTAACTATATTTCTTGTACAAGTGTTATTGTTACTTGAACTTATTTATTATATGTTTTTCTTAGCCTCACTGATCGCTAAACTCACCCCCGTAGTTTGTTTTCCTTAACAGGAGCTCGGAATGGAAAGATTTTGGAGAAGCTAACTTGATTACCTTTTGATCAGAATTTGAATGTAAATGGTTTAGTCAACTTTGGATTGTTGTATTTTTGGAAAAATTTGATATATCTTTCGGAAATTTTGTGATGTAAGACTTGAATGATTATTTAAGAAAGCGACTTTTCTTTATATTGACTTTTATTACTGGTTGTTAACTTTAAGTTTAAATTTGACTCGTATTGAGCCTTGGCGAGAGTTAGGCAGGCGGCCCGCCGAAACCCTAGAGTTGGTCCTAAGGAGAAGTGGGGCCGTCACACTACTTCTATTAGAAATACAAGTTTATCTATCATCTAGGACCTTTTGAAAAAGATTGGTTAATTTTATTAGGATGTAGAGTTTGTTAGTAAAGTAGTTTTAGAAGAGATAGGAAACGAAGTAACAAACATCATCCCTGTTATTCTTTTCTTTCGTGAAAAAGCCAGATTCATGCGAGACTATTTGCTTTTCTCGTAAGAAAAAGAAGAGAAACATTTTCTTTTTCTTTTCTCCTGAATCTTCATTTAATAATTGAAGAATGGTTGTGGCATTTACTTCGACTATTTTGAACGCGATTTGTCATTGGAGATGAGCTAAACTTGTTATTCTAGTCAAGAAACAACGGAGGATTTGGTTCATCTAAAATTATGAGATCATATTGATTATATTTATTCGTATATTTTACTGGTATTCATATGTTCAATGATTTAATTTCTTATGATTATTATTTTATTTGAATATCAAGAGCGTCCGATATTTAATTCAATCTAATAGCCTAAAACTAATTAGAACAGTTAAATTCGTAATTGTTTAATTATTTTAAATTAGTAGTGATTAGCATGATTGGATTTGTGTCAGGGAACATATGAACTAACTTAAAATAACTTTCAGAGCGTGTTATTTGGGTTAAAGCAGGACTTCTCTAATTCTTAAGGCAATTGAGAAATTGAACTTTAAGGTTGTACCTAAATTATTTCTTGTTAGGGTAATGGTTGATCATACCTTAATCACAATACAGTAAAGAAGGACATGATTGTCCATCGTTTGTTTGGCAGTTATAATTTGTTTATCACTGAGTAAATGAATTATCATTGTATCGATGAATCAATTGAGTGAACCATTTCTGAAATTATTTCTTGGGTAGAGTTTTGTCTGTTATTACTCCAATTTTAATAAATTGTTATTTAGTTTTTATTTATTATTTATTTTTTCTGAGTTATTTAATTATCCCAAATTTTATAAACATTCCCCTTATTGTGTGCTCTTGAAGGAATGAATTATCCCAAATTTCTATGGATTCGACCTTATTCACCACTATATGCAAAATTTGTATTTTATTTGAGTAGATATTTATTATTATATAGGTTTGACACCTGTCACTTGAGCCGTTTATATGCTTTTGAAAGAAACTAAAATTATGGCCATTGCACTAGCCATTGGTGCAAACCGAAGCTTCAAGTTGTTGCTGCTGCACTTTTTGCACTTTTCCTAATTGCACTTACACCTGCTAGAATTTACTACTCTCTCTGTTTCTTTGAAAGTGTCATACTTTCTTTTTTTGGCTATCCCAAAATATTGGTCATGTTTGACATTTATAACTATTTTATACTCTGAAATTTTCCTTATGCCTTTCATGATGCATAAAAAAATGTGATGTGATTGTTTTCTATTTTTTACTTTGACCAGTACATGATTAAGCGAAAAAATATAATAAAAGGAAAAACTTTTGATGAAGTATACTATGCATAAAAAACACATATTTCCAAACATGACTAAATATATGGGACAGAGGGAGTAATTGTTTGTCTTTTAATATTTTTATATTTTTTACTAATACAAGTTGTGAATAAGCAAAAAAGGCATATGTGGAACAAAAATATCATCTCACTCCTCAAAATACTTTTTTAATGCTCTTTTCTCTGACATGGGATGATCATGTTACTACAATTATAAGTTCAGGGAGGTTTATGTCATTGTCAAAACCTTAGAGGAGGTCAATGAAATTGTTAGAAACCTCATGTAAGATTTCTGAAATTATCCTTTTATTCTTTTGTCTTTTTTTTCTCTGAAAAGATAAGTGATTTTATAGATAATCAAAACCTTTACAATTTCAAGTAATGACTTGAGGGAACTTTACAATCAGTGCAAACTAACATTGAGGAATCCAAAATTCCTGATCTTCAATGAAGTCTAGCACATGAACGCTAATCCTATGATTAATATGGTTAAGATTCCTATTAACTAAACAAAGACTTTAGGCTATGTATATCCTCCATCAGTGCAGCCATTCGCATATCTTGAGATTTCCTCTTCTAGATGAGATTGAGCGTTTGTTTATTCTGAATTTGAACTTCAATCTTTTCCAATTTCTGTACTACAGCTTTACTCATCAGAAGTTTGATAGCTGTTAGCTCATCCATTAGCTTGTGACCAGAGCTTCTTTCCTGTAAAGTCCATCCTCTCATCAGGTTTTGGTTGTCCTTAGAGACAGTGACACCAATCCCAAGTTGAGGACTGTCTTTACTTTTTTCTGTTGCAAACCTTATTCTCAGTATGTCTTCTACCTCTTCCTATTGCTGAGGGGATCCCATCTGGTTTCCTGTTTTTCTGTGCTCATCCTTGAAGTTTTTATCAACGCTTCTTCATACTCCAACCATTCCTCCTGAGCTATCTACATTGCTCTCATTGGGGGTTACTGCTTCCCATTGAATTCCTTCTCGTTTTTGCTTTTCCTGATTTGCCAAAGGATGTTAGCAGTTAGAGAGATATGTTTGTTACCTTCTCTTCTTGTATTAGCCTCCATCACAATAGACCACCACCTGCTGAAACAGCCTTTCTGATTTAGAATTCCTTCCCATTGGATAGGCGTCATTCTCCACACTAGTTTAACATGATTGCAGTTGAGCAATGCATGTTCTATTTCTCACTTTCTCACTACACACTCTGCATGTTGGATCCTCTTGTTTGGTTCTGTCGTGGATGAGTTATCTTACTGGTAAAGCCTGGTTTCAAGCATTTCCATATGAAAATCTTCACTTTCTGCTTGATGTTCAGTTTCCATAGGTGCTTCCAACTTCTCTAACTTTGCTTGCTCCAGCTTGTGCTAATTATCTCCCTAACTTCCTACTCGTGTTCCTTCTATCCTTCAGTTTGTACCCTATAAGCTGAGCTAACTGAGTAATTTCCATTTGTACTATGAATCTAGAAGTTGATGTCCTCTCTGTTTACTAAGCTATGGGGATGCTTAGTATTCTTTCTACCTCCATAGAGTTGAAGTTTCTGAATATTAGATGCTTATTCCATCTTTCTGGATTATCAGATCTTCTATCTTTACCAGGTTGCATCCTTATGGCTTCTGTGGGGCTACCTTTCCTTGGTGTTTATCTAGCATCCAGTTATCCTCCCATATGTAGGTGCTCTTTCCATTGCTAATCTTTTTTTTTGGTCCCTTTCTCTATCAATTGCCTTGCCCCCATCAATCCTTTCCATATCCAGGATGCATTCCCAACTACTTGGCACTTGAGAAGCGATTCCTTTGGATGTATCTATCTTTGAGTACTCTGCTAACTAGCAGGTTTGGTTGTGTGAGTAGTCTCCAAACTTGCTTTCCCAGTAGAGCTGTGTTGAATTGCCTCCAAATCCTTGAATCCCAATCCTCCAGCTTTCCTGTCCAGTGAGATTTTACTCCAAGATCTCCAATGCATTTTATTCTTTCCATTTGCCTCACCCCACCAATAGTTTGCCATAATGGAATTAATCTCTTTGCATAGGTTTTTAGGCAGCTTGAAGCATGACATCGTGTATGTTGGCATTGCCAGTGCCATAGACTTGAGCATAACCTCTTTACCTGCAGCACTTAACAATTTATTTTTCCACCTCGTTAGTCACTGCTAGATGCTGTCTTTAATATACCCAAAGAGTTGTTGTTTGGATCTTGTGACCACCATTGGGAGTCCCAAATATTTGCCTTGGTTAACCATTTGAATATTTCCAAGTGCTTGACTGATTTCCACCTTGGCCTCCTGCTCCAAATTGTTGCTGAAGATGACTGAGGATTTTTCTAAGTTGAGCAGCTGGCCAGTATCTCTTTCATACACTTTAAGTATTCTTTTGAGCTCTGATGCATTCTGGAATCAGCTTTACAAAATATCAAAGAATCATCTGCAAAAACAAGCATGTTAGTTTAGGCCCTTGCCTACTAATTTTCATGCCAACAACTTTTTGTTCAGTTGTTGCTTTCTGGAGGAGATTGGAGAAGCCATCTGAGCATAAAAGAAATAGATAGGGTGACAGTGGGTCACCCTGCCTAATTCCCTTCAGTGGTATCACGTATTCCTTGACCTCTCCATTGACTATGAATGAGTAAGAAGTTGTTGATAGGCATTCCATGATCCATCTCCTCCATTTGTCATTGAATCCCATCTTCTGCATCACAGCTTCCAGGAACCCTTCATTCCACCCTGTCATAAGCTTTTGACATGTCTAATTTCACAGCCATAAAACCATCTTTCCCTAGTCTTTTGTTTTTGAAATGGTGTAAAAACTCATGAGAAATCATGATATTGTCTAGAATTTGTCTCCCAGGGATAAAGGCAGACCGGTTTTTACTGATGCAGGAGTGAAGAACTGGTTTCAACCTATTAGCTAGGATCTTTGCTATTATTTTATACACTGTCGTGCACAAGCTAATGAGCCTGTAATGCTTAAGAGATATGGGAATGACTTTGGGGATGAGAGAAATGATAGTGTGATTTACTGACTTGATGAGATGACTTGTGTGGAAAAAGGTTTGAATAGAACCAACCAGATCCTTTTTAACTATGTGCCAAAATTTCTGGAAGAAGATGGGAGGCATTCCATCTACACCTGGGGCTTTATCAGGATTCATAGAGAAAAGAGCAGATCTGATTTCCTCTTCATCCATAGGTTTAGTTAGACTATCATTCATACTACCTGAGATCGTGTGTGGTATACTATTCAGGACCTCCTCCATATCCCTTGCATCTGATGTTGTGAAGAGATTCCTGTAGTAATTAGCAATTTCAGAACTAAGCTCCTCTTCACTTTTAGTCCAAGTACCATCCTCTCGCTGTATGTCCAACAATCTATTCCTTTTCCTTCTCCCCTTCACACTGGCATGGAAAAATCTGGTGTTCTTGTCACCTTCCTTTAGCCACTGAATCCTTGCTTTCTGGCTCCAGTAAATCTCCTCTTCTCTGTAGGCCTCCTTCAGTCTCTTCTTTAGACAGTTCCTCTTATCCCTCTTGCAGTTGTTTCTTGAGTATTTTGATATTCTCTTTAGAATTGCCTTGTATCTTATTCTTCCACTTCAATAGTGTTACCCTACACCTTTTCACTTTCTTTATGACTTTGAACATACATGAGCCTTCATCTCCTTGCTCCCAAGCCTATTTAACAATGTCATTGATTTCTTCTCTTTGGAGCCACCTTTTATCAAAATAGAACCTTTTTTTCCTCCTGATTTGACCTGGCTTGGTATAAAAAATCATGCTGCGATCTGATGCAAAAGTATCCTGATGCTTACAAGTGAACTTCTTAAAAGTTTGAAACCAAGGGTAGCTACACAATCCTCTATCCAGTCTTTGTTTTATTTCCCCAACTCCCTCCCAATTATTGCATCAGGTCCAGGGATGCCCCTCAAAGCCAACATCCATCATCTGATTATCGTTAATGAAGTCCTTAACTGCCTTGAAACTTCCCTTCCTCCCTCCAGTTGCCATCCCATTTCTCTTCATTCGATACAATATCATTGAAATCACTTACCATTAACCATCTGTCCCCTCACAAAACTTTCCTAGCCTGAATAACACTCCATTGCTGTTTCCTGACTTGGTCCTCACTGCTGTCATAGACACCTATAAACCACCAATCACATCTACTTCCTTATCCTCGATCTGAGCTTCAATTGTGAAAGCAGTCTTAAGCACTTGTTTTATCCTAATCTCTTCTTTCCATAAGTAATGCCATCCTCCTACCTTGTTCATAGCATCCACAATGACAATTTCATCAAAATTTAGGATATTTTTCACTTTTTTAGGTACCTACTTCTATTTTTGGTTTCACATAAGAACACTATATCTAGAGAGGAGAGGTTGTTTCACATCTCTCAATTGGGGAATTGTCAAGGGGTTCCCCACTCCTTAACAATTCCACACCAGGAACTCTCATTTAACCATTGGGGTCCATAAAGGGTTGGACCCCTTTCCCTCCTCTACAGAATTTGATGAGTTACACTCCACGTCCACCTTGTTTCTCTTCCCTTCCTGCAAATTTTCCTCATCTATATCCATATCAAGTTCCCCCTGAGTCCCTTTCCTTTTGCCATATTTCCTTTCCTTCATAGTATTATTGTTCAATTCTTTCAGTGGTTGCCTGTGTTTCTTTGGGGATCTCAGAACTCTCAGGATTCATCTGGCCTGTTTAATGAGAGCCTCTTTAACCTTAGGCCCTCCTACTGTTTCCATATTCATAGGTTCCAGTGCTGGTGTGCCCTCTTCATTTCCTTCAGACCATGGCATTTGGACTATCAAGTTACCTTGCTCCTCCTCCATCATCAGGATTTCAGAACCTGTTTCTACAGTGCCTTTCCCTCCTGATTGCACTAGTCCCTCATTTGTGCTTATTCCCTTGGGAGCAGTATCCACACCTCTTTGTTCCCCAACATCCTGCATTTTACCTAACTCAAAACTAGCATTCCTAACAAGATCATTATGCTTATCTGAGTGTAGGCTCAAGTCCTCACTACTGCCACTTCCCTAGGCTTCCTGGTCACTACCTCCTCTTATCAAACATCCCAATCTCAGTATCAGTCTTTTTGGTTTAACCATCTCCTTTAATTATTTGTGCTTCCAATCGCTTTCTTCTAATCTTCTGGTCTCCTTTGCTCCCTTCCATTCACCGTTCCTGGAGTCTCCAATGGTGTTTTTGAAGGTTAAACACCATACCAACTGTTTTCTCTGCAGGTCCTCACATTGCTAGCTCTCAGCCACAGACCAAACTGATTATCTATTTTCCCCACCCCCTTGTTCCTTGCTTCTTACAACTCCTTTCACTATGGCTTTATGATACCACAGTTTTAGCAAAAGTCTGGGCACCTCTCATACTTAAAGCCTTGCCCATTTGGGTTAGTTCCCCAAACCTTGACGATTGTTCCTCTCAGCCAGTGGTTGGGAGATATCTGCCACCCACAAGAAGTTTCAAATGTCTTCCTTCCTTACCCCGAGTCTGAGGAAACAATCACCTCTCTTACCGTGTGAAAATTTGCACCTAACTTTTTTTCCAGCTTCCTTAGACATCCAATGTACCGACAAATACCCATACCTGTATCCATAAGGGTGCTAACCTAAAAGCCTTGTCATCCTCCTCTATACCTTCATACCATTTACTTAGCACCAGCACTTGGTTGCCAATTATCCAAGGGTCCTCCAAACAGAACCCTTTGTCCTATCACTCTCTGACAGTAAGATGAATTGGAACAAGTTAGGTCCTAGCTCCACCACTTGCAGCTCTCTTGGGTAGCTCCATGCTGCTATCACGAAATACTTAATCCTAGTGTAATTTGTCACTTCTCACCCATTACCTTACCAATCAAGCTATTTTTGCACTCTTTGACCCCTCCAACTATTTCCTCACTTTCAAGACTTGTCATTTGGAGCTCTGCACTAGAGAGGTCAAAATTTTGTAAAATTTCTGCCAGTTCGTCCGCCATGAGGAAAGCAAGTCCAGATGGTATACCACACACCACTTTTTGAGTCTGAAGAATCTACTTACGCTGTATCCCAAAAGGAATGGATCTACTCTAAACTACCAAGTAAGAGCTAAACTAGGAATAAGAGAGCCCTGACAGACAAAGATTACAGCTTGGGAAAGTAGATTATGGTTGAGAAATTACCTGCTGCAGCTCGTTTGGGTGTCCATAAGGTCTGGTTGCCCGTAATGCAGATCAGCACTCTGAATGGTTCTCTTATACTCCTTCGACGTTATGACGCTTCAGCTTCACCTGCCTCTTTCCTTTTTTTTTCCTTTTTTTTACGGGGATTGTCAGACTATATTTCCAACCCCAGGGACCATTAGTAGTGGGGGATGAAAAGAATACACTTTGTCGTTGAAATTCCGGCAGTCTTTAATTAACTACTCTCATTAAAGGAGCTCGGAAAGATAAGAGTTTGAAGAAATAAGTGCACCAATGGTTGAGTTCCTTGAATGTAAGCCTAACTTTTCAAACTTGTCGGAAGCTCCACCAGGGGGAGAGAGAACTCTCTTTTTAGAGAGAGAAATGCCCCTACTAGAGAAAGGTTTTTATTCTTTTGTCAAAATTGCCTAAAAGTCTTTAATGATATGTCATTTATAAAAAAGGAAAAAAAAGAGATGCGTAGCTTGATTTGGGTTATAGCTTTTTGTGGACTGCATTTTCATCTTCCACTGCGCCAAACAAGTATAATCCAAGTCAAACTCACAAAACATATCAGCAAATCCATGGAGCCTCCCCTTCACTCCATTAGATCCATGCATCGCACCATATTTAACCGTATCTTTGCTGTTATTTACTCTATTGCTCTTCTGTTACTACTATTTCATCATGCCCTCAGTCTCTTCTCCTCCACTTCCATACTCTCTTTCTTCATATCCATTTCCATGTTCATCTCTGATCTTCTTCTAGCTTTCATGTGGCCCACGGGTCAGGGATTTCGAATATGTCCCGTTACTCGCGAAGTTTTCCCAGAAAACCTTGAAAAAACTGTAGACAAGAAGGATTTTCCGGATTTAGACATCTTTATATGCACTGCTGATCCTTATAAAGAACCACCTGTTAATGTTGTTAACACAGCTTTGTCAGTTTTGGCTTATGATTATCCGACAAAGAAGCTTTCGGTTTATGTTTCTGATGATGGAGGCTCAGAGCTAACTCTCTTTGCTTTCATGGAAGCTGCTAAATTTGGAACCCATTGGTAACCTTTTTGCAGGGAGAACAAGGTCCTGGACAGGTGTCCTGAGGCATATTTTAGATCAAAGCATACCCTCAACTCTGAAACTGACAAAATTAAGGTAAACTTTTTCAACTTGACTTTCTAATTTCCACTAGTATCATCTTCTTTTTTTTTTGGCCTTAAATTTTTTGTCATTTTACTGAATTTAAAAGATTTTTCCTTTCCTTTTGATTTATTTTTTTTGGGCAAAGCCCCGGTGGTTTGGAAACCTATAAAGTACGCCCCTTAGTTCTTTTGACTTAATTAAAACTGTTAATTTGGCCATAAGAATTAACAACCAAAAAGTGAAAAGAAAATTGGTTGCAATGGTGTGCTAGTCAGTTTTGTATCTTTTATTGATAACCCTACATCTACACGAACAAGATGAGATGGATGTATAGCTGTTTGGGAAGGTTGTGTTGAGTTGAGTGAGAGAAACTATAATTAAGAAATTCTAAATTTTATATATATACATATATAGTTGTTTCTTTTATGTGTGCCTTTGTTATTGAGTTTTAGTATTAGAATAAGAACCTGAAAAAAAAGCCCTCCATGCCTCTTTTATCAGAGACTGATCAGGTGGTAGGGATCAAGATAGAAAGCATTGTCCCCACCAAAAAAGAAAATGGTGCACAGAGATAGTCATTGACCATCCACGCTTGTGAGGTATTAATTGGACTTATATACAGGTAATAGTCTTTCAGTGTAGCCTAAGCCCAAATAAACAAATAACAAAAAAAAAATAGTAATAATGTTTGTTTTTGAGTGAGAAGAAACTAGAAATAAATGTATCACAATCTGGTGAATAGAAATCAACATTTCATCTGTTTTCTAGAAATCTTTCTTCCTCCTTACCCTCTATGTTAAGTGACCATCCTCAGGCGCCTAAAACACTAACTATTTAATCATTTTTCAATTGTTAGTCTAATAGAATAAATAAATAAACCGATTTACTTAATATATAAGATGTACTAATTCGTATGGAGTAGTCCCAGTTTATTCTTAACCTATTCTTGATGAAGTCTATCTGTTATGTTTCAAATTCTTAAAAAAAAAAAAAAAAGAACCCCATTCATGATGAGACAAACCATCTGTGTCAGTGGTCTAAACAAAGTGGCCTAGCTTGAAAAGGACTTGCAGCTATAAATATTACTGGAAGATGTGATAATGATTCATTTGGACCAATATGAAGATGCCAAAAGATGATAGTCATAGGGTTTTGGCTACGGTGGAAAGTGAACAGTTCTGCTCACTGTGGGCAGAACCAATATAAGAAGGTCAATAGTGCTTGGTAGGGCCGGGTAGAGGGAGACTGCCTAAAGCTGTGCTATGAACAGAAAAGGCCAGTTGCTTGTGGGACCACACAATAAGAACGCAATTCATGTGTTGGGTAAAAAAACAACTTTTGATATTACAGGGAAAGCTTTTTACAAATTTGGTCATCATAAAATGGCCCAATAATTGGAGAAAAATAATGACTCATAAGTATTGTAGAAAGATAAGTTAATTAAGTGAAATGTAAAGATAAATGGAAGAATTGGAAATTTAGATGTGATTACATTATATGGCAATTAACGAAAGCGGTAAATGTTAGTATTATGAACAAAAATGTGATTAGAAATTGGATGAAAATTAAATTGTTGGATATGTGCATGTAGGAGTTGAAGTCCCCCGTATTGTTTAAACATGAGTAATAATGTTTTATTGTAATAAAAATTAAAACATATTACATTAGTAAATAAATTTTTATCCAAATAAAAAGAAAAAGAAAAGAACCAAAGAAAATTTGTACCATGATACAAATGATGATTGTGACAAGTGTCAGCTAATGAAATATTACTAGATTTAAAAAAAGATTTAGGTATTAACATGAGAATCGGTTAGGCAGCAATTAAAAAGTTTGCTTGAATTTTCAAAATAAGGAGAAAGAAAGAGAGGGACAAAAAAAGTGAAAGAAAGTTAACGGATTCACTTAAGGATTAATATTCTATATATTGATAGTGTATGTATTATCAGTTTTGAGTGAATGACAATTATGCAATTTTTAAATTTGAAATCTAATGACAACTATGAACTTAAATTATGTTAGTAATTAGCCAATTGAAATGAATTATCAAATAACTAATCACCATATCATATATATCCTTTACAAAAACTAATTTTGATTACTTGCACACACCTAGAACATGTCTTATGCACTAATAATATTAAGTACCAATCATTCATTAACTTTTCTTTTCCTTTACTTACAATTGATCGTGGTTGGGGGATTGTATCACATATTTCATGAATTTTCACAAAAAAAATTTATCTACACAAATTGTGCCATCAATCAAGTTTAGCATAAGTCAATTTGTTTCATGTACTTAGAAGGCATTTGTAAGTTGGTTCCTCAAGGAATGAGTTTCAAAATTATTCATAGTGATACTTATCGTTTGATTAAAGTTAATACTTAATTAGAATGACTTGATGGATATCATAGGCTCATTTTGTGATTGACCATTATTTTAATAGGGAATCAATATTTACTCACCAATGTAATTGATATTTTTAATTAAAAATAAAAAGTTAAATTTAGAAAAAAATAGAAAAAAATAAACAAACCTATTTACGGCAAACAAGTTTTTGACCAAGTTTGTCTGCTACAAGTTTTTAAAAAACTTTTGTTCTAGTAACCTCAAAAAATTTCTAAATTTTTAAACTGTATACTTCAAAATATTAAAAAATTTATACAATTCAAAAAATTTTCCTACAACTTCTACATAAGATACAGTAAAGTTTTAAACAAACATAAAAAAACCTCATTTGCCAAACTATATACATAAGTTTTTAAACTATATATTTTAAAATATTAAAAAATTTACACATTTTGAAAATTTTTCTACAATTTCTACAATAAGATACAGTAAAATTTTAAACAAATACTCAAAAAACTCATTTGTCAAACGGAGCATATATTTTTAGTTATAAAACACTCTATGGGTTTCAATAAAAAAAAATATCCATTACTATTGACTTATAAATAATAATGATAGTAATAATGATCACAAAAAGTTAATTTAATTTGCATGGTTCAACAATCGATGATGATTAATTTATCAATTGAGTCTAATGTACATTTACATTTATTGTTGTCCTTTAAAAAGCCCCACATTTTTTATTTTTCTGCTGCACAAGTCACTTACTACAGCCGGTTGCCTCAACTTAGTTGGACCCACAAGGCTTGGACAATACTTCCACATTGAGTTGTTGTGATTGTAGTGGCTCTGCCCACGGTGGGAAGTTCATCCCACTTTCCACCATAGAAGCAACCCATAGTCATAGTTCCACAATTCCAATTTTGATTTTCGCTTTGTTGGTCAACAAAAAGGATTGTGATTTACCAACCACTTTATCACACTTTAACTGATCAAATGTTGTATTCTGATTAATCAGCAGTGTATTTTTAATTTCTTTTTGAAATGGATATTTCCGTTCTGTTTTCATGGACATTGTTTTCTGGCCACCTCCCTTGTAAACCGACTCAATTGGTAGCCAAAAGACTTAAAACAGAATGGTTATTTTCAATCTAGGGTAAGGCTACATTTTGTTTTCTTAAGGGGTATGCGTATATGATTTTGTTGAAAGGTAGTTCAAACATTTTTCTCAAATATTAGGTCCAATTCGATAGAAGTTACCACAAAATAGAAAAAGTTAAAAATTATTATTACGAATTAGAGTTTGATGGACAATGTTTTTATGATATTTAGGGATTAATTTCAGTTAGTAATAATGTTAAATGAACTGACTTATTTATTTTTCTTTAACTGATCTCCATTATCTTCCAGATAATGTACGAGCAGATGAAGAAAAGAATAGAAAATGTGGTCGACAGTGGAAAGGTTTCTGAATACATTACAATTGAGGAAGAGCATGAAGCTTTTAGCAAATGGAATAAAGAATTCACTCGTCAGGATCATCCTGCAGTGATTCAGGTTTGCAATTCTTCCTGCTAATTTTTATCATGAACCAAGTAGAAAAATTTAACATCATCAACATTTATTTTTCTTAGATAGAACTGCATTTATGATCCTTTCTATTGTTGATGTCACAATATCTTTATCAAGAGTCTCAATTTTGTTTTTGGATGAACTCCACTTTTTATCCTGAACTTATACCACTTTTTCACTCTGCACATTAAACTTTAATTTTGGACATTTATAACCTAAATTCTTAATTTTAGTCACTTTGCCACACTAAACACTTAAGTTTGTTCTATTTAAGTTCAACCGATGACAAAATTAGCAAAATTAACAAGATAAAGAATAGTTTAAATTAATAACAATGTATCATTTTATCCCATCTCTAAACTGGTGGATCCCTTTGACCATTTTCAACATATAGTGATCGATTTTATGGTCCTGATCACTAATATTATTAGCAAAATTAACAAGATTAAGGATTGTGTAAATTAATGACAATGTATCGTTTTATTCTATCTCTAATCTCTTGTCTCCTTTTGACCATTTTCAATATATAGTGATTGATTTTTATGGTCCCAATCATTAATTTTATTAGCAAAATTAATGAGATAAAGAATGGTGCAAATTAATAACAAAGTATTGTTTTGTTCTAACTGCAATACCTTGGCTCCTTTTGATTACTTCCAATGTATTATCATTGATTTTTTGGGTCCTCTATGTCTCTAATTTTGCTACATTGTTATTTATTGGACTTAAATGTGATAAATTTGATAGTTTATGATGGAAAATTTCTAAAATTGAAAATTTATGATGCAACGTGTCCAAAATTGAAGTTTACAATGCAAAGTACTATAAATTTAGGGACAATGCAGAGTTAGTGAACTTTGACACATTAGTCCCCTAGGTTTACTGGATATACCTGTTCAATATGTGGGGAAATTTCTTCGAATGGTATGATATTACAAATATAAGGGATCAGATGTATATCATGTAATGCACCTTTATATATATATATATATGCTGGAGCAAATGGAGACATGGCTAGATTCATAGGATTCAAACTAGAACTAGTTGAATCAGAGGTACAAATTGCACTACAAGCATGTAGAAGAACTCCCCCAAGCATCTCAGAGTTGAAATATAAGAATCTAATACTGGTCCAGACTATCGGGCCAAAAAACCGCAATATGCATTTTTACAAAATACATAGTCACAAACAAAATTTTGAGCTCATGCAAGAAATTTTTTTAACTTTCATTTTTTATTCTTACAATGTAAAGCCTCAAAAAAAAAAAAAAAGATGCCATGATCAATACTTCACATGACTATGATGAATTGATGATATTTGAAAAGTAACAGTTTTGTTATTTCATTTTTAGATTTACATGAATTTGAACAGGTTTTGCTTGAAAGCTGCAAGAATAAAGATGTAACAGGCTACCCAATGCCAAATCTCATATATGTGTCTAGAGAGAAAAGCAGGACTTCTCCACATCATTTTAAAGCTGGAGCCCTTAATACACTGGTAAGTTAAGTAATTGATAAATTTACCTTTTCTTTTCTTCCATAAGATTGCAATTTATATAGAATGGTGAAATTAATGTAAACAGATTAAACTTAAAACATTATTAGTTACCGTAAAATAGTGGGATAAATACTACTATAAATTTAGATTAAATTGACTAATTAATGTTTATACAATTCACAAATAGTAGGATAAATACTAACATAGAGTTAGACTGAACTCATTCAACCTTGGAGTAGTTAGCCACCAAAAAAGTTTTAAATCTCTACTTGGATGTAGGTCAAGAAATCAAATTCCATTGCCTGCATTCTAAAAAATCCAGGCTTTCCTGGATATATTGTATTTAGGCAAATAGTAACCTAAAGTTAGGCTAAACTCACGTGAAACTTGAACTTAAGATTGAAAAAGTTAGACTAAATTCATGTGAAACTTGAACTCAAGACCTCAAATTCATATGCTAGGTTTGAATGGCTCAATCATACTAGTAAACATTGTGTGAATCATCGTTAAGCTACTTATAATTTTTCATTTTTTTACCATGGTGTACTTGTTTTGACTTTGCGGATTGTGTGACCTCAAATTTTCATTTTAACCTCTTCAAATTTAAATTCTCTTTTTTTCCCCCTTGATCTGTTCTTTAGCTTCGTGTATCAGCTGTTATGACAAATGGTCCTATAATTCTAATCCAAGACTGCGACATGATCTCAAATGACCCCAGAACACCATATAATGTGCTATGCTACTTCATGGATACTTCAATTAGGCCAAAATTGGCCTATGTTCAATTTCCTCAATGTTTCAATGGCCTAAACAAGAATGACATCTATTCATCCGAGATGAAACGTTGGTTTCACATCAACCCAAAGGGGATGGATGGATTATTAGGCCCTGATAATATGGGGTCTGGATGCTTTTTCATGAGAAGAGCTTTCTTTGGCGGTCCATCAATGTCATTATTTGTACAGCCAGAATTGCCCCAGATGAGCCCTGATCATGAAGTCAATAGTTCTATTAAGTCTAAGCATATTTTGGAGCTGGCTGATCGTTTGGCAGGTTGCAATTATGAGAAAGGGACTAATTGGGGTTCTAAGGTAATCTTCAATAGTTTATTGTAGTCAGATAATTATTTGCATTCCATACTAGCATACTTACTATGGGTAATTAAGAAAAATGAATTAAACTGGTGTCAAAAGTTGCTTGAACTATCAAAAAATGTCTTTTTATCTCCAATTTTAGATTGTATGTTAGCAGACAGTGAATAAGTGGTTAAATTTCAATTTTGTCTGTTGTAAAGGCTTATTCATAGAATCAATAATCATACAACACACATTTCTTTTAGTTTCATTTTTTTTTGTTAAGTAAGCTCTAGAGTTTACAATTAATCATGGGTGTTCTATGTCGACTGTAGAAAACGATTTTTCCAAAAAATCTCTTATTATTCAGAAATCATGGTTACAATAATCGTAAGCATCTTTTATAGAAACTAGCTTGAACTAAATTGAAAAGAAGGCAAAAGTTGAAATGCAAAAATTAGTGTGTTCTACAAACTTACAGATTTTTAAAAAAGTTGGAAGCGTCTAATTTTCTCCAATGTTTCCTAATACAGTGAACTTTACCAGTAGAACTTTCTTGCTGAACTTTTCCCTTTTCATTTTCAACCTTTAACAATTATTGTTGATCCAGTTGGTTCTTTTTTGTTTTTGTTTTTGTTTTTTTACCCCTCCTTTGGATACTAATTGTGCAGATTGGATTTAGATATGGTTCTTTGGTGGAAGACTATTACACTGGTTATCATCTTCATTCTCAAGGATGGGTATCAATATTTTGCCAGCCAAAGAGGCCAGCATTTTTGGGAGATATACCAATTACACTACTCGATGTAATAAACCAACAAATCCGGTGGGGTGTTGGCCTCCTTGAGGTTGCATTCTCCAGATACAGTCCATTAACTTTTGGCATGCAAGCATTGGGGCCCTTGATGAGTCTTTGTTATGCAAATTATGCTTTTAATTCCATTTGGTCAATTCCGATCACCACATATTCCTTTCTTCCTCAGCTCATTCTTCTCAACAAAATCTATATATTTCCTAAGGTATGTACCACAAAACTAGTTGGAATTCCTAGGTGCATAGATCTATATTACTCTGAATCTTCACTTTGCTTTATTATACTTTTTATCAGACTCTTCATTTTGTACAAGAATACTTGTATCCATTGAACTCCTATCAACACTAAACCATGGCAAGTTTCTAAATAAAATTATTTGAAAAAACTATTTTTTAGTTTTTTGAACTGCAAAACTCAAATATTTATCCCTAAAACAATAGTTTGAGGCTTCAAATGTAGTCAGTCTACAGTTATGAGTTTTATTTAATTGAGTGAAATAACATCAAGATGATACCTTAAACAAGATAATTGTCTAGATGATCAGCTCAAACAAGATGATACCTTAAAAAATCAAGATGATCAGCTTAAAGGAGTAAATATATTGCACAATAAAAGGATAATTGTCTAGATTGAATAAGTACATTGATCAATCCAATAAATGGCCTGTGTCCGAATTGAGAAAATTTATGGCTGAGATTTCAACTATTATATGGTCATTTATTAGGTTTTAGAGTAACAAATGATACAGCGCCAATAACAAATCCTTGAGAAAATTAGGTATTTTAGAAAAATGGGGACCAAAAAACATGTTCAAGAAGTCCAGGGACTTCGGGCATCATGTTATGGCCCATGCTTTTCTTTCAACTTAAATTCATTCTTCCAAAATTATTGCAGGTCTCCGATCCATGGTTTATCTTGTATGCTTTCCTATTTCTTGGGGCATATGGACAAGATTGCCTAGAATTTATATTAGCCCAAGGCACACTAGCAAGGTGGTGGAGTGAACAGAGGATTTGGCTTATTAGAGGACTCACAAATGAATTGTTTGGAAGCCTTGAATACCTGATCAAAATCATGGGCTTCACCACACAGGGATTCCATGTCACAAGCAAACTAGTAGATGATGAACAAAGCAAAAGATATGATCGAGGGATTTTTGAGTTTGGTGTTGCCTCACCTATTTTTTTGCCTTTGGCAACAGCTGCAATCATCAATTTAGCTGCTCTCCTTCATGGTACCATGCAAATTTTGAAGGGAGAAAACTTTGATGAATCTTTTGTGCAGCTGTTTATTTCTGGTTTTGGTATGGTAAATTGCTTGCCAGTTTTTGAAGCCATGGTTCTGAGAACTGATAAAGGAAGGATGCCAATCAAGACTACACTCATTTCAATCATTTCAGCATTGGGCCTTTATATAGTAGCTTCTTTCATACTGATTTGACTTTAGTTCAAGTGGTATGGTTCTTTTGTGTCATGCAGAAACCTAGTACTTTCTTTCGTGAATAATTACAGTTGATTGGTGACTATCTTTCTACAGAAAGAATCTGTACATTTTATTACCAACATTAGGCTGTTTCTATATCAAAGAAATTTGTGAAGTTAAATGAAGCCATTTCATGTTCTTGAGTGGATGAACGATTATCTACAAGCTCAAAGAATTGTACTGCTAAACTTCAATTCTGTGTAACAAGCATATATCAACCCAAAGAACAAAGAGTCACAGATTAACCTTAAAAAAAAAAAAGAGAGAGAGTTACGGCCAGGGTGGTTTTGGATGCAGCTTTCAGGACCTGAGATAGTGGTTGGAAAGTCGAGGATGCTTTCTTGATAATGTACAAGAAGTTATAAAACTAACAGTGAAACTAATACCAAAAGAAACACAAAAATTAGCCAAAATGTGACTGTGATTTCTGAATTTTCCGTATGTTCTGAAGATTGCATTTGTACAGGTGCATTTGGTGGATCAGAGCAAGGGCGCTGAAAAACTGGACCACATAAATGTGGATTCCCTTCCAAAACTTTCCTTTGAGAATGTATCAAGCTGACCTCCAGTGGGTATTGAGCTGTAGATGGTTGTTTGCCACGCTGAAGAAGATAAGAAGTGCAGTTTCTTGAGTGACGAAGGAATTTCACCAAAAAAGTGAGTTATCAGAAAAGCTCAGCTTTTCCAAGTTAATCAGGTGAGATACTGTTTCTGGAATGCTGCCTGTGAAATTGTTGTGACTGAGATCAAGTACGTGCAATTCGCCAATACTGACAAGAATGGTTCCAGTAAGATTATCTCCATTCAGATATATAGCCAGTGGCAATCTAGAAAGCTGATTATGTAGATATAAGTGTCTGCTCATGGGCTGAACAAGGAGTACAGGCAACTCATTGGGTGCACGGACTAGTCGATTAGCAATCAGCTCAGATGCTAGTCTTGACAATCTTGCAACTGATCTTGGTAGAGGACCCGAGCATTGATCTTGGCAAAGTCCCTATCCAATTGAGCATTGGACCTCTAATATGAATCTCATCAGGACCAACTATGCTTCCCTCATAGGGTAAGGATTCATTGTAGAAGTTTTTCGTGAGCAGTAATGAGCTGAGATTCTTGCACCTGCTTAGAATATTCATCGCCTCAGTGATATAGGTTAAACTATTATTTGAAAGTGAGATGAAGGACAAAGATTTCAGGAATTCTATGTTAGGATGAATCCCTCCTGTTAGCTGGTTAGTTAAGCATATGGGCTACAAAGCTCGACACAATGTGAGAGTTGCTGGGAAGCTGATAACAATTTGGAGAAATTGAGAGCAGAGTTCTCAAGTTAAAATGTTCACCCTTATATCCAGCTTTATGAGTCTTGTGCAATTCATCAGTGTTGAGGGAATAGTGCCATTCAGTTTGTTTACGTGAAGAAACAACTGTTCCAAATTGGAAAGTCTCCCAATCTCTCGAGGAATTGCACCTGTCCAATTATTGCCATAAAGTTAAACAATTTTGAGGTTGGAAAGATTGCCAATGGTTTCACTTACCTGACCTGATATTCCATTTTCCTGGAAGGGATAACTCTTGCAAAGTTGACACCTGATATATATCATCAGGAAGAGATCCTGTGATTGAATTGAAACCTGCACGTGGTATCTTCAATTTCCAGCATCTTCCATAACCATTAGGAATATAGCTATTAAAATAATTGAATGAAAAGTTAACAGTAGTAATTGAAGAGTAGAAGAAGTTGTAGATGACAGTAGGTAGAGGGCCATAGAAGCTGTTGTTGCTGACATTAAAACTAATCAAATTCCGTACTTGCTGGAGCAATGAATAATGAAGTACCCCGCTGAATCTGTTGCTTGAGAGATCAACCATTTTGATGGTAACAGGAAAGTGATCAAATGGCTGAAATTCTTCAGATAGCCGGTTATAGCTGATGCCCAGAATTTCCAGTCTATTCAGTGACAAAAACAATCCATCAGGGAGACGAACAGATAACTTATTATGTGCAAAGTTGAGTTCTTTTAGATGGCTGAGGCTTTTAATTGAAGTAGAGATTGTTCCTTCAAGGTTTCTTGAAGCCAACCATATGCAATTCACTTGACCATTACGATCACAGCCAACACCCTCCCTGAAACAGGAATCAGCTGAAACTTTCCAGTTTAAAGGAGCTGAACTAGTGATGTTCTTTGATATTGACAACGAGGAGTTACTATCGAGTTGTTTGCAAGAACCATAACTACTCGTGTTTCCGTAGCATGAAATACTAAGCAAGTTGCATTTCCTCAGCAGCAACAGAAATGAAAAGTGATAAATTGAGAACATTGCAGCTTTATGATCCAAGAACAAACTTCTGCAACTGCTCTTGCTGTGATAGGATTACCAATTTGAGAACAAAAGAAGAATGCAACCAGGGTCATTGTTTGAAAGATTAAATATGCTTAGAACTTTGATTTCAAACCTCATCTGATCTGGTTTTCAAGCATCTTTTGGGTTTGCTTAGTCTGTTTGGAATTATTCATGGATCAAATTGTGGAACGTATTATTCTAATAATAATTCTGGTTTTTTGTCAACAATCTTTGTACTATTAAATGTACAATTTGCTATGATTGTATGTATTAGTGTAATTTCGTGGAAGTTAAAAGCCTGCAGTCTGATTGGGGGTGCCCACTTTGGGAATAAAAATACTATTTTGAACAAATTTTCAAGAAATTGAATAGAGATTCTTGGTACAAGTTCTTAGGAAAATTAATTTTTGGTCAGCGAAAAAATATTTACAAGTTTAAGACCTATACCTAGCCCCAATCCTAAATCTCTAGATGTTCACAACTTTTTCCTTACTTTAAAATTTTGTAAGAGGTTACATATTATACCTACATAATAGTAATGATATGAATCACTGGTTATTTATCACCGGCGTGTCACTTCCTATGTGAATGTCTACTCATAAAATGCCATATTCTAATAATTTTTTTTCTAAAATTTGAATATCAGACTCTTTAACTTCGAAATTTTCAACTTAAGAAAATTTTTGTTTTCCTTAAATTTCCTATCCACATAAGGAAAGTGCTTGGAATGTAAGATTTCTACACTAATTTAGTTAGGTTTGTTGCTTCAAGTTTATTCTTTCAAGTTTCAATCCCCTCTGCCCCTTCACCTCCTTCCCCAAATTCCAATTTACTTCGTTGACAACCTCCAATAATTATATTATCAGGTGATAAAAACTAAATTACTTGATATTCAAATCGAGTTTAGTTCGATAAGAATTTACTTGAAAAGAAATAATACTCCAATAAAGGCTAAGAAATGAAATATTTGAATTAAGTTTGGCTCGGTAAGAGTTCGTTTGAATTTCGTTTCACCAACTATTCAAACCAAATTTAAATAGCATTTTGTGTTCGGTAAATTGTCAAACATGACTCGAACTTGACTCTATTATTATAAAAGTGGAATTTACGATTAAAAAAAGTTTAATCTCCTCGACCTCGAATTCAGTTTGGTTAAATAAAAACCCGTCTAAGTTTGGCTCCTTAAATAAATAAGCTAATGTTGAGCACAATTTTAATTTTAATAAAATTTTGAACATTAAAATATTCAGTTTAAGTAGATTAGTTTGCTCTCCTAGTTCCAATATCAAAAATAAAAATTTTAAAAATAAATGGTTGGCCACCCCACCGGCCACCCCGTTCCTCACGTTGGTGCATCGAGATAAGAGAGAGACAAAGCAATACATCATTATGCCTTGACTCTTGATGACTGGGATAGCCGGATAAGTCCTCATCTAGATTGAGTACAAGTTTTTGGACCTTTGCCAACAGCAACAGCAGTCATTTTTCATATTATTTTCGCCTTTTTAGTCAATTGCAGTTTTCAATTAGCTTTTTTCTTTTTTGTTTCCAATTAGTTTCTTTTTGTTTGAAGTTTAATTTGAGTCCTATTTTTAGTCAATTTTGTTCATAGTCTATCAGTGATTGGAATTATGCTTTGTAATCGTGCTCTTTCGAGTGCAACTTTAAAACGGGTATTTTTTATTTTTCTTTTTTATCATTTGGTTGTACCTTTCAATGATTCTTCGGATTCTTCTGCTGACTATTTTACATGCTTCAATGCCTAATGAGTGTAGTAGATGCAATCTAGTATATTCACCAAGAATTAGAATTAAAAAAAATAAAATGATGTCACTGTAAAAGAATTTTAATCCATTTTCTATGGCTGTTTTAATATTTTTAAATAAAGATAGTTTTTAAAACTCATAGTTGAAAAACAAGTAAAATTTTGTTTTATATGAGAAAAGATTATTAGATGAATTGACAAATGTTTCAATTCTATTGTTCAAGGGAAAAAAATTACTGTGTAAAAACCTTTGAAAAAAAGGTGCGAAGATAGTGGCAAATCTATCTACCTAGGTCGAGTGGCTAATTGACAGGCCAAATAGCTGACTCGGTCAAGTTTTGCAAGCGTTCTTTCATTTAGCCAGTGTGCTCAAACATGCATTGCAAAAGCAGTCTCCTTTTGGTCCTACGTTTACATTCATTTTCGAAGACTTGCAAAAGCATTTGTCTGTTGATCAAAGTAATGATAACCAAGTCAATCACCGAACGTCTTAAAGATATTGATAGAGGACAAGAAGGGAAAAGGAGACAATTGAAGAAGGGGAAGTTTTTGCAATGAATATGGTGGCGATTTTTTTGGGGGTGGGGGGGGGGGGTGTGGGGGGAAGGAGGGATGGGAATCGTCGGGGGAGGAAACTTGGACATGTACAAAACTACGAAGGGCCAATTTTGAAATTTTGATTTTAAACATATTGTCAGGTGACAAAAACTAATTTTGCTAAGGATCCACTTGAAAAGAAATAATTTGCTAATAGGGGCTGAAAAATAAATCAAATTTTTTGATACTCGAATCGAGTTCGATTTGATTAGAGCTCGTTCGAGTTTGATTTTCCAATTACTCAAATCAGACTTAAACAATATTTTGTGTACGATAAATTATAAAACTCAACTCAAACTTGATTCTATTAGAATAAAAGTATAATTTACATGTAAAAAAGATTAATTTGCTAAAGTTCGACTTGAGTTTGATTAATCAATATTCATTTAATTTTAGCTCTGTAAATAAACAAGCCAATATTGAACACAATTTCAAATTCATTAAAAATAAAAAAAAAATTTTGAACGTTAAGATGCTTGTTTGATTAGACTCTTTTATCCCCTAATTTCAATTCCAAAAACTAAGAGTTTTAAAATTTCAGCAGTTGGTGGCCCCACCTGCCACCCCATTCCCCACATTGGTGCATCGTGATACGAAGGAGTCGATGCAATGCATCTTTATACCTTAAAAACTGGGATACGTAAAAGTCCTTTGTACGTTTGCCAACCTCAAATTTGATTGAAAATAAGCATGACTGCTCTGTTCCAAGATAATTTTTAGTTGAACCTTATCAAATAGTTCTGCGTCCTTGGATTTATATAATAACTTATTGATACCGTTACATGGTATTATCTAAAATATATTTATGTTTTTTTTTATTTTGATTTACAGATCAATATGGATAAAAATCAAATATATGTTTTTTGATAGAAAAAAGCTTGTAATATTAATGAATTGAGGAGTCCACATAAAGAGTGGACGGTACAAAATGTGGAGGAGAATCCCCCCCAGATGATAGAATCATCAGTTGAACTAGCATGCTTTACCATCTCAAGGGCACCCAACTAACTTTCTAAGTGGAAAAATTTTGCAATGCATTCGTTACATCAGCAATTAGCTTTCTGCAATTTCTGACTTCCATTGCATTTCATGAAAATATACTGTCAAGTAACTTTGCATAATCCATGTCAAGAATTTGCTTAGCCAATAGGTTCATCGTCATTAAGGAATCAGGCACACGAGGTACACGAGTCAATAGGTCCATCTCCAATAGGTACACGAGTCACATTTTTCTGTAGATTCAGCAGGAAAAATTAGTGGTAGAAGATAAAAATGGTCAATCTCATGGAAGATTTCATTGCTTTGAAATTCTTGGCCCATTGGAATGGACATCTTATGTGTTTCAATCTCAGAAGTAAGTGAAAACAAAGAAGGCGGGGACAGAGCAAGAAGACCTCTGAAGTCTTCCATGTACAAATAGGATAAATACTAGCTTCATTTGTGGTACAGAGTAACAAGGGTAGCCAACTTGAATTGAAATTGAAAGCAATCATGGGCTCTTTCAAAATAATCTCCATATTCGTTCTGGTCCTCCTACTTTTCCCATCTTTTCACCCCAAATGTGGAGCTTCAGCTTCTGCTGAAGAGGCTGCTGCTCTTTTGAAATGGAAAGCCAGTTTTTTTGAACCAGAACAATAGCTTCCTAACCTCATGGAACCTTCAATCAGGCAATGCCAAGAATTCTTCTGTACTTCCTTGCACTTGGGCTGGTGTTTCCTGCATTGATGGAAGTGTCAACAGGTTGAACCTCTCACATTGGAGTATTAAAGGTAGCCTCTATGATTTCCCGTTCTCATCCCTCCCAAATCTTGAATATCTTGATCTCAGCTTTAACCAGATCTTTGGCAGTATACCAAAACAAATAGGTAACCTGTCGAAACTCATTTATCTTGATTTCTGGGCTAATGAGCTGTCAGGCAAAATTCCGCCTGAAATTTGCAACTTAATGGTTCAATTCCTGTTTCAATTGGTAACTTGAGTACCTTGAAAGAACTATATCTCGATAACAATCAATTTTCTGGTTCAATTCCAGCTACTTTTGGTAACCTCAATAGGCTGGTGGAACTAAGCCTTTACCAAAATCACCTATCTGGTCCCATTCCTCCAGTGACAGGGAATTTGAGCTCACTTCAGTTTCTTGACTTGTATCAAAATCAATTTTCTGGCCCAATTCCTGTTTCAATTGGTAATTTGAGTAACTTGGAAGCACTGTATCTCACCGGCAATCAGTTCTCCAGTCCATTGCCAGAACTATTATGTCAAAGTGGAATTCTACAAAACATTACTGTTGCCGAGAACATGCTTACCGGTCCAATCCCTAAAAGTTTGCAAAACTGCTCAAGCTTAGTTAGGGCCCGTTTCAACGGTAACCGTTTCCAAGGAAACTTAACAGAAATGTTTGGAGTCTATCCAGTCCTAGATTTCATAGATCTCAGCAATAACAAATTCTATGGGAAACTCTACAGCAACTGGGGTGAATGCAAAATGCTGAAAACCCTTATAGTTGCAAATAACAACATCACGGGTGGTGTACCTCCAGAAATTGGAAATTTGACTCAACTACATACACTTAATCTTTCTTCGAATTATTTATCAGGGGAGATACCAAGGGAAGTTGGGAAGTTAGCTTCTATGCTTAAACTAGATTTACATGACAACCAGGTTACTGGTGGTATACCTCCAGTCTTGGGAGTGTTAATGGAATTTCTAGACCTGTCCGCAAACTCCTTGAATGGAACTTTACCCGAACTTCTGGGAGATTTGAAACACTTGTTTCACATGAACTTGAGCAATAATGTTTTAAGTCAAAAGATTCCATTGTAGATTGGGAAGTTAACCCAACTTGGTGAACTGGATTTGAGTCAAAATCTCTTCACAGGAGAGATACCATCTGAGTTTCAAAATTTGCAAAGTTTGGGGACATTGGATCTTTCCCAGAATAACCTCTCTGGTTTGATCCCAACGGCTTTGGCAGAATTGCCTGGTTCATTGCACATTAATCTTTCTTTTAATAATTTGGAGGGCCCAATTCCGAGTGGTAGAGCTTTTGTGAATCTAACCTTAGAAGAAGTAAAGGGAAATAAAGGTTTGTGTGGCAATATTATAGGGTTACGAGGCTGTGAAAGTTCTCGGTTGATTAAAAAGCATGTCAAGGATAAAAGAAAGGAACTTGTTCTCATAATCGTATTGCCTCTTCTGGGATCATTCACACTTCTTGGTGCATTGTTCGGTGTTCTCAAATTGCGTGATCGGAGAAAACAAAATTCAGGAGTGGAGGATACGGAGGTGAATAAGAGCAGTTTATTTGCCATATGTGCTTATGATGGCAAAGCATTGTATAAAGAAATCGTGAGGTCTACAGAAGAGTTCAGTGAAACATTTTGCACTGGAAAAGGAGGTTCTGGAACTGTTTACAAAGCACAGCTTCCATCAGGCGAGGTAGTAGCTGTAAAAAGACTTCACAACGTACCTAATGTGGCAAAGGATAAAAGTTTCTTGAATGAGATCAGGGCCTTGACAGAAATCAAGCATCGAAACATTGTGAAACTCTTTGGCTTCTGCTCAAATGCTCAGCATTCAATTTTGGTTTATGAGTACCTCGAAAGGGGAAGCTTGGCCAAAATCTTGAGCATAGAAGAAGAAGCTAAGGAACTAGACTGGCAAAAAGAGGCTGAATATCATCAAAGGCGTCGCTCATGCTTTATCTTACATGCATCATGATTGTTCACCACCAATTGTACACCCAGACATATCAAGCAACAACATTTTGCTTGATCCTGAATGCGAGGCTCATGTTTCAGATTTTGGCACTTCCAAGTTTCTCAGAAGAGACTCATCTAACTGGAGTTCTCTTGCAGGCACATATGGATTGTTGCACCAGGTAATAAAGTTATTTTTTTTTCATTTTCCTGTCACTAATTTGTTAACTAGTAAATTCAAGTATGATCACATATCGTGAAAAATCATTTTCCAACTCTCTTTTGCAGAATTTGCCTACACAATGAAAGTTAACGAAAAGTGCGACGTTTATAGCTTTGGGGTGCTAACAATGGAAGTAATCAAAGGAAAGCATCCCGGTGACTTGATTGCTAATCTAATGTCTTCAAAGCTTGAAGAGATAGAACTAAAAGACTTGTTAGACCAAAGACTTCTGTATCCCAATCAACAAATTGAAAAGTGTCTGATATCCATTCTCAAACTAGCAAGAGAATGTCTACATGTTGATCCTCAATGTAGGCCAACAATGCTCATTATTTCCAGGTTGATATCTACATGTTGATCCTCAATGTCGGCCATATGAATCTCCTGTCTATTTCTTTTCTTGTAAAATTATTAGATGCATCAGATATGTTGAACGTGGAGATGTTTTTGGTTTTTGCAGGTATCTTGCCTCCTATTAAATGCAGACTGCAGTGCCTCATTTCCCTCCCCCTTACGTAGAACTATCATGCATCAGCAGAAGATGATATGATGCAGGGTATGTATTCTGTGTAAAAATAAACTCTCCCTAGCCAATAGAGTTTGTGGAATTGATATCAAAACTAGTATAGGGGAACAATCGGAAGTCTGGAAATATGTATGGTAAATTTGTCCTGAACTTAATAATTCTGTGACATCTACTTTCAGTCTTAATAGTCTTAAGAGATGGGGTTTTCGCTTACAATTTTTACGTGGCCTATTTGAGCCCTCCCCATTCCCCAGCAAATACCAGAGTTTTAGGGCGTAACTTACAGTTGTTTGTGTTTGAATATATAAAACAAAATGAGAAAATATTTAAGGAAACAAAGAGCCTTATCCATGACAAATGATCATAATTAAAGTTGAACCGAGTAAAGTTTTGGTCTCGATCCAAGAAGTCGGCTCTGCCAATACAGTATTATAGACCTTGATATTATGCAGAATCAGGCATGGGCTGGTATATTCGAACTAGCGGCCAACTGTCAGTGGATAAATAGGTTGCCAAAGGCAGAAAACTTGGAGCACGTTTGATAAAATTGAAATATGAAAACTGAAACATAAAATATAAATCCGTTAAGTTATTAAATTGTTAAGTATTAATTGAATGTATATCACATTAAGTGATAAACCATTTTTTTAAGTAAGTTTTGTTTAGAAAATTTAATGTCACTTAATTAATTCAAATATTCTATTTTTGATTATCAAACGCGCGTCAACATGTTAAGATCTAAATCCATTAGTCAACATTATGTATTCCATTGGTTTCCTTTTCCTTTTTTTTTCTTTTTTCTTTTGCATCAATTTTGTGTATTCAAATTAGATTTTGTTGAGAAAGATTTGAATAGAGCATTTCGTAAAGCGATTTTTAATGAATCTCTACGGATGGAAATTCATTTCAGAAAAATAAATAAGATGTTTGATAACCCTTTTGAATAGGCTTTGCTACATGTCAATTACTTGGTTACAGAAGTATTGCTATTTGTCTAAAACTCGCCAAAAAAAAAAAAGAAAGCCAAGTGAAGCTGGTTATGTGTTTAAATTCATGCCAACAATTTGGTCTATGAAGAAAACAGGAAAGAGTTCATGTTATTCTTCATAATATTAATTGCAATGGTTTTCAGCCTTACAAATGTGGATTATTTTTAATCATCGAAAGAAAATTAAGGAGTAAACTTACAAGTACCACAAATTCTAATTGCTTCAATTAGAGATAATATGCGACTCACCTTAACTAAGTTGATAACATAAAATGTAATGAAACAAAAGTAACAGCCCCAAAATATATCAATAAACTAAACTTAAAATGGAAAGAGACAACATTCTTGTTGGAGAATATATAGAAAGAAAATATATGTGAGAGAAGATCAACTTATATATGAAAGAATTGCGATCACAGACTTTCACAAGAATAGCAACGGACAAAATTTTGGAATTGATAATTACTTTATCATAATCTAATTACCAAAAAAAAAGGTAATTTCTAATTAAACCAACCAAAAAAAGGTACTTTTCGGCCTTAGAATAAATATTTGCATTTGGCTACGAGTAAATACAACTAAAAATATCCTTTTCAAAGAAAATAGTTAACCAAACCAATTAAGCATAGGCAAGATTAGTGCGAGGCAAATATATGTGCAAAGGCAAGATTATAACTGATTTAAAGTGATTTTTTTTTTTTAATGCAATGCCATCACAATTGAGTAGAATACTAGAGGAAGACTGCCAATGGAATACATTTCCCACGTTTTATAGTAAGCTTTTTCCGTTATGTGGCCTAAGGCTGGGCAAGAAAAGACCAATACCATGTGAAAAATTAATAAAGAGCTGCAGTGCAGTTTAGCTTAGTTTATATTCCAGACAACTGATCTTCACAATTTAGCTTAATTAGGAAATGCAAATTGACAGCGATTAATTCTTTACAATTATAAAAACTTAAGTGTTTCGACCAAAGACCAAATTATATAGTACAATATTGAAAAATAAGAGATGATATTGCTATATTTACCAAATTTTCAAAATTGTGTGTTGAATTATTTTGTATTTAAGTTCAAATGTTAAATCCAATTTTATCTTATTTTCTTTCGTTTGAAAAGAAAAAAGGCATAGTTGTTAACTGAAGCTCTGATACAATTTCAAGAAATGGTAATTGTGAACTGCGAAATATTTATGTATATAACCATATGTGTATTTGTCTATATATTTCTATAACAAATAGGTTTACATATGAAAATCTTGTCAAAATGGCTTATTATTTTTTTTTTTACTGATCGATATTACCAAATAATGGTTTTGAAGCAAAACATATGGAAAAGAAGCAAACATATTTTGTTGGTTCATTCCGCAATCTCCTCAGTTTGAATTTTTTTTTTTGCATTTAATTTAAAATTTTTAAATTAAAGGTTTAGAACGACCAGTCATATCATATGATACTACCATATTTTACACTGTTATTGACTCACTTTTTAGTATGCAAACAATTACACTAGTATATATGTCAATTATTATCAAATTATTGAATAAAATGATCTTATTATAACAATATGTCAATGCCCTTGACAAAAAATTACTAAGAAATTACTCATTCTGAAGTGGTGATTAGAACAGTTACCACCTCATCTCATTTCTTACAATAAGATTCATTACCACATCTTTTCCCTATATATATAGTAAGCACACATCAACCCTAGAACAAAGAGTCTTACAGCCATTAATATGTAAAGCCAGGCTGGTTTTGGATGCACCTTTTAGCACCTGAGATAGTGGTTGAATACTAGAGCTGGAAAAAAAGGTATCTGCAGCAGGATCTTGGGGGATGCTTTCTTGACAATATACTGTTGGTTTTGGGCCAAAATAATCATATAAGTAACAATAATTTCTGTAATAAAATTTAACAATGAAATTAACACAAATCTCATACCTCAATATTGCATTAAAAATGCAAATAATTTGTAACATAAAAAGTTAATTTGGCGTGGGTTGAGACGTGAATTAGGTCGCTCTCTTTAAGAAGATTCGCGCCCCTTTACAACACTGTTTTTTTCCTTATAAACTCTAATAATAGTGAGAGGAAGAAAAAATAGAAAATAGTCTAAAGATGACAAAGTATATATCAGATTGGTTGATAGATGTCTCTATTTATGGGCTAAGAAATTAGGAGTATTAAAATACCAACATTAAGAGGAATTAACACCTCATATTTCAGCTACAAATTGAAAAGTCTAGATTCATTGTATGACGGTAAAAAATTCACTAAATGAATTCATAAACCTAATCATTACATAGGTTACGCAATTCAAGACATAAATCTCATTTTAAAGATATAAGTTACACTTTTGAATGGTTTTATTTGTAGCTGAAAATTCATTGAACAATTTGTAATTTATTGTGTTCGAATTCAAAATAAGCATGTGATATTTTTTTATTAAAATATCCAACATATACCACAACTTATAAAACTAACAGTGAAACTAATACCAAAAGAGATACCAAAAATGAACCAAAATATGATTGTGATTTCTGAAATTGCCATATGTTCTGAAGATTGCATCTGTACACTTACATTTGGTGGATCAGAGTTCAGAGCAAGGACGCTGAAGAAGTGGACCACATAAATTTGGATTTCCTCCAAAACTTCCCCTCCGTATTCCCACCCCCAACCCCAGCAGCTCCTGAAGAAAGTAGACTCCACCCCATTCATTACTATAGATGGCAAACCAACCCACTGAACTAAATTTACCCATATTCGCTCATAAATAGATAGATATGGGTTTCTTAAATTTTTGTACATGGGTATAAATGGATTATCCAATAATACTCATTTATTAAATGGATATTATTGGGTAACCATCAAATCCAATTAATCTATTTAGAATTCTCTTCCCCCACCCATTCTTTTTTTTCAGATTTTTCATTTTGTCATGGTATTAACTACTTTTGTTTCATTATTATTATTATTTGTTGGTTTTATCTTATTATTTTATTTTCTCTTAGTTTGTTAACTTGCTCATTTTTCAGCATTACCAATTTATGATAAGTTTTAGCCTCTTTTCTTATCTTTCTAAAATGGAATTTTAAATTTATATATGAAAAAAATGTTAGGGGTTCAAAATTTTTTGATTAAGTTTTTATATTAACTTTTATAGTACTTAGATCAAATTTTTATATTCTTATTATTCAATTATTAAGTAATATGTAATTTTGCGATATAGAGTATAAATGGAAAAAAAATAGGTAATTAGGCTTATTGGGCATTATTTGTAAATATTTAAAACTAATGATGAGTACAAAGAGCGGTATAAATTGATAACTTAGTTTGCAAAAATGAATTTAAATGAGTTTACAAAAAGTTAAAATAAATGGGTTATAAATGAATAATTGGGTTACCCAATTCATTTTTTAACTTACTCATTTATACACATCTAATTAAATAGGTATAAATGGATTGATTCACTTATACCCATTATCCATTTTACCCAACTCAAACCCGTCCAAGTTACCTATTTTAACACCTCTAATCATTACTACCACTTATTCTATTATCCTCTCTACTGTGTACACTCTTGTTTCAGGGACTTTCCACCGACTGCTCATTATTTTCTTCTGTCTCCCCAAGCCAGCTTCCACACATGACCACAATGGATGGTGGCATTTTTTCTCCCCTGCCGGAGGCTAAAACGAGTAATTGTACGGCTACTTTCTGCTGCATTCACTTCTATTTTTTTAATTATTATTTCACATGCAAATTTTACATGATCAAAATTTCACGTCGACCCTTTAAATTATTGGTGGCGGAAACAGTACGTGGAAGCAAAAATTAGACATTTGATAATGGAAAATTACGTAGCTTGGATTATCATTTCTGGACTTGGCATCTGACCAGCTAACACAAGTACAACTTCTAGAGTTGTTCACTTTAGAAGCATAAGAAGCCTCTCAGTTTCTGCTTAGGAAATCTCGAAACTTTCAATAAGAGACTAAAATGGCAATGATAGACTAAATGGACCCTTGCTTTAGAGTTGGAGTCAAACTCCAAATGCTTAATCCCTAAATCCCACGTTTGTTGAAGTCTCTTCCAAAGCCCAATATTAATTGCAAAACCAAACCTCAATTGCCAAATTAAGTTTACAAAATTCCATCCAAGTAAAGTGGCTGTCGAACATCAAGACGCCCAATTAACACACCAAATTCACGTGAAGAAGCCCAACCTATGCCTTCAACAAAGCCACAGTCCATGAGAAGCAAGCCAAGAATCAACTTGCAATGCTTCAAACAAAAGCAAGAAAGAATGGCTTAAAAAAGAGTCAACTTGCAAAAGTTGTGCTGAGTTTGGGCTGCACGATTGGCCCTATAACTGGCTCAATCTATTGGGGTTACAGGGACGGTTACAATGGCTTGCTTCTTCGGTGAGATGTTGTACCCTACCATTTAAATGCATGAATACGTTCATGAGATATCATGTCTCGAGCTTCCTAATTTTCAAAACCATTTTAGGGTTTAGAAATATTCCAGTGAATGAGTCAGGGATCATATTTAATGTGGTGTAGTTAATGAACAATAGGACCTGTGAAGATTTAGTCAAGAAGATTTGGTCCGGTCCACAATCGGAGATTTGGCTCTTTCCAGTGGATCCCTTTTTCGTTGTTTACAATGCATAACTAAATACAATACACCCCTATTTCATTTATCGGTAAAGATTAGGATTAGTTAAATTTAATAATGACCGTGTTCCTTCCTAATAAATAAAACACATGTTATGTATCTAATTATGATGGGCATTGTGAGAAATGAAGAGGGGATCCACTGAAGAGAGGAGCTGAATCTGACAACAAGAACCTGTGAAGATTCATAAGCCAAGTTAAGAAGTAAAAATTGTCTATAAATACTTACCTAATTGTTTGTACTCTTTATATTTTGTTTATAATTAATTAAATCAGTTTTTTTGGGGCAAATTAATTTTATCATTGACTTGGCTTGTTATTGTAAATAAACTCGTTTGACTTGTTAGTGCTCCGAACCATGAAGTGATCATTTATCCAAGAGAACACTTTTCTATTCTCTTAAAAGAGTGACGCTAAACCTTATGAAAAGGAAGAGGAAAATGAAAAGACTTAACAGCCAAAGGAGAGATTTACAATTACCTAATTACCATTTAATGTTGTTATCACTGACCTAGTTGGGAAAAAGAACATAGGACTACGTAATAATTTCGGCACAATTCAAGAACTTGGATTTTTTTTTTTCAAGTTGAAGTGAGACTCCAAGACTTATGAGGATGCATCTCACAATCATTTAATTAAGGGTTAATCACAATTAATCCCCTTAAAGTATACCTCATTTCTCACTTTACCCCTTAACCATTTTTTTGTTTCACTTTATCCCCCATTGGACAAAATTATCCCTCTATTATTCTAAACTCTTATTTTCTTCTCTTTTATTTTTTTCCCTTTCCCCTTTTGTGCTCTTTTATTTTATTTGTCTCTTTCTTCTTTCTTTAATTCTTTCTCTTTCCCACAAAAATCTTCATCTTAATGATTGAAATTAAAAAAGAGGAATTGTAGAGATATATCTTCTCCTTAAATGATTAAAAAATATTCAAATCACTTTCCTAAAATACAATTTTTTTAGCTTTTCAATTCTTTTAATTTTGATTTTTCCTCTTTCCTCCCTAGTTTCTCATTTTATGCTCAAGAAAATATCATAAGATGAAATTGTGACTTGATTAATAATCATCAATTGAATTTGTGACACATGGCATCATACAAAAAATCAACTTAAAATGCAATTACAAACTTAAAATAAAAATTTCCGTTGAGATAAAATTTTCTATCAGAAAGAATGAAAGAGAGAAGAAAGAGAAAAAGAAATAAAAGAGAGGAAAAAAGGTAAATGAAAAGTCAAAATAATGGAAGGATAATTTTGTCCTATAGGGGGTTAGGTGAGCAAAATTAAAGATTAGGAGGTAAAGTGAGAATTGAGGTGTATCTTAAGGGGATTAATTGTAATTAACCCTTTAATTAATGTCTTTATTAACTGAGTTGAATCTTGGGTACATTCTTTCAACACAACATTTGGATCACCTCTTCCTTCTATGCTGACTACGGGCTGGTTTTCTGAGAAATTGGAAATGAGATATGCAGCTCTTATTGTAGCAATGAAATTTCATTGGATGTACACACTCTTTTTATTCATTTTCTGTTCTAATTAAAGTTGGTTGAGAAAGGTTTGAACCAATAGAGCTCTCCGCAAGCCATTTTTAATGAATTCTTTGGAGATGGAAATTCATTTGAAAAAATAACTAAACAATAAGTGTTTGGTAACCCATTTGAATAGACTTTGCTACAAAATACATTTTCGAGAGTCACCCAATAGTCAAGTTTATCTCATCCTTAAACTTGAATTATATTTTAAAATCAACAAAAGAAGACAATTTTCTTTAACAAGATATTTAGTATTGATTATCGTTGGTGGGTTTACAATTTACTTCATTTTCCTAAGGTTGCCATGGCTTTGGCCTTGGTGGGTCCAACATCTTTAAAATGGCCTATGTTGACCGTAAATATCCTATTGAACTTCACTCTCAGAACTCCGGTCTCTCGGAACCATAGTAGCAATAATTTTTATAATGAAAGAAAAGGAAATATAAGGGAAGGCAAGAAGCCCAAGACAATGAAGAAGGGAAGGATAAGGGACTGAACAAGAAGACCTTTAAAGTCTTCCTTGTACAGTGGGGATAATCATGGGTTCTCTCTAAATAATCTCCATTTTGCTTTTTTGTCCTACTTTTCCCATTATTTTCAAGGCTTATAATAGCAGTTACCATTGATTAAGTCATCATGACCGAGTCAATTATGAAACATTTGAAAGATATTGATAGAGTATAAGAAGGAAAAAGAAGAGAATTGAAGAAGGAGAAGCGTTGGCAATGAACATGAGGAGTTGAGTGGGGTGGGGGTGGGGGCCAGAAATTGGACTTACAAGATTTGTTAGTGCCAAGTTTGACTTTAAATATATTGTCAGGTGATAAAAATAAAATTACTTCATATTCGAAACGAAAGGATCCACTTGAAAGAACTAATACTCCAATAAAGGTTAAAAAATGAACTAAATTACTTGATATTCGAATTAAGATTGGCTCGGCAAAAACTCGTTTGAGCTTGATTTCGCCAACTATCCAAACTAAACTTAAACAGCATTTTGTGTTCTGTATTTGTCAAACAGAACTTAAACTTAGCTCTATTAGTACACAAATGAAATTTACGTGTAAAAAAATTTATTCTACTTGAACTCAATTTGAGTTTAGTTAGAAAAAAACCCAATAACTGGGCAAAAAAAAGAATGGCTTCAAAAAGAATCAACTTGCAAAAGTTGTGCAAGTTGCTCAGAATTTCGGCTGCATGATTGACCCTATAACTGGCTCAATCTATTGGAGTTACGGGGACGGTTACGATGCCTTGCTTCTACATAACTTTCTGCTCGAGAACCAGTTCAGTAACCCATCCTGTCTCTAGGGGGTTACTAGGCAGGTTACCTTCCCCTGCATTTTTTTGACAAATTTCTCGTTTCTTTGCTTGACTTGGTCACTGCTATTTGTTCAAGTCCTTTTCCCCTTTTCCTACAAAAACAACCGAATAAGTAAATATGGACAAAAGTTTTGATACTGATCAATAATATTCAAACATCAACTTTTAAGGATAATATCAAATCAACTCTTGAATTTTACCAAAACATGGTTAAAATCTACATAGAATAGCCACGAAATGTAGTGCATATTTTGTACTTATAGCCAAGGAGATGCAAAAGAAAATAAGTGTCTTGTAACCCATTTTTGCTCAAGGAAAATTTATGTATTGAAAACTGATTTTGGAAAGGATGAGAAATCTGGAATTGATTGATCTCTATTTGTTGGAAAATCTATGCCAGATTGCCGTCAAAAGTGTCCGGAAGTCGGCCCACGATGTAGTTGAATCTGGTACAAGTTCGTCCCTTTATGGGAAGTAAAGGAATAGAGATGTATACAAAGAGCATTTAGTCTACATTCTTGCAATTGTCAAGGGATAGAACTTGAGCATTATGAAGAAAAATAAGATTCATGTGTTATATCCCATCAATATGTCCTTAATCTAATTTATTCACTGATTTTGAAGTTAAAGATATAAAAGCCTATGATCTCTAAATAAGAAGCCACAAACATAAGTAAAATTCTGCATCGAAAGAACAATGTAGCCGAATTAGAACTCTAAGCATTACAGGATCATATCTATGTAACTCGAAGAAATAAAATGTAAAATCATCTAAATGTTTCAGCACTTCTTTAAATCTTCTAACTTGTACTCTCACATGGCACAATTAAGGGCCTCGTGGATTGCCTTCAAAAGAGAGGCATAGTGGAAGCCGCGGCCTAGCCAAAGGAGAAAACCTCGGTGAGATGTTGTACCCTACCTTTTAAATGCATGAATACGTTCATGAGCTATCATGTCTCGAGCTTCCTAATTTTCAAAACCATTTCAGGGTTTAGAAATATTCCAGTGAATGAGTCAGGGGATCATATTTAATGTGGTGTAGTTAATGAACAGTAGGGCCTGTGAAGATTTAGTCAAGAAGATTTGGTCCGGTCCACAATCGGGGATTTTGCTCTTTCTAATGGATCCCCTTTCCATTGTTTACAATGCATAACTAAATACATTACACCTGTATTTCATTTATCGGTAAAGATTAGAATTAGTCAAATTTAAGAATGATCATGTCCCTTCCTAATAAATAAAATACATGTCCTGTACCTAATTATGATGGGCATTGTGAGAAATGAAGAGGAGATCCATTGAAGTGAGGAGCTGAATGTGACAACAAGAACCTGTGAAGATTCATAAGCCAAGTTCAGGTGTAAGAATTGCCTATAAATACTTACCTAATTGTCTGTACTCTTTATATTTTGTTTATAATTAGTATTCTTGATTGACTTGTTTTTTACTTGACTTATAAATACAAATCTACTTATTTTGGCAATCAGTTTTTTTGGGACAAGTTAATTTTATTATTGACTTGACTTGTTATTGTAAATATAATCGTTTGACTTGTTAGGACTCCGGACAATGAAGGGATCATTTATCCATGAGAACACTTTTTCTATTCTCTTAAAACTTTTATTTTATTTATTATATTTATTTGTTGGTTTTGTCTTATCGCTTTATTTCCTCGTAATTTATTAATTTGATCATTTTTTAGCATCACTAATTTATGACAAATTTTAGCCTCCTTTCTTACCTTTTCAAAATGAAATTTTAAATTTATACACGAAAAAATACTAGGGGTTCAAAGTTTTGGATTAGATTTTTATGTTAACTTTCATATTATTTAGTCCAAATTTTTAGATTCTCATTGTTCAATTATTAAATAATATGTAATTTTGCGACATAGCACGCAGATGGAAAAAATTGATAATTAGACTTATTTGGCCTAATAAGTAAATATTTAAAATTAATGATGGGTGTAAAATGGTATGAATTGATAATTTAGTTTACAAAATGAATTTATATGAGTTTGTAAAAAATTAGAATAAATGGGTTATAAATGGATAATTGGGTTACCCAATTCATTTTTTGACTTACCCATTTATACCCAACTAATTAAATGGATATAAATGGGTTGACTCACTTATACCCATTACCCATTTTATCCAACCCAAACCCGCCCAAATCACCCATTTTGCCACCTCTACTTAAAAGAGTGACACTAAACCTTATGAGAAGGAAGAGGAAAATGAAAAGACTTAACAGCCAAAGGAGAGATTTACAATTACCTAATTACCATTTAATGTTGTTATCACTGACCTAGTTGGGAAAAAGAACATAGGACTATGTAATAATTTCGGCACAATTCAAGAACTTGGATTTTTTTTTTTTCAAGTTGATGTGAGACTCCAAGACTTATGAGGATGCATCTCACAATCATTTAATTAATGTCTTTATTAACTGGGTTGAATCTTGGGTACATTCTTTCAACGCAACATTTGGATCACCTCTTCCTTCTATGCTGACAACGGGCTGGTTTTCTGAGAAATTGGGGGGGGTGGGGGGTCAAGCATGGAAATGACAAATGCAGCTTTTATTGTAGCAATGAAATTTCATTGGATGTACACACTCTTATTATTCATTTTCTGTTGGTTGAGAAAGGTTTGAGCCAATAGAGCCCTTTGTAAGCCATTTTTAATGAATTCTTTGGAGATGGAAATTCATTTGGAAAAATAATTAAACGATAAGTGTTTGGTAACCCATTTGAATAGACTTTGCTGCAAAATACATTTTCTAGAGTCACCCAATAGTCATATTTATTTAATCCTTAAACCTGAATTATATTTTAAAATCAACAGAAGAAGACAATTTTCTTTAACAAGATATTTAATATTGATTTAGAATTTAATTCATTTTGCTAAGGTTGGCATGACATTGGCCTAGGTGGGTCCAACATCTTTAAAATGGCCTATATTGACTGTAGATAACCTGATGAAATTCACTTTCAGAACTCCGGTCTTTCTGAACCACAGTAGCTATAAATTTTATAATGAAAGAAAAGGAAATATAAGGCAAGGCAAGAAGCCCAAGACAATGAAGATGGGAAGGATAAGGGACTGAACAAGAAGACCTTTGAAGTCTTCCTTGTAAAGTAGGGATAATCATGGGTTCTCTCTAAATAATTTTCATATTCCTTTTTGTCCTACTTTTCCCATTATTTTCAAGGCTTATAAAGTAGTTACCATTGATTAAGTCATGATGACCGAGTCAATTATGAAACATTTGAAAGACATTGATGGAGAATAAAAAGGAAAAAAGAAGAGAATTGAAGAAGGAGAAGCGTTGGCAATGAATATGATGGGTTGAATGGAGCGGGCGTGGGGGGCAGAAATTGAACTTACAAGACTAATTAGGGCCAAATTTGACTTTAAATATATTGTCAGGTGATAAAAATTAAATTACATGATATTCGAATCGAATTTAGTTCGGTGAGGATCCACTTGAAAAGAAATAATACTCCAATAAAGGCTAAAAAATGAAGTAAATTACTTGATAATCGAATTAAGATTGGCTCGGTAAAAGCTCATTTGAACTTGATTTCGCCAACTAGTCAAACTAAATTTAAATAACCTTTTGTGTTCTGTAATTGTCAAATATAACTTGAACTTGGCTCTATTAGCATGCAAGTGAAATTTACGTCTGAAAATATTTAATCTACTTGAACTTGATTTGAGTTTAGTTAGATAAAAATCTATCTAGATTTGGCTATGCAAGTAAACAAGCTAATGTTGAGCACAGTTTCAAATTAATTAAAATTAATAAAATAAGTTTGAATATTAAATTTGAATTGTCAAACTCAACTCGAAGTTAACTCTATTAAAATAAAAGTATAATTTACATATAAAAAAATTTAACCTACTCAAATTCGACTTGAGTTTGAATCGATAAAAGTTCACTGAAGTTTGGCTGTATAAGCCAATATTGAGCACAATTTCAAATTTGTTAAAAAATAATAAAACAAAATTGAACATTAGATGTTCGTTTGATTAAACCCGTTTACCCCCTCAATTCAATATCAAGAAATAAGAATTTTAAAATTTTAGCTACTGCTGTATCCCAATTTTAAAATTTTAAATTCAATATCAGCCAACTGGCAACCACCTCAAATTTGATTGAAAACAAGCACAACTGCTGCATCCCAAAATAATTTTTAGTTGAACCTTATTAAAATAGTACTAGCAAAAAGCATGTGCGTTGCACGTGTATTTAAACAACCTCAGCCAACTGGGCACCACCTCAAATTTGATTGAAAACACGCACAACTGCTGTATCCCAAAATAATTTTTAGTTGAACCTTATTAAAATAGTACTAGAAAAAAGCATGTGCGCTGCACGTGTATTTAAACAATAGAATTAATTCAAGGTATAATTTATAGAAGGTCAATTATAAAATCAATACTATGATTGCCAAATTTTTAAACCTGAAGGTGCAATTGCAAAGATGAATAGAAGATAGATTGATTTGCTTGAATAAATTTAGGGAGTCATGTTTTTTAATTGTATATACACTAACTTATTATACTATTATACTTTCGAGAAGTTGACTTGGATCCATGTCATATTTAAGTAGCAATTTCTTCCATTGTGTTTCTCTGGTTCAGCAATATAGGTGCAGGAGAAATTTCATTCTTTTAATGATTCTACTAATTTTATTTCATTCTTTGACATATAATACATGCATATGTTTTTCTCTCTCTATTTTCTTAACAACCAAGCAATGCAAAAAATTTCCTATTTCAGAGCTGTGTTAACTTTGTGAATGTATTGCTGCCATTATACATTAAACTATTTTATATGTTATCTTCTTAAAATTTGAACTTAAAACTTTCGCATTTCATGGGCAACATGCCCTCCAATAAGTTGCAAGTTTGGCTTGTTTCTTTAGCTAATTAAAAATAAGGTTAGCACCTAAAAGAAACAAGAAAATGAGAAAGGAAAATGTTAGCGAATATCTTTAACAATTAACATAACAATCATGTCTACCTAATCTAGAATGTTGTGCATATAAAAAAGAACTGTTGCAGATAAACATATATGCGTAAAATCCTAATTAGGAGGTGTAAGTGACTGTTATTACATGAAAATTTTCAATCTATATAACACACGGCTAAATTTGGTTCTTTGTGGGGTCGGTTATGAGCAATCTAATTTTAGTGTTATTACATGAAAATTTTCTGTGAGGCAGAAGGTAAAGGTTGAAACCTTACCTTCTAACATGTGGCTTTACCAAATCGATATGGGTATCCTCATCGGTTTCCAGCATTAACATGTGGCTTATTGATGTCGTTACATGGTATTATAATATATATATATATACATGTTGTTGTGCATTCTTGAATTTATTTAATAACTTATTGATGTCGCTCTATGGTATAATATTATATATATGTGTGTGTGTGTTGCTTTCATTTTGATAAAAATCAAATATATGTTTTTGATAGAAAAAAACATGTAATACTAAAGAATTGAGGAGTTAATATAAAGAATGGACAATACAAAATGTGGGGGATCATGATAGAATCATCAATTGAACTAGCATACTTTACCATCTCAAGGTTTTATTGACCTGAAGGCAGACAATACTTGAAGTTAAACAGACAAACATAGAAGTTCTGATACGGATACAAACTAAATGCTATTTCGGAAATACAAGGCCATCTAAAACTGCTTATAGAATTGGTAAAACATTAGCCTTCGGCAATTCATGACTTCCCTTGCATTTTTGGAAACAAGTAACTTTGCATGACCCATGTCAAGGAAATATAGAACTATAACATAATTTGCTCTGCCAATAGGTTCATCGTCGCTAAGGAAGCAGGTGAAAAGTGTTCCTTCTCCAAGAGGCACTCGAGTCATCTTTTTCTCATGGAATCTTTCATTGCTTTAAATTTCTTGGCCCATTGGAATAGACATCTTACGTGTTTCAATCTCAAAATTAAATGAAAACTAAGAAAGTGGGGGCAGAGCAAAATTAAATAGACCTCTGAAGTCTTCAATGTACAATTAGGATAAATACTAGCATCATTTGTGGTGCAGAGTAACAAGGTTAGCCAACTTGAATTGAAATTGAAAGTAATCATGGGTTCTTTCAAAATAGCCTCCATATTCGTTCTTGTTGTCCTACTTTTCCCATCTTTTCACCCCAGATGTGGAGCTTCAGCTTCTGCTGAAGGTCTTTTGAAATGGAAAGCCAGTTTGTTGAACCAGAACAATGGCTTCCTAACCTCATGGACCCTTCAATCCGTCAATGCCAAGAATTCTTGTATACTTCCTTGCACTTGGGCTGGTATTTCCTGCATTGATGGAAGTGTCAACAGGTTGAACCTCTCAGATTGGAGTATTATAGGTAGCCTCTACGATTTCCCGTTCTCATCGCTCCCAAATCTTGAATATCTTGATCTCAGCTTTAACCAGATCTTTGGCAGTATACCAAAACAAATAGGTAACCTGTCGAAACTCATTTATCTTGATTTCTGGGCTAATGAGCTGTCAGACAAAATCCCATCTGAAATTTGCAACTTGACAAACTTGAGTCATTTAGATATTGGAAGTAATCAACTTTCAGGTCCCATTCCCGTGGCGATGGGGAATCTGATTTCACTTCAGTTTCTTTACTTGTGTCAAAATAATCTTACAGGTGCAATTCCAAAGTCACTAGGTGATTTAATCAAATTGATTGAACTGGATCTCTTTGACAATCAACTTAATGGTTCAATTCCTGCTTCAATTGGTAACTTGAGTAAATTGGAAGCACTGTATGTCTATAACAATCAATTTTCTGGTTCAATTCCGGTCACTTTTGGTAATCTCAATAGGCTGGTGAATCTAAGCCTGTATCAAAATCACCTATCTGGTCCCATTCCTCCAGTGATAGGGAATTTGAGCTCACTTCAGTTTGTTTACTTGTGTCAAAATAATCTCACTGGTGCAATCCCAAAGTCACTAGGTAATTTGATCAATTTGATTCAATTGGATCTGTGGGAGAATCAACTTTCAGGTTCAATTCCTGTTTCAATTGGAAACTTGAGTAAATTGGAAGCACTGTATGTCTATAACAATCAATTTTCTGGTTCAATTCCGGTCACTTTTGGTAATCTCAATAGGCTGGTGAATCTAAGCCTGTATCAAAATCACCTATCTGGTCCCATTCCTCCAGTGATAGGGAATTTGAGCTCACTTCAGTTTGTTTACTTGTGTCAAAATAATCTCACTGGTGCAATCCCAAAGTCACTAGGTAATTTGATCAATTTGATTCAATTGGATCTGTGGGAGAATCAACTTTCAGGTTCAATTCCTGTTTCAATTGGAAACTTGAGTAAATTGGAAGCACTGTATCTCTATAACAATCAATTTTCTGGTTCAATTCCGGTCACTTTTGGTAATCTCAATAGGCTGATGAATCTAAGCCTTTACCAAAATCACCTATCTGGTCCCATTCCTCCAATGATAGGGAATTTGATCAATTTGATTCAATTGGATCTGTGGGAGAATCAACTTTCAGGTTCAATTCCTGTTTCAATTGGAAACTTGAGTAAATTGGAAGCACTGTATGTCTATAACAATCAATTTTCTGGTTCAATTCCGGTCACTTTTGGTAATCTCAATAGGCTGGTGAATCTAAGCCTGTATCAAAATCACCTATCTGGTCCCATTCCTCCAGTGATAGGGAATTTGAGCTCACTTCAGTTTGTTTACTTGTGTCAAAATAATCTCACTGGTGCAATCCCAAAGTCACTAGGTAATTTGATCAATTTGATTCAATTGGATCTGTGGGAGAATCAACTTTCAGGTTCAATTCCTGTTTCAATTGGAAACTTGAGTAAATTGGAAGCACTGTATCTCTATAACAATCAATTTTCTGGTTCAATTCCGGTCACTTTTGGTAATCTCAATAGGCTGGTGAATCTAAGCCTTTACCAAAATCACCTATCTGGTCCCATTCCTCCAGTGATAGGGAATTTGAGCTCACTTCAGTTTCTTTACTTGTGTCAAAATAATCTCACTGGTGCAATCCCAAAGTCACTAGGTAATCTGATCAATTTGATTCGATTGGATCTGTGGGAGAATCAACTTTCAGGTTCAATTCCTGTTTCAATTGGAAACTTGAGTAAATTGGAAGCACTGTATCTCTATAACAATCAATTTTCTGGTTCAATTCCGGTCACTTTTGGTAATCTCAATAGGCTGGTGAATCTAAGTCTTTACCAAAATCACCTATCTGGTCCCATTCCTCCGGTGATAGGGAATTTGAGCTCACTTCAGTTTCTTTACTTGTGTCAAAATAATCTCACTGGTGCAATCCCAAAGTCACTAGGTAATCTGATCAATTTGATTCGATTGGATCTGTGGAAGAATCAACTTTCAGGTTCAATTCCTATTTCAATTGGAAACTTGAGTAAATTGGAAGCACTGTATCTCTCTAACAATCAATTTTCTGGTTCAATTCCGGTCACTTTTGGCAATCTCAATAGGTTGGTGAATCTAAGCCTATACCAAAATCACCTATCTGGTCCCATTCCCGTGGCGATGGGAATCTGATCTCACTTTAGTTTCTTTACTCGTTTCAAAATACTCTTTCTGGTACAATCCCAAAGTTACTAGGCAATTTGACCAATTTGATTCACTTGTATCTCTCGGACAATCAACTTTTAGGTTCAATCCCTGTTTCAATTGTAAACTTGAGTAACTTGGAACTTTTGTCTCTGGGACAAAATCAATGTTTTGGTACCATTCCACAAGAGCTTGGAAACCTGAATAAGTTGGTTGTTTTGAGATTGTTTAGTAATCAGTTCTCTGGTCCATAGCCAGAACTATTATGTCAAAGTGGAATTCTCCAAAACATTTCTGTATCTGAGAACATGCTTACTGGTCCAATCCGTAAAAGCTTGCAAAACTGCTCAAGCTTACGGTAACCGTTTCCAAGGAAGCTTATCAGAACAACATCACGGGTGGTATACCTCCGAAAACTCTCCAACAACTACTGAAAACTCTTGTAGTTGCAAAGAACAACATCACGGGTGGTATACCTCCGGAAATTGGAAATTTGACTCAACTACATACACTTAATCTTTCTTCGAATTATTTATCAGGGGAGATACCAAGGGAAGTTGGGAATTTAGCTTCTATGCTTAAACTAGATTTACATGACAACCAGCTTACTGGTGGTATACCTCAAGAATTGGGAGTGTTAATGGAGTAAGAAATTCTGTGTAAAAGGATGATATGATGCAGAGTATGTTTATGGAATTTTTCTTCTCTTTTTTTTTCAATTTTGTAGGGAGTTGTACCCATCACATTGGATGATAAGGATTGGTGAATTTGATAAAACTGTAACACCAATTTGCAAACTAAAACTAATCTTACCCAAAATATTAGCACAAGAATTGCATTTGCATTTTGCACTCTCAATTTCTGCTTAGAAAATCTCGAAACTTTCAGTAAACGAATAAAATGGCATTATAGCCTAAATGGACCCTTGCTTTAGAGTTGGACTCAACCTCCAAATGCGATTCCCACGTTTGTTGATGTCTCTTCCAAAGCCCAATATTAATTGCACAAATAAGAACTCAATGGCCGAATTAAGTTTACAAAACTCCATCCACGCAAAAGTGGCTGTCGAACATCAAGAAGCCCAATTAATAAACCAAATTCACTTGAAGAAGCCCGATCTATCCTATCCCTTCAACAAAGCCACAAGATAGTAGCAAGACAAGAATCCTCTTAGCTTGGGGAGATGACAATTTACATCCTCCGCAGTCCATGTGTAAGAGAAAATACTTTGCATGAAGGACACTTTTCCGAGACGAATCATCCACACTTTTGGAATAGTTGCTTCAATTAGATTTGCCAGATTGCGAGTGTCCAGTCCTCTATCCTTTGGCTGATAAACAAATTGTAAATGAGAGATCATCAATCAACTGCCAACCAAATTGGTGTCAGCATATTCCCATAGGACCAAGGTTCTAAAACACAATCCGTTCATTGAACTGGAAAATATTGTTAAATCAAGACTCAATGGTTCAACAATTAGGCAAATTATTATTAAGTCGTCATTGACACGTGACATCAGAAATTTATCATGAATAACTAACATTTTTTTTATTACTATATAGACCACTAAAATAAATCGTGTGAATCCCTACTTAGTTCAAATTAGAGTACTTTAGTTCATCATCGATGAAAATAACTTACAAATTGAAACAACAATGCAATATAGATTGAATAATTCTACTTTGACAATTACAACAAATCCAAAGACAAAGAAGACAATTACATTGCATCAATCGTGACAAAAGAAAAAAAAAAAAGAAGAACCTAAATTTAATAAAACATGAAATTTTAATGATATAAACATAAATTTTTGAATAACTATTGGAACGTCATATAATTAAGTTGCTACTTAGACAAATTTTTTTTTTTGAAAATGATTTAGTGATAAGAAACATGAAAGTTTGTAAGAAATTTTAAAATTTATAAATAATTTAGAGCTAAATTGTAATTTTAAAAAGGTGAAATGACACAAAATTAATGTGCCTGATAGGTTGTAATTTTGTCATTAATTTTATAATTATTTTCCTCTTTTATCTTATCAAATATTGCGTTAATTGACAGATTTTATTTACTTTTGGTCATTTGTGCTGGTTGCAGAGATTTGGATAAAAAGAAAGAAAAGACGTGACTTTTTTACTTAAATTTAATGATCAGCGCAGTGTTTTGAAAACCGGACTGGACCGGCCGGTTCGACCGGTTGAACCGCGAACCGGCCATGGCACCGGTCCGGTTCTATGTGGCTGTTGACTTTACCAGAGAACCGGCCAAACCCGGTCAAAACCGTGAAAACCGGTGAACCGGATTGAACCGGTTTTCAAGTTTCCCTCTTTTTTTTTTTTTTAAGTTTTGCAAAATGTTTCTGTCAAGATTCGAACTCAAGACCTTTGTATTACAAGACCAATGTAGTAATTGCACCATCACATCTTATTTGTTTTTGTTGATAACTTACATATATATGTAATAAACATCCATATTTCTTTTTTTCATTTTCTTACAAAATCTCATTCTTTCATTACTCATTCTTTTTAATCTTCAACACACACACACACACACACACTCTCTCTCTCTCCCCTCTTTTTTTGTCACTCCCTTTTTAATCAAACCTCTTTAGTTTTAATTTATTGATGTTTTCTTCCATCTTTTTAATTTTATTTTTGTCCATTAAATTGAAAAAAGTTAAAAAAGAATTATTTTTCTTTAACCCAAATTATTTAATGCTACAACCACTCACTTTTATCTCCTTTTTTTTGTTTCTTATCAAGTTTGCGTTTTTATTTTCGATTCTCTTAAACTTCCTTCGAACTCCAAACTTTCTTTTTTAAATTGCAATCTCTAAATTCCAAAGACGTAAATTAAAATTTAAGTTCACAATATTAAATTCTCATAGACTTGAATTTTGTATAATTTCAAAATATTGTGATATTTTTGGGTTGGATTTAAGATTATTTAGGTAGATATAATTGAAATTAAAATAAAATTTATTTGTTTTAACTTATAATTTAAAAAATTTATTTTTGAAAATCTAAGTTATTCAAAAATAGTAAACTTTTCATCATATAAAGTTTTAAATTAGTCTATTGCATGTCTTATTTTGTGCATATATATATTTATATAAATTATTTTTAAAAAAATTCATTGAACCGAGGTTGAACCGGTCCGACCAGTTAAACCTCGACCCTTTCACTTCACCGGTTCAATTGACGGTCCGGGTTTTAAAACATTGGATCAGCGTAATCATGTCAAAGTTAAACTCTGCACGTCCTAAAGAGGCTCGGGAGTGGACGCATATTATCCCGCCATACATTGAAGTCTTGAAGTGGGGTCATAGATATTTCATCAAATGATTGTTATAGACTTTCTAAATTGATTTGAATTAGCAATAGTGGTTTAGTAAGAATAGGAAACTAATCAATTAGATACCTTTCCTTTCTTTTTGGCGGTGGATGACTAGTCATAAGAGAAGTCAACTTAGAATAGGTTTGCTTATCTTTTGCTTTTTGGGGGGTCGGCCGCAACAGAGGGCAAGAGACGACTTTTTCTTTTATTATTCATCGCAAAAACCTTCATCTGAATGGATGAGGAATGCTTTCAATTAATTCTGCAATTTTGCATGGGACTTTCTTAACGGAGATGAACTAGACTTCTTTTCTAATCAAGGAACAACAGAGGATTTGATTTATTTAAAATTGTGAGATCAAATTAAATATTTTATTTCTTTTATTTACTAGTATTCGACCATTTGTATGTTCTCTAATTTAATTTTTTATGATTATTATTTTATTTGAATATCAAAAGTGTCTGATATTTAATTTAATCTAATAACCTAAAACTAGTTAGAACAGTTAAATCCATAATTATTTAATTGCTTTAAATTAGTGATGACTGGCATGATTGGATTTGTGTCTAAGGGAATATATGGGCTAATTTAAAATAACCCTTGTAGTGTGTTATTTGGTTAGAGCAAGGCTTCTCGAATTCTTAAGGTAATTGAGAAATTGAACTCTATGGTCGTACATAGAATTATTTCTTGATTAAGGAAGTGATTAACGTTCGTACCTTAGTCACCGATACAGTAAGAAAAAGTTGATTGACATCGCGTGTTTGGCAGTTATAACTTGTTTATCAGTGAATAAATGAAATTATCATTGCATCGATGATTAATTAAGTGAATCATCTCCGAAGTTATTTCTTGGCTAGAGTTTATTTATTCTTGATTCAATTTTAATAAATTGTCATTCAATTTTTATTTATTTATTTTATTTGAGTTATTTGATTATTCTCGATTCTATAAAAACCCCTCATACTTTGAACTCGAGGAGAAACGAATTTTTCCAGTCCTTGTGGATTCAACCCTACTTACCACTGTATACAAAATTTATACTTTATTTGAGCAGATATTTATTATTACACAGGGTCGACACCTGTCAGTTGCTCAAATATGGGATAGTTTTAAAAACCCTAAAATAAGTATGATGATTTAATAGAAAAAGATTTATTACAAGTCCTGATTGTCTTGTACTCCTAGGCGCCGTTTTTCTTCTCTTGGAAGAGATTCTAATCTCTTCCTCTCTCTCTCTCTCTCCCCAACTTTTTAAGAGTGGCAAGGCTGGCGGTAGTTTAGTAAGAACCATTTCAATTCGATGATTCACTGGTTCGACCCAGGCAAACTAATTCATTTTCATTTGTAGAGGGTTTTTTATTCCTCTATGTTTGAAGTTCAACCCGACTCAGAAATAATAGTGTTGATGCTTCAACCGGATAGTCCAAACTTAGCTTTAAAACATTGCGCAGAACTTCTCTGCACATACTGTTAGGCCTAAAACAAAAAGGCCCAATAGATAATTATTGTCATATGGGAAAAAATGATGAATCGTTAAGGAGTTTATAAGGAGATAAAATTCTCATCTCAAATTGGAGGCAAATTCATTGATATGTTCGTATAAAGACTGAGAACGCGAGCAGAAAGAGAATACACGCTTGTCAACAGCAACAACCACTCATTCTTCATATTATTTTCTCTCTTTTAGTCAATAGTAGTTTTCAATTAGTTTCTTTTTATTTGTAGTTTAGTTTGAGTCTTATTTTAAGTCCATTTAGTTCATAGCGGCGGGAATAACACTTTGTAATTGATTCTCTTTGAAATGCAACTTCAAAACAGGTATTCTAATTCGTAGAGCTTTTCTTAATAATTTCATTGGATCTTTTAACGATTCGTTGGATCCTTCTGTTGACTATTTCATTTGCTTCGTGCTTAATAAGTGTAGCCGATGCAATTTAGTACATTCATTAAGAACTATAATAAATTCGAAAAAAAAAATGATGCAACTGTAAAAGAATTTCAATCCAATTTTATGGTTTTCAGGTGTGAGATGATTTGTTTATGCCAAAAGTGCCCGTCAACTATTATGCTAGTTTGATTGAATATTTGATATAACTTGTTAATTCGCTGATTGGGCCATTACTACATATGATCAACAAAATCTTTCTGTCATCCATAACAAAAAATAACAACTTTCAAGATTTAATGAAACAAATTTTTTTCTATACTTTAAGATTCTTGTTATAACCGCAATTATAAGAAAAATTAGCCCAAGCGATATCTCTTCTTATTTTATTCCTTTATTTGTCAAGTACATAAATTGGAAAAAGGATGCCTAGTATTGGATCTCTTTTTATATGCCAAATTAGATTTTCCTTTTTACAGTTCAAACTATGGTTAATTTACTTTGTAAATGTCTTAATTGTTTCTCAAGCCTAAATCCTTTAATTTATCAAGTGCATTATGTCTAATTTCTTTTATTTGTCAAGTATATAAAAATTGAAAAAGATGTAGCTAGTATTGGCTCTATTTTTAGATGGCAAATTAATAAACCTTTTACAATCCAAATTATGGTTGATGTAGTCACCACACGTTTAACTCTTTTTCTTTACATATGTGTAAAATATCCAAAATTATAAGGGTACTATAGCCATTTGATTATTAATGATGTAAGCATTGGGTTCTAAATGACTGACAGGGGAGATAAGTAAAACTTTTAAAACCTTAGAAGAGAGCACTGAAAATGTGAGAGGTTTCTAAAATTATCCCTTATATAAAATATATTAGCCAAATGAAAATGCCAATGCAGCATACTGCAAAGGCATCGCAACAATGATTACTGTTCATAAGATCGTATGAAAACGAAAAGGATAACTATGTGCAAAGGAAATAAGCAAAATGTTCCCAAAAACCAATCATATTATAACCACCCCAAGGATCAGAAAATATAGGAACTCTCAAAAGCATCGGGATTGATTTTCCACCAGCCTTTTGTCAACTTGAGCAACCTACAAAGAGCTAACAAATAAGTAAATGACGTCTAAAATTTGAAAATGCTAGAGAAATTGATTGTTAAACCAAAACTATTAGATAAAAGGTGCAAATGTCAAATGACAAGGCAAACTATTAGATTGTCGTGAAGTGAAATCAACAATGGAAAGTAAATGAGATAGCTCTTTAAAGTATTTATCATGTCTAAAATATGCTTTGGAAGTTTCTTCCGTGGACTTGTTTACATATCCCATCCTTTTACTATGTTGTATTGTAGTAGAAATATCCAAATGGCGGGGCTAAAGAAATCAATATATCAGAACTCAGAAAAAAAAAGGCTCTAAAGAAAGATATGCACCATCCTTTTACTATGTTATCGTAGTTTATTGAAAAATATTTTACTAATACAGTTTTTATGTTATCATAATTTATTGAAAAGTACTTTACTAATAGAGTTTTTAATAAAAGCACTTATCAAATGCTTAAGTATATTATTTGGATACATAATTGAATAAGTACTTATTGTATTCGATAATGTGTAATTTTAAATTTTAAAATATATTTATCTCTTTATTTAGCTCATAATATAGGATAAATAATTAAATTTATTATTGTATTTTTTAAAACACAAAAGCTATTCTGAAAGTACCAATTTGAGTTCTTACTAAAAGTGCTTTTAACATAAAAAATTTCACTCCTAATTTTTATGGAATAATATTCACTAAATGTCTCAAAAGTATTTTAGAACAAAAAGTGTTTTTCCATCAAAAGTCCCGCAGCCTCAAATGGGCCTAAGATGAATGCCAATATTCTCTTGCATATATAGTTCTAAAAATTAAAGAGCTTACTTTTTATTTATTTATTTTGCACTATATGTGGTTGATTTAAGACTGGAAAAGGATGATACTTTTGATGAGAATGCTTTGGAGGAAGGAGATAAATTACATTAAACACTTGATTGAATCCCTGGACTTCTCTTGGGTTTTAAGTGCTAAAAGCTGCAAAATCCTAAGAAACATCATTTACTATCGTCCTAAGAAATTGACATTTATAGAACAATCTATTGTCAACTTTATATGGATAAATTACATAAAATCTCTATAGTTTTTTTATATTGCCACATGATCCTTAATATTTCAAAATATTCACATGATCCTTTTATGATTTTATGTAAAGTGAAAAATAGGTATAAAGCACCAACCATTATGATGATTGAACCAAATGTGCTCTAAAATGCATATGATGGAGTCATGATATATACTTAACCTATATAATTTGCATGAATATCCACTTTATTCCTCTATGATTTGGTTGGAATCACTTTGTACTGATCCCATGGCTATGGTGCGCTATTTCTTCTATTATTTTTTTTTAAAAAAAAACCTTGTATTGATCTCACTATTGTGGGCAGGGTTACTACTATTACAAATAAAAAATAAAAAAGCAAATAGAAGGGAAGGCAAGCGAAGCCCAAGTGGATTGTATGTTTAAATTCATGCCAACAATTTGGTAAATATAAGGACAAGTAAAATAAATTGTAATTGCTTCAATTAGAGTTCATGTGAAACTAACCTTAATTAAGTAGATAACACAAAGTGTAATGCTGTGAAAAAGCAAAAGAATAGCCAAAAAATATATTAACTTAAACTTAGAATGGTATATGCAGAAAGAGCATAACGTTCTTGTTGGAGAGAAAATAGCTGGATAAAGAAAGAAAATACATGCGAGGAAAAAATAAAATAATAAGCAGAAAAGCATTAATTATGAATACAAAGGAGAGATAAATAAGATTATATGACAATCGAACACAACCCCACAATTAAAAGTCTTTGTTTTGTGCTTTAGAATGAGGATTTTTTTTTTCTCTTACAATCTTCGACTTAATCCAATATACAATAAAGCAACAACTGGCCTCTTGCATGCATTCGCATAGCAAAATGCAGTGAAAATAACAAAGCGACTCTTTGAAATTTAAAGTAGTTTAAACTGATGGTCAGAATCCATTATTCAAGTGTAGTTGATAATAGCTAAAAAGACATAAATGGAACATATTTCCAACCACTGTTGGTTTTTTTTTTTCAGAAAGAGCTCGCAAATAGTGAGGCTTTTCAGATAAACGTATTCAAAAAATGCATTTTAAAAAATGTATTCAATGAATGTAACTTTTGAGAAATAAAGGCATAGAAAAATCACAAAATGCATTCATTAAATTCAACTTTTGAAGAAACACTACATTCAGTGAGTACGTTCTTCACCCTCTAGAAAAGTTTTGAAAACTATCATCCTTTAAGAATTTCTTTTAAAAGCTCACACTCGATGGAGATTTACTAGAGAGGAATTGCGGTAGCAAGGTTGGACTAAGGATTGCATGATATAACTCTTAATTCAGTTATATCTTTAAAATTACTAAAAATAATTTAACTTAACATGTTAGCCAATGCACTTCAATATCTACACTAGTGATTATTGATATATGATACATATACAAAATATGATGTAGGATTTATCTTTTCCCGCACCAATAGTTATATGTATTAGTTGGTCTGAATGCTTGTCACATAATCATTAATTTAAATTAAATTCTAAATTTTACACTTGTAACATGCATCCAAACCTATTAGTGTATATATTATCAATGTATGAAAAATTAACTCATATATAATTATATATATTTAAAAAATTTTCATTTCTCAATAAATACAGCTGATGAGAACACATGACCTCGTTACATGACTAATATTACGAGGTTTATAACCAATGCATTAAGAATAAGTAATTCTTTTCAACTCTTTTGTACTAATACAAAATCAAGGGATGAGACCTTGCAAGTTTTTACAACTCTGTGTTGACTTGTTCTAAGATTAAAAGAAAAAATTTAAATGTAGAATGCAGCCGTCAATACACTTCTGAAAGCAAAGTTCGAGCATGAAAACAAATCAAACTCAATCTCAATCTACTATTGCTTGACCTCTTCCACTTAAAATTTATTTGACAACACCTTCTGTCAACGTTCAAGGAATGAAGGAAAGCTATCCTTAAAGAAACTAGAGTCCAGCAAAAATAAAATCAGGAAATCAGTAACTACATCGGATTGAAATTTTTTAAAATTATATAGTCGCTGTACCTTCTGGTTGGTTGCTAAATCTTAAAAGGGAAATTTGCCAAATTGGTTCCTAACATTTGCCAAAAAAATTTTTTTAGTCCCTAACATTTAAAATCAGTCAGAATTATCCCTAACATTTAAATTATGATCCATTTTGGTCCTAATGCTTGTATTTGCTCATTTCTCCGACTGAAAATAACACGTCTTTCTCACGTGGACATATTTTCAAGGACAAAACCGAAAAATATACTTCATTTCCGGTTGAGTAAAGCCATCTTTCCTTCATATTTCCCCATTTGTGTCCTAATTGCCTCACTGAAAGAACGAAATTGAAGAGGAAAAACGCAGTTGCAACTGAATTGCTGTGTAATAGAGGAAGAATAGCAAGAAATGTGAAGAAGAAGCAGACATATTAAAGAGTAAAATGGATCTGAAATATGGTCCACAAAGACATCGCTCGTTTTCTCTCACACAACAATGAACAATGTCTTATCAGCATAGTTGTATTCTTTTGTTTCCAGAAACAATGTTATGAATCAAACATAATCAAACACGTTTATGTTCTGCTTTTAAAAGCAGAATAAGTGTTTTGATTCATTCATAGCAAAGAACAAAAATAGAAAAACATGAACGTTACCAAATGGTCCCTAAATAACTCTGTCCATTATAAATAAATCATTTATGCACAACTCTATTTTCCTAACAGTTAAAGGTGTAAACTATGTCACTATCTCTCACTTCGATATTTTAACAATATTGTTTTATAGTTTAGTAATTAAAAAATCATATTAATGAATTTTATGATGTAGACAGTTGCCAAATATCAAGTGAAAATCTGTATACGCCAAACGCTAATTTAAAATTTTCTAAAAATAGATTACTACCAAATTAACGTGTGCAATATGTGTGAGAGTTAGATTTAATTTAGTAGTGAAAAATAAAAATCGGGATTTGGATTCCAATTTGCAATGGCATTTTGTTGAAAACATCCATAAATACCCAGAAGCAATAAGCCTCCTTCATGCCTCATTCAGCTTTCAAATTTATATTCATAGTCTGTACTCAAACTTTTGAATGATCAACTAATGGCCAAGTTCGCTTTCTTAGTTGGTTGCTACTATCTGATTACAAGATATGAGCTAAAAGGCTGCTACAATGACTAAGCATGTTGGCGTATACAAGTGTAGAGATAATTAATCTCGATCCCACAGAAAAACTTAACAACTACCAAAGCTTTTAAACTTACTCTATTAATTAGACAATGCAATAATTCAAGCAGATAAATCTAGCTATAAAGTACTACTTCAAATTGCAAGTAATTAAACGATGGAAATACTTATAGAACAGTTAGGAGATGGAATCTTAGGGTTTTCGACTTCCTTACTTGCTCAACACTAGGATTTAGTTTTGTTGGTTAAAGTTTAATTCATGTCTTGCCATAAAGCAAGTTCTTAATGTATGCAATACCTGCTTTTGCCAGTGTATCAACTATACTTATAACAAGTTTATACCAACTTTTGTGGTTGAATAAACTAGCTACAAGTTCATTAAGGTTTGTGAAATTGCTTGGTTAAATCCATCTAATTGTATCTCTACTTTTGCGAGTTTATTCCTTAGGATTCATGTATTTCTATCCACTATTGAAGTTCAACTTTTATTGATTTATTCAATAGATTAAATCATTTGCAATTAATGACCAATTAATCACGAACATAAAACATCAACTAATAAGTTCACAATGTTGCAACAATCGACCATACTTAATCCATAATTAAAGTATAAGAAAATCTATCCCAACCCTAGGATAACATAACTTAGGTACACATAGATATTATCAAAAGAAAGTTCATTATTTTCTTGCAACAATTCATGAAATAGAATACAAGAGTTTGAGAGAGAGAGAGATAGAGACAGAGACAGAGAAGAGTAAAGAATCTCTTATTTCATAAGTGAACAATAAGCTCCTTTGACTCCTCTCTCAAACTTGTCTTCGATCACCAAAAGTTTAAGAGTATTTCACCACTAAGTAACTAAGAAATGTTGAATACAAAAAATTTTCTTGTTGTTTTTGAGGTGGGAAACTGAGTTGCTTAATATCCTAATAGGTCCCAAAAATCTCCAATTTTCCCTTATAAGTTAGTATTTATAGGGGGTACATGAAGTCAAAAAATGATAGGAAACACTTTCGAACAACCTTAAGATCCACACCTAAATTTGACGTCGGATCCGATGAATAGAGGGCTAGATCCGCTTGCTTTGTTTGCTCAATTTTGTTTCTAATACAGATTGGATCCAAGATCCAATAGTGATCACTTCGGATCCGGCATGGATCTGATGAGCTCGGTTTGCACTCTGCTTCATCTATCGATCCACATATGGATCCGGCCTGCCTAGCCTTGATCTAGGGTTGGATCAAATTAACTTCCTTTTGAATTGCTTTTCGGCCTTGGATCTATGCCACGTAACCGATTTTGATTAGTGAGGGTTCAGACAGGATCCCACCTTTGTCCTTTGTCTTGGTTTTTCTTCTCTTCGATTGAACTTTATTCTTCTTGGGAACTTTGTCTTGGTTTTCCTTTGTCTTAGTTGCACTTTATTCAATTGAACTTGTGACTTCTCGCAAAGGATTGATTTAGTTGGTTGAGATCAAATCTAGATGTGTTCCCCAAATCATCCTCGAATTCGCTATAAATCATGTAGTTCTGTCTAACATGATTCGAATTGATGATTGATCATTCAAAACTACAAAAAAAACATAAATCTTTGCAAATAAATATATAAAGCCACAAGTTTTGCTTAACTTTGATCTCTTATTGCAAATTCTAACTAAAATTACACCAAATGTATTCTTGTAATGACAAAACACATCAAAAAAGCACAAGATATAACCACACAAAAAGTGCAAAAACAAACAACTATCTGTAGAAGTTGAAACGTGGTATAAGCTGCGATGTCCCATAGCCACTTTGGGCCAGACTAATCCAGAAGTCAAGCCAAACAGATTTAAAAAGCTTTAGGAAATAGATTTTGAATTTTTCAAAATGTTTAGGGATAATTTCAGAAACATTTCCTGAGATTTTTTCACAATTTCGCTCTGCTCCTTTGAAGTTTACATAATTACAAGGACATTCTTTGGTGTGATAAAATAACAACAATGCCTCTCATTAATTGTTAGCTTATTGAAAAACACTATGAAAAATTAAAGTTCTTTTGTCTTTTATCAACCAATAACTCAAACTACAGATTTTACTATTTAACTCTTTATCCTCTTCCTCCTACATCCATTTTCCTTCCAAACTCATTTATTTATTCTTATCGATCAAATATGTACTGTCGCCGTTAACAAAACTGCCATACATACCAACCACTAGTGCTTACCTATCTTGGTATCTATTCCTAATTCTCTCTTTTTCATTATTATTAAATAGTTTCTTTGTGCTCATTTTTGTTTCCAATGTTTGATAGGCATTAGCAAATTGAAATTGTTAAATGATGAGTAATGATTTCATTATCAAACTAGATGGAGATGAAAACAATTGCAATCATTAAAAAAATAAAAAAAATTAAGGATAGGAAGTGGAATAGGGAGTACATAAATATTATACTGTTGTGATTGTTATGAAGAAAAAGTGTTACTAATATATTTAAAACTACATTTTGTTTCTAGTTTTTATTTGTAATTATTAGTGATGTTATTCCTATAAAGAGAATTTGATTGATTTTGAACTTTGTGCGGATGAAGTATATTGGATGTTGATAGTAATAGTGATGGTTTAAACTATTTTGTATTTGAAATTGGCAGCCATGGATTGAAATTTAGGGATATAGATGAATATTGCTGCATATTAAGCAAAATTTGAGATTGATATGAGATTGTAAGTAAACTTTTGGGTATCTGATAGGGTGTTTGTAGTTGATATAATGATCTGCACCGAAAACTTTTATATGTTGATGGTTAGGTAATGGTGATAATAAATAAGGATGAATGAAATAGAGATAATGAACCATTTCTTTCCTTTTTTATTTTGTTGTGAATCATAACCCAAGGGCATTATAGGATTTTTGAGAAAAGTCTAGCCTTTTGGGTCTAGAATGTTACTTAAACAATGAAAATAGGGGATGTAGGTGTAATTTTGAGAACTAGAGGGGAGTTTTCAGCAATTGCTAAAAACCTCAGAGATGGTTTGTGAAATTGTCCCAAATGCTTATATCTCTCCTATTTATAATTTTGAAAAGTTGAGATAAAGGAGAAATTGGTCAAAATCGCATTGACGAATGAGTGTCGGCCGATCAGTACGCAACAATGCCCGCGACTGCACAGATTCTCCAACAAACAAACAAAGACAAGTAAAACAGCAAAAGGAGCTTTGACAGAATATTCTTCCATAAAATAGTAAAAATTACATGGCATGATGTAATAAGATGCCTAAAAGGGCTCAAATCAAAGTTTCCCATTACTATCTGGAAAATATTACTGCTTATAATAAAATATTCAGGTTGTATTTCAAAATAAATATATTGTCAAGTTTGAATGTAATACAAACTTAAAAAATTCAATTACCTAAATGTGCGTCTCTTGCTTTTGGCATGGACTATATTGTCTACTAAACTATATGAAATAAAACCTAAGCATCATAAGTAAAATTTATGTCAAATTATCCATAGGCATTTATCTAATGATTAAAGTTAAATTTTCAGGATTTAGAGAACTGAATTTAAATCCTTCTTTCCCATTTCTATCTTTTAAATCTCACATCTTTTATGCTAGGAAAAAAATTTTAAAAAGAAAAAGTTTATGTCTAACCTAACTTTTTGTTCTACCCAAAAAAATGGCAGAATATTTTTCTAGGTAAAATTTTTAGGTTTGTATGAGAATATTCATTTTTTTTAATTTTTTATCATCTTTTCACCTTACATATATCATATTTTACAAAAAATTATAGAGCCATTTTTTTTTTCCAAAAAACTCCCTAAAAAATACAATCCAAACGAATATTCTCATGCATAGATCAGAGAAATGACTCTAAAATATTGTGATGAAAAGACAGCCCAAGTTACTATGACAACCTAACACTTGCAACGAAGATGGGCCTGGTGAAAGCCTCGAGTCGAGCCTTTCTTAATAAAGAATAAAATTCCAAAAACAAAAAAACAAAAAAAAAAAACCTCGTTAGCTGCGCATCTTCTCCCCGAGCCCAGACGAAACAAAAAGGGCAAAGTCACACGTCATAAGCAGATAAAACATAGAAAAGTGCTCAATACAAAATGCACCCTCGAAGTATACTCAGTTTGCAATTTTCCCGCTATACTATCAATTACAGCAATTTACTATCTTATACTATGAATTTCAGCACTTTGCTGCAATTAAATAAATGTGACAAGTAATAATTTATTGAAAGGACAACAATAACTCCATAAATAATCTGTTGCCTAGAATACCCATTTTTTAAATTTATTTTATCTTAATTTTTTGTTCTTTTTTATTTCAACCATATTTATTGAAAGGACAACAATGACTCCATAAATAATGTGTTGTCTAGAATACCCGTTTTTTAAATTTATTTTATCTTAGTTTTTTGTTCTTTTTTTATTTCAACCATAAATAATCTTACACCTCTTGCTATTACCACTACACTAAAATACCTACCGTTGAACCACCACAATATAAGAAGAAAAATCAAGACTAGACTATATAAAACTAGATCAAAATCAAAGCTTTTTATCAAGGCTAAAAACCCATTAGTAATCTATACAAAAAAATTGAAGATACACCTCATAAATCCACACCAAATCTTCAAATAGCTAAACACATAGTACAATCTTATCATATGTAGAACCAATCACACATCAAATCAAACTTCAATATGTAGCAAGCAGAAATAAAAACCCAATAGCATAAACAATTACAGAAATTAAAAGGATAGGAAATGATGGGATTTGAGCTCTTGATTCAAAAAATGCCGGGAGATTGGTTAGTACCAATGAGGATTGGTAAATTTCAAATGGATTGTGATTTTGGAACTTGAGAAACGATGAAGATTCAAAGAGAAGGCACTCAAGAGTGAGAGGTGATGATAGGTTTCTGAAGTTAAGGACTTGAAGAGGTAGATTTGAGTGAGAAAGGTGAAAAACAATCTATGTTAGAGACTTTGATGTGGGGGATGGAATGGATGATAACTTGATAGCATAGTTTAGAGAAGGAAAAGGAGGGGTTACCAGTGAGTTTAGAAAAGAAAGAAGGAGAGATGTGGGCAATTTTGATAATTGATCATTTAATTAGGAATAAATTTGTCAATTCACCTTATTTTAAGCAATCCGTAATGAAATCAATAGTATAAAGTGCAAGTCTTTACAATTGATGGTTTAGGGGGCAAGTCGCTAACCAAACATAGTTCAAGGTTGCATTTTGCATTTAAACCCTAGAAAAAAAGCCAAAAAAAAAGCTCTCCTTAGCCTCCCTTATTAGTTAAAAAGAAAAGCCAAAAAAACCTCCTTAGGCTTCCTTATTATTATAAGTTTAACGTTTTGATAATATGTTTCTTACAGGATGAATCAAGAAAAGAGTATACAAGAAAGTAATTATATACAGTTTTAGAGGTACTTTTTACTGGTTTTGACGAGGTTTCAGGTTAGATTATATGATCCTAATGGCAAAAGTGAAACTGCTTGCTTTAGTAGTAAACAAACTTCTAGCATTTATTTTGTATAAAACATACTTGGAATGAAAAAATAAATGATTGTGAGTGGACTAGATTGTACTTGCAGCCTTGGACAGTTTTTTGCGAATGTTCCTTGCGTGGAGCCATAGTAATCTTTTTGTCGGATATCCCCAGGGGGAAGACCCTCGGACAGCTAAGCGCTGTTTTTAAACTTGGATCAGACTAGCTAGCTCAACCAATTGAACTAGAACCAATAAGGTATCCGGTTCGAGCTTAGTTAAAAAACTGGCTGGCAAAAGACTGGATTTTGAAAAACCCGATTCTTGGTTTCCTAAAGTTCTGCAACTTTTTTTTCCGAAAGAATCAGCTTTTCTTTCCCTGATTTTCAAGCAAAGCTATAACAGTGAACTTGCTACCATTTATAGATCTAAACAACTAATACAAATCTAATATCAAGAAGGAAAATTTGCGGATATAAAATCTAAAAGCAAAATAAGAGAAGAAAAGAAGAAACGCAAATGGATAGAACAGAAAGAAATTAATATGTTTTCATGTTTTTGTTTGATAAATATAGAAAAGAGAATAAAAAATGAAGACCCAGAGCTACGAGACAGAATTGATAAAAGAAAAGATTAAAGGACACAAGGAAAACTAGAAGACGAAAGTGTGAAAGAGGGGGAATGGAAAGGGAAGTTCCAGATGTGAACGCAACTATATTGATAGAATATATAGGCCATAGAGTGAGAAACTAGAGTGAGAATATTATGCCTTGTTTGGACAGCAATTTTTCAAACGTTTTTCGTGAACATATTTCTCAATCATCTTTTTATCTCGCATATATCATATCATTACAATATTTTTTCTACAAAAAATTCAGAAAAATGCAATCCAAACAAGGCAATTTGGACATTTCATTTTTTTCCCTACTACTTTTTTTATCAAAGTTCTTAAAAAATTTTCTAATGTCATTTGTAGCACCAATTTCGATGTCTATTTTCAAACAAGTCTCTTACATTTAGTTATAGACTTAGAATTTGAAAATATCAAATTGGAGTCGGACTTTAATGCTTTTGAATTTTATTAAGCTATGTGTTATTCCTAATTTGTGAGGTTATTGGTTAGGTAACTTAGGTTTTATGTGCTTGAGTTTTCAAAGTTGGTTTTGTTTTATGTGTATGATATGTAGGAAATGTGTAAGAAAAAAGGAAAATACCAAAGTGTATGTACTTTTTATAACATATAACGTTGTATATATTTAATACATATTTATAACATCATGGTGACGTCATTCGGTTCTTAAATGAGTTCGACCCGATCGAACTCATTGACCCATGATCCCCTAAACTTGGCCGAGTTATTATTTGGTCCGAGTTCTAAAACATAGTAGCTAGGTCTCCTAATATGTGAAAATGAGCTATGATTGACACTAGTACAGTGGTGGAGCAAAAAAATTCTCAATGGGGACAAAAATAACATTAAAAATTTGTTACCTACTCTTTTTCTAGTTTTCTAAGTAAAAAAATATTCACCAACAAGTTGAATAAAAACCTTTTTTTAGTTTATTTCAAATGGAACTTTGTGATCCACATATTCTTTTAGAATATTAGGTCATAAACTAATTTAGAGGACTACATAATTCTTTCACTTCTTTCATAAGAAAAGTCCGAGGCACACTTGAAATTATATCAAAATTCTATGGATATATAGGAATTTAAGGGGGGCAGTGGGGTAACCCATTGAGATCAGTGTGTGAAACACATCTGATTCAATGGTCCTACCACTTTCTTTTTAGTAGAAAAAAATTATTCGATTTCAATCATCATCACATATCTGAATATGCTCCCGAATCATATTGTAGGGGTTCTTAAATATCGTTCACTAATACAATTTTCGTATCAACAGTAAATTTGAATATGCTCCCGAATCATATTGTAGGGGTTCTTAAATATCGTTCACTAATACAATTTTCGTATCAACAGTAAAATTTGAATACATGACCTTCTATGAGGCGTCCGTCTCCTACCATCTTTATGTGTGTGCCTTGCTAATTGCTTTTGGCTACACAGAAAAGGTTTCTTGGTGACATTCTATAAATACTTTCTCAATTGTTGATCTTTAGTTTTTTTTTTTTTTTGAAATAGGAAAAACGTACCTTGTGAGAAAACATTTGAAATTGATAGTCACTGTCAAAACCATGTACAAAAGAGACATTCGAATTGCCGAAAAGAAATTCTTAGCAAACCCGCCACGCTGCTGTAAGATGACGTTCTGTTATAGATATTTCCTTCTTAGAATAAATAGTTAAAAAATCCTTTTTTTTCAAAAGCAAATTTATTGAAGCAAACATCAATTTGGCTACTACAGTGAAGCAAATCGACAAGCAGATTAGGTGGGCATCAACGTGACTTTCATTCTTATTTTTCGAACCCTCAGTAAAGATTTTCTTGGATAAAGAAATTTAAGAGTGCAACCAAAACCATCTTCCATCCCAATATTTTAGAATAAAGTCTTGCAACCATAAGGTTGGCCTTTATGGTTTGTCGCTCTATTGATTGGTTCATTTATATCTTCGCCTTTGTTTCTTTCTTTCTGGATGTCTGGTCCATCTTTCTGGTAGCTAACCCACAGAATTCTTCACTGTGCTGTTCGAGCTTTACAAATCTTCTTCCTTGCTTTTCGCCTTTTCGCACCCCCAGCACTCCCAGCTCTTGAAATCTAAATCACATCAAATTTTCCTGTCCTGAAAATCCAGGGAAGATGACTGGCTTGAAGGAGTATATGGTGATGATACCATTCATGGCTTATGGCCATCTAATCCCTTTCTTAGATTTAGCCAACAAAATTCAACAAAGAACTGGCTTCGCCATCACCCTAGTTAGCACCCCTCTGAATGTCAAGTACCTCGAGAATACCATATCAAAGGATTCATCCCAAGAATCCCAAATCAACTTAGAATCTCTTCCTTTCAACAGTGTTGAACATGGCTTGCCACCAAATACTGAGAACACTGGGGCCTTGTCCTTGGACCGTATCATCAAACTCTTTCAGGCTGCAGCTAATCTTGAAGGCCCCTTTCGCCGTCTCATCGCAAAAACCATTGAAAAGGAGGGACGTCCTCCGTTGTGCATAGTTTCTGATATTTTTGTCGGGTGGGCTACTGACGTAGCAAAGGATTTTGAAACTATAAATGTTACTTTCACCACAGGTGGTGCCTATGGCACTGCTGCCTATGTTTCAGTATGGCAGAACCTCCCTCATCGTTCCTCCGGCAAAGATGAGTTCGGTCTTCCAGGTTTTCCTGATTCATGCCGGTTCCATATCACCCATCTGCATAGATATCTGCAAGTTGCAGATGGTACCGATGAATGGTCAAAGTATTTTCAGCCGCAGATATCAAAATCTTTGGGATCTCTTGGTTGGTTATGCAATACAGCGGAGGAAATTGAGCCTTTTGGCTTGGATGTGCTCAGGAAATACATAAAACTCCCTGTTTGGTGCATTGGACCTCTTCTTCCACCACGAATGCTTGAACAAGATTCTTCTTCAGAATCCAAAATCATCAGTCAGCCCAGCGGGAGAGAACCAAGGATTGCCTACCGAACAATGCCTGGAGTGGCTGGACTCACATCCCGAGAGTTCTGTTCTTTACATCTCTTTTGGTTCCCAGAACACTGTAAGTCCTTCTCAGATGATGGCATTAGCTATGGGGTTAGAGCACTCTGGGAAACCATTCATTTGGGCTATTAGGCCTCCTTTTGGCTTTGATCCTAAAGGTGAATTCAAGGCTGAGTGGTTACCAGAAGGTTTTGAGGAAAGAATGGCACAAACAAATCAAGGATTGTTAGTGCATAAATGGGCACCCCAATTGGAGATTCTTCGTCACAAATCAACAGCAGCATTTTTGAGCCATTGTGGATGGAATTCAATCATGGAGAGTTTGAGTCAAGGTGTTCCCATGATTGGTTGGCCACTTGCAGCTGAACAAGGGTACAACTCAAAGTTGATAATGGAGGAAATGAGAGTTGGTATTGAGTTAACTAGGGGATTACAGAGTACTGTAGAGAAAGAGCATGTGGAGAGGGTAATAAATACTGTGATGGAGAAAGGAGGCAAAGGAGAGGAAATGAAAAGAAAGGCAATTGAGATAAGAGGGTTGATAAGGGCTGCTGTAAGGGAAGATGAAGGACACAAAGGGTCTTCTTTGAAAGCTATAGATGATTTCATCTCTGCAGTTTTGTCCAAGAGAAAAGTTCTTACAGCAACTTAATGAATTCTTGTTGAAGGATTATATTTTATTGGGCTAAAGTTGTCCTGCCAATGAAGTTCAACTTTGGCTGTTGGGGAAATTGGATATGATTTAATCCCTCCTCCACTTTTATCTGAAATAAAGCTCATTAGAGCATTTGATTCTTTGAATTAATTTCTTATGAAGGATTATCTTCTTTCTTCGGCTAGAATTACCTTTTCATTTGATCAACCTTTGGCCTTTCAACCAGCATAGTACACATCAAAGTCAATGCAACGTTTCAAGCATCAACTCCTCAACACAGGAAACGTTAAACAACAAAGTTTAACTTTTAAATATCGCAATCACATGGTACTTGATAATTGAAGTTTCCAATTAAGCACTAGTAAACTAGAAAATCCTGCTCGCACTACCTTATTGTCATTTATGTAAAGGCTAATATTAAATTTGCTGAAAATGAAGACCGTTCTAAACTTTTAGAATTAATCTTCTATACACTGACAGCGTATATACTTTCACTATTGAATACATGACATAAATCCAAGTTTTACATATATGTCGTGCATTCAGCCGAGATAGTGTATACATTGTCAGTGTATATAAGATTTTCTCAAACTTTTATCCCTTTTAAAAATCGAAAAACGATGAATAAATTTTTGCCGTATTGATGAAAGAAGAGTGTTTTCAATAAAAACTTAAACTGCTTCCACGCCCTTCATCTATACTAGCTGTATTTCTCATGATTGTATCACATAAATTTGCACTGAAGATTTAGAACAGATCAGAAAGACTTTACTAGAATAATTAAATTCCAAAACAGTAATTAATTGCTTAAAAAAATAATCTTCTTTTTCCAGGCCAGGAGAATTTTATACCTACGATAATATGAGAATAGATTAATCTTTCCAATACTGACAGTGTATACACTATCAGTATTGGATGAATGACAACTATGCAAATTTGAATTAGGAGAATTTTATACCTACGATAATATGAGAATGGATTAATCTTTCCAACACTGACAGTGCTGGTTAGGACTAAAAAGCAAATAAGGAATCTTTGTTAGAGTAAATCTTATATACACTGACAGTGCATTCACTATCACCGTTAGATTCATGACACATATGCAAAATTTGAATTTTGAATTTTAAATTTTGCATAATTGTCATTAATCCAACACTGACAGTATATATAAGATTACTGGCACTAAATTCTTTTTTTCATATTGAGGAACCAATTATATGCCTAATCACTAAAATCTACTTTACTCATTTAGTACTCTTGGTTGGCAGAAGAGCTTGTAAATGGCTTCTGAGTCCAACAATACATTTCCTGGCTCCTGCACAATAGATCCTGCAGGTCACTTCAACTCTGCTCCACTTAAGTATGAAAAAGCTTGATAATGCCCAAATCTCTTAGTTGACATATAAGCATCTGCAAAGCTCCCTCTAGAGCTGTAATCCCAATAGGAATGACAGAAATCAACTCACATTTCTACTCTTGGCATTTTGCATTTTGATTGGCCAAATGAAACTAATACATGCATCCATCCACCTCCTTTCCCACCCAACATTTTTTCTTGATTCTAGCACCTGTTTCCATAAATGTTTTTTTTGGGGGTTTTCTTTTCTCTCTAGCTAGAAAATGAGCTTCATGGGCAAAGTTAAAGATCACGAAAGTATTTCTCCAGTTTCATTCAGCTAATGCAAATGCTGGAAAATTAAAAAAAAATTAAAAAAATAAAACCAATTTTACTGAAAGCAAGTTGCAAAAGCTTAATCAACCTAATGCACGAGTACTTTGAGGAGAGCAGATGATACTCCAAAACCCATACAAGTTGACCTGCTCTGAACGCAAGAAACCAAATTATTCTTACATAATGTGGGAGGACAATGTACTTTGAGCAGAACAGAGCAGATTATCCCTTGTTGGCCGTTCGTTATCACTTCGCGTTGCCCTTTCCATTCATTGCTGTTCACGGACCCCCTCAATTCTCAGGGAAGTTTCGTTGTCCCTTTACTTCATCTTTTAATTCTTTATCTTTTATATTGAGGACAATGTAAAATTTAGGTGTGGGAGGAGTAGTATATTGATAATATATTGAAAAAGTACAAGTGTAGGCATTTTTGTTGGAATTTTTTGTTTGACTAAGTCGAATTTTATCCAATTTTTGCCTATATTTGTGTATATTTGTGATTGTTCCTGATAAACGATGGTTAGATGTCTCAAATTTTTCTATTGCTAAGATTTTATACTCTAAGATGTTAAGTATGATATGGTTAAGTTTAAGGATGTCTCTTTAGTGAATATTTGAGATTTTGTGACTTTTACACTTTTTAGTTAACTTCTCTAAGTATTGTAAATATTTGTTTAGCATTTTTTGTGCAAATTGGTTCAACTATTAATCTTAGTTCTCCATGTTTAAGAAATGAAGCGGGCTTGTGTGGTCTTTAATTTTATCTTTGGTGTTTATTTGAATCATATTTAGCCATACTCCGCTAGATATCGTTGCCTAGTAACCGAAAGTCTTCACCACAAGTGTCGACTTTCACGTCAAAAAGTGACGATAACTATGAGTATGTAGTCTTTTAGCGATAAAAGTTGAGTAACTAGACTCCTGCATTTGATAGATGTCGGAGTTCGCATCAAAAGACTTGAATGGTTGAGGATTAAAGCTTTTTCCCTTGAAGAAAAAGGGGGAGTAATAAAAAAAAACGATGAGCTAATAGTAAAAAAAAAAAGGGGTGCAAGTATGTGAATATTTGCATTAGCCTGCTGATCAATGAAATTTAATTTTGAGATTTTACTTAATAGTTGAATTGTTTGTTGAAAAATGCTAGTTGAATATTTTATATTCTTAACTTAGTTAGTCATAAATTGGAGGAGTCCTTAATCTTAAAAGCTAATTGGAGAGATATTTCTTGGAACTTAACCACTAATACTTGACGTGTACTTAATTGTATTTTGGCAATAGAAGATTTGAATAATAGCCATTGTTTGAATTTGATTGTTTGATTTGTTGTTCTCATGCTTGAGCACAAGCATGGTTTAGGTGTGGGGGAAATTGATAAGATGTGAAATTATCATTCAATTTATGTTTATTTTCCCTTTTATTTTAGCCAAATATTGTATTAATTGTTGGATTCTACTTATATTTGGTTAATGGTGCTAATTGTAGGAAAATAACCAAAACACGATTAAAAGGAGCAATTTCCAGCTAATTTGATGGTGGCACATTCAAGTCCAGATTTTCGGGATTTAGAGCACGTGAGAAGCTTCCAAAAATACATCAAGGCTGATTTCCTAAAATGTTGGGATTGACTCCTTCAATTGGGAATCAATTAGTTGGCTACAAATTAGGAATCTAGCGGGGCCACTCTCAAGAAAAAGGAAAGCTGAAGAAATTGTCTTGTAATAGGACTTTCTTTTAAGAAGTTGATTGGTATTAGGATACCAATCAATTAGAAGTCAAAATAGGGGGAATTCGGCAGAGGGAAGGCATCATCTTTTTGTTATAGACGAAATAGAATAGGTCTTTTGTCTTTACTTTTTCCTTTTGGCCGTTTTTGGGGAGAAACAATTTGAAGGCTTCGAACAAATGCTTTTTCACATGGCTTGATTTCCATTAATAGAGAACTAACTTTTTATTTCTAGTCAAGGGGACAACTGAAGATTTGGTTCAACGATAACTATGAAATCTAAATTATTTTAATTGCTTCTTTTATTCATTGATATTTGTATGTTTCTGCTTTTAGTGGCTATGACTATTGTGTATGATTGAATAGTTGCGCAATATTTAATTATTCACGTAGTCTATTTGCTAATTGGATGTAGTTGAATCCGTAATTGTTTGATTAGTCTCATCCTAGTAGCAACTGGCATAATTGACTTTGTGTCGGGAAAACGTACAATCTAATTTAAATAAACCATCGTAGCGTATTTATTGATTAGAGTAGGGTTTCTCTAGTTCTAATGCAATTGGGGAATTAAATCTTATGGTCGTACCTAAGGTTATTCCTAGATTAGGGAAATAGTCAATGGTCGTACCTTGTCTATCGAAACAGTAAGGAAAAACTGACTGTTAGATCGTATTGGCAGTGAAAAACCTACTTATTAATGAATATTGGAATTATATTTGCATCAATGATCAGTTGTATGAATCATCTCTGAAATGTATCGTTGGCTAGAGTTTTCTCATTATTTCTCTCTCTTAATTATTTTTCGCAGTCAATTAATTTAGTTAGTAATTCAATATATTTTAATTCTCAAAACCCCCCGTTTCCCTTCGACTTGAAAAGGAGCAAATTTTCTCTAGTCCTTGGGGATACGACCATACTTGCCATATATACAAATTAACAAGTTCTGGTGAAAAAATTCTGGACTATCGGATTTAGCAAACTCTTCGGAACCAGGGTGAATCTAGTAACTCATTGCACATCCAGAGTCTCTGTTCCAGTACTAGAATTGACTCGGAACCGTTTTTGTTGGCAACGAGGATTAACATTATTATTATTACACAGGCTCTCGACACCTGTCAGTAACTTTAACAAGAATAAGATGGCCACATATAGATGGCTAAATCGAATATGAAGAGAACACGGTTCTTCAGGTTAATGCTAGAGCTCGCAGAGATATCCTGTCAACATTTAGAGTCCAAATAGAATAACAAAGATCACCTAGTCATACAACTTTTCCCAGAACATTGAAATCTGAATTAGGACAGCACAATCATGCAGTGCTTTATATTGGTAAGATAGCACCCCTGACGTTTAAGTTTCTTTAATCTTACTTTAAACTGTAAATATGAAGAACTGCTAATTAAGAAAAAATTCCAAAAAAGACTCTAGGCTCATAAAAACACAATAAAAGATTTTCTCATAGGTACCCAATGGAAAAAAGGCGAATTGCAGAAGAAGAGAAGAAAACACCCAACTCCGTCTAGGACTTTATCAAGCCATACTCAATGTGGCTGGAGGAAACCACGCTCAACAAAGTAGTAGTTTTAGCCCAACCATGTATTAGCCTCCAACCACAAGTTAGAAGAAAGGATACACAAAGAGTACTGATTAGCCTCCAACCACAAGTTAGAAGAAAGGATACACAAAGAGTACTGATTAAATAGAGTAAATTGTTTAGACGATGCTACAAGCTCTAGTAGTACCTCATCTTTCAGCAATTAAACTCCTAGACAGTCGGTATTCTTATAGAGTACAGCTGAAAACAAGACGGAAAAGAAATATTGTATGTTTAAGTAAATCCTAAATAAATAACCATTAGAACATCATCCCCAACTGCCACTGCATCAGCATGCGTGGCAAATAAAAAAAAGAGCTAAAACCGTAGTTCACATGAAAAATGAAGTCAATATCATTCACCATCAGAACAAAAGAGAAGTCTCAAGAATACCATGCTGGTATCATGTTTCTTACACACTCCAAGAAATGCTAGTATATCTACTCCCGTGCAGCCGAGTACCATATCAAAACAGCAAGCAAACATAGCAAAATGGGCATGTAATAAACCAAGGAAGACTTAAGCCATACTTACAAGAATATCCTGGCCTATCCAGGAGTATGATGCCTTATGATTTGCAGCCCAGAAAATGGCAAAAGCCAAGCAAAATAGCAACACTGCCAGAGAGAGAATGGAGACCTCTCCGAGAAGTGGCAAATTGACAGTTTTCGTTCCACAATTTTTGCATTTGCTGCTCAATTAACAAGAAAATATAAATATTCAGAGTGCAAGAGGATTTATTAAGCACATAAAAACAATTGACAGGTTAGGATGAGGGGAAAAGAAAAGAGTAAGTGAACTGTACCTCAGAACAAGAGATACTATACAAGAAGGCATTCCCTGCCAAAAAGTATTGCCCACGGAAAAGTACATATTAACGGAGTGAAGAGGCAAAAAGGTCGTTTAGAGTATTATCACATTTTAGCATGAAGAGAAATATAGTAGAATCAAATGAATGGCCACACAAAATCATAAATCACGTTGCGAGGAGTTGAATAATTCTTCAAATTGCAAGGCAAGCTTCACAAAGAAAAACTTTTGTCCAATTGGTCCCTAACATTTTCACAAAAAACTTTTTTAGTTCCTAGCATTTAAAATCAGCCAAAATAGTCCTTAACATATAAATTATGAACCAATTTGGTCCTAATGCTCATATTTGTTCTTTTTTCCGGCTAAAAATAGCACGTCTCTCTCACGTGAACATAATTTAAAGGAAAAAAAAATCAAAGAACACACTTAGCTCCCTCGGATGAGCATGAGAATGTTTAGAAAGCTAACTTCATAATTTGGACAGCCATAGAATCTTCTCCTTGGATTTACAGGTTTCCAAGAAGTCACAATGAGGGTTCCTTTTCACAAAGACTTCCCTCGTTATTTGGATCTATCATACTCTTCAATAGGTTAGCTCCTTCTTCGCATTTTCTTGCTATTCTTCCTCAATTGCGCAGCCATCGAGTTGCAGCTGCGTTTTCCCTCTTCAAATTTGGTTTTCATGTAAGGCAATTATGGTTTAATTGGGAAAATATGAAGGAAAGATGGAAAACTCAACCAGAAAAGAAGTGTATTTTCTGATTTTGCCCTTAAAATTATACTCACGTAAGAGAGGTGCGCTATTTTTAGTTGGAGAAATGAGCAAATACGAGCATTAGGATCAAACTGACTCATAATTTTTATGTTAGAGACTATTTTGGCTGATTTTAAATGTTAGGAACTAAAAAATTTTTTTTTTGAAAATGTTAGGGACCAATTTGACAAATTTCCCTAAAATAAATAATGAGGGTGTAAATAATAAAAAATAAAGTGCAAACACCATTTTCTTCTCCTTGACAAGTTAAAAACATGAAGGAATAAATTAGAAGGCATTAGTCACTGCATGAGGTGACGGGAACAAGACACGTTACCGCATCCAACAAGTGGCACTCATCCCTCTCTCCCACCTTGCCAACGAATTCTCAATGCCTTGGCTGGCTGCAAAGTAAATAAAAGTTGAGGGAATGAATCGTGTAGATGATGATACCAAAGAAACTGTTACGTTCAGAGCCGTAAGCAGAGACGAGGAGGGGCGAAAGCGTGCGGAGAAAGTGGAAGTAGACAGTCACAACGTGGACACGCTTAAGTACAAAAAAGAAACTGATTGACAAGGGCGTGCAGAGACAAGACCGTCGTCCTATTGATGGGATTCCGTTAGGCCGTCAGCATAAGTCCGGTCACGGGGGAAAGCATACTTGGGAGGGTCCCAGGGACACTGCGGAGAATGAACTGGGTGCAGCTCCTCCTGCCATAGACGAAAACGATCCAAACTATGTGGATGAAGAGGCGGAGGACAGGATACTTAGGGGGGAGGTTAGTGGGGTCGCCGGATTGGTGGTCGGAGAGTTGGAGCTCCCTAAAATGCTAGGATTGATGTTGATCCTCAATTGCAGACCAATATTTAGTTCTTTTTTTTCAATTGGAATGATTTTATTTTGTAACTGGGGGGAGGTTTAGTTTGTAGGCATGCAAACTTTGTGCTTTTCTTTTTATTTTTATTTTCTGGGTAACTTAAACTCAGGCTTTTCTGCCTTTCTTTAGCAGCCCTGCTGTCTAGGTAGCAGTGACATTTTTTGTGGTCGATTTTAGTTTTTGTTCCCCCCCCCCCCCCCCCCCAAAACAAAAGTAAAATCAGCACTTCTGAGTTCATTTCTCAATAAGCACCAGTATTATTGTGCAACTGTAATTGAATGCTTGACGGAATAAAGAAACATTTTTCCTGTTGAATTTTAGTGTTTCCAATAAAATTGGGAGCAAATTATCTAGTAGTCATTAAACCTTTGAATAGTTGAGTTTGGGTAATTCAAATATTAAAAGTATATTTTTACTCATTGAACTATTAAAAATATAAATTTTCAGTCATTTCATATGATGTCATTGTTAATTCTGTAAGATTTAACTATTAATAATGTGCCTTGTGAATCGTTGATACGTTCAAATTTGGTAGAGTTAATGATGAAATCAGACGAAATGTCCTAAAATTTACATTTTGACAGTTGGATAAGTAGAAATATAATATTATTTAAATTCACACATTCGATAGTGGAAATGTAATATTAATCATTAAGTGATCAAATTTTTACTGTTGAAAAAATTTAGTGACTATCGAAAAACTTTACTCTAAAATTGGAGTTTCGACACTTTAGAAGCTACACGAATCTTCTAGCAATTTAAATTGCAACTGGCGTCGGTTATTCTCGTTCAGCAATGAGCACGGGGAGCATCAGCGTCTGCGATGATTCTAGTCTGTCTAATGTCCGGTTCCCACAAGGGACACGGGAGGGGATGTAGCTCAGATGTAGAGCGCTCCACTGTGGAGCCATTATTATTATTGCCAACCGTTAGTTATGGACCGTGATCACGCTAGCGCCCCATGGTTCTTACTACCTTTTTCTCCCGCCATCACAAACAGAACAAGTCTCCTGATTTCCCAAAATGAGTGAAAGTAGAGGAACAATTCCTTTTTCCCAACCAAAAATCTTTTTACAACTTACAAGAGTACCGGTAAGTGGGGGCAAAAAGGGTTTGTATATAAAAATACTCTTATTAGTTGCATATTTTTTAGAATAAATCTTATATATATTGACAATGTATATATTATCACCGTTGGATTCATACTATGTGTGTAAAAGTTAAATTTCAATTTTAAATTTTGTATAGTTGTTATTAATCTAATGCTGCTGACAGTGTATACATTATCAGTGTGCAGGAAAGATTAATTCTATCTTTTATATTATATTTTAATGTCGTCGGTTGGCACTGCAAACAAGTTCTTGCATTAGAAATGTAGAAAATCGCATAATTTCATTTATTTCTAATGGTTGATGCTCACACGAGCTTGTCCTCAATCTCTTATTCGGTGACGTTAGCTTAAGAACTCTTGGCGTATATGGTAATTACCAAAATCAAGATCAGTCATTTGTAAAAAAAAATCTCAATCAATGTAACACTAAAAACATAGTACTGTTTGCAAATTGACTGCCAAAACGATATTGGATTTGGGGGATCATAAAGGTGATTGCTGATTAATCACCGACACCATTCTCATCACTGCAGTAGTACCTGTATATTAAAGGCAGCAATTTCTACCGATAAGAGTCTTTACAAGGCAGAAAAAAAAATAAAAAGTGATTTGTGTAAGAATCTGCAAGTCCATAAAATGGTGACGCTAGTGGTTCTACCCAGTGAATCCATGGACAAATCTTTTGTCAGGTAGCAGCTTTGAGAAGAGATTATGGTAACTGATTACGTTCTTCCAAGGAAAGTCCAAATTGGATACATTCATGCGTTTCAGCTCTATTAGGAGGCTAAAAAAGGCAGCTTAATTTTAGTATTCATTAAGTTGGATAGGAATTCCAACTGCTAATTTTGTTCTTACCAAGAAGTATACATCCAAATATAATTAAATCTACGGTCAAGTGTGCATGAAAGAAAAGAACAAGTGTGGGGCCCAAAATATATATAATATTGGCTACGTTTGGTAAGTGAATTTTTTGGGTGTTTGTGTAAAATTTTACTGTAATTTACTGTAGAAGTTTTTTAAAATTTTTTTGAAGTGTGTAAATTTTTGAATATTTTAAAGTGTATAGTTTAAAAATTTTGAAAAGTTTTTTGAGGTTATTGTAGCTAAAATTTTTAAAAAACTTATAGTAGACAAACTTGTCAAAAAACTTGCCTGCCAAACAAGGCCATTATCTTGAAAATTTAGTGAGAATCTTAAACTTGTTCTTGCTTTTATGCTTGAGTTGGTAGATGGATTAATGTGACAAGCTTGCTAACTAGTAGACCAATTATATTTCTATATATAAAAAGTATGAGGAGAAAGCTTGGCATTAAACTTTCACGTCATCTTTTAGTTTTTTTTTATTTTCATTCTCACAAAAATAAATATTTACTAAAAATAATTAGTTAAGTTTAGTAACTCCTTATAATTTTCACATCCAATAAATTTTTTTATTTGCCAAAAAGATATAACTTCTTTCGTTTTTTCCTTTTAAAACAAATCTCTTTTTTGTTGTTTGCCAAAAAATTCATAACCTCTTCTTTTCTTTTTTTCTCAATAGAAAAGAAACTTCTATTAACTTCCATTGGTTTTAATAGAACAACTTAATTTTTTCCCCCCAAATAGTTATTATAATGTGAGAAGTTTTTGCGAAAGTTTAAACTGGAGTTTTGCAGTACCGTATTCAGAATGAACACAAGGTTAGTTCTGTTTTCCCATCATTTTACTCATACTTCCCCATCATGGATTTCTTTGCTTCTTGTTTTGGCAAAGCAACAAGAAACCATACGAAGCAATAATAAGTATGAATCCATTGATGCCAGAGCCAGAAAAGGATGTTTGAACTTTGAAGCTAATAATTGACAATCTTTTCATGATATATCATTTATTTGGCTGTGCGGACGAGGTGATTATCTCCATTTCCCTTTTGCATCAGTGCCTAAAGGGGAATGATCAGCTTGTGAGCTTGACTCTCCAGCCACATCAAAGTCTACTATTATCTTGAATAATTTCAAGGAATAACTGCAAAAGCCTGCATTTTTTTTTTAATAAAAAAAATCTTTCTCACTCTTTCCTCTTCACTGTTCAAATGGTTCAATTCGCTCCAAATCGAACGCCAAATGAAGTTCAGTTTCGTCACGTGAGATGCACATGTTATCAAGAAAAGATAAATACTGGGAGTATGATGCATGTGCTACATGCAAGTAAATAAAAAAGCACAATTAGGCCCTCAATGTTTGAGAATTTTATCGAGACAAATAACTAGTTTCTTTGATTTCATCATGTGTATCTCACATGCTGAAATTTTATACATTTTTGGTTTCTTGAATTGATTGTCGAGGGTAAGTCGGAGAAGGTATACCATAACAGAGACAAAATGGGCAACATGTAATTTCCACCAATACTGACAGGAACGTTTCCAGTGAGGTTATTTCGGTTCAGATATATAGCAGATGGCAATCTTGAAAGCTGATTAGATTGCAAGAAGTATCTGTTCACTGGCTGAACAAGGAGCACTGGTAACTCATTGAGTCGGCATTCTGGTTGATCAGCAATCTGCTCAAACGCTAGTCTTTGACAATCTTGCAATTGATATTGGCAACGAATCAGGAGAGAAGGTTTCGGGAGAAATCCAAATAAAAGAGGTTTGGTAAGGTCCCTAACCAATTGGGAATTGGAACTGCCGTATGACTCTCAGAAAGATCAAAGAACTTCTAAATTCCCCAATTTAGCCAGCCAAATTGGGATGTGGCTGGTAAGTTTGCAGCCACCTATAGCCAGCACTTGCAGCTTTTTGTGACCATGAGAACAACTAAGTTTTCATCACATGGCAAGGATTTGTGGTAGAATTTTTTCGAGAGGATTAATGAGGCAGGATTCTTGCATCTGCTTAGAACATCCAAAGCCTCAGTGATATTGTAGGAATAACTCTTGCAGAGTTGACACCTGATGTATATCATCAGGAGCAGATCCTGTGATTGAACTGAAACCTGCACGTAATATCTTCAGCTTTGAGCATCTTCCATAACCATTTGCAACAGAGCTATTAGAAAAATTGAACGAAAAGTCAAGAAGAGTGATTGATGAGTAGGAGAAGTTGCATATGACGGTAGGGGGCAATAGAAGCTGCTGTTGCTGACATTGAAACTCATCAAATTCCATGCTTCCTTGAGAGATCAACGATTTTGATGGTAGCAGGATAGTGAATCCTCTCTGTCACTCCACCTTTTTCAATAAAATCCAATAAACTTAGTTAATTAACAACTTCAACCGCGAATTTTGGTGAAGTAAATGACAACAATTCATGCCTATCAGTGTTGCATAGCGAGAATATTCCTGATCGTGAGGCTAGAACTCCAACAATTGTACCTATGAAGTACGTTACCATTTTTTTTAATAATATTTTCTCGTTTGGGTAAACAAATGATTAGGATCCCATGGTTATTAATTGTACCAAAATACATATGATGTATGTTTTGTGGCATCTTTTTTTATTTTTTATTTTTACAGTTAATTACTGTACTCATAATGCAACAGAAATTTAACAATGAAATTAACAAAAACCTCATACCTCAATATTGCATTAAAAAATGTCAATAATTTGTACCATAAAAGTTAATTTGGCGTGAGTTGAGACACGAACTAGATCGCTCTCTTTAAGACAATTCGCGCCCTTATGGAGTATCTTCTGGTATAGTAGGTCTTAGCACGTCGCTTCTAAAATACAACAACCCAGCCTTTTCCTTACTATTGTCTACTCCAATCTATACTATTAGAGTAAAATAGAAACTTTACACAACACTGTTCTTTACCTTATAAAACTCTAATAACAGTGAGAGGAAGAAAAAGTAGAAAATAGTCTAAAGATGGCAAAGTATATATCAAGTTTGATTGATAGATACCTCTATTTATAGGTTAAGAAATTAGGAATATTAAAATACCAACATTAAGAGGAATTAACGCCTCATATTTTAGTTACAAATTCAAAAGTCTAGATTCATTGTATAATAATAAAAAATTCACTAAATGAATTCATAAACCTAATCATTACATAGGTTACGCAATTCAAGACGTAAATCTAATTTTAAAGATATAAGTTACACTTTTGAATGGTTTTGTTTGTAGCTGAAAATTCATTGAACAATTTGTAATTTATTGTGTTTGAATTCAAAATAAACATGTGATATTTTTTATTAAAATATCCAACATATACCACAACTTATAAAACTAACAGTGAAACTAATACCAAAAGAGATACCAAAACTGAACCAAAATATGATTGTGATTTCTGAAATTGCCATATGTTCTGAAGATTGCATCTGTACACTTTACATTTGGTGGATCAGAATTCAGAGCAAGGACGCTGAAGAACTGGACCACATATATTTGGATTTCCTTCAAAACTTCCCCTCCGTATCCCCACCCCCAACCCCAACAGCTCCTGAAGAAAGTAGACTCCACCCCATTCATTACTACCACTTATTCTATTATCCTCTCTACTATGTACACTCTTGTTTCAGGGACTTTCCACCTACTAATTATTTTCTCCTGTCTCCCCAAGCCAGCTTCCACAGATGACCACGATGGATGGTGGCATTTTCACTCCCCCGCTGGAGACTAAAACGAGTAACTGTACGGCTACTTTCTGCTCCATTCACTTCTATTTTTTTTAATTATTATTTCACTTGCAAATTTTACATGACCAAAATTTCACGTCGACCCTTTAAATTATTGGTGGTGGAAACAGTACGTGGAAGCAAAAATTAGACATTTGATAATGGAAAATTACGTAGCTTGGATTATCATTTCTGGACTTGGCATCTGACCAGCTAATACAAGTAGAACTTTAGAAACATAAGAAGCCTTTTAAAAAAAAAAAAAAAATTTATTTGGTGCGTTAGCAGTTAGCTTAGCTGTTGTAATGCTGTAAAAGATGATATTAAAACTGCGGTGACCGTACTTTTAGCACGAATAAGTAGATGATATATAGCAGTAATACTTATTCGTGTTAAAAATACGGTCAAAGCTCTGATTGCGCACAGGATATCCTAATTTTCTCCCCCAGCAGCCTATAAGGTAATTACGACCAGTGATTTTTTTTCATATATTCATGTATGAATGACTGAATGTGCTTGCTTCTATACAAAACTTTGATTGGCCATTCGATTTAAATTCAATAAATCATAGCCTCTAGAATAAATGGGAGATCAATCTTTTTCTTTTCTTTTTTTTTAATTTCGAAGGGAGTTTTAAGTCGAAACTACAAGACTACTTGTCAATTATCAGGTGTCGCACCCATCACATTGGATGCTAAGGAACTAACACGAAGTTGCACCCAAAAACTAATCTTACCCAAAATATTAGCACAAGAATTGCATTTGCACACTCAATTTCTGCTTAGGAAATCTCAAAACTTTCAATAAGAGACTAAAATGCGCCCCTTGCTTTAGAGTTGGACTCAACCCCCAAATGCTTACTTACAAAGCCCAATATTAATTGCAAAACAAAAAACTCAATAGCCGAATTAAGTTTACACCATCTGGTTTGGAGAAATTCCATCCACTGTCGAACATCAAGAAGCCCAATCAATACACCAAATTCACATGAAGAAGCCCAACCTATCCCTTCAACAAAGCCACAAGATGAGAAGCAAGCCAAGAATCAGCTTGCAATGCTTCAAACAAAAGCCAGAAAGAATGGCTTCAAAAAGAATCAAGTTGTGCAAGTTGCTCAGAATTTCGGCTGCATGAATGACCCTATAAATGCATGAATACGTTGAGATGTTGTACCCTACCTTTTAAATGCATGAATACGTTCATGAGATATCATGCCTCAAGCTTCCTAATTTTCAAAAGCATTTCAGGGTTTAGAAATATTCCAGTGAATGAGTCAGGGGATCATATTTAATGTGGTGTAGTTAATGAACAATAGTACCTGTGAAGATTTAGTCAAGAAGATTTGGTCCGGTCCACAATCGGAGATTTGGCCCTTTCCAGTGGATTCTCTTTCCATTGTTTACAATGCATAACTAAATACATTACACCTCTATTTTATTTATCGATAAAGATTAGAATTAGTCAAATTTAATAATGATCATGTTCCTTCCTAATAAATAAAACACGTGTCATGTACCTAATTATGATGGGCATTGTGAGAAATGAAGAGGAGATCCATTGAAGTGAGGCGCTGAATGTGACAACAAGAACCTGTGAAGATTCATATGCGAAGTTAAGAAGTAAGAATTGCCTATAAATACTTACCTAATTGTCTGTACTATTTACATTTTGTTTAGAATTAGTATTTTTTATTGATTTTTTTTTTACTTTACTTATAAATACAAATCTACTTATTTTGGGACAAATTGATTTTATTATTGACTCGACTTGTTATTGTAAAGTGTAAATATACTCGTTTGACTTGTTAGGACTCCGGACTATGAAGTGATCATTTATCCAAGAGAACTCTCTTTCAATTCTCTTAAAAGAGTGACACTAAACCTTATGAGAAGGAAGAGGAAAATGAAAAGACTTAACAGCCAAAGGAGAGATTTACAATTACCTAATTACCATTTAATGTTGTTATCACTGACCTAGTTGGGAAAAAGAACATTGGACTATGTAATAATTTCGGCACAATTCAAGAACTTGGATTTTTTTTTTTCAAGTTGAAGTGAGACTCCAAGACTTATGAGGATGCATCTCACAATCATTTAATTAATGTCTTTATTAACTGGGTTGAATCTTGGGTACATTCTTTCAACACAACATTTGGATCACCTCTTCCTTCTATGCTGAATACCGGCTGGTTTTCTGAGAAATTGGGAGGTCAAGCATGGAAATGACAAATGCAGCTCTTATTGTAGCAATGAAATTTCATTGGATGTACACACTCTTATTATTCATTTTCTGTTGGCTGAGAAAGGTTTGAGCCAATAGAGCCCTCTGTAAGCCATTTTTAATGAATTCTTTGGAGATGGAAATTCATTTGGAAAAATAATTAAACGATAAGTGTTTGGAAACCCATTTGAATAGACTTTGCTGCAAAATACATTTTCGAGAGTCACCCAATAGTCATATTTATCTAATCCTTAAACGTGAATTATATTTAAAATCAACGGAAGAAGACAATTTTCTTTAACAAGATATTTAATATTGATTATCGTTGGTGGGTTTAGAATTTAATTCATTTTGCTAAGGTTGGCATGACTTTGGCCTTGGTGGGTCCAACATTGACTGTAGATGAAATTCACTTTCAGAACTCCGGTCTTTCTGAAGCACAGTAGCTATAAATTTTATAATGAAAGAAAAGGAAATATAAGGCAAGGCAAGAAGCCCAAGACAATGAAGAAGGGAGGGACTGAACAAGAAGACCTGTGAAGTCTTCCTTGTACATTAGGGATAACCATGGGTTCTCTCTAAATAATCTCCATATTCCTTTTTGTCCTACGTTTCCCATTATTTTCAAGGCTGATAAAAGCAGTTACCATTGATTAAGTCATGATGATCGAGTCAACTATGAAACATTTGAAAGATATTGATGGAGGACGAGACGAGAAAAAAAGAGAATTGAAGAAGGAGAAGCGTTGGCAATGAACATGATGGGTTGTGTGGGGCAAGGATGGGGGATAGAAATTGGACTTACAAGACTAGTTAGGACCAAATTTGACTTTAAATATATTGTCAGGTGATAAAAATTAAATTACATGATATTCGAATCGAATTTAGTTCGGTAAGGATCCACTTGAAAAGAAATAATACTCCAATAAAGGCTAAAAAATGAAGTAAATTACTTGATAATCGAATTAAGATTGGCTCGGTAAAAGCTCATTTAAACTTGATTTTGCCAACTAGTCAAACTAAACTCAAATAACCTTTTGTGTTCTGTAATTGTCAAATATAACTTGAACTTTAAAAACATGAAATTTTAATTGTATAAACATAAATTTATGAACAACTATTACAAACCCATATAAATTAAGTTGCTACTTAGATAATTTATTTGAAAATGATTTAGTGATAAGAAACATGAAAGGTAGTAAGAAATTTTAAAATTTATAAATAATTTAGAGCTAAATTGTAATTTTAAAAAGGTAGCTCAAATGTGGGATAGTTTTAAAACCCTAAAATAAGTATGATGATTTACTAGAAAAATATTTACTACAAGTCCTGATTGTCTTGTATTCCTAGGCGCCGTGCTTCTTCTTTTGGAAGAGATTTCTACTCTCTCTCTCTCTCTCTCTTCAACTTCTTAAGAGTAGCAAGGCTGGCGGTAGTTTAGTAAGAACCTTTTGAATTCGATAATTCACTGGCTCAACCAGGCAAACCAATTCATTTTCATTTGTAGTGGCTTTTTGATTCCTCTATGTTTGAAGTTCAACCCGACTCCGAAATAAAAGTGTTGATCGTTCAACCGAATGGTCCAAGTAGGACCTATCTGTACACACTGTTAGACCTAAAACAAAAAGCCCCAAAAGATAATTATTGTCATAAGGAAAAAAATGATGAATCGTTACGGAGTTTATAAGGAGATAAAATTTTCATCTCAAAATTGGAGGCAAATTCACTGATTTGTTCGTATAAAGACTGAGAACGCGATCAGCAAGATAATACACGCTTGGCAATAGCAACAACCACTCATTCTTCATATTATTTTCTCTCTTTTAGTCAATAGCAGTTTCCAATTTGTTTCTTTTTATTTGTACTTTAGTTTGAGTCTTATTTTAAGTCCATTTAGTTCATTGGATCTTTTAACGATTCGTTGGATCCTTATATTGACTATTTCATTTGCTTCATGCTTAATGAGCGTAGCAGATGCAATTTAGTACATTCATTAAGAATTAGCATAAATTTAAAAAAATGATGCTACTATAAAAGAATTTCAATCCAATTTTATGGTTGTTTTTAGGTTTTTATTCCTTTTTTTTTTGGCAAAACAACAAATAGTTTTTTAAAACTCATCATTGAAATGCAAATAAAAGCATGTTTTAGATGATAAAAGATTATTAGATGAGTTAATAAAATTTTTGATTTATTGTTTGAGGAAAAAATTTACTATGTAAAAATCTTTGAAAAAATATTGTGAAGATAAAACAAGAGCAACACAACTATGACATGCATGACGAGAGGCTTTGATTTAGTAGCCAAAGTGACATATACAATCAACTAGCTTAATGGCAAATACTCTTCTATGTAACATAGTCTATCTATCATTCTATCTAGGTCAAGTGGCTGATTTTGTGTTTGTATTTTTATATTGCGCAAGTTATCTTGGACCTTCTTGAACTTTTGGTTCTAATAAAGTTTTAGCATCCGTCAATATAATTAGTCCTAAACTTCTTGAATTGGCTGAAATTAATCTCGCTTCTGGTGAACATTGCAGGCTATTAATTACAGGAAAAGAAAAGGGTACCCTAACCTAAATACACAAAATACTGGAAATCAAATAGACGGATTTAGGAGTTTTGACAAAACTCCAATACCAACTAAATTCCATTTGGGCAAGTACTACAACTAACTAAATCTGCCTAAAAAATTGGTAAACTATGTTTGGATTGTGAGTTTCCACTGAAAATTTTTAAAATATTCCGTTGACACATTTTTTCAACAACTTTTTTACGTCATATGCATCACTTCGTTATAGTAAATTTTTCTACAACATCCAAAGCTCCAATCAAAATGGTTGACGAAATATGCTATTATAAAAAGTATGAAACTTGGTGTCCTGTAATTTAACATAATCCATCTCCAGAAGATATAGAACAACAATATAAATAGCTTATCCTATAGACCAATCGTGGTTTAGATCTTAGCTAGGTAATCAGTGCTCATTCTCCAGGAGGTACTCGAGTTACCTTTTTCTACATATTCAGTAGGAAAATTAGTCATAGAAGATAAAAATGGTCAATCTCATTAAAACGTTCCAATATTGCTTTAAATTTCATGGACCATTGCGCCTTAAGCGTTCCAATCTCAAAAAGAAAAGACAATGAAGAAGGGAAGGATAAGGGACTGAACAAGAAGACCTGTGAAGTCTTCCTTGTACAGTAAGGATATTAATGGGTTCTGTCTAAATAATCTCCATATTCCTTTTGGTCCTACTTTTTTCATCATTTTCAAGACTTATAATAGCAGTTACCATTGATTAAGTCATGATGCCGAGTCAATCATGAAACATTTGAAAGATATTGATAGAGGACAACAAGGGGGAAAAAGAGAATTGAAGAAGGGGAAGCGTTGGCAATAAACGTGATGGGTTGAGTGAGACAGAGATGGGTGACAGAAATTGGACTTACAAGACTAGTTAGGGCGAAGTTTGACTTTAAATATATTGTCAGGTGATAAAAATTAAATTACATGATATTCGAATCGAATTTAGCTCGATAAAGATTCACTTGCAAAGAAATAATATCCAATAAAGGCTAAAAAATGAAGTAAATTACTTGATAATCAAATTGAGATTGGCTTGGTAAAAGTTCGTTTGAACTTGATTTTGCCGACTAGTCAAACCAAACTTAAATAGCATTTTGTGCTTTGTAATTGTCAAATACAACTTGAACTTGGCCCTATTAGCTTACAAGTGAAATTTACATGTGAAAATATTTAATCTACTTGAACTTGATTTGAGTTTAGTTAGATAAAAAACCTATCTAAATTTGGCTCTGTAAGTAAATAAGCTAATGTTGAGCACAATTTCAAATTGATTAAAATTAATAAAATAAGTTTGAATATTAAATTTGAATTGTCAAACTCAACTCAAACTTAACTCTATTAGAATAAAAGTATCATTTACATATAAAAATGTTTAACCTACTCAAATTCGACTTGAGTTTGAATCGATAAAAGTTCATTTAAGTTTAGCTCTATGAACCAATATTGAGCATAATTTCAAATTCGTTAAAAATAATAAAACAAAATTGAACATTAGAAGTTCGTTTGATTAAACCCGCTTACTCCCTAAATTCAATATCAAGAAATAAGAATTTTAAAATTTTAGCAGTTGATCACCCCACCCGCCACCCCCGATCCCCACATTGGTGCATCATGATGGGAAAGAGTCAGGGCAATGCAGCTTTATACCATAAAGACTGGGATAGGTCGTCATCTTAACTTAAAAGTCCTTTGTACCTTTGCCAATTGGGCACAACCTCAAATTTGATTGAAAACAAGCACGACTGCTGTATCCCAAAATAATTTTTAGTTGAACCTTATTAAAATAGTAATAGAAAAAGCACGTGCGTTGCACGTGTATTTAAACAATAGAATTAATTCAAGGTATAATTTATAGAAGGTCAATTACAAAACCAATACTATGATTGCCAAAATTTTAAACCTGAAGGTGCAATTGCAAAGATGAATAGAAGATAGATTGATTTGCTTGAGTAAATTTAGGGAATCATGTTTTTTTTTATTGTATATACACTAACTTCTTATACTATTATACTTTCGAGAAGTTGACTTGGACCCATGTCATATTTAAGTAGCCATTTCCTCCATTGTGTTTCTCTGGTTCAGCAATATAGGTGCAGGAGAAATTTCATTCTTTTAATGATTCTACTAATTTTATTTCATTCTTTGACATATAATACATGCATATTTTTTTCTCTCTCCATTTTCTTAACAACCAAGCAATGTAAAAAATTTCCTATTTCAGAGCTGTGTTAACTTTGTGAATGAATTGCTTCCATTATACATTAAACTATTTTATATGTTTTCTTTTTAAAATTTGAACTGAAAACTTTCGCATTTCACGGGCAACAGGCCTTCCAATAAGTTGCAAGTCTAGCTTGTTTCTTTAGGTACTTAAAAATAAGGTTAGCACCTAAAGAAACAAGAAAATGAGAAAGGAAAATATTAGCGAATATCTTTGACAATTAACATAACAATCATGTCTACCTAGTATAGAATGTTGTGCATATAAAAAAGAACTCTTGCAGATAAACATATATGTGTAAAATCCTAATTTGAAGGTGTAAGTGAGTGTTAGTACATGAAAATTTTCAATCTTCAATCCATATGACACATGGGTAAATTTGATTCTTTGTGGGGTTTGGTTACGAGCAATAAAACCAACGGCCCATTGGGATGTTGACCACCACAGAAGATTTAGAAGATCTAAATTTTTTTGAGATAGAAGGTCAAAAGTTGAAATCTTACCTGTCATCATTTTGCCACTAATATGTGGCTTTATCAAATCCATATGGGTGTCCTCGTCGGTTCCCATGACTTTGTTGGACCACCCCTAAAATAGGCTACAGTAGAAGTAGAGTAGATATAGATATTATTGATTGATAAAAAAAAAAGGTTATGAGCAATCTAATTTAGTGTTGCATGTGTGCATTTTAATAGTAATGTCCGAACCTCTCTTCAAAAGAGATATACAACTAATTTTGGATGGTGAAATCTAATGTTTGTCTTTTCGAATTGCTTTACAATTGGCTACTCCCATAACTTTTAATCCTGAAACATTAATTTAAAAATTGAGAAAGCCATGATCCCGTGGATGCAATAGAGCGATTATAATCTTAAATTTATAGAGACACTGGGCCGATCAATATATGGTATCTTCTGGTCTCCAACGTATGTGCATTAACTTTCATGGCATAGGGACCTCATCTAAATCAGTTGAAATGAACCCAGGGTTAAATCTCCTCGCACTTGGTTGTTAGAATCGAAAACCTTCCTTTCCCCTTTGTTTCCCCCAATCTGGAAAACCACAATAAACAATATTTGTAATAACGGTATGAATTTAGCATTAAACCTTATGCTTGCCCTCTAATCATCGACAAAAGAGAGGTCCCTAGGCACCCGTCTTACATTTTGTCTCTGGGAACCGAGAAGAAAGGTGGCTCGGCCCAAAGAGGGGTGCGCCATGTGAGAAGCAAAGAGGTCAATTTCTTTCAAATATGAGAAAATGTCTCCTTTTAATTGATGATCATAAAAAAAATCAGAAAATGTTACAAAATTTATGCTAACTACATTCAATATAAGTTCAAGACACATGAGAGATCTAACCATATTTCATTTGATCCATTTGAATTTGAATTTCATATTCGAAATTGCGATTAAATCGATTCATTAAAAGACCTGCATGGTAGTATTGTACTAAATGTCATCCTTCTATACCTCTTGGCAAATGAATGGATACATTCCTAAGTACAAGTTTTCGCACATTTTCCTTAAACATATGCCTTTCATTTTTCCCACCCTAAACAATCCTAAAGTTTTTATACTTTTGTAATAAAAACCCAGATTTATTTGAAAAGCCTTATTTTATTGTTTAACTTTGTAATCTAATTCTTTAAGGAATATGTTACAAAGAGACAATAGCATGTTACAAAAACAAAAGAAAATAAATAATAAAAATAATAGACATGGAAAAGCTAATTAATCTTTCCGAGAAAACCACTCATTATTGAATTCAACTTTTTGTGTAGTTCTATGGATTGAAGCTAGTCCGCTTGTTCAACCTATAACGTGAAAATTAATATAACAAAAAACCAGTTAAAGAAGAAAAACAAAGTATAAACAATCAAAATAATTGAAGGGCAGCAAATTAACCTTTCAAAGAAGAACACCCAACTCGTGATTATGCTTCTTTCTTCCCTGTGGATATTTAAAAACGAATTCCCTGAATCCCTTCAACTTGTTGTTTTGCATAGTTAGAGACATAGCATCCTACTGCCAATACGTTGCCCATAGTATCAGTATTAGTATTGTTTTAGCACATTACTAAATGGATGATCATATGCCAATATATTGCCCATTGTGTTAGTATAGTATTTTATCCAAGGATTTTAATTTGCATGATTAGTGTTTGTATATGAATAAAACATGACGGAATAGAGTTCAAATTGTAGTCAAATTGTAAACATGAATATGTAGGCAAATTGTCTTAAGAGCATATTAGGCAAATAAAAAAAGTAAAAAACACCCATCAGTAAATCATTCAAGGCACTTTTATAGATAATAATATAATATAGATAGCATAGTTATTAAACCCAATCCAGGAAGGAACCCGGCGAAGGAGGTGGGTCAACGGGTTACTGGTTCAACCGGTGAATGAGTGGTTGAACCGGTGGGTCACTAAATATATTTAAATATTATATTTCATAATTTTTTATATAAGATATATGATATAAATTGTAATAAATAATGCCATAGTAAAAGCTCATTTAATTTAATTTGCTATAAAATAATTAATTCATATAAGAATCAATCAAATATAAAGTTAGTTAGTAATACACCAAACTTCAAGTGTAAAATTTTATCTATATTTAGTGTAATTATCTAACTTATTTATGAATTTTAAGTGTAAAAAATTATTAAAAATAATATTTGTCTTTAAAATGAATTATGTAATATGTTATTTTTTAAATCTATTTTATAACTTATAGAGTTTGAAGGGTAATAAATTTTTATTAAAAGATTCCAATATATTTGTTTTAGAGAAAAAAAAGATAGAATTGAAAAAACATTTATATATTATAATAAAGCTAGTTCATTAGCATATTTCGAAGTAGCCTCGTGGTAAGTATGTTGTAGTGTTGGACAAAGGTCTAAGGTTCGAACTCCAATAAAGGCAATAAAAATTTTCCACAAAACCAGGTTCAAGGACAAAACCGGCCCGGTGTCCAGTTTAATCCGGTCGGACCGCCGGGTCGTTGACTAGTCAACGGTCCCCTTGCTCTAACGATCTGATTTGAAACCCGGCCCGGTTCAATGATGGATTCACCGGTTTGATCGGTTCGACCGTCGGGCCGGGCCAGATTTAATAACTATGATAGATTTTATAGATATGGATTATTGTTAACTTTTTGATGTTGTTGTGCGTCCTTGGATTTATATAATAACTTATTGATGTCGCTACATGGTATTATATAATATATATGTGTGTATATTTATATATGTATGTGTGTGTGTATATATATATATATATGTTGCTTTTATTTTGATCAATAGATCAATGTGGATAAAAATCAAATATATGTTTTTGATAGAAAAACCATGTAATACTAAAGAATTGAGGAGTTAATATAAAGAGTGGACAGTACAAAATGTGGGGGAGAATCCCCACAGATGATAGAATCATCAATTGAACTAGCATACTTTACCATCTCAAGGTTTTATTGAACTGAAGGCAGACAATACTTGAAGTTAAACAGACAAACATAGAAGTTCTGATACGGATACAAACTAAATTCTATTTTGGAAATACTAGACCGACTAAAACTGCTTATAGAATTGGTAAAAAATTAGCTTTCGGCAATTCCTGACTTCCCCTGCATTTTTGGAAAATATACTGTCAAGCAACTTTGCATAATCCATGTCAAGGAAATATAGAACGATAACATAATTTGCTCAGCCAATAGGTTCATCGTCATTAAGGCAGCAGGTGAAAAGTGTTCCTTCTCTAAGAGGCACTCGAGTCATCTTTTTCTGTAGATTCAGTAGGAAAAATTAGCGGTAGAAGATAAAATGGTCAATCTCATGGAAGCTTTCATTGCTTTAAATTTCTTGGCCCATTGGAATAGACATCATACGTGTTTCAATCTCAAAATTAAATGAAAACAAAGAAAGTGGGGACAGAGCAAGAAGACCTCTGACGTCTTCCATGTACAAATAGGATAAATACTAGCTTCATTTGTGGTACAGAGTAACAAGGTTAGCCAACTTGAATTGAAATTGAAAGTAATCATGGGTTCTTTCAAAATAATCTCCATATTCGTTCTGGTCGTCATACTTTTCTCATCTTTTCACCCCAAATGTGGAGCTTCAGCTTCTGCTGAAGAGGCTGCTGCTCTTTTGAAATGGAAAGCCAGTTTTTTGAACCAGAACAATAGTTTCCTGACCTCATGGAACCTTCAATCAGGCAATGCCATGAATTCTTCTGTACTTCCTTGCACTTGGGCTGGTATTTCCTGCATTGATGGAAGTGTCAACAGGTTGAACCTCTCAGATTGGAGTATTAAAGGTAGCCTCTATGATTTCCCGTTCTCATCCCTCCCAAATCTTGAATATCTTGATCTCGGCTTTAACCAGATCTTTGGCAGTATACCAAAACAAATAGGTAACCTGTCAAAACTCAGTTATCTTGATTTCTCGGCTAATGAGTTGTCAGACAAAATCCCATCTGAAATTTGCAACTTGAGAAACTTGAGTCATTTAGATTTTGGAAGTAATCAACTTTCAGGTCCCATTCCCCTGGCGATAGGGAATCTAATCTCAATTCAGTTTCTTTCCTTCTGTCAAAATAATCTTACCGGTACAATTCCAAAGTCACTAGGCAATTTGACCAATTTGATTGAATTGCATCTCTGTGAAAATCAACTTTCAGGTTCAATTTTCAAAGAAGTGGGTGATCTGAAATTCCTTACCGGTATGGAATTATCCGACAATCAACTTAATGGTTCCATTCCTGCTTCAATTGGTAACTTGAGTAACTCGAAAGTACTTTATCTCTGTAACAATCAATTTTCTGGTTCAATTCCGATCACTTTTGGTAATCTCAATAGGTTGGTGAATCTAAGCCTTTACCAAAATCAGCTATCTGGTCCCATTCCGCTAGTGATAGGGAATTTGAGCTCACTTCAATTTCTTTACCTGTATCAAAATAATCTCACTGGTGCAATCCCAAAGTCACTAGATAATTTGATCAATTTGATTCGATTGAATTTGTGGGAGAATCAACTTTCAGGTTCAATTCCTGTTTCAATTGGAAACTTGAGTAAATTGGAAGTACTGTATCTCCGTAACAATCAATTTTCTGGTTCAATTCCGGTCACTTTTGGTAATCTCAATAGGCTGGTGAATCTAAGCCTTTACCAAAACCACCTATCTGGTCCCATTCCTCCTACAATTGGGAATTTGAGCTCACTTCAGTTTCTTTACTTGTGTCGAAATAATCTCACTGGTGCAATCCCAAAGTCACTAGGTAATTTGATCAATTTGATTCGATTGGATCTGTGGGAGAATCAACTTTCAGGTTCAATTCCTGTTTCAATTGGTAATTTGAGTAACTTGGAACTTTTGGCTCTGGGACAAAATCAATGTTCTGGTTCCATTCCGCAAGAGCTTGGAAACCTGAATAAGTTGGTTGCTTTGAGATTGTTTAGAAATCAGTTCTCTGGTCCATTGCCAGAACTATTATGTCAAAGTGGAATTCTCCAAAACATTTCTGTATATGAGAACATGCTTACTGGTCCAATCCCTAAAAGCTTGCAAAACTGCTCAAGCCTAATTAGGGCCCGTTTCAACGGTAACCGTTTCCAAGGAAACTTATCAGAAATGTTTGGAATCTATCCGGTCCTGGATTTGATAGATCTCAGCAATAACAAATTCTATGGGAAACTCTCCAGCAACTGGGGTAAATGCAAAATGCTGAAAGCCCTTCTTGTTGCAAAGAACCACATCACGGGTGGTATACCTCCGGAAATTGGAAATTTGACTCGACTACATACACTTAATCTTTCTTCAAATTATTTATCAGGGGAGATACCGAGAGAAGTTGGGAAGTTAACTTCTTTGCTTAAACTAGATTTACATGACAACCAGCTTACTGGTGGTATACCTCAAGAATTGGGAGTGTTAATGGAGTAAGAAATTCTGTGTAAAAAGATGATATGATGCAGAGTATGTTTATGGAATTTTTCTTCTCTCTTTTTTTTTTTTTTTCAATTTCGTAGGGAGTTGCACCCATCACATTGGATGATAACGACTGGTCAATTTCATAAAACTGTAACACCAAGTTGCAAACAAAAACTAATCTTACCCAAAATATTAGCACAAGAATTGCATTTGCACTCTCAATTTCTGCTTAGGAAATCTCAAAACTTTCAATAAGAGACTAAAATGGCCTAAATGGACCCTTGCTTTGACCCTTGCTTAATCCCCAAATCCCACGTTTGTTGAAGTCTCTTCCAAAGCCCAATATTAATTGCAAAACCAAAAACTCAATAGCCGAATTAAGTTTACGAAATTCCATCCACGCAAAAGTGGCTGTCGAACATCAAGAAGCCCAATTAATTCACTTAATTCACATGAAGAAGCCCAACCTATCCCTTCAACAAAGCCACAGTCCATGAGAAGCAAGACAAGAATCCTCTTAGCTTGGGAAGATGACAATATGCATCCTCAACAGTCCATGTGTAAGAGAAAATACTTTGCATGAAGGACACTTTTCCAAGACGAATCATCAACACTTTTGGAAGAGTTGCTTCAATTAAAGTTGCCAGATTGCGAATGCCCAGTCGTCCTCTATCCTTTGGCTGATAAGCAAATTGTAAATGAGAGATAATTAATCAACTGCCAACCAAATTAGCCTAAAACACAATCCGTTCATTGAACTGGAAAAATTGTTAAATCAAGACTCAATGGTTCAACAACAATTTGGACTAATCATTACTAAGTCGTTGTCGACCCGTGGCATCAGAAATCATGTGAATCCCTACTTAGTTCAACTTAGAGTACTTTAGTTCATCACCGATGAAAATAGCTTAAAAATTGAAACAACAATGCAATATAGATTGAATAATTCTACTTTGACAATTGCAACAAATCCAAAAACAAAGAAGAGATCCGTAATATCTTCAGCTTCGAGCATCTTCCATAACCATTAGCAACAGAGCTATTACAATAATTGAACGAAAAGTCAAGAAGAGTAATTGATGAGTAGGAGAGGTTGCATATGACAGTAGGTAGGTAAATTTGGCTAAAAATTTTAAAATAACACACTATAACACCTACAAGGATAAGAAGAGTCCATACATATCATCCCTAAGTCAATTCATCACAATCTTGAGAAAGAATTTCACTAATGGCTTGATTTACGGTGCCACAAGAAATGATGCGATCTTTTGCAGGAAAAGGACGGAATTTGTTAAAACCTTTACATGAGTGTGAATGGGGTGACCTGAACAACACGAGTCATGCGATCCATAGTGACTAAGTGGTGAAGTTTGATTGAATTTTTTTTTTTTAAAAATCAGCAACATATAAATTACTCTTAAGCTAAATATATATTGGGGATTTAAGTAAATTATGTTATGGAAAAGTCCAACTGAGTCAAGAGAGATTAGAAGGATTCGGACTCGTAATCTGTCACCAAAACTGCATCTCATAGCCCTTGAGATTTGAGTTTTTGTCTCTTTTCTTTGCTTATAGGCTATGGTTGTAGCTTTCTCAATTTCTTCTTTTCTTTTCACTTCTATGCTACCAAATCAGGCCTACAAGTTTACAATTCTATTTGCTGAGCCTCCATCAAATGCTTGCTTCGATTTGACATCTCTATTTAACTATATCTGATTACTAACTTTGTTACATTTATTAAGGACGTATATGCTTACTAACGTTACATTTGGGAGATAAGAAATGGACACTGAGGAAATGTTTTGAATTGAAAGTAATATCCTTGGACAGAAAGGAAAGAAATTGAAAGGATTTCACTTCCATCCATTACCAAAAAGTTTTCTTCCCAAAAGTGGGTAGACTTTGAAGAGTGTGTTTGGATTGTAAATTAGTTGAGATAATTTTATGAAAATAATAGTATTGTAACATTTTTTTGATATGATATGTGAATAAAAAAGTAATTGAGAAATATGTTGATGATTCAAGCAAGTTAGTGCATATAAATAAGGTATAAATAAAGTGTAATAATTTACAATTCAAACACAGATTTTTCAATATGACATCTTTTTGTCAGATATGGCCATTTAACTAAGGTATTTCTAACGCGTATCCATAAGGCATTTGTTAACACACCTAACACCCTCCTAACCTACCATACACACACACACACACTAATAATTATTACCCTCTCTTCCATTTATATACTTTTTCTATTTAATTTTACCTACCCTCTATTGTATTTATTTACTTTTTTTAATTAATCTTGAGAGATCAACGATTTTGCAGGAAAGTGAATCCTCTCTGTCACTCCACCTTTTTCAATAAATTCCAATAAACTTAGTTAATTAACAAATTCAACTGCGAATTTTTGTGAAGTAAATGACAACAATTCATGCCTATCAATGTTGCATAGCAACAATATTCCTGATCGTGAGGCTAGAACTCCAATAATTGTACCGATGAAGTACGTTACTTTTTTTTTAAATAATATTTTCTCGTTTAGGTAAACAAATGATTAGGATCCCATGATTATTAATAGTATCAAAATCCATATGATGTGGCATCTTTTTTTATTTTTTATTTTTTATTTTTTACAGTTAATTACTGAACTTTTAAGAAACAAAATGTATATTATTGAAAAAGGCTTTATGCATTAATTAATAACTAAATATCACCCAGTAGCTGCCAAGTTCTAACGATTGGGAATTAGAGCCAAAGAAGCCATGCTGGTGATGGACCGTGGAATTGAAAAAAGGCTTTATGCATTGGCAATTTGATATCACCCAACAGCTCCCAAATGCTAATGTCATTTTAATATTCTATATTTAATTGAAATTGTTTAATTACGATAAGAAATTTTAAAGGCTCTAAGCCTTTGATTTCACAGGTTCTATATTTAATTGAAATTGTTTAATTACGATAAGAAATTTTAAAGGCTCTAAGCCTTTGATTTCACAGGTTCCTCATAGTTTTCCCCCTTTTTTTTCCTTTGAAAAGTTACTTGTATTTTAACGAGTCCCTAAACTTTTACTCTGAAAATGTACACTAAATACTACTAGAATTTACACTTCACTATCTAGTGAGTTATTTTATTTTATTGTTAATTAGAGGGTGTTATCTACATTTTTCTTAAAGTGGAACTAGTTTTGAATATCTTGTGAATGACTGAACGTGTCTTTAATTTTTTCATTTACTTTTAGCGTAAGTAGAAAGTTTTGAACCTGATATCGCTCACTTACATTCTCTCCCAACGTAACCCATCCCTCCTCTCCCCTTTCCCCCAATGATTGAATGTACTTGCTTTTATACAAAACATTGACTTTTCATTTGATTTAAGCTTAATTAATCACACACTCTGCAATAAATGGGAGATCAATCTTTGTTTTATTTATTTTTTTTTGTTTTTGGGTGGGAGGCTTAAGTCGAAACTGAAGGTTAATTGTTAATTGTGAGTTGCAGCAGCCACATCGGATGATAATGACGACTTATCGGCATCTTCCGGTAATTCGAGTAACACCAAGTTGCAAATTAATGCCAAGTTTTTTTTTAATAAAAAGAAAGTTTCATTAACGAATTACAGGAAATCATCCATTACGATTTGATTTATATCGATGCGCTAATGACAAGTTAAACATGTACTAGAAATAACATATCTTCAATATAACAGAACAATAAATCTGAAAAATTTTTGAACAGATCTGAAAATTACAAGAAATTTTCGAATTATCTTCTAATAATTAAATCGCTGCAAATTAAGACTAATCTTAACCAAACTATCAGTACAAGAATTGGATTTTGCATTCTCAATTTCGGCTTGACTTATCTCAAAATTTCCTTACGAGATTAATATGGCATGATAGACTAAATGCACCCTTACTTTAGAGTCTGATTCAACCTCCGACCTAACTATAATAAAAACATGATATTTAATAATTTACACATGGTATACTTGTAAGTTTATAGACTAACTATTGGAAAGTCAATAATTAATTTATAAGTGATTTAATGATAAGAAACATGAAACTTAGCAAAAAGAATTTGAATTTTTTAAATAATTTAGAACTAAACTATAATTTTAAAAAGGTAATATGACACAAAACTAATATTGCACAAAAGTGGGATAGTTTTAAAACCTTAGAAAAAGTGCGAGGATTTACTAGTAAAAGATTATCACAAATCTTGACAATCTTGCACCGTTTGTCTTCTTTTGGGAGAGATGTCTAATCTCCATATTCGTTCTTGTCGTCATACTTTTCTCATCTTTTCACCCCAAATGTGGAGCTTCAGCTTCTGCTGAAGAGGCTGCTGCTCTTTTGAAATGGAAAGCCAGTTTTTTGAACCAGAACAATAGCTTCCTGACCTCATGGAACCTTCAATCAGGCAATGCCATGAATTCTTTTGTACTTCCTTGCACTTGGGCTGGTATTTCCTGCATTGATGGAAGTGTCAACAGGTTGAACCTCTCAGATTGGAGTATTAAAGGTAGCCTCTACGATTTCCCGTTCTCATCCCTCCCAAATCTTGAATATCTTGATCTCGGCTTTAACCAGATCTTTGGCAGTATACCAAAACAAATAGGTAACCTGTCAAAACTCAGTTATCTTGATTTCTCGGCTAATGAGGTGTCAGACAAAATCCCATCTGAAATTTGCAACTTGAGAAACTTGAGTCATTTAGATTTTGGAAGCAATCAACTTTCAGGTCCCATTCCCTAGGCGATAGGGAATCTAATCTCAATTCAGTTTCTTTCCTTCTGTCAAACTAATCTTACCGGTACAATTCCAAAGTCACTAGGCAATTTGACCAATTTGATTATACTATATCTTTATGAAAATCAACTTTCAGGTTCAATTTTCAAAGAAGTGGGTGATTTGAAATTCCTTACCGATATGGAATTAGATGAGAACCAACTCAACGGTTCCATTCTTATTTCAATTGGTAACTTGAGTAACTTGGAAACATTGTATCTCCATAACAATCAATTTTCTGGTTCGATTCCTGCTACTTTTGGCAACCTCAATAAGCTGGTGAATCTATCCCTTCAACAAAATCACCTATCTGGTCCCATTTCTCCTGCAATTGGGAATTTGATCTCACTTCAGTTACTTTACCTGCATCAAAATAATCTCACTGGTGCAATCCCAAAGTCACTAGGTAATTTGACCAAATTGATTGAACTGGCTCTCTATGACAATCAACTTAATGGTTCAATTCCTGCTTCAATTGGTAATTTGAGTACCTTGAAAGTACTATATCTCTATAACAATCAATTTTCTGGTTCGATTCCTGCTACTTTTGGCAACCTCAATAAGCTGGTGAATCTATCCCTTCAGCAAAATCACTTATCTGGTCCCATTCCTCCTACAATTGGGAATTTGATCTCACTTCAGTTTCTTTACCTGTATCAAAATAATCTCACTGGTGCATTCCCAAAGTCACTAGGTAATTTGACCAAATTGATTGAAATGGTTCTCTCTGACAATCAACTTAATGGTTCAATTCCTGCTTCAATTGGTAACTTGAGCACCTTGAAAGTACTGTATCTCTATAGCAATCAATTTTCTTGTTCGATTCCTGTTACTTTTGGCAACCTCAATAGGCTGGTGAATCTATCCCTTCAGCAAAATCACCTATCTGGTCCCATTCCTCCTGCGATTGGGAATTTGATCTCACTTCAGTTTCTTTATTTGTATCAAAATAATCTCACTGGTGCAATCCCAAAGTCACTAGGTAATTTGACCAAATTGATTGAACTGGATCTCTATGACAATCAACTTAATGGTTCAATTCCTGCTTCAATTGGTAACTTGAGCACCTTGAAAGTACTGTATCTCTATAGCAATCAAGTTTCTGGTTCGATTCCTGTTACTTTTGGCAACCTCAATAGGCTGGTGAATCTATCCCTTCAGCAAAATCACCTATCTGGTCCCATTCCTCCTGCGATTGGGAATTTGATCTCACTTCAGTTTCTTTATTTGTATCAAAATAATCTCACTGGTGCAATCCCAAAGTCACTAGGTAATTTGACCAAATTGATTGAAATGGTTCTCTCTGACAATCAACTTAATGGTTCAATTCCTGCTTCAATTGGTAACTTGAGTACCTTGAAAGTACTGTATCTCTATAGCAATCAATTTTCTTGTTCGATTCCTGTTACTTTTGGCAACCTCAATAGGCTGGTGAATCTATCCCTTCAGCAAAATCACCTATCTGGTCCCATTCCTCCTGCGATTGGGAATTTGATCTCACTTCAATTTCTTTACCTGTATCAAAATAATCTCACTGGTGCAATCCCAAAGTCACTAGGTAATTTGACCAAATTGATTGAACTGGATCTCTATGACAATCAACGTAATGGTTCAATTCCTGCTTCAATTGGTAACTTGAGCACCTTGAAAGTACTGTATCTCTATAGCAATCAAGTTTCTGGTTCGATTCCTGCTACTTTTGGCAACCTCAATAGGCTAGTGAGTCTATCCCTTCAGCAAAATCACCTATCTTGTCCCATTCCTCCTGTGATTGGGAATTTGATCTCACTTCAGTTTTTTACCTGTATCAAAATAATCTCACTGGTGCAATCCCAAAGTCACTAGGTAATTTGACCAAATTGATTGAACTGGATCTCTCTTTCAATCAATTTAATGGTTCAATTCCTACTTCAATTGGTAATTTGAGTACCTTGAAAGTACTGCATCTCGGTATCAATCAATTTTCTGGTTTGATTCCTGCTACTTTTGGCAACCTCAATAGGCTGGTGGAACTAGATCTCGCTTTCAATGAACTTTCAGGCTCAATTCCTGTTTCAATTGGAAACTTGAGTAACTTGGAACTTTTGTCTCTGGGAGAAAATCAATGTTGTGGTACCATTCCACAAGAGCTTGGAAACCTGAATAAGTTGGTTGATTTGAGATTGTTTAGTAATCAGTTCTCTGGTCCATTGCCAGAACTATTATGTCAAAGTGGAATTCTCAAAAACATTACTGTAGACGAGAACATGCTTACCGGTCCAATCCCTAAAAGTTTGCAAAACTGCTCAAGCCTATTTAGGGCCCGTTTCAACGGTAACCGTTTCCAAGGAAACTTATCAGAAATGTTTGGAATCTATCCAGTCCTGGATTTCATAGATCTCAGCAATAACCAATTCTATGGGAAACTCTCCAGCAACTGGGGTAAATGCAAAATGCTGAAAGCCCTTATAGTTGCAAAGAATAACATCACGGGTGGTATACCTCCGGAAATTGGAAATTTGACTCAACTACATACACTTAATCTTTCTTCGAATTATTTATCCGAGGAGATACCGAGGGAAGTTGGGAAGTTAGCTTCTATGTTTAAACTAGATTTACATGACAACCAGCTTACTGGTGGTATACCTCAAGAATTGGGAGTGTCAATGGAATTTCTAGACCTATCCATAAACTCCTTGAATGGAACTTTACCAGAACTTTTGGGAGATTTGAAACACTTGTTTCACATGAACTTGAGCAATAATGTTTTAAGTCAAAAGATTCCATTGCAGATTGGGAAGTTAACCCAGCTTTCTGAACTGGATTTGAGTCAAAATCTCTTCACAGGAGAGATACCATCTGAGTTTCAAAATTTGCAGAGTTTGGGGACATTGGATCTCTCCCAGAATAACCTCTCTGGTTTGATCCCAAAGGCTTTGGCAGAATTGCCTGGTTCATTGCACATTAATCTTTCTTTTAATAATTTGGAGGGCCCAATTCCGAGTGGTAGAGCTTTTGTGAATCTAACCTTAGAAGAAGTAAAGGGAAATAAAGATTTGTGTGGCAATATTACAGGGTTACGAACCTGTGAAAGTTCTCGGTTGATTAAAAAGCATGTCAACGTAAAAGGAAGGAATTTGTTCTCATAATTGTATTACCTCTTCTGGGATCGTGCATACTTCTTGGTGCATTGTTCGGTGTTCTCAGATTGCGTGATCGGAGAAAACAAAATTCAAGAGCGGGAGATATGGAAGTGAATAAGTGCAGTTTATTTGCCATATGTGCTTATGATGGCAAAGCATTGTATAAAGAAATCGTGAGGTCTACAGAAGAGTTCAGTGAAACATATTGCATTGGGGAAGGAGGTTGTGGAAGTGTTTACAAAGCACTGCTTCCAGCAGGCGAGGTTGTAGCTGTAAAGAGGCTTCACAACATACCTAATGTGGGAAAGGATAAAAGTTTCTTGAATGAGATCAGGGCCTTGACAGAAATCAAGCATCGGAACATTGTGAAACTCTTTGGCTTCTGCTCAAATGTTCAGCATTCAATTTTGGTTTTTGAGTACCTCGAAGGGGGAAGCTTGGCCAAAATCTTGAGCATAGAAGAAAAAGCTAAGGAACTAGACTGGCAAAAGAGGTTGAATATCATCAAAGGCGTCGCTCATGCTTTATCTTACATGCATCATGATTGTTCACCACCAATTGTACACCGAGACATATCAAGCAACAACATTTTACTTGATCCAGAATGTGAGGCTCATGTTTCAGATTTTGGCACTTCCAAGTTTCTCAGAAGAGACTCATCTAACTGGAGTTCTCTTGCAGGCACATATGGATATGTTGCACCGGGTAATAAAGTTTTTTTTCCCCCGTTTTCCTCTCATTAATTTGTTAACTAGTAAATTCAAGTATGATCACGTAACATGAAAAAACATTTTCCAACTTTCTCTTGCAGAATTTGCGTACACAATGAAAGTTAACGAGAAGTGTGATGTTTATAGCTTTGGGGTCCTGGCAATGGAAGTAATCAAAGGAAAGCATCCTGGTGACTTGATTGCTAATCTATTGTCTTCAACGCTTGAAGAGATAGAGCTAAAAGACTTGTTAGACCAAAGACTTCTGTATCCCAATCAAGAAATTGAAAAGAATCTGATATCCATTCTCAAACTAGCCAGAGAATGTCTACATGTCGATCCTCAATGCAGGCCAACAATGCTCATTATTTCCAGGTTGATATCTACATGTTGATCCTCAATGTAGGCCATGTGAACCTCTTGTCCATTTCTTTTCTTGTTAAATTAATAGATGAATCAGATATCTTGAACTTTGATGATGTTTTTGGTTTTTGCAGGTATCTTGCCTCCTATTAAATGCAGACTGCAGTGCCCTATCCCTCCACCCCCCCCCCCCAAACGCAGCACTATCAGGCATCTGCAGAAGATGATATGATGCAGAGTATGTATTCTGTGTAAAAATAAACTCTGCCTAGCCAATAGAGTTTTATGGAATTGATGCAAAAACTAGCATAGGGAGGAAATTGAGAGTTTGGAAATATATGGTAATCTTATCCTGAAAGTAATAATTCTATGACATTGTCTTCAGTCTTAATAGTCTTCGATCTACATTTATTATCTCCTTGAAAATCAAAAGTTTCTTAGTTTTCTGCCACACTATGCAAACTAATAACAAGTAATTTTTAAAATTGTACAGTGAAAAGTGACAAAGAGCTCCGGTGCTGTTTACCTAAGTGTTTCAACCAATTATAAAACTAAGTTTACAAATGATTAGGATCCCATGATTATTAATTGTACCAAAATCCATATGATGTATGTTATGTGGCATCTTTTTTATTTTTTATTTTTTGACAGTTAATTACTTTTAAGAAACAAAATGTATATTATTGAAAAAGGCTTTATGCATTAATTAATAACTTAGTATCACCCAGTAGCTGCCAAGTTCTAACGATTGGGAATTAGAGCCAAAGATGCCATGCTGGTGATGGACCATGGAATTGAAAAAGGCTTTATGCATGGGTAATTTGATGCCACCCAACAGCTCCCAAATGCTAATGTCATCTTAATATCCTATATTTAATTGAAATTGTTTAATTACGATAAGAAATTTTAAAGGCTCTAAGCCTTTGATTTCACAGGTTCCTCATAATTTTCCCCCTTTTTTTCCTTTGAAAAGTTACTTGTATTTTAACGAGTGCCTAAACTTTTACTCTGAAAATTTACACTAAATATTGCTAGAATTTACACTTCACTATCTAGTGAGTTATTTCATTTTATTGTTAATTAGAGAGTGTTATCTACATTTTTCTTAAAGAGGAATTAGTTTTGAATATCTTGTGAATGACTGAATGCATTTTTTTTTTCAAATTTACTTTTAGCCTAAGTAGGAAGTTTTGAATCTCATATTTCTCACTTACATTTCCTCCCCCTATCACCCAACGTAACCCATCCCTCCTCTCCCCTTTCCCCCAATGATTGAATGTACCTGCTTCTATATAAAACATTTACTTTTCATTTGATTTAAGCTTAATTAATCATACACTCTGCAATAAATGGGAGATCAATCTTTGTTTTTTTTTTTTTTTTGGGTGGGAGGCTTAAGTCGAAACTGAAGGCTAATTGTTAATTGTGAGTTGCAGCAGCCACATCAGATGATAATGACGACTTATCAGCATCTTCTGGTAATTCGAGTAACACCAACTTGCAAATTAATACCAAATTTTTTTAAAATAAAAAGCAAGTTTCATTAACAAATTACAGGAAATCATCCAATATGATTTGATTTATATAGATGCGCTAATGACAAGTTAAACATGTATTAGAAATAACAGATCTACAATATAACAGAACAATAGATCTGAAAAAAATTTTGAACAGATGTGAAAATTACAAGAAAATTTCAAATTATCTTCTAATAATTAAATCGGTTCAAATTAAGACTAATCTTAACCAAAATATCAGTACAAGAATTGCATTTTGCATTCTCAATTTCGGCTTATCTCAAACTTTACTTACGAGATTAAAATGACCCTTACTTTAGAGTCTGATTCAACCTCCAAATGCTTAATCCCCAAAGAGTCCATAGTTCCACCACTAAACTTGTACGAAAACCCAAAATCCCATCCAAGCAATATTGGCCGTCGAAGACGAAAATCAGCTCTCTGAATGCATCTTGAATGATGGATCTCCTTCTCTTATTGTATGCACATTTCATGGGTCTATCAAAGGATATGGTCAATTTTTTGAGAGGACTCAGCTATTGAGCATTTGGGCCAATGTCACAAATCCAGCGTTGTTACTTAGAAGGTTGTTTTCCAATCAAGATCCAACCACAAGCAGACCGATATCACGTGAAAAAGCCCAATCTTCTCACGTAAGAGGACAATACTTTGCTTGAAGGACACTTTAATATGACGAATCATCCACTGTGAGCAAATTCCATGTCGCTTTTGGAAGTTGCTTTAATTAGAGTAGCCGGATTGTGAATGCCTAGTCCTCCTCCATCTTTTGGGTGATAAATAATTTATACGTCTGAGATGATTAATCAACTGTAAACAAAATTGGTTTTAGCATATTCCTATTGGACCAAGGTTCTAAAACATAACTCGTTGAATGACCTAGAAATATTACTATGTTAAAGATTACTGATTCAACAATTGGTTTAATTGTTATCAAACTATTGTTGACCCGTGACATCATAAATATGTCAAAAATAATTGATATGTTACCTTATTATCATATAGACCACGAAAAATAATCTTGGGAATCCATACTTAGTTCATTAGGGTGTTAGAATCAGAATATTTCGGTTCATCCTTGATGAGAATAACTTAAAATTTGAGCCATAATGCAATTTAGATTGAATAAATCAATTTTGCCAATCACAACTAATCCAAAAACAAAGACGGCAATTACATTGTACCGCACATGAGGCCAAATGGAAAAGAAAAACAAAAAAAAAAACTAACTATAGTCGAACATGATATTTTAATAATATAAACATGGAATACTTGTAAGTTTATAGAATAAGTATTGGAAAGTCATACTAATTAAACTTACCATGTCAATAATTAATTTAAAAGAGATTTAGTGATAAGAAACATGAAACTTAGCAAAAAGAATTTGAATTTTGTAAATAATTTAGAACTAAACAGTAATTTTATAAAGGTAATATGACACAATACTAATATTGCACAAAAGTGGGATAGTTTTAAAACCTTAAAAAAAGTGCGAGGATTTACTAGCAAACGATTATCGCAAATCTTGACTGTCTTGCACGGTTTGTCTTATTTTGGGAGAGATGTCTAATCTCTCCTTATTCCTCTCGAAATTTTTTAAAAGCAACAAGTCTCGAAAAAGTTTACTATGAACCATTTCAGATCAATGGTTGACTGGTTTAACCATGCAAAGCAATTGATTTGTATAATTTAGAGTGGTTACTTTTTTTTTTTTTAACTCTTCTGGGTTTGAAGTTTAACTCAACTCAAAAACAATTGTGTCTACAGTTCAACTGTGAGGTACAAGTTCGGTTTTAAAAAATTATGTAAAACTTATCTATGTACATACTGTTTGACCCTAAAATAAAAAAATTTCAAAGATAACAAAACCATTAGTCAATTAACATAATAATAAAGATTAAGAGAGAAAGTGATGTATCGGTTAAGGAGTCTATAAGCAGTTAAAGTTTTCATCTCAAAAAAAAAAAAAGCTAGTGATAGGGGTTAAGATTTCCCCTGCATTGCTCTGTTTTTCTCATGCTTTTTACCATTTTTAGTACCCCATCTCAAGCATTTGATTATGCAGATGCACTTTCAAAATCCCTTTTGTACTTTGAAGCACAAAGCCTTACCATACAACCAAAGAGTCTCTTGGCGTCACCATTCTGGCCTAACAGATGGATTAGAACAAGGGGTATTACTCAGAATGTTCAGTTTCGGTTGTATTTTTCTTCAAGAACTTGAATTTTGGTTCATCATTTATGTTGTTTGAAAACAGATTTTTAGTATGTTTTCACAGTTTGGTAACGTACTTTTCACAGTTTGTAGGTGGACTTAGTTGGTGACCATGTCAAGTTTGGATTACCAATGGCATTCACAGTTACAATGTTGTCATGGGGGTGTTATTGAATTTGGGGAACAAATTGAATTAGGATCAGTTGACAAAGAAATGGGGTGCTACAATGTTCTCATGGGGTGTTACAGAGAAATGGAGCATGGTCTCTTGAGGCAATCAAATGGGGTGCTGATTATTTCACACTAGACCTAATGTCAATTATATGCTTCATGCTTAATGAGTGTAGTAGATGTAGTCTAGTACATTCAACAAGAATTAGAATTAAAAAAAAACACACCAAATGATGTCACTGTAACAGAATTTTAATCCATTTTCTATGGTTGTATTTAATATATTGTAAACAAAAATTGTCTTTTAAAACTCAGTCATTGGAAACACAAGTGAATATTTGTTTAAGATGAGAAAAGATCATTAGATGAGTTAACAAATATTTCAATTTTATTGTTCGAGGGAAAAAATTACCGTGTAAAAACCTTCGAAAAAAGATTGTGAAGATAAAAGAAGAAGAGCACAAATTTAACATACACAACCGACTTGCTCAGTCGCAAAGACACTATATGTAACATAATCTAGCTATCAGGTTTTAGTTTTATAAGTTTTCTTTGGAATGTTAATTTTGTGCTTCGTGTTTTTCTTTTTTCTTTAGCACTATTTTCAATTAGCTAGCGTGGAGGAACTTACATTGCTCATTGATTATGAATGCTGCTATGTTAACATGCGTGATAAGCTTTCAAGTTTCTTCTAATTCTGTGAAGCAAAATAATTTGTGTTAGTATAGGATATAAAATCATCAACAGTTGTATACTTGAAACGATTCTTGAAACATTTGTGTATTCCCACAATTTTGTGTTTGTATTTTTCTACAAAGCAAATTATCTTGGACATTCTTGAACTGTTTGGGCTAATAAGGTTTTAGAATTCCATCAACATAATTCGTCCAAAACTTCTTGAATTTAATCAAATGCTTCTCCTAATCCTGGCAAAAACTAATCTCACTTCTGATTTAATATAGAACTACAACATAAATAAATCAATTTATAAAGACTCATTGTAGTTTAGATGTCAAGTAATTAGTGCTCTTCTCCAGGAGGTACTCAAGTTACCTTTTTTCTATAGATTCATTCAGACAAATTAGTCATAGAAGATAAAAATGGTCAGTCTCATTAAAACATTCCAATATTGCTTTAAATTTCCAGGACCATTGCATCTTAATTGTTACGATCTCAAAAAGAAAAGACAATGAAGTAGGGAAGGGTAAAGGGAAAGAACGAGAGGACCTTTGAAGTCTTCCTTGTGCAGTAGGGATAATCATGGGTTGTCTCTAAATAATCTCCATATTTCTTGTGGTCCTACTTTTTCTATCATTTTCAAGACTTATAAAAGCAGGTTATTGTTGATTAAGTCATGATGACCGAGTCAATCATCTAATGTTTGAAAGACATTGATGGAGGACAAGAAGAGAAAAGGAGAGAATTGAAAAAGAGGAGGCATTGGCAATGAGTACGATACTACGGGGTGAGTATGGTGGGGGTGGGAGGCAGAAATTGGACTTGTGAGGGCCAAGTTCGGCTTTAAATGTATTATCAGGTGATAAAAACTAAATTATTTGATATTCAAATTAAGTTTGACTCGGTAAGAGTTTGTTTGAACTTGATTTCACCAACTATTTAAACCAAACTTAAATAGTATTTTGTATTCGGCAAATTGTCAAACATGACTCAAACTTAACTCTATTAGCATAAAAGCGGAATTTACATGTAAAAAAGTTTAATCTTCTCGAGATCGATTTGAATTTAGTTAGATAAAAACCCATCTAACTTTGGCTCTATAAATTAAAAAGCTAATGTTGAGCACAATTTCAATTTTATTAAATTTTGAACATTAAAATATTTAATTTAATTAGATTAGTTTGCACTCCTAGTTCCAATATCAAAAATAAAAATTTAAAAAACTTAGGGTTGGTCAGCCTACCCGCCATCCCGTTCCCCACGTTGGGGCATCATGATAAGAAAGAGACGAGGCAATACATCGTTATGCCTTAAGGACTGGGATAGCTTGATAGGTCCTCATCTTGATTATAAGTCTTTGGACCATTGCCAACAGCAACAGCACTCATTTTTCATATTATCTTCGCTCTTTTAGTCAATTGCAGTTTCCAATTAGCTTTTGCTTTTTAGTTTCCAATTAGTTTCTTTTCGTTCGAAGTTTAATTTAAGTCTAATTTTTAGTCCATTTTGTTCATAGTCGATCAGTGATTGGAATTATACTTTGTAATCATGCTCTTTGGAGTGCAACTTCAAAACGGGTATTTCTTTTTTTTTTTTATCATTTCATTGTGCATCTTAATGATTCTTTGGATCCTTCCATTGACTATTTTATATGCTTCAATGCTTAAGTGCAATCTAGTACATTCATCAAGAATTAGAATTTGAAAAAAAAAACCAAAATGATGTCACAGTAAAAGAATTTTAATCCATTTTCTATGGCTGTTTTTAATTTTTTTAAATTAAAATAGTTTTTTAAAACTCATCATTGAAAAAGATTAAAAATTTGTTTTAGATGAGAAAAGATTATTAGATAAATTGATAAATATTTCAATTTTAATCGTTCGAGGGAAAAAATTACTAAACCTTTGAAAACAGATTGTGAAGATAAAAGAAGAAGAACACAAATTTAACATACACAACCAACTAGTTTAGTGGCAAAGACTCTCTATATAACATAATCTATCTATCTAGCTCAAGTGGCTAATTGAGAGGCCAAATCAGGTTTTGCAAGTGTTCTTTGGAATCTTACTTTATCATTTTCATTTAGCTAATGTGCACGAACTTACATTGCTTATTGATTATGAATGCTGGTACGCTAAAAGTGCGTGATAAGCTTTCAAGTTTCTTCTAATTCTGTGGAGTACAATAATTTGTGTTAATATAGAATTTAACATGATCAAGAGTTGTATGCTAGAATCGATTCTTGAAACAAAATTAGTATCTTTCTTGTATGTATTCCCACAATTTTTTGTTTGTATTTTTCTGTTGAGAAAGTTATCTTATTATCGAATTTTTAAGGGCAATAATGTTTTAGAATCCATCAATATAATTAGTTCAAAACTTCTTGAATTTCAAAAAAAAATGCTTCTTCTAATCCTGGCCAAAATTAATCTCACTTCTGATCTGCTATAGAACTACAACATAAATAACTCAGCCTACAGAGACTAATTGTGGTTTGGATATCAAGTAATTGGTGCTCCTTCTCTAAGAAATACTAGAGTTACCTTTTTCTATAGATTCAGTAAGAAAACTTGGTCATGGAAGATAAAAATGATCAATCTCATCATTGCATCCTAAGTGTTCCAATATTACTTTAAATTTCTTGGACCGTTGCATGCTAAGCGTTCCAATCTCGAAAGGAAAAGACAAAGAAGACCTATGAAGTCTTCCTTGTACAGTGGTGATACATTGCAGCTTCAGTTGCGGTACAGAGTCTCAAAACAATCTCCATATTCCGTTTGGTCCTACGTTTACCTTCATTTTCGAAGACTTGTAAAAGCATTTGCTGTTGATCAAAGTCATGATAACATAGTCAATCATGGAACGTCTGAAAGATATTGATGGAGGACAAGAAGGGAAAGGAGACAATTGAAGAAGGGGAAGTTTTGGCAATGAAATGGTGGGGTAGGGGGGTGCAAATGGGAGGAGGAGCAAACTTGGACATGTACAAAACTATGGAGGGCCAATCTTGATTTTAAACATATTGTCAGGTGACAAAAACTAATTTTGCTAAGGATCCACTTGAAAAGAAATAATTTGCTAATAGGGGCTGAAAAACAAATCAAATTTTTTGATACTCGAATCGAGTTCGGTTCGTTCGAGTTTGATTTTGTCAATTATTCAAATCAAACTTAAACAGCATTTTGTGTTCGATAAATTATCAAACTCGACTCGAATTTGACTCTGTTAAAATAAAAGTATAATTTACATGTGAAAAAACTTAATTTGCTCAAGTTCGACTTGAGTTTGATTTGATAAAAGTTCATTTAATTTCAACTCTATAAATAAATGAGTCAATATTGAGCACAATTTCAAATTCATTAAAAAAAATTTAAACATTAAGGTACTCGCTTGATTAGATTCAATTATCCCTTAATTTCAATACCAAGAAATAAGAATTATAAAATTTTAACAGTTGGTCGCCACGCCGTTCCCCACATTGGTGCATTGTGACGGGAAAGAGTCAAGGCAACAGATCTTTGTACCTTAAAGACTGGGATAGGTCGTCATCTTGACTTTAAAGTCCTTTGTACGTTTGCCAACCTCAAATTTGATTGAAAACAAGCACGACTACTCTGTCCCAAGATAATTTTTTTTTTTTTTTTTTGTCGACACAAGGGTGTCCGGGCCTTCAGCCCAGGAGAGGGCACTCCAACCCAAGATAATTTTTAGTTGAACCCTATAAAATAGTTCTGCGTCCTTGGATTTATATAATAACTTATTGATGTCGTTACATGGTATTATCTAAAATATATTTATGTTTTTTTTTATTTTGATCAATGGATCAATATGGATAAAAATCAAATATATGTTTTTTGATAGAAAATGGCCTGTAATATTAATGAATTGAGGAGTCCATATAAAGAGTGGACAGTATAAAATATGGGGGAGAATCCCCCAGATGATAGAATCATCAATTGAACTAGCATGTTTTACCCTCTCAAGGGCACCCAACTAACTTTCTAAGTGGAAAAATTTTGCAATGCATTCGTTACATCAGCAATTAGCTTTCTCCTGCAATTTCTGACTTCCATTGCATTTCATGAAAATATACTGTCAAGTAACTTTGCATAATCCATGTCAACAAAATATAGAACTGTAACATAATTTGCTCAGCCAATAGGTTCATCGTCATTAAGGAATCAGGTGATAAGTGTTCCTTCTCCAAGAGGTACACGACTCACCTTTTTCTGTAGATTCAGCGGGAAAAATTAGTGGTAGAAGATAAAAATGGTCAAATCTCAAGGAAGCTTTCATTCCTTTAAAATTCTTGGCCCATTGGAATAGATATCTTATGTGTTTCAATCTCAAAACTAAATGAAAACAAAGAAGGCGGGGACAGAGCAAGAAGACCTCTGAAGTCTTGAATGTGCATTAGGATAAATACTAGCATCATTTGTGGTGCAGAGTAACAGCGTCTTCCAACTTGAGTTGAACTTGAAAGTAATCATGGGTTCTTTCAAAATAGTCTCCATATTCATTCTTGTCGTCCTACTTTTCCCATCTTTTCACCCCAAATGTGGAGCTTCAGCTTCTGCTGAAGAGGCTGCTGCTCTTTTGAAATGGAAAGCCAGTTTTTTGAACCAGAACAATAGCTCCCTAACCTCATGGAACCTTCAATCAGGCAATGCCAAGAATTCTTCTATACTTCCTTGCACTTGGGCTGGTATTTCCTGCATTGATGGAAGTGTCAACAGGTTGAACCTCTCAGATTGGAGTATCAAAGGTAGCCTCTATGATTTCCCATTCTCAGGCCTCCCAACTCTTGAATATCTTGATCTCGGCTTTAACCAGATCTTTGGAAGTATACCAAAACAAATAGGTAACCTGTCGAAACTCATTTATCTTGATTTCTGGGCTAATGAGCTGTCAGGCAAAATTCCGCCTGAAATTTGCAACTTGAGAAACTTGACTCATTTAGATTTTGCAAGTAATCAACTTTCAGGTCCCATTCCCGTGGCAATGGGGAATTTGATCTCACTTCAGTTTCTTTACTTGTGTCAAAATAATCTTACAGGTGCAATTCCAAAGTCACTGGGCAATTTAACCAATTTAATTAAACTGTATCTTTATGAAAATCAACTTTCAGGTTCAATTTCTAAAGAAATTGGAGATTTGAAATTCCTTACTCATATGGAATTATGTTACAATCAACTCAACGGTTCCATTCTTGTTTCAATTGGAAATTTGAGTAATTTGGAGGTATTGTATCTCCAAAACAATCAATTTTCTGGTTCAATTCCGGCCACTTTTGGTAATCTCAATAGGCTAGTGAATCTAAGTCTTAACCAAAATCACCTATCTGGTCCCATTCCTCCAGTGATAGGGAATTTGAGCTCACTTCAGTTTCTTTACCTGTATCAAAATAATCTCACTGGTGCAATCCCAAATTCACTAGGCAATTTGACCAATTTGATTCAACTATATCTCTTTGACAATCAACTTTCAAGTTCAATTCCTGTTTCAATTGGAAACTTGAGTAACTTGGAACATTTGGCTCTCTATGAGAATCAATTTTCTGGTACCATTCCTCCCACTTTTGGTAACCTTAATAGGTTGGTGTATCTATATCTCTCTTCAAATCAACTTAATGGTTCAATTCCCATTTCAATTGGTAACTTGAGTACCTTGAAAGTACTGTATCTCCAAAACAATCAATTTTCTGGTTCAATTCCGGCTACTTTTGGCAACCTCAATAAGCTGGTGAATCTAAGCCTTTACCGAAATCACCTATCTGGTCTCATTCGTCCTGCGATTGGGAATTTGATCTCACTTCAGTTTCTTTACCTGTGTCAAAATAATCTCACTGGTGCAATCCCAAAGTCACTAGGCAATTTGACCAATTTGATTCAACTAGATCTCTCTGACAATCAACTTAATGGTTCAATTCCTGCTTCAATTGGTAACTTGAGCACCTTGAAAGTACTGTATCTCTATAGCAATCAAGTTTCTGGTTCGATTCCTGTTACTTTCGGCAACCTCAATAGGCTGGTGAATCTATCCCTTCAGCAAAATCACCTATCTGGTCCCATTCCTCCTGCGATTGGGAATTTGATCTCACTTCAGTTTCTTTATTTGTATCAAAATAATCTCACTGGTGCAATCCCAAATTCACTAGGCAATTTGACCAATTTGATTCAACTGTATCTCTTTGACAATCAACTTTCAAGTTCAATTCCTGTTTCAATTGGAAACTTGAGTAACTTGGAACATATGGCTCTCTATGAGAATCAATTTTCTGGTACCATTCCATCCACTTTTGGTAACCTCAATAGGTTGGTGTATCTATATCTCTCTTCAAATCAACTTTCAGGTTCAATTCCTGCTTCAATTGGAAGCTTGAGTGACTTGGAACGTTTGGCTCTCCAATACAATCAATTCTCTGGTACCATTCCACAAGAGATTGGAAACCTGAGTAAGTTGGTTGCTTTGGAATTGTTTAGAAATCAGTTCTCCGGTCCATTGCCAGAACTATTATGTCAAAGTGGAATTCTCCAAAACATTTCTGTATCTGAGAACATGCTTACTGGTCCAATCCCTAAAAGCTTGCAAAACTGCTCAAGCTTAGTTAGGGCCCGTTTTGATGGTAACCGTTTCCAAGGAAACTTATCAGAAATGTTTGGAATCTATCCAGTCCTGGATTTCATTGATCTTAGCAATAACAAATTCTATGGGAAACTCTCCAGCAACTGGGGTAAATGCAAAATACTGAAAACTCTTGTGGTTGCAAAGAACAACATCACGGGTGGTATACCTCCAGAAATTGGAAATTTGACTCAACTACATACACTTAATCTTTCTTCGAATTATTATCAGGGGAGATACTTAGGGAAGTTGGGGAAGTTAGCTTCTATGCTTAAACTAGATTTACATGACAACCAGCTTACTGGTGGTATACCTCAAGACTTGGGAGTGTTAATGGAGTAAGAAATTCTGTGTAAAAAGATGATATGATGCAGTATATGTTTATGGAATTTTTCTTCTCTTTTTTTTTTTTTCAATTTCGTAGGGAGTTGCACCCATCACATTGGATGATAAGGACTGGTGAATTTGATAAAACTGTAACACCAATTTGCAAACTAAAACCTAATCTTATCCAAAATATTGGCCACAAGAATTGCATTTGCACTCTCAATTTCTGCTTCGGAAATCTAAAAAACTTTCAATAAGAGACTAAAATGGCTAAATGGGACCCTTGCTTTAGAGTTTGACTCAACCTCCAAATGCCATCCTCTCTTGCAAAGCCCAATATTAATTGCAAAAATAAAACTCAATAGCCGAATTAAGTTTACAAAATTCCATCCACGCAAAAGTGGCTGTCGAACATCAAGAAGCCCAATGAATACACCAAATTCACATGAAGAAGCCCAACCGATCCCTTCAACAAAGCCACAAGATGAGAAGCAAGACAAGAATCCCCTTAGCATGGGGAGATGACAATATACATCCTCCACAGTCCATGTGTAAGAGAAAATACTTTGCATGAAGGGCACTTTTCCAAGACGAATCATCCACACTTTTGGAAGAGTTGCTTCAATTAAAGTTGCCAGATTGCGAGTGCCCAGTCCTCGTCTATCCTTTGCTGATAAACAAATTGTAAATGAGAGATAATTAATCAACTGCCAACCAAATTGGTGTCAGTATATTCCCATAGGAACCAAGGTTCTAAAACACAATTCGTTATATTCAACTGGAAACATTGTTAGGTCAAGACTCAATGGTTCAACAATTAGGCCTAATCATTATTAAGTCGTTGTTGACCCGTGACATCAGAAATTTATCATGAATAACTAACATTTTTTTTATTACTATATAGACCACTAAAATAAATCATATGAAAATAACTTACAAATTGAAACAACAATGCAATATAGATTGAATAATTCTACTTTGACAATTACAACAAATAAAAAAAAAAGAATACAATTACATTGCACCAATCATGACAAAAGAAAAAAAAAAGAACCTAACTTTAATAAAACATGAAATTCTAATGATATAAACATAAAATTTGGAATAACTATTGGAAAGTCATATAAATTAAGTTGCTACTTAGACAATTTTTTTTCAAAATGAATTAGTGATAAGAAAACATGAAAGTTTGTAAGAAATTTTAAAATTTATAAATAATTTAGAGCTAAATTGTAATTATAAAAAGGTGAAATGACACACAAAATTAATGTTGCTGATAGGTTGTAATTTTGTCATTAATTTTATAATTATTTTCCTCTTTTATCTTACCAAATATTTCGTTAATTAGTAGATTTTATTTACTTTGAATCATTTGTGTTGATTGTAAAGATTTGAAAAAAAAAAAAAGACGTGAGTTTTTTCACTAAATTTGCTCATCTACGTGATCACGTCAAAGTTAAACCCTGCATGTCCTAAGCAGGCTCGGGAGTGGACGCATACTATCCGGCCATACATTGAAGTCTCGAAGTGGGGTCATAGATATTTCATCAAATGATTGTTATAGACTTTTTAAATTGATTTGAAATAGCAATAGTGGTTTTAGTAAGAACAGGAAACTAATCAATTAGATACCTTTCCGTTCTTTTTGGCGGTGGATGACTAGTCATAGGAGCAGTCAACATAGAATAGGTTTGCTTATTTTTTTGGTTTGGTGGGGGGGGGGTTTTGCGGCCGCAACAGACGGCAAGAGACGACTTTTACTTTTATTATTCATCGCAAAACTTTCATCCGAATGGAGGAATGCTTTCAACAATTAATTCTACGATTTTGCATGGGACTTTCTTAACGGTGATGAACTAGACTTCTTTTCTAATCAAGGAACAACAGAGGATTTAGTTTATTTAAAATTGTGAAATCAAATTAAATATTTTTATTTCTTTTATTTATTAGTATTCGTATGTTCTCTGATTTAATTTTTTATAATTATTATTTTGAATATCAAGGGCACCCGATATTTAATTTAATCTAATAACCTAAAACTAGTTAGAACAATTAAATCAGTAATTATTTAATTGCTTTAAATTAGTGATGACTGGCATGATTGGATTTATGTCAGAGGAAACATACGGGCTAATTTAAAATAACTCTTGTAGTGTGTTATTTGGTTAGATCAGGGCTTTTCTAATTTTAAGATAATTGAGAAATTGAAGTCTATGGTCGTACCTAGAATTATTTCTTGATTAAGGAAGTGATTAACGGCCGTACCGTGGTCGCCGATATAATAAGAAAAAGTTAATTGTCATCACATGTTTGGCAGTTATAACTTGTTTATCAGCGACTAAATGAAATTATCATTGCATTCGATGATCAATTGAGTGAATCATCTCCGGAGTTATTTCTTGGCTAGAGTTTATTTATTCTTGATTCAATTTTAATAAATTGTCATTCAGCTTTTATTTATTTATTTTATTTGAGTTATTTGATTATTCTCGATTCTATAAAAATCCTTCATACTTTGAACTCGAGGAGAAACGAATTTTTCTAATTTCTATGGATTCGACCCTACTTACTACTGTATCCAAAATTTATACTTTATTTGAGCAGGTATTTATTATTACACAGGCTCGACACCTGTCAGTTGCTCAAATATAAGATAGTTTTAAAACCCTAAAATAAGTATGATGATTTAATAGACAAAAGATTTATTACAAGTCCTGATTGTCTTGTACTCCTAGGCGCCGTTTTTCTTCTCTTGGAAGAGATTCTAATCTCTCTCTCTTCAACTTTTTAAGAGTGGCAAGGCTGGCGGTAGTTTAGTAAGGGCTTCAGATCCTCTGTCGCCAAAATAGTCCCTGTCCCCTCTATCCCTTTGTTGTACCGCTGTCACGTGTCTCTAGCCTTTTGTTAACTCAAATTCAAATAAACCGATAATAATTTTGTTAACCCAAATTCAAACAAACCGATTACTCAAAATTTTGACAGGTTTACTCAAAATCAATTAAAACAGAGGAAACAGAGAAGTTATCTGTTTTAAGAAATTGACATTTATAGAACAATCTATTGTCGAATTTATATGGATAAATTACATAACCCCTCTATAGTTTTTTATATTGTCATATGATCCTTAAGATTTCAAAATATCCACATGATTCCTTTATGATTTTATATAAAGTGAAAAATAGGCAAAAAGCACCAACCATTATGACGAATGAACCAGATATGTTCTAAAATGCATATGATGGAGTCATGATATCTACTTAACCCTATAATTTGCATGAATATCCACTTTATCCCTCTATGATTTTTGGAATCACTTTGTATTGATCCCCATGGCTATGGCGCGCTACTTTATCCCTCTATTTCTTCTCTTTTTTTAAAAAAAAAAAAAAACGTTGTATTGATCTCACTATTGTGGGCAGGGTTACTACTATTACAAATAAAAAATAACAAAGCAAATAGAAGGGAAGGCAAGCGAAGCCCAAGTTGATTGTATGTTTAAATTCATGCCAACAATTTGGTAAAGATAAGGACAAGTAAAATAAATTGTAATTGCCTCAATTAGAGTTCATGTGATACTAACCTTAATTAAGTAGATAACACAAAGTGTAATGCTGTGAAAAAGCAAAAGAATAGCCAAAAAATATATTAACTTAAACTTAGAATGGTATATGCAGAAAGAGCATAACATTCTAGTTGAAGAGAAAATAGCTGGATAAAGAAAGAAAATACATGTGAGAAAAAATAAAATAATATGCAGAAAAGCATTAATTATGAATACAACGGGGAGATAAATAAGATTATATGACAATCGAACATAACCCCACAATTAAAAGCCTTTGTTTTGTGCTTTAGAATGAGGATTTTTTTTTCTCTTACAATCTTGGACTTAATCCAATATACAATAAAGCAACAACTGGCTCTCGCATGCATTCGCATAGCAAAATGACAAAATATGGCTCTCGCATGCATTCGCATAGCAAAATGCAGTGAAAATAACAAAGCGACTCTTTGAAATTTAAAGTAGTTTCAACTTTAATACTGATGGTCAGAATCCATTATTCCAGTGTAGTTGATAATAGCTAAAAAGACATAAATGGAACATATTTCCAACCAATGGTGGTTTTTTTTTTAGAAAGAGCTTGCAAATATTGGGACTTTTGAAATAAATGTATTCAAAAAATGCATTTTAAAAAATGTATTCACTGAATGTAACTTTTGAGAAATAAAGGCATAGAAAAATCACAAAATGCATTCCTTAAATGCAACTTTTGAAGAAACTCTACATTCAGTGAGTACGTTCTTCACCCTCTAGAAGAGTTTTGAAAACTATCATCCTTTAAGAATTTCTTTTAAAAGCCCACACTCGTTGGAGATTTACTAGAGAGGAATTGCGGTAGCAAGGTTGGACTAAGGATTGCATGGTATGACTCTTAATTGATCTCTATCTTTAAAATTACTAAAAATAATTTAACTTAAAATGTTAGCCAATGCACTTCAATGTATACACCAGCGATTATTGATACAAAATTTGGTATATGATTTATCTTTTCCCACTCCAACAGTTATATGTATTGGTTGGTCTGAATGCTTATCACATCATCATTAATTTCAATTTAAATTCCAAATTTTGCACTTATAACATGCATCCAAACCTATTAGTGTATATATTATCAATGTATGAAAATTAACTCATATATAATTATATATAATAAAAAATTTTCATTCCTCAATAAATACAGTTGATGAGAACACATGACCTCGTTACATAACTAATATTACGAGGTTTATAAGCAGTGCATTAAGAACAAGTAATTCTTTTCAACTCTTTTGTACTAATACAAAATCAAGGGATGAGACCTTGCAAGTTTTTACAACTCTGTTTTGACTTGTTCTAAGATTAAAAGAAAAAATTTAAATGTAGAATGCAGCCGTCAATACACTTCTGAAAGCAAAGTTCGAGCATGAAAACAAATCAAACTCAATCTCAATCTCAATCTACTATTGCTTGACCTCTTCCACTTAAAATTTATTTGACAACACCTTCTGTCAACGTTCAAGGCATGAAGGAAAGCTATCCTTAAAGAAACTAGAGTCCAGCAAAAATAAAATCAGGAAATCAGTAACTACATCGGATTGAAATTTTTTAAAATTATATAGTCGCTGTACCTTTTGGTTGGTTGCTAATTCTTAAAAGGGAAATTTACCAAATTGGTTCCTAACATTTGCCAAAAAAAAACTTTTTTAGTCCCTAACGTTTAAAATTAGCTAGAATTGTCCCTAATATTTAAATTATGATTCATTTTGGTTCTAATGCTCATATTTGCTCATTTCTCCGACTGCTCTCACGTGGACATATTTTCAAGGGCAAAACTGAAAAACATACTTCATTTCCGGCTGAGTAAAGCCATCTTTCCTTCATATTTCTCCATTTGTGTCCTAATTGCTTCACCGAAAGAACGAAATTGAAGAGGAAAAATGCAGCTGCAACTGAATGGCTGTGTAATGGATCCGAAATATGGTCCACAAAGACATTGCTCGGTTTCTCTCACACAACAATGACAATGTCTAATCAGCATAGTTGTATTCTTTTGTTTCAAGAAAGAATGTTATGAATCAAACATAATCAAACACGTTTATGTTCTGCTTTTAAAAGCAGAATAAGTGTTTTGATTCATTCATAGCAAAGAACAAAAATAGAAAAACATAAACGTTACCAAATGGCCCCTAAATAACTCTGTCCATTGTAAATAAATCATTTATGAACAACTCTATTTCCCTAATAGTTAAAGGTGTAAACTATGTCACTATCTCTCACTTCGACATTTGAACAATATTGTTTTATAGTTTAGTAATTAAAAAATCATATTGATGAATTTTATGATGTAGATAGTTGCCAAATATCAAGTGAAAATCTGTATACACCAAACGCTAATTTAAAATTTCTAAAAATAGATTACTACCAAATTAACGGGTGCAATATGTGTAAGAGTTAGATTTAATTTTGCAGTGAAAAATAAAAATCGGGATTTGAATTCCAATTTGCAATGGCATTCTGTTGAAAACATCCATAAATACCCAGAAGCAATAAGCCTCCTTCATGCCTCATTCAGCTTTCAAATTTATATTTTCTTGATAGTCATAGTCTGTACTCAATCTTTTGAATGATCAACTAATGGCCAAGTTCGCTTTCTTTGGTTGGTTGCTACTGTCTAAATACAAGATATGAGCTAAAAGGCTGCTACAATGAGCTAAGCATGTAGGCGTATACAAGTGTAGAGATAATTAATCTCGATCCCACAGAAAAACTTATCAACTACCAAAGCTCTTAAACTTACTCTATTATTTAGAGAATGCAATAATTCAAGCAGATAAATCTAGCTATAAAGTACTACTACAAATTGCAAGTAATTAAACGATGGAAATACTTATAGAACAGTTTAGGAGATCGAATCCTAGGGTTTTCGACTTCCTTACTTGCTCAACATCAGGATTTAATTTGGTTGGTTAAAGTTATTAATTCATGTCTTGCCATAAAGCAATTTCTTATTGTGTACAATACCTACTTTTGCCAGTGCATCAACTATACTTATAACAAGTTTATACCAATTTTTGTGGTTGAATAAACTAGCTACAAGTTCATTAAGGTTTGTGAAATTGCTTGGTTAAATCCACCTAATTGTATGTCTACTTTTGCGAGTTTATTCCTTAGGATTCGTGTTTTCTCTCCACTATTGAAGTTCAACTTTTATTGATTTATTCAATAGATTAAATCGTTTGCAATTAATGACCAATGAATCACGAACATCGAACATGAACTAATAAGTGCACAATGTTGCAACAATCGACCATACTTAATCCATAATTAAAGTATAAGAAAATCTATCTCAACCCTAGGATAACGTAACTTAGCTACACATAGATATTATCAAGAGAAAGTTCATTATTTTCTGGTAACAATTCACGAAATAAAATACAATAGTTTGAGAGAGAGAGAGAAAAAAGTAAAGATTCTCTCATTTCACAAGTGAACAATAAGCTCCTCTGACTCCTCTCTCAAACTTGTCTTCGATCACCAAAAGTATGAAGAGTATTTCACCACTAAGTAACTAAGAAATGTTGAGTACAAAAAATTTCTTCTTGTTTTTGAGGTGGGAAACTGAGTTGCTTAATATCCTAATAGGTCCCAAAAATCTCCAATTTTCCCTTATAAGTTGGTATTTATAGAGGGTACATGAAGTCACAAAATGATAGGAAAAACCTTAGCCACTTTCAAACCACCTTAAGATCCACACCTAAATTTGACGTTGGATCCGATGAATACAGGGCTAGATCCGCTTTGTTTGTTTTCTTAATTTTATTTCTAATATATATTGGATCCTAGATCCAATACTGATCACTTCGTATCCGGCATGGATCTGATGAGCTCCGTTTGAACTTTGCTTCAGCTATCGATCCACATCTGGATCCGGCCTGCCAAGCCTTTATCTAGGGTTGGATCAAATTAACTTCTTTTTGTATTGCCTTCTGCCTTGGATCTATGCCACGTAGCCGATTTTGATTGGTGAGGGTTCAGACCGGATATCACCTTCGTCCTTTGTCTTGATTTTTCTTCTTTTATTTTCTTAGTTGCACTTTATTCCGTTGAACTGGTGACTTCTTGCAAAGGATTAATTTAGTTGGTTGAGATCGAATCTAGATGTGTTCCCCAAATCATCCTCGAATTCGCTATAAATCATGTAGTTCTGTTCTAACGTGATTCGAATTGATAATTGATCATTCAAAACTACAAAAACATAAAATTATGCAAATAAATATATAAAGCCACAAGTTTTGCTTAACTTTGATCTCTTATTGCAAATTCTAACCAAAATTACACCAAATGTATTCTTGTAATGACAAAACATGTCAAAAGAGCACAAGATATAACCACCCAAAAAACGCAAAAAAAACACCTATGATTTAGTGTAGAAGTGAAAAGGTGAATATATATATATATATATATATATGTATATATTTTTTCTTGGGTATAAGCCCCGATGTCCATAGCCACTTTGGGCCCGACTAATCCAGAAGTCGAGCCAAACAGATTTAAAAAGCTTTAGTAAATAGATTTTGAATTTTTCAAAATATTTTGGGATAATTTCAGAAACCTCTCCTAAAATTTTTGACAATTTCACTTTGTTCCCCTAAGATTTACATAATTACGAGAATCTCCCTTGGTGTGATAAAATAACAACAATATCCTTCATTAATTGTCAACTCATTGAAAAATACTATGACAAATTAAACCTCTCTCGTCTATTATCAATCAATAACTCAAACTACAGTCTTTCTCATTTAACTCTTTATTCTCTTCCTCTCACATGTATTTTCCTTCCAAGCTCATTTATTTATTTTTATCGATCAAATATGTACTGTTGCCACTAACAAAACCGCGATACATACCAACCACCAGTGCTTATTTATCTTGGTGTCTATTCTCAATTCTTTCTTTTTCATTATTATTAAATAGTTTCTTTGTACCCATTTTTGTTTTCAATTTTTGATAGGTATTAGCTAATTGAAATTGTTAAATGACAAGTTGAGCAATGATTTTATTATCAAACTAGATGGAGATGAAAATAGTGGCAATGATTAAAAAAAATAAGGATAGGAAATGGAATAAAAACTAAATAAATATTATACTATTGTGGTTGTTATGAAAAAAAAAGTGTTCCTAATATATTTAAACTACATTTTGTTTCTAGTTTTTATTTGCAATTATTAGTGATTTTATTCCTAAAAAGAGAATTTGATTGATTTTGAACTTTGTACGGATGGAATATACTGGATGTTGATATTAGTAGGGATGGTCTATTTTGTATTTGAAAGATGTTAGCCATGGATTGAATTTTAGGGATATTGATGAATATTACTGCGTATTAAGCAAAATTTAAAATTGATATGAGATTGTATGTAAACTTTTGGGTATCCGATGCAGCGTTTGTAGTAGTTGATACAATGATCTGCACAAGAAATTTTTAGATAAAAAAGGGACATTAGAACAAACATAAGTATTTACTTAGCAGTAATTTGGATGTTGATGGGTAGGCAATAGTGATAACAAATAAGGATGAATGAAATAGAGACAGTGAACTATTTTTTTCCTTTTTAATTTTGTTGTGAATTATAACCCAAGAGCATTATAGGATTTTTAAGAAAACTCTAGTCTTTTGGGTCTAGAATGTTACTTAAATAATGAAAAATAGGGGAGGTAGATGTAATTTTAAAAATTGAGGAGAGTTTTAGCAATTATCAAAAACCTCGAGGGTGGTTTGTGAAATTATCGCAAATGCTTAATATCTCTCCTATTTATAATTTTGAAAAGTTGAGATAAAGGAGAAATTGGTCAAAATGGCATTGAGGAATGAGTGTTGGCCGATCAGTATGCAATAATGGCCGCGACTGCACAGATTCTCCAACAAACAAACAAACAAAGACAAGTAAAACAGCAAAAAGAGGTTTGACGTGATTGACTTCAATTAGTTAGTGATCGTTAGGGAGAATATTCTTCCATATGATCTTTTCGTCTCATTTAATTAAATTGTATAGTTTAAGGTGTATAACTGTTCAGATAAAATAGTAAAAATCACATGGCATGATGTGATAAGATGCCTAAAAGGGCTCAAATCAAAGTTTCCAATATAGTTTAGACTCTGAAAAATATTACTTCTTAGAATAAATATCCAGGTTGCATTTCGAAATAAATATATTGTCAAGTTTGAATGCAATACAAACTTAAAAAATTCAATTACCTAAATGTGCGTCTCTTACTTTTTTTCATGGACTGTTGTCTACTAAACTATATGACATAAAACCTAAGCATCATAAGTAAAGTTTATGTCAAACTATCGACAGGCATTTGTCTAGTGGTTAAAGTTAAAATTTCAAGATTTAAAGATTTGAGTTTAAATCCTCTTTTCCCATTTCTATCTTTTAAATCCCACATCTTCTATGCTAGGAAAAAAATTTAAAAAGAAAAAGTTTATGTCTAACCTACATTTTTTGTTCTACCCAAAAAAAAAAAAAAGAAACCTACTATTTTTTTTAGCATCAATCAATGTACATCCTTCCTTGTTCGGATTACATTTTTTGCAAAAAAATTTTTTAGGTAAAATCTTTTAGGTTTGTATGAGAATATTCATTTTCATATTTTTCAATCACTTTTTACCTTATATATATCATATTTTACAAAAAATTCTGGAGTCATTTTTTTTTTCCCAAAAAATACAATCCAAACGAATATTCTCATACATAGATCAAAGAAATGACTCTAGAATATTCTCATACATCCAGTCCATCTCTAACTATATTGTGATGAAAAGACAGCCCAAGTTACTATAGCAACCAAACACTTGCAACAAAGATGGGGCCTGGTGAAAGCCTCGAGCCTTTCTTTATAAAGAATAAAATTTCAAAAAAAAAAAAAAAAACCTCGTTAGCTGCGGATCTCCCCGAGCCAAAATGAAACAAAAAAGGAAAAGTCACATGTCAGAATCAAGATAAAACATAGAAAAGTGTTCAATACAATATGCACCATCGAACTATACTTAGTTTGCAATTTGCCTGCTATACTATCAATTATAGCAATTTACTATCTTATACTATGAATTTCAGCACATTGCTCCAATTAAATTAATGTGACAAGTAATTATTTATTAAAAGGACAACAATAACTCCATAAATAATGTGTTGCCTAGAATACCCATTTCTTTAATTTATTTTATCTTATTTTTTGTTCTTTTTTATTTCAACCGTAAATAATTACTGTTATTACCACTACACTAAAAAACCCACATTGAACCACCACCACAATAGAAGAAGAAAAATCAAGACTAGATTATATAAAACTAGATCAAAATCAAAACTTTATATCAAGGCTAATAACCCTCAAATAGCAAAACTCATAACACAATCTTATCACGTGTAGAACCGATTACACATTAAATCAAACTTCAATATGTAGCAAGCAAAAATAAAAACACCCAATAACATAAACAATTATAGAAATTAGAATGATTGGAAACGGCGGGATTTGGGCTCTCGAATCAAAAAGTGCCGGGAGATTGGCTAGTAGCAATGAGGGTTGGTAAATCTTAAGTGGGTTGTGACTTCGGAACTTGAGAAATGATGAAAAATTCAAAGAGAAAACACTCAAGAGAGGGAGGTGATGATAGGTTTGTGAAGTTAAGGGCTTTGAAGAGGTAGATTTGAGTGGGAAAGGTGAAGAACAATCCATATTAGAGAATTTGATGTGAAAGATGAGATGGATAATAACTTGGTGGTATGGTTTAGAGGAAGTGAAGAAGAAGAGTTACCTGTGAGTTTAGAGAAGAAAGAAGGAGGAGAGATATGGGCAATTTAGGTAATTGATCATTTAATTAGGATAAATTTGTCACATCACCTTATTTTAAGCAATATGCAACGAAATCGAAAATATAAGGTGCAAATCCCTGCAATTGATAGTTTAGGGGACAAGTCGCTAACCAAGCATAGTTCATGGGTGCATTTTGCATTTAACCCTAGAGAAAAAGTCAAAACCAAAAAAAAAAAAAAGAGGTTCTCTGTGGTCTCCCTTATTAGTTGTTACCCACGGAAAAAAAAAAAAAGAAAAGCCAAAAAACCTCGTTAGACTCCCTTATTATTATAAGTTTAACATTTTGTTAATATGTTTCTTATAGGTTGAACCAAGAAAAGAGTATACAAGAAAGTAACTATATACCGTTTTAGAGGTACCTTTTACTGGTTTTGATGAGTTTTCCGGTTAGATTATACGGTCGTAATGGCACAAGCGAAGCTGTTTGCTTTAGTAGTAAACAATTTTCTAACATTTATTTTGTATAAAACATACTTGGAATTGAAAAAAAAAATTATTATGAGTGGACTAGACTGTGCTTAGAGCCTTGGACAGTTTTTTGCGACTGTTCCTTGCGTGGAGCCACGTGTCAGAATATGCTCCCCACATATCGTCTCCTACTAGTTTTATCACTTTTATGCGTCCGCCCTGCTGATAGTAATTGCTTTTGGCTATATAGAAAAGGTTTCTTGGTGACATTCTACAAATACTTTCTCAATTGTTGATCTTTAGCTTTTTTTTTAAAAAAAAAAAACAATAGGAAAAACGTACCTTGTGAGAAAACATTTGAAATTGATACTCACTATCAAAACCCCGTACCAAAGAGACTTTCGAATTCCCGAAAAGAAATTCTAGCAAACCATCCACGCTGCTGTAAGATGACGTTCTGTAATAGATATTTCCTTCTTAGAATAAATAGTTAAAAATATCCTTTTTTTTTTCCTAAGCAAATTTATTGAAGCAAACATCAATTTGGCTACTACAGTCAAGCGAATCGACTACCGGATTCGGTGGGCATCAAAGTGACTTTCATTCTTATTTTTGGGGTTATGCCTCCGGAACTTTCACTTTTTTGGCCTCTGGAATTTCCACTTTTTTGTACTAAATTGATATCTACATTATGTCACTTCTTTACCACCAAAAAAAAAAGTTGAAAATCATGAAGCACGGTTCTACCAACTTAGTCAAATCCTTCTTATTTCCAAGCTAGGGGTAAAAATCACTGGCTGCAACTACAGGGAAAAAAAGGTTAAAAAACACGTAAAATTGAGAGAGTTTATTGGATAAAATGAACCCATAGTAAAGAATTTCTTGGATAAAAAAATTAAGAGAGAACTTCCATCCTAATATTTTAGAATAAAGTCTTGCAACTAAAAATACCTTTCTTTAGGATAAGTTAAAAACACATTGAATTGAAAGAGTTTTTGGAGATGAGAAGAAAATGAACCATCAGTAAAGAATTTCTTGGATAAAGAAATTTAAGAGTGAAACCAAAACCATCTTCCATCCTAATATTTTAGAATAAAGCCTTGCAACCATAAGGTTGGCCTTTATGGTCTGCCGCTTTATCGATTGGTTCATTTATATCTTCGCCTTTCTTTCTTTCTTTCTTTCTGGATTTCTGGTCCATCTTTCTGGTAGATAACCCACAGAATTCTTCACTGTGCTGTTCGAGCTTTAAAAATCTTCTTCCTTGCTTTTCGCCTTTTCGCACCCCCAGCACTCCCAGCTCTTGAAATCTAAATCACATCAAATTTCCTGTCCTGAAAATCCAGGGAAGATGACTGGCTTGAAGGAGTATATGGTGATGATACCATTCATGGCTTATGGCCATCTAATCCCTTTCTTAGATTTAGCCAACAAAATTCAACAAAGAACTGGCTTCGCCATCACCCTAGTTAGCACCCCTCTGAATGTCAAGTACCTCGAGAATACTATATCAAAGGATTCATCCCAAGAATCCCAAATCAACTTAGAATCTCTTCCTTTCAACAGTGTTGAACATGGCTTGCCACCAAATACTGAGAACACTGGGGCCTTGTCCTTGGACCGTATCATCAAACTCTTTCAGGCTGCAGCTAATCTTGAAGGCCCCTTTCGCCGTCTCATCGCAAAAATCGTCGACAAGGAGGGACGTCCTCCGTTGTGCATAGTTTCTGATGTTTTTGTAGGGTGGGCTACTGATGTGGCAAAGGATTTCGAAACTATAAATGTAACTTTCACCACAGGTGGTGCCTATGGCACTGCTGCCTATGTTTCAATTATGGCAGAACCTCCCTCATCGTTCCTCCGGCAAAGATGAGTTCAGTCTTCCTGGTTTTCCTGATTCATGCCGGTTCCATATCACCCATCTGCATAGATATCTGCAAGCTGCGGATGGTACTGATGAATGGTCAAAGTTTTTTCAGCCACAGATATCAAAATCTTTGGGATCTCTTGGATGGTTGTGCAATACAGTGGAGGAAATTGAGCCTTTTGGCTTGGATGTGCTTAGGAAATACATAAAACTCCCTGTTTGGTGCATTGGACCTCTTCTTCCACCACAAATGCTTGAACAAAATTCTTCTTCAGAATCCAAAATCATCAGTCAGCCCAGCGGAAGAGAACCAGGATTGCCTACCGAACAATGCCTGGAGTGGCTGGACTCACATCCCGAGCGTTCTGTTCTTTACATCTCTTTTGGTTCCCAGAACACTATAAGTCCTTCTCAGATGATGGCATTAGCTATGGGGTTAGAGGACTCTGGGAAACCATTCATTTGGGCTATTAGGCCTCCTTTTGGCTTTGATCCTCAAGGTGAACTCAAGGCTGAGTGGTTACCAGAAGGTTTTGAGGAAAGAATGGCGCAAACAAATCAAGGATTGTTAGTGCATAAATGGGCACCCCAATTGGAGATTCTTCGTCACAAATCAACAGCAGCATTTTTGAGCCATTGTGGATGGAATTCAATCATGGAGAGTTTGAGTCAAGGTATTCCCATGATTGGTTGGCCACTTGCAGCTGAACAAGGGTACAACTCAAAGTTGATAATGGACGAAATGGGAGTTGGTATTGAGTTAGCTAGGGGATTACAGAGTACTGTAGAGAAAGAGCATGTGGAAAGGTTAATAAAAACTGTGATGGAGAAAGGAGGCAAAGGAGAGGAAATGAAAAGAAAGGCAGCTGAGATAAGAGGGTTGATAAGGGCTGCTGTAAGGGAAGATGAAGGACACAAAGGGTCTTCTTTGCAAGCTATAGATGATTTCATCTCTGCAGTTTTGTCCAAAAGAAAAGTTCTTATAGCATCTTAATCAATTCTTGTTGAAGGATTATGTTTTATGGGGCTAAAGTTGTCCTGCCAATGAAGTTCACCTTTGGCTGTTGGGGAAATTGGATATGATTTAATCCCCCCTCCACTTTTATCCGAAATAAAGCTTATTAGAGCAATCTGATTCTTTGAATTAATTTCTTATGAAGGATCATCTTCTTTCTTGGGCTAGAATTACCCTTTCATTTGATCAACCTTTGGCCTCTCAACCAACCAGCATAGTACACATCAAAATCAATGCAACCTTTCAAGCATCAATTCCTCAACACAGGAAACGTTAAACAACAAAGTTTAACTTTCAAATATCGCAATCACATGGTACTTGATAATTGAAGTTTCCAATTAAGCACTAGTAAACTAGAAAATCCTGCTTGCACTACCTTATTGTCATTTCATGTAAAGGCCAATATTAAATTTGCTGAAAATGAAGACTGTCCTAAACTTTTAGAATTAATCTTTTATACACTGACAATGTATATACTTTCACTGTTAGATGCATGACATATAATTCAAATTTTACATATATATCATACATTCAACTGTGATAATATATACACTATGAGTGTATATAAAATTTACTCAAACTTTTATCCCTTTTAAAAATAGGAAAACACTGAACATATTGATGAAAGAAGAGTGTTTTCAATAAAAGCTTAAACTGCTTCCACGCCCTTCATCTATACTAGCTGTGTTTCTCATGATTGTATCACATAAATTTGCACTGAAGATTTAGAACAGTTCAGAAAGACTTTACTATAATAATTAAAATTCCAAAACGGTAATTAACAGGTTAAAAAAAACTAATCTTCTTTTTCCAGGCCAGAAGAATTTTATACCTACGATAATACGAGGATTCCTTGTTTGCTTTTTGAATCCAAACTAGCACAAAAGATTACTGGCACTAAACTCACTTGTTGATTTTCAGGAACCAATTATATGCCCAATCACTAAAATCTACTTTACTCATTTAATACTCCTGCTTGGCAGAAGAGCTTGTAATTGGCTTCTGAGTGGAACAATACATTTCCTGGCTCCTGCACAACAGATCCTGCAGGTCACTTCAACTCAGCTCCGCCCAAGTATGAAAAGCCTGATAATGCCCAAATCTCTTTGTTGACATAGTAGCATCTGCAAAGCTCCCTCTAGAGCTGTAATCCCAATAGGAATGACAGATATCAACTCACATTTCTACTCTTGGCATTTTGCATTTTGATTGGCCAAAAGAAACTAATACCTGCATCCATCCACTTCCTTTCCCACCCAACATTTTTTCTTGATTCTAGCACCTGTCTCCATAAAAAATTTTTTTTTTTGGGTTTTCTTTTCTCCCTTGCTGGAAAATGAGCTTCATGGGCAAGTTAAAGATCACGAAAGTATTTCTCCAGATTCATTCAGCTAATGCAAATGCTGGAAATTTTTAGCTGGTATTCCTTCTAGCACTGAAGCCATTAATACTATTAATGCCTGGTTTCTTAGAAAGCAACATTAAAGTGTAGTCATTATGTAACAAATCAGTCATAGATTAACAGATCAGTTATTAGTCCAACAATAGGGAGCAGAGCAAAGTTCAATTGTTTCTCTCTTTAGCAATTAGCTGAAGAATAGGTGTGCATGTCCTGAATCCTTGCTCATGCTGTAACAAAACTCCAATGGTCTCTACATTATCGAGATACATGTGTATAAATCATTAGAACGCTGATACATACACATGGCAGGTGACATTTTGCTGAACAACATTCGAAGGGCTCAAACAGTATGCGTATCTACAAACACTTCCAAAAATAGTTAGAGGAGGAACACATTCTTCTAGATAAATGGCTTAGATCACAAGTCTCAACAATATTAACTGAAGATCAAGCTTCTCCAGAAGGTAAAGGTGGTCGAGTTGAATCAGTGCTCGTTGAATCGACATCATAGCTCCAAAGTTCTCTCAACTCTCCTCTCACCAAACCCAATATCACACAAAGTCCTGTGTTATAAGATATCCAGTGATGGCAACAAGATGGGGCAAAGAATTAGAGGTAAATGAGGTTCACAAATACAATAAAAACATATAGCACAGGGATAGCAGAAATTCATACCTAATGTGCAAGGAACAAGGTACAGGAGAGCAGGTTGACCATGTCCATCCATTAGATACAAGCCTAAGTAAGTAAAGAACAAGCCTGCAATAATACATCACCATGTTAAACAAGAAATTGAGAACAGTATCTGATACAGTTTCCTATAAATCCAAGTAGAAGTCTAACTGGACAAGAATAAACACAACCGGAATTTGTAAAACCGATAAAAGCGCAGAACACAAGTTATGGGAAATAAATCACTATAAAGTATCCGTTCCTTCAGTGAAGGAACCACAGATAAGTTCATAAAAAAACTTTATTAGCTCTACGCTCATTTTGAGGGACTTGACCACTCTCTTTTGGAGTTCCACTCCACTTACTAATTTTTAGTACTCTAATTGGTCTAAAGATCTTCCAGCTGATTCACTTACTAGAAGTTCAGCTTTATAGCACACATCCATATAAAGATGTTTCCTCCTTGGACTTGAAAGACTACATCTTAACTTTACCTAAAATATGTTGTATCTTCTTAACATGATAGCCCTGTCTTCTTAAGAGCCTATGCTCCCATCTCTCTCCCGCTCTCTCTCTCTCTCTCTCTGTTGACTCAAGTTGCTCGGCTGTAGACTAATCAAAGTTTCTCTTCCTTGCAACACTCAACTGATCATTGCAAGCACATTCACTACATGACATCCAAAACCCTGCAAAAAATTCTCTTCCCTTGCTTGTAATTTAGTCTTAGAATAGGCTTGCCAAGAATAAATGAAGGGAGTTCTTTTTTTTTTGGCAGGGAAAAAGAAGAGTATCCATGTTGCATTAAATGTAGTTGTTTTACAAAGATCATAGTGAAGGAAACAAAAGTCAATGCTACTAACCAAATGCATAGCCAATGGCCAACCAAAGGAAGTATCCATTTCGACCAGTCTTCTTTTTGGCTTTATCAAATCTGCAGCAAAAAATCACACACACTACTTACCAAATAAACAAAAGAACTTACCAGAGAAACAGGAGAACAGCTCACAAAAACTAACCACTCTATAAAATAACTACGTTGCTGCAACAAAGGAATGAGAAGAAATAAAAACTTTTTACAAGGAGAAAAATCTAACAAACATACAAAGCCTAAGCCTAATCAATACTACTTGGTTATACATGTCTTCTTAAACAGCAAGTTATTTAAGGATTCGAGAACAGGTACTGGCTGGGAAATGTTGCAAAGTTAAATAAAATTTGACATTTTCTCGAAAATATTAGCCAAATGAAAACGCCAATGCAGCATACTGGAAAGGCATCACAACATACTACTATTCATAAGACTGTATGAAAACCAAAAGCTACCTATGTGCAAAGGAAACAAGCAAACCGGGGAAGAGTATGTCCCCAAAGCCAATCATGTTATAACCACCCCAAGGATCAAAAAATCGAGGAATTCTCAAGAGCATCGGGATTGATTCTCCACCAGCCTTGTCACCTTGAGCAACCTACAAAGAACAAACAAATAAATGACATCTAAAATTTGAAAAAGCTCGAGAAATTGATTGCTAAACCAAAACTATTAAGATAAAAAATGACAAAACAGCCAAAAATACAGCAACAGTTTGGTTGGTATTCGTGACTAATAAACCTAGAATACTTCAAAACCTGAAATTGTTAATGCAATAGTCACAGACACAAAGTAACCCCTCACATAATGGAGGGTTTATCTTGAGCAAAATAACCAAGTTCTTGAATGATTCGAACATCTAAATTATCGTGAAGTGAAATCAACTAAGGAAAAGATGAAATCGTCAATTAAGTTTTACAAAAGAAAAGAAGAGATTTATGTCAAGCTTAAAAGTGAGTTCAAGGATCTATTAACTAAATGAATCCGTCAAACCAACCATCTATGAGATGTATTGAGGAAAAGAAAGCAGAATAAGTGGAATACAATCCAAGTAGCTCCAGAAAATTGCAACGTTGTCGGAATTGCATATGAATAAAGAGCATCAACAATCCAAAAACCTCCTTTCAAAATTAAAAGAACTAAAATAACTAATAGCCTAAACCTTCCCAGTAATCCTGCAGAAAAATCACCTCTCATACAACTGCCAAAGATGTTTACTCATCATTCAATAAAAGTTCCTAACAGAAGGGAATCAACAAATCACAAGTCAACCAAGACCCTATGCCCAAAGTTACAAATCAGTTGGAACAGTTCTCTGGAAGAAGGGTTAAATATGAATTGAGCAGCAATCAACTTTATAACCACGCCAAGTTTAAAAAAGTTAATGATGTAAGGTAAAACATATTAGAAAACTAATATGGACACTAGCAAGAACATAACCTGCATTGATTCAATGTCAACATTAACGTCTGAAAAGATAATAAAATCATCAAAGGCAATATGCTTATTACATATATTGTACCCATGCTGAACTTTTCAAAATTTTGTTGGCACATCCTCTCAATCACACTATCCACTACTTCATAAGAGATCAGTGGCAAGTCATTCAAATACTCATCCTAAAGTATAGAAGGAAAAACATGGACTAGGGAAGAAGACTAGAACAGAATTTAACTTGATGGAAGCAAAAACAGGCTCCAACCAAAGCTGAAAAACCTTAACCATCCATCTCTCCCGCCCATGGCTTGCAGGCTTTAAAAAGAATCAATTGGCCCATGTGGAAAAATTGGCCAGCACTTAGGGTAAAAGAGGGAAGGAACATGACAGAAAAAGTATGCTTTGTGATATACAATCTGATTTCAATTCTCTCATATTCCAAATGGTCAGGCCATACACTGCATAAATTACCCTCAACGAGAAATAAACTGTTTGTCTCTTCCTTTCATATATTTGCTCCTATTTGGGGTGGGTGACTACCAAAATCAATATACAAATGCGGGATCTAAGCTTTGAGTATGGACATTTATGGAGTTTAGAGGTTAAAGTACAATAAAAACATAGGAAGAGAACCCAAAAGTAAATAATGTCAATCCACACACCATTTCCAATATTTTATCGCCTCTAAATTTAACTAGCAATACTTTTCACTGACTTTATAAGTTTAATGGTTAAGAAAAGCAAACTAGAAGAATTTAGTGAGATGCAAAAAGAATGTAGCTGATCTCTGCAATAAAAAATACTGTTCACCTTGACAACAAAGAAAAACATCTTTATAGGAAAAGAGAACGTACCGCTATCATAACGCTGTCATGGAAAATGTAAGGTGACAGGAACACCCAGAAGATGTCATAAAGAAAAGCGCAACATAGAAGCACAGTAGCAACCTAAATTAAAACAAAATTCTCATAAGCTGGGAAGGAAAAAGCACGGCATAAGCAAGCAAGTGTAGGAAGATATGGAGAGGTTGCATCTCTGGCCTCACAAACCTTTATATTAGGTAATTGTGCCAACTGCAAGACAGTTATCATCAAACAGATGCCCTGACAATAAAATTACAGACGGTCATCCTCAAAATTTAGAATGATTGCAGAAAAGGAAGAGAATGAAAGACAAAACTTTGCAATGGCCAGTTTTAGATGTTAGATCTTTTCAGAACAATACAAAAATGCAAAATGGAACTTTTTTTAAGCAAAATGGAACAAATTAACCTAAATAACTAACTTTAATAAGAGTAACTTTAACAAGAATAAGATGGCCACATATAGATGGCTAAATCAAATACGAAGAGAACACAGTTCTTCAGGTTAATGCTAGAGCTCGCAGAGATATCCTGTCAACATTTAGAGTCCAAATAGAATAACAAAGATCACCCAGCCATACAACTTTCCCCAGAACATTGAAATCTGAATTAGGACAGCATAATCATGCAGTGCTTTATATTGGTAAGATAGCACCCCTTACGTTTAAGTTTCTTTAATCTTACTTTAAACTGTAAATATGAAGAACTGCTAATTAAGAAAAAATTCCAAAAAAAGACTCTAGGCTCATAAAACACAATAAAAGATTTTCTCATAGGTACGCAATGGAAAAAAAAGCGAATCGCAGAAGAAGAGAAGAAAACACCCAACTCCGTCTAGGACTTTATCAAGCCATACTCAATGTGGCTGGAGGAAACCACGCTCAACAAAGTAGTAGTTTTAGCCCAACCATGTATTAGCCTCCAACCACAAGTTAGAAGAAAGGATACACAAAGAGTACTGATTAAAGAGAGTAAATTGTTTAGACGATGCTACAAGCTCTAGTAGTACCTCATCTTTCAGCAATTAAACTCCTAGACACTCGGTATTCTTATAGGCTCCAGACAAAAACAAGAAGGAAAAAAAATATTGTATGTTTACGTAAATCCAAAATAAATAACCATAAGAACATCATCCCCACCTGCCACTGCATCAGCATGCGTGGCAAATAAAAAAAAAAGAGCTAAAACCGTAGTTCACATGAAAAAGGAAGTCAATATCATTCACCATCAGAACAAAAGAGAAGTCTCAAGAATACCATGCTGGTATCATGTTTCTTACACACTCCAAGAAATGCTAGTATATCTACTCCCGTGCAGCCAAGTACCATATCAAAACAGCAAGCAAACATAGCAAAATGGGCATGTAATAAACCAAGGAAGACTTAAGGCATACTTACAAGAATATCCTGGCCTATCCAGGAGTATGATGCCTTACGATTTGCAGCCCAGAAAATGGCAAAAGCCAAGCAAAATAGCAACACTACCAGAGAGAGAATGGAGACCTCTCCGAGAAGTGGCAAATTGAGAGTTTTCCTTCCACAATTTTTTGCATTTGCTGCTCAATTAACAAGAAAATATAAATATTCAGAGTGCAAGAGGATTTATTAAGCACATAAAAACAATTGACAGGTTAGGATGAGGGGAAAAGAAAAAAGTGAACTGTACCTCAGAACAAGAGATACTATACAAGAATGCATTCCCTGCCAAAAAGTATTGCCCACGGAAAAGTACATATTAACGGAGTGAAGAGGCAAAAAGGTTGTTTAGAGTATTATCACATTTTAGCATGAAGAGAAATATAGTAGAATCAAATGAATGGCCACACAAAATCATAAATCACGTTGAAAGGAGTTGAATAATTCTTTAAATTGCAAGGCAAGCTTCACAGTCAAAAATAAACCTGTTGGCAGATACAAATAAGGGAACTCTATAAATACTAATATATTTAAATTGGTCACAAGAAACAGATTTGTCATCCCAAAGTATTTTTCACCTTAATAAAGTTTTAGATACACAATTGAATGCACTCATACACAATAATGAGCAACCTTCCTACTTCTTCAAGCTACTAGAGGACCAAGAAAAAGAAAAAATAGACATAGGAAATGGTAAGATCCATAATAAATGGATAAGTTACATCACACCAAACAGGTAGAAGAAAAAAGTGATCAGATTAAGATCAGATCAATCCAGGAACCTCTTCAGCAGGAGTAATGATGTAAAGCCTAGTAATTTGTCAAATCATTTTGCTCAGTCTACCAGAAAATGAGCTATCATTAATATTACAGAATGGTGTTATTCTCTTAGTTGTCCATTCAGGTTGATTGGATTAATACACACCAAAAAAATGAAGAAACAGAAATAAGAAAATAAGCATTCTTAGATGGGGAATTTGATCAAATGAAGAAATGAATTTGATTTGTGACATCCTCTGCATTAGCTTAGGCTCAATCCTTTTTGTTTCCCAAGTCTGTAAATCAGACAAAGCGGTTTCAATGTTTTTACATCTTTCACCAGCATTTCATAAAAGAATTAAATGGCAAGGAACACCAAAATACCAAACTCAATACCAAACCCAATACACGTAAGAGCAACTATGAGACAAACAGATCAATAATCTATGAAGCCTCAGCCACACCTATTCGTTCTTACATTGTACTCTACAAAAATTTCAGTGTGCAATATTCATTATTTTCCATTTTACACTATTTCTGGGGACAGAAAAAAAGCCTGGGTACCCCAAAGATCTTTGGTCTCTAAACCTAGGGTTGAAAATTCATCAAAAGGAGAACCGGCAGGTGTTGGATGTCTATGTTTATCCACAATGATATTGAGTAAAGAGATAAAATTAAATACCTCAACCGCACCAAGACAGAAAAGTACGTCAGCACCCAGACAAACCAAGTTGACATAAACAAGTAAAGCAGCACCAGAAATGTGGACGCTGATATGACAAAAATTATAGCACTCTTAGTATTAATGCTGATAATCTCCTTCTCTGTTTCTTCCTTGGCTGCATTTGATGATTCCTAGCAAGCATAGAAGAAAACTTAATCCAGGGATCTTTAAATCAAAATTGGAAGGTTGAGCACAAACATTTTGTGCACTGCATTTACATAGAATGCCAAAACCCAATGAACAAGGAGAAAAACAATGCATGCCATGCAAAGACATATTGGGAGCAATGCCTCTTTATAAAAAGAAGCAACTTTGCAGTGGGTATGTTCCTCAAAAATATCACATGTTTTTGCTTAATTTCAACATCAAGTACACTGCTGATAAGAAGAAACTTTGGTTTTGATTCTTCACGTCATCAAGACTACATGAGAGCATTTATAATTCAATCTTCACAAAGTTGACTTAACTATGTTTAAGATTGAATTTATCTTCCATAACTTGCATTCTATTGATGCCAATAATGCATCCACATGCGAGTAACATATAGGGGTCAGCTTGTTTTGGATTGCGCCTTTGCTTATTAACAACAGCTATTGAAAGTTTCCCTTCACATTAAACAGTTTAAAAAGGCGTGCAAGCTTGGCTTCTTAATAAATGATCCTTCTTGGAGTAGGAACCTAAAATATACATAATCATAGTTGTATAGACTAAAATGCAAAAGTAGGTACAATCACTTTGACAGAAGTCCACAATAAACAACCAGGGATTTAGCCCCTTTCTGCATCCCAGAAAGAAAAGATTAAGATGCCTTGATTACAGAAGCCAGAAGTTACAAGACATATGAATGGGCATCTAAACCATACCAAGTACAAAATAGTTTGGGAAAGATAGAATTTCCTATAGAAACCAGCCTGAATTAGCAGGAAAGTTTTAACTAAGCTAATTTTGCAAAAGGATTCCACCAGGCATCATGATAACAAAAGGACAAACAAATAAGATCCCAATAGTATTTACAAATAACTAGGTAATCATAATTAGGCTATCAAAGCCCCATAACAATTTGCATAGCATGAAATGCCAAATCAAAATTGATGAATGCTAAGCAAGACAATTTAAAAATTTTAAGTACATGACCAACAACAGCAAAATCCAAGTACTAGGAAATTCAGGGCTAGTTGAGGAGATCGCTTTTGTACCTTAGGTTGACAATTCATTATAGCGTTCATCAGTTTGCTCAGATGCTGTAAACTCTGACCAAAGTGATGCGCAAACAAGTGTTCCAACAGCCATCAACCATAAGAATACCACAGAAAAGTCGACAATTGGGCGATTTGGTGAATATAACAAAATTTCCACTGCAGTGAACAATGCAAAATCGTTATATCTGAAATCATCAATGTGAAGATTTTAAGCACATCCATAGCACACAGAAAAATGAATAAAAGATCTGCAAAAAAGAAGATGAACACATGTAGCAAATAAAGACGCATCAATTTTTTTTTCTTATAGAAAGGAGACACAATGTATATACGTATATGTTTGCATGTGTGTATATGTGTGCATATACATGTTATTTTGAAATTATATATTTCAAAATGAAAAATTAGATTTTAACAAATAAAAATCTGCAGAAAGAAGATGAAGACATGCAGCAAATAAAGAAGCATCGATGTGAGATAAAAATGGGAAAAAAAAAAAGAAATAAAGACAGACACAGTATTTACATATATGTTTGAGCATGTGTTGTATGTGTATACATGTTATTTCGAAAATATATATTTCAAGATGAAACTTAGGTTTTCTTATTTCAGAAAAAAAAAGGCATATATCAAATATAATTGATAGGATAATATTATGACACATAAATTGCCAAGCCAACAAAAAGGGCAACACTCACATGGCAGTGAGTGATAATCACATTAATAAATCATGAAAGCAGCACAGAACAACTATTGGTAATTGAATATAATTACCAACTCAATCACAAGTTCTTGAAACTATTCTGCTAATTATTACAGAATCATTACCAAACCCTGCATAATTATTACACCATGTCCATTCTTTTTTATTCCTTTTTCCATTCCCCTTTAAACTATGCCACCCACAAGTTTTCCATCTTGTCAATAGGATATTAGGTATGTTAAACATGCCAAATCTTGAACAAAGTAAATAAAGTCAATGCTCACCACTATGTCCACCAGACATAGATTTTTTCAAAACCTCTCCTCCTGACTTTGAAATCATTACAACTGGGATTGTAATGTTTAAGTTAGTATCTTTTTCAGAACATCCCATCTCTATGAGATCTGCATAGAATCAGAGACAGAAAAAGTGTCATTCTTGGGAAAGAACATGTGCTGCATAGCCTATTAGTTTCAAAAATATGCATATGCTAGAGAGAACAATATGCTTTTGTGTGTGTGTGAGAAGAGAAAAATTCACTCATAATTGTCCCAATGATCTGATATTAGAAAAGAATCAAGGTAATAACCTTCTGCATCATTTATTATCAAAAGTCCGGCGGCACCTTGTGCTTGTGCAACTTCAGCCTTGGTTGTAAAATCACAATCACCACGAAAGGCGAGCACAATGGAGCCTGACAACTACACAGATTACAACACAAACCATTTGCAATGTAATTAAAACTCAAAAATGATATAGAAAACAATGGCTTCTCAATAATCACATGAAAAAAGACAGCGACTTCTTAAATTTATAGGCAAAAAGGCTCCACTAGTGTACAGTAGGTGTCCCTCATGCATGTCCCTTTGCTAAGTGATTCTCATACATGAACTACTTTCTCAAATCTATTATCTATAATATGAAAAAAGGAACAAGATTAGTTTTCTTCATATTATCAAAAAAAAAAAAAGATTGATTTCCTAAATCTGTATCTTAAAACAAGACAAGACATTATGAATTTTATACAATCACTAACCGAACTAAACGTTGAGTACTCAAGGTAATCAATAGCTTGTCATCAGATGTTTAAGATGAATATTAGAAAACCAAAAGGATACAAATCCTAAACTTTAGCATTACCCTCACATTTTTCATTCAAGGTTTTCTCATGAACAAGCATGTATTTCAAAATTCACAATCCCTATTTCTCTTGGGCAATAATAAGCAAGAGAATTTTGGTATAAAACAAATATACCTTGGAAGTGGAACTAGTACAGCCATTCAATGGATTAGAAACCACAGCAGGCAATTTGGAGCCTTTTTCAAGCTTCAGTAGGCAACAAAGAACCAAATGAAGCACTTATCCCACTTAATGTTTCGTCTTCAACACCATTGACCCATGATTTGACCTTAACCTGTAAAATATGTGGGATTCAGTGTATTGGCCGAAGCAATAACCTCATTGATAGTAAAATTTTATAACATGAATCTTATATGATGATTGCAATTCCATCTTCTCTGTGGCCTCTTATCTACTTATATGAGAAAAAAATTAAATGGATGCTCCTCTGTGAATCATTAAACAGTTTTTCACTATTATCTGTAGATTATAACACCAAACAATAACAATCAACCAGATGCCACAAATAAAAGAAGTCATTCTGAAACCAAATTATATACAATACATATCACCAGAGATCTTAAAACCCAAAGAACCAAAAAAAGAATAAACAACTTAACAAAAAATAGCTGCAACTTTGAAAAAGATCAAGAGGCCCCAATTTTCTACTTTCCCTCTGCTAACTTCATCATCCCCAAACAAATCCAGCTTAATCCAATATAACACATTACTATTCTCAATAGATTTATCTCACAGTTGATGTACTTTCTTTCCATCCAATATAACACATTACTATTCTCAATAGATTTATCTCACAGTTGATGTACTTTCTTTCCATATTACTCCGAACAGTTCTTATAACACTCTGGGTCAATCAAATTGCAACTGTTACCCAGAAATGAAGCATTTTCAAAATTTAACCTAGCACAAAAGATTGTTTGCAGTTTGATATTCTGTGCAGATAGATCTCTTTTGCTAGCAAAATCCAACACCGAGTCACTCACATTGCAGCCCAGAAATAAAGGCATTTTGAAACTTAAGGTAGCACGAAACACTATTTACAGCTTATATCCCCTAAATATAAATTTCTTTACCGTCAAAATAAAATCCGACAATAACAACCAACATTATGCCCTAACATATTCGTAGAAAACTTCACATCCATGTTGCTAATTCCTACCATCAAGGCCGAAATTAACAAATATACATACTTAAATCGTCTAGCCTTAATTAAGCCCACACATTTCCAGTCAGTGCAAAGCAATTGCTAAATTAAGCAAATTTATTTATTGATTTAAACAGAAACTAAAAAAGCAAATCTAGGAAGTAAACCAATCAGTATTGGGAATTCCACAGAAGTAAACAACAACAAATTCCACTAGCCGAATGAAGCGGAATAACAATACAGAATAATTAAAATAGCCAACAATTTACAAGAATTGGTGAAAGAAAAGAAAAAAACTTACCAACCGATAAGGGTTGTTGCAGGAGCTAGAATTCAAGGCGTTGGGGGATGGGCGTGAGATATCATCAGCTTCAGCAATTGACGAGCAAAAAAGAAGAACAACAAAACCTAATTGAAAAATTAAACCGAAAGAGGAAGAAAAAACTGAAGCCATGACAAACCCAATTGGTTATTATTCACAAAATTTTGGTTTTACTATAGTATTTACATGAATAACTGTCGATTAAATCCCCAAAAAATTTTCTTTCCCTCCCTCTTTCTTTTTGGATTTGATCTTTTTTTTTTGGAAATTGGGACTGGTTGGAGAGAAAGATGGGAGAAAAAATGGGGAAGAAAGGTAAAGGAAAAGAAAAGGAATATAGAGAGAGAAAGAGGTGGGAAAAAATACTGCTAAAGAAAATTACCCAAATTTGCGTTGGCTCATTTGATACAGAGAGAAGAGGGAGAGAGATAACTGTTGACAGGGTAGTTGGAGCATTAAAATCGAATTTACAACCAACACTAGCTAACACGTTTTTAATTTTTTTTGTGAAACGTGTTTTTATTGGAAATACGTTTTTAAAAAAAAGGAAATACGTTTTTTATTGGAAATACGTTTTTATTGGAAATACGTTTTTATTGGAAATACGTTTTTATTGGAAATACGTTTTTAAAAAAAAGGAAAATGGGAGAAAATGGCAAACAATTACTATTGCTATCTAACTATAATTTTAGGATTAATTACAATTTATTTCCTTGACGTAGACCCTAATTCTCAGTTTTATCTCCTAATATATATATATATATATATGGTCACTTAATTCTCCACAAGATAAAACTATTTTCTTCTCTTTTCTTTCCTTTTCAAACTAGTTTTCTTTTTTCAAATCCTTATTCTTAAGCAACTAAAATATTCCTTTGTCCATTATTATATTCATCAAAGAATTAAATTTTAATTGAATTAAATTGAATTATTGTTTTTAACATATAGCAATTTCTACAGTATTTTGTGTCTCTTTTATTTGTCATAATCTATCCTAATTAATTTTAGGATTTCCATTCTCTTACTGCATGAAGAAAGTACACATGTTTTTCTTTTTTCCTGATTAATGTTGTCCCTTTTTCAGTCTAAGAAATTAAAGGAAATTTTTATTTATATCCTTATAGTTAGACAATTTGAAATAAATGACTCATTTTTTACAATCACGTTTACATGCCGATTATTTGGACACCCTTCTGTTCTTTTTCCTCTAATGAATTTTTATTTATTAGATTATTTTTACTATTTTTAAATGCAAATAAATATTAATATATTTCCTAATAAATCAACTTCTCTCCTTTGGTACTTTATCATCATACATTAGAGTGATCAAAATTTAGCCACAACTTAACATTACTTGAGAAAAGAAAGAAGAAAAAAGATAAAAAAAAATTTAGCATAATAGAGGAGTAGTTTTGTCTAAGGATACTAAGCGAGAAAAAATATAGTTTAGGAGATAAACACTAAATATGACTACACCTTAAGAGGAGGCGAGGAGCTTTGAGATTTACCCACATGTTTATCCTATGTGACAAAGGGTTGATGTATATTCAAGAGTAACATATGAATTATACGGTAAATTAAAATTTGAAGTATCAAACTGCCCGACATAACATGCTTCACATGTTTAAGGAAAGTATCAACTATAGAAAAGTGCCAACATATTTATCTAAAGTTCAACTCCAAGTTGATCAATAGAACGATTTTGTGGTGATTCTTAATGGTATATTCAGATTTGCCAGAGTGAAAGGTTTCTTCAAAAGTTGTGTCTTAACTATGATATTCATTTGATTTTATTCTGCTAGAAAAAAGATTTAGGAGGGTTCTTTTTTGATAGGAAAAAAATTTAAGAGGATTCAGTTCATGTTATCACTGCCATAGATCATTTAAACGGTTTCATCCTAATCATTCATCAACACAGTTCTCACATGATTAGTAAAACTCGAATACAAGACCTTTGTTGAGAAAGTGACTCAACCTTACCAGCAGAACCAACTTGTGTTGATATGATATTTATGTGATAGTAGAGTAACATATTTCTAAAAAATGTTAATATAAAAAACACACACCAGCCAAATTGAGTATTGTTATGGGTGTAAAGAATTTTTCTAGCCATGGCCCTATTAATACCAAGTACCGATAAAAAAAAGGTTAGTTAAACCAAGCTTAAATGTCATCATTAAGCAACTGTTGTTGTGAAACAAGTTTATTTAGGCACTAGTGACATGAGAATCACGCTTTACATTTGGTTAAGCTTTTTGTTTAAAATGATCCTTCTCTTAAATGTATGGTTTGCTAAAATTAGGAACTTCTTGTAAACAGCTAATTAACATTTATTTGGCATTGAAAGATAATATAAACATAAACATGAACCATCCTACCATGTTTATAAAATATTAAAGAATTAATACTCTCCAGATTGATGACTTGAGTTGCACTTTATATCATGCATTTTGCATATTTCATACATGCGAATATTAATTAATTTTTAAGTCCCTCTTAATTAAAAAATTCAACTCCCACACCAGCCTCTGTTTATCGTTATTGACAAAATTCGAGTCTGCACTCTTAGATTTATTTTTGTGCAATAACAGTTTTCAATAGGTTTCCTGGTTGGACGTTACGAATTAAAGAGGCAATTGCCTCTGATGGAGATCGATATTGAGGTCTTGCACAAAAATGTTAAAGGACAGAAGGATTGGGTCGAAATCCTGGGATATGATCAGGATCAAGACCCCGGGACTACTTCGATACAGGCAATTATTGTAGAGAAGAGGTAGTAGATGAGGTGATGATGTTTAGGGGTAAAGGGCAATTATAATGGCAAGAAGGCAGAAGATGCCTATTTCATTTGGATTCAATCAATATCTCCCTTTTACTTGATCAGGGCATCGTAAGTTGAAAAAATGTCCAATTCAAACCGATTCATGTAATCGGCAGTATAAATGGTTGTAATTTGTACAGTTTTGATCAATATTTTGAAACTTGGATCAACAAGTGAATCGAATAAATTTTTGATTTACAATTTAACCGATTTGACTGTTCAACCATGATTCGGTGATTTTAAAAGTTTGAAGACAAAAAAAAATGTTTATTTGGCCACTTTTTTAGCAGTTTTGACTGGTTTGACTGATTCTTGATCGAATTTGATCAATTGATTTGCCTTTTCGGGTTAAATATAAATTCAAATTAGTGACACGGCCAGTTCGCTGTCCAACTGTCAAACCGACCAGTTCGATCCAATTTTCAAAATTTTAGTTTTAATGTAATCGTCAACTTAGTTGCATGAATTGACAAATTCAAATTCACATTTAAATTGTAGGAGTTAATACCAAAAGTTGAAAGAATTACACAAACCAATATGAACAAGACAAAACTCAACTTGTGAGACTCTAATCCCCCTTAACATATGGTAAGAAGATATTATTAGATGTTATATCTATGTATCATCAACCTCCATTGTCTCAATGCTATCTCCATTCCTGATTTAATGTATCTAGTAGGTGGTACCGACATGTTTGTAGCACAGGTGCAGAGTAGACCACATAACTTGCTATAGCACTAAATTTTTTTGGAGCTTTAGATTACTCAAAGTCAATACTTAATGGAGTCCGAAGGGCTACAACTACAAAGAAATGTAATACTCAAGTTAATATGGAATTAAGGTTTTTCAGTTAACTTAAACAATCCAAAACGTATCTTGTACTTCAGATTTTCTGCAGTTCCCTCAATATACATACTAGAAACATGAGTAAATCTTTATGAAGATATGACATTCCACTAATATGTTGCATTGTTACTAAAACAAAATTGAACAGAATAGATGCACATCAAAACTGTGAAGCAAAAGATGTTACAAACATGATAAGATGAAATTGGAAAAAACCAAAAAAGCAAATACTAGAATACATTGAGGTTGAAGAACCATATAAAACTTCAGGAATTGAAATAAAATACATTTAACTTAAGATCCATTTAGCTGTCCAAGTGTAATGGATGGTGGTATGCTCTTCAAAGGAAGTTCCTTAGCTGATAGCTGGGTGGTGACTTCTTGCATGGACAACCTTAATTTAGGATTGGAGTTTATGGATGATAGTGCTAATTTAGCAACCAAGGCCACTTGGCCCAGTTCTCGCTGAACAGGAAGTGGTAATCTTGGGTCCAAAACATCTTGCAACATCATGTTGTTGGAGGCTGATGATGATGATGAAATTTCTAATGAGGAAATGAGGTCACCAGGATGCTTCCCCCATCATCACTTCTAGAGCTACCACTCCAAAGCCATAAACATCACATTTTTCAGTTACTTCCATAGTGTAAGCAAGTTCTGCAATCAGTTAGGAGAAAAAGAAACTTGAAAATAAAGAAGACGAAGAAGAAAAGAGGAAAATGAGAAAACCAAACATTTCGCATCAACTGTGAAAACATAAAGAAACTTGGTTATGGTTATTGAGCTAAATTCTGAATTGACAGAAAGGTAAGTAGGTCACCACAGATTGCAATAATAAAAAAACATGAATTTGGATGTTATGATGTTAGCACTAGTGAAATGGCACCAGTGGACATACCTGGAGGAGCATATCCATAAGTTCCAGCAAATGAAGACCAATTAGATGAGTTTGGCCTTAAAAGCTTTGCAGTCCCAAAATCAGATATATGAGCCTCATAATCAGAGTTCAACAAGATATTCTTGCTTGATATATCTCTATGAACTATAGGAGGTGAACAATTATGATGCATATAAGACAATGCATTTGCAACATCTTTCACAGCATTTATCCTCTTGATCCACTCAACTCCATTGCCTTTTCATCTTCACCTAGTGTGTGTAGTAAGCTTCCCCCCTCGAAGAATTCATAAACCAAGAAAGAGTGGCGTGGATGTGAACAATATCCATGAAGTTTCACATACTGCGATGTCGTATTTCTGTCAGTGCTCGAATTTCATTTTCAAATTCCTTTTGCAGTGCCTGATACTCCACTTTCTGTTGCATGAAGTCTCTTCACAGCAAAGACTTGACCATTAGGCAATTGAGCTCGAAAAACACTTCCACATCCTCCCTCTCCAATGCAATGGTTTGGGTGAAAATTCTCCGTTGCTTCGATGATGTTTTCATAGGCGAACTTCCCATCAAAGCTCCAAAATGGCAAACAAGTTTTCAGGTAATGTAGAACTTCCAGGCTGATCAGTCCTTCTTGTACGTGGTCGTATAATCAAGAAAATCCCAATACTGATCGTTAGAAGAAATACGGTTTGCTAAAACAGGAAGAACAATTAGAACAATGATTCTTTCTGTTTTGCTTTTGTTAGCCTTATTTCTCAACGATGAGTTGCAGGAATTCAAGCCAACAACATTGCCACACAGAGCTTTATTATTTCTCAAAGCATCAAATGGAGCCTTTTGAAATGCACTTATGTTGGGAGAGGGCCCTCCAATTGGTTGTATGATATATCCACAGAAAGCAAACTGAAGCATGTACTAAAGCTCTTAGGAATGGACCCTGATATGTTATTATGTGATAGATTCATGTTCTCAAAGCTTTTCAGGCTTCCAAGGTTCTGTGGTATATCACCAAACCAACATATTTGGCTCAGATCAAGAGTCTCCAATACATTCAAGTTTCCTATTTCAGAAGGAATACTTCCAGTGAGTGCATTTTGGCTCAAGTCCAACTCCAGTAATTGTGCACACTCTCCTATTTGTTCTGGAATTGGACCGCTAAGATCATTTCCAGACAAACTCAGATTTTTGAGTTGGGACAACTTGCCTATTTCTGGTGGTACGTTACCTGAAAATTTGTTGTTGTGCAAATCAAGGTAGAGTAACGAAGTCAAACTACCAAAACTTATTGGAATCCTCCCAGATAATTGATTGGAAGAGAGTTGAATTCGACCCAGTTGGCTTGCCTTTCCAAGCTCAGGCGGTAGTGAACCAGAAACGTTGTTGTTGTTGATCACGAAATTTGTCAATTTATAGCATTGTCCCCATTTTGTGGACAACTCACCATAGAACTTATTGTAACTTAAATCAATATACGACAAGTTTGGATACACACCGAAACCTTCAGATAAGTTTCCTGATATTTGGTTCAATGCAAGGAAAAGAACTTGTAGGCTTGAGCAATTTTTCAAGCTTCTTGGGATGTCACCCAAAAAATTATTTTCAAACATTACTAAGTCTGTGAGTGATTGACTGGCGCAAATGTTTTCGGGCAACTGACCAGTGAGATAGTTTCTGCTCAGGTACAGCCTTTTCAAGTATGTAATGTTACTAATTGCTGATGGAATGGTGCCAGTGAGTTCATTTGCATACAATGACAACTCAACTAAGGACTTGAGTTCTCCTAATTCAGATGGGATGGAGCCAGACAGTTGATTTCTACTCAGCCACAAAATATTTAGTTTAGTCAAGTTTCCCAGTGAAGAAGGAATGTGGCCTGATAGATTGTTTTCCGAAAGATACAAAAGGGCTAAATTTCTCAAATTCCCAAGGGATTCTGGAATTACGTTGGTGAGATTGTTCTTTTGCAAGGCAATCTCTCGGAGAGAGGTTAACATGCCGATCTCTTTTGGGATGGAACCCGAAAGCCTGTTCTCGTAAAGATACAAGCGTTCCAAGTTAACCAAATTCTTGACAGAAATAGGGATGGAACCACTAAGATCATTACCCCGCAATGAGATTTGAACAAGGGATCTTAATTTCCCAATCTCTTGAGGGATGGATCCATTGATATGGTTGCTATGCATATCAAGGTATTGAAGATTTGTCAGCTGACCTATTTCAAGTGGAAGTGCTCCATAGAAAGCATTGCTGGAAAGATCAAGAAATTCGAGTCGAGAAAGGTAACACATGTTTGATGGAATGGTACCATAAAGTGAATTGTTAGAAAGGTAGATGCCAATGAGATGAGGCATGGCTGAGAAATTTAGATCATGAAGTGTACCTTTTAAACCAATATGTGTGAGGTTAATTTGCACGATTTTTCCGGCCTTGTTGCATCCAATTCCATCCCACTTGCATGGAGTGTCTGAATTCCAGGATGACAAGATTGCTTGGCTTTTGTTATCAAGACTGGTTTTCCATGTTAAAAGGGCGCTGAGCTCTCTTTTAGAAGCATTCATTTGGGAACTGGGCAGTGCTGCTAGTTGAAGAATGGTGAAGCATAGGAACATAACATGCAAAGAGAAAATATTACATGAACTAAGTAGCTCATACATTTGGGATCTCATTGTCACTGGTGAATAGATTTAGGAAAGATTTACAAGTGGTGTTAAGGCCTTGGAGGGTTTTTCTTAGACATGGGAGTATTTATAGATCCCTAGACTTGCTTTGGTGCATGAAGTAGCCTGGTAATTAACGTACTGCCATCGAAAGCATTTGAAATTAAGTTGCTCAAGTATAAATGTATCTTTTACACCGTTACGACCACATGGTGGATATTACATTACCCATTGAGCTAATCTTACATATACTGATATTATATATATAATATCACGGTTGAATATGTGACAATATATAAAATTTAGATTTCAAATTTAAATTTAGATTAATTATCATGCATTCAGCAACAATAGTATATATATTGTCAGTGTATAAAAAATTAATTCTTACTCATTTTAAAAGCACAAGTGTATTACTATATTCATAGGGAATTTTCATGAAAATAATGCAACAATGTGAATTCAGGCCTAGTCAAGATATATGCTCAAAATTTCCTACTTTTTGAGTTTTTTTTCTCCCTTGAAAACGGTGTTCCATGACCCAAGTCATGGAATTCCTTGTTTGCTACGAAGATCTTGGTGGTTGACTGAGATTTTGAGAGTGACTGTTTGAAGAGTAGTTCAATGTACCAAACAACAGTCACCTTCAAAACAATTGTTGATTTATTTTTTCATTTTATTGTTAGATCTAAATTTATTTTACGTCTAGTTGTCAGATGTGAAATCTTTTTGGATCTTGGATCTATTCTAACAAATCTCATCATCATTATTGAAGTGAACATATTTTAACAGATCTATTATATCTGTTAAATTATAAATTTGTAAAACGTCAAACCTTATATATATAAAAAATTGCCATCCTTAGTCAAGCGTCAAACCTTATCTCCCACCTCATCAAACCTTAACTTTGGTGGTGGTTAGATCAATGATATTCAGTGAACATATCCTAGCTCTAGCATTTGTAGGTAAGCGGCAAGGACATCCTGACTTCCAACAAGCTGAATTGACACCGGAGACTTGACCTGTAGCTTTAGTACTCGCATTTACTTCTCGAGTGATGAGCAAGTTGGGTACGTCTCGTGCACGTTGGGCGAGTTGAGTGCTTCTCGCGCACGCTGGGAAGCAATCGTATTTGCAGGTTGACCTAATTGGAAAATGCCATTTTGATCTCTCATCTTTGGGGTCTTGACAATTCAATTCTTTATCTATCACTGCGATTATATTAATCTCTTAATTTTATTAAAAAAAAACTTTTAATAGAAAATGTCTCTTATTTTTTATTAAAAAAACTATGTAGGATTTTTAATAGAAAATCAAAATTTTCTAATAAAATCAGTCACGCATAGTACATGCGCACCATTGAAAATGACCATTTTGATATATTATCTTTAAAGTTATATCCAATCTCATCCTTTCAACTATTTAGACCCTTATTTTCACAAAATAAATTTAACATAGGATTTTTTTTATATAGAAAATTAGAAAACCCTAATTGAGCTGGTTTCATGCACCATAAATCTATCTTTGAAATGGGGAAGGGTTGTGTTGAGTGATAATGTTAGAGGGATTGTAAGTAGGAAAAGGTCCTAAGTTCAAGACCTCTTACTTAAAAAAAAAATCTACTTTTGAAATAAAAAAAGAGCAGAATTTTTTTTAAAAAAAGTGCACACACACCGAAAGATATGCGGTGACATATAAGGAATAAAATTGAACATGACTCTAATAATAATGAAGTAAAATGGTCATTTTTAATAGTGCGTGAGGTAACTTATAGTTAGCAATTTTTAGTTTTCTAGTAGAGGATCAAGATTGCCTTTTTATAGTAAAGATAAAGGACTAAAATGGTTATGATGATAGGAAAGGGACTAAATAGACCAATACTCCAAAAATAAGGATCAAAATGTCCATTTCTCTTCTTATACATAGGCTATTGGGGTCAAATTATCCATTGAGCCCCTACAAGGACCAAAACAAATGAATAAAAGCACAGTTGGATGCATATTGTTTAATCTTAATTTGAATTTAAATTTTATTTTTTCTATTTATTTTTTATGTTTTCTTTTCTTTTTTTTAATGTAGTTATTTTAACAAAATGTTACCTAATACTAATACCACAAGGACAATTTGTTTATTTTTGATATTTATAGAATCATAACTAGTTTAAGAATATACTAAATTCTTAGGGTATAATATGATGAAAGAAAGGAATTTTTTTAAGATGGGACAAATTTTGATAGGCAAGTGCAAGAGTATATGATAATTAAATATAATTTTTAGGAAATTTAAGAGTTTTTCTAAGTTGATGAGTGTGTCATTGCATATCCTCTACCAATGAAAATTTTTTGTCCTTTACTTTTATTTAAAATAACACATTTTCATAGAGATTGACTCTAAAATTGATACCTTTTTTCCTTTTATCCTTTTCTTTTGAAATAACCTTTTTTAACAACAATAATTTTAGTATTTTGATTTGAAATTATGCTCGGGCCAGAATTCTAGTATGATACAATTGAAAGCGTTAACTGTAGAGGGCCCTGAACTCTAGGAGATTGGGTGCAATCACAAATCATATTTGGTGTATAGCTACTTTTAATACCAGAGATACCCTTTTTTTTTCTTTTTCTTTTTCTTTTTGGCCACAGACTTAGTTAATTTTCAGTCACAGCCCAAGTCGACAGTACCTGTTTTTGGAATGTTCAGCATCAAAAGTCACTGAACGGAAAGATAATCTAATTTCATTACGTGATTTATTAGATAATAAAAAATAAAACATCTTGAAATTTCCCCCCAAAAAAAATACTATTTGAGATTCAGAAGAACTTTGTCGGGGGGGGGGGGGTTGTGTCAGGGTCATTGAACAGTTGTCCCCATTAAGATTGACTACCGGTTTATAAGGAACCGGAGTTCATTTTCAGTTACAGTCAAACATTTGAAGCATTAAACAGGGATGGAAAGAATTCCTAATTTTCCATGATATAGATGGCAATTATGTAACGACCGAAAATTTTTCCAAGAGACTTGACCGCGAGATTCCTTGAAATTAATGGCACAAAAACCACTTCATTTGATTTGAAAGAGCCAGGAACCGGTGACTGACCAATTTATTTAGGACCTATCTGTTACCCTGAGTATTCGTTAAAATATAGAGAAATTTGCCAAATTGGTCCCTAACATTTACCAAAAACACTTTTTTAGTCCCTAACATATAAAATCAGCCAAAATTGTCCCTCACATTTAAATTGTGATCCAATTTGGTCATAATGCTCGTTTTTGCTCATTTCTTCAGCTAAAAATAGCACGTCTCTCTCACGTGATCATATTTTTAGGGACAAAACTGGAAAACACATTTCATTATCGGTTGAAAGAAGCCATCTTTCCTTCATCTAATCGCCTTACTAACCCATTGAAATTGAAGAGGGAAAACATAGTAGCAAGAAATTGGGAAGAATAAGCTAACCTTTGAATAGTAAAATGGAGGAGGTGCAAGGAAATTTATTCTTTGGAAGGGTGCAAGGAAATCTCCTTGGAAGGGTGCAAGAGGGAACAAGCGTGCAAGGAAATGGAATCTCAAATTTCTCAACTGATACACAAGGAGATTGATCTCGTTGATCCTCAAGTCCGAGAAACTTATATCCATGTCCTGACAGATTCAAAGTTATCAAGATTCTCACACACTTTAGCGCTAGAGAAGAATAAACATCTATTGGCCAAATTTATTGATTGTTTCCTGTATAATGTTATGGAGCTTCAAGAACATTTTCCTAGTTTCTCGGTTCAGGTGAAGGATCAAATGCTAATACTCCACGAGGGAGTAAGGTTCCTGAGAGTTCTCTTCAGGCAGCAGCAAGAGAAATTCGACGGGCTACATGATCGAATGAAGGATCTGATTGGATTTGTGGCTTGTGATGCAGGAATTGTGATTTTATCCCTTTCAGCAACAAAAATGAAAGAAGATTTGGCCAAGGAAACAGATCTTGCGCTTTTTCATCTGGTCAAAGCGCTCAAGTTCATTATGGCAGAATTACACTTCCAAGTTATGCTTGTTAATTAGGGGGTTGCAATTTAGGGTTTCTTGAAACTGTAATTTGAGGGAGAAAGGTGAAAAGGGGTGGTGGTCCCCTATTCTTTTACTTTCAACAGGTAATGAAATGGGTTTTCCAGTTTTGCCCCTAAAAATATGATCACGTGAGAGAGGCGTGCTATTTTTAGCCAGAGAAATGAGCAAAAACGAACATTAGGACCAAATTGGATCACAATTTAAATGTGAGGGACAATTTTGGCTGATTTTATATGTTATGGACTAAAAAAGTGTTTTTGATAAATGTTAGGGACCAATTTGGCAAATTTCCCTAAAATATATTTAAGATGTCATCTTTTTTGAAATGTAAAATTAATTAAAAAAAGTAAATATATACAAAGAAAGGTATATAGCTATAAAAGAGAGAGTAATGATTGTTAATATGTATCTATACATGATAAATTAGACGAATGTTAGGTGCGTTAACGATTGCCCATAGGGCACTCGTTAGAAAATCCATTTATTTATTCAATATAACACCTCACTCCGGTAATGTAAATTTTAACAAACTTATGAGATTAAGATTAGAAAAGGACAAATAAATAAAGAAAAGATGGGAGATCCAGAATCAAACAATCTACTTACTTGAAACAAAGATATGATACCAACCTGGAAAATTCACCCTTAGCAAAACCCACATCAACTAATCTCAAGTCTCCAACAAAATTTTATACACTCCTAAAATTAAATGATATTGTCACAGTTACCATTTTAATGCCACAACCAAAATGATGTAATTTTCCCTTCCAAGTTAATTTGTCATAATGTGTGATTTAACTCAAGAAAGGCAATTTTGAGCTCTGGCATATAATACCAGCCCTCTTGAAATCCTATTGTATTCAGTTAAATTCTAGCAGGAGGAACTCAATAAATTCTAAGCAGCAAAAATTTTAAAGCTTGTTGTATGAAAATGTTTTGAGTTCACCCCATTCAGAATAATCTCATCATCTTTTCTTACTTGGTAATATTAAATTTAAAAATAGATGCTAGTTTTCTAACATGTTTGTCTATTCCTTTGAAATGACAAGAATGCACTAATAAAAAAAATATAACTATATTCTTAAAAGAAGAAGAAGAAGAAGCCATTCGTCAAGTGCCATGATAAAGGTCAATGCTTTAAGGTTTTGCTAGCGCACAAATCTTGAACAAAAAAGAGAAGGAAGGAGATATTGGCCTAACCTTTTGGTAATAGTATAATAATAGATATTATGAGTTTATCTTGACAATTTTGCTCTTATTAGGTGGCCCCTTTTGCTATGTATCATGATATTAATGGCTGTCATGTTTGTTTATATATCATCATGCCAGAATTATCTTAAAAGCAGCTGCATCTAGAAGGAGTTGCATGAGAGGAAAAAAATCAACCATACGAAGAATAGAATTTTTTTGCCTTGCGGGGTAGAAAATAGATGTGATAAAGAAAGGGTGAGGTCCACGGCAATGAATTTCTTGGAGCAATTTATGAATGATGCTACAAGAAAATCAACCCAAGGCATGGAATTCTTGGTACGACGTAAAGATGATGGTTGCATGGCTGAGATTTTGAAAGTGACAGTTTGAAGACTAGTTACCAAACAACAGTCACCTTGGAAACAATAATTGACTCGTGTGATTTTGATTCTTAATCTAGCAAACTTCTTTATTAAAGCTAATTCCACTTGTTTAGAAAATAACCATTGAAATTTTACTTTAACCCAAAAAAAAAAACATTGATATTTTACAAATTTCTAAAACACCGTTTATGAAAAATATAAGGACATAATAGGAGTTGCTGATACTAAAATTAAAGGGAATTCATATGCCTTATTTTGTAGGTGAACAATTGGGGGCTCATTTGGTGAAACAATAATGTTGTCATCTCCATGTTTGCTCACATAAATTTTTATTTCCATTATGCAGCTGTTTCTTGGGATAAAATTTCTTAAAACTAAGGAGAATTGGAGGATGCTGGTGGAGTGGGGATCCCTACCAAAATTTGATATAGCATGTAGAGTTCCAGGAATATACTATAGGGAGGAGTGTAATAATGATGATAAGAGGATTTGTGTGTAACCTGATTTCCTGATATTAATAAAATTTACCATTTTTGTAAAAAAAAAAAAAAAGGTTGGTGAAGGACCTTTTTTTCTTTTGCCTTTTTTTGGGCCTCCAATTGCTTCTTTTATGGCCTATTCACAAAGGCATTGAATGATGTAATCATGTTTAGAGAGAAATAAAAGGACGGCTACTGGAATGATTATGTTTTAGGTGCTTATTGAGTTGTGTATGGTAAACCAGTTCATGTTTCTTGAATCTGGTGCTATAAACAGAATAGTTAAAGTTCGGATATTTATGTTTAGGTGATTTGAGATTTTTGATGATCAGTAGCCTGCTTTTCTCTTTTCACCTCTCCTGTTTGGCAATAGATATAATTGGAAAAAAAATATATCAAAAAATGAAAAGCATTCAACAAGGGAAAAACTAACGTTACTCGTTTCTTTCTTTACGCTTCCGCACAACTATCGCGCATGGGAGTGAAGGCTGAACTAGCCAACTGTTCATGGCTAGAGTCTTGAACATTCGCTGGTGCCGCATGGCGTGAGTGCTTATAGGAAATTAAGCAGCCCGTGACAAGTGGTATCTCTTGATATTATTACATTTGGTTTGCATTCCGTACCACTAAAATCTGATTGAAATATGACTGGATATCATCATGCTTGTATTCATTGAATCAAGAACTTTATAGTGAGGTTTTTCCTGTAAGATCAGTTGCCATTTGGTGGAATGTTCATCATATATTGAAGGGATAATTTCAGAAACCTCCCCTGAGGTTTCTGACAATTTTACTGAGCTCTCCTGAAGTTTGAAAAATTACACATACCTCCCTTGTCATTTAAAATGATAATATTATCCTTAAATATTTTAATAAAATTCTCTTATTTGGTATGCTTATACTTAGAATGAGTTTTAAAATTAATTTTTCATTCTTTTTCCTTCTTATTCCTTTTTTTGAAATTTTTCACCAATAAAACTGTAGAACTACCACTATTGCCTCTAGATTTCTATTATAACCAAATGTCAAACTAGTGATTTTTTTTGACAAGTTAATTTGATATGTAATCCAATGTTTTTGCTGATCTTTGTTTTGTATTTTTTGGTATTAAAATTAACAATAAATAAAAAAGAAATTGTCCAAAAGCACTACTAAATTATGATAATCTCACTACTCCAAAAATTTATAAACTCTAAATGAATTATTTCAACATTTATTTTCTATCTTATAAATCTAAATCCATAATAAAATACTATAAAAATATCATATCATAGTAATAAAATTATTATTATAGTTGTTTATCAAATAGTAGATATGGATATGAAAAATTTGGCATCTTTTCCTTGTAATTATACTAAATAATCTTATAATTATATAGAAAAATAAATTTGATGGCAAGTCCGATGAGATTCCTCAACCATCTGATGGCAAGTCCGATGAGATCAAGACAAGCTGCAAGATACGTGAGGAAAACAAAATTCGTTGTAGGAGCTTCATATTAAATGCCTTGTTAAACTGTCTATATGATCTGTTTTATTCTCTTAAATCACCGCAAGAAATCTGGAAGGTTTTGTAAAACAAATACATGTCTGAAACATAAGGTACGGACAGATTTTTAACTATGAAATTCTTTGAGTTTCAAATGTTGGACAACAAGTCTATGATGAATGAAGTAGATGAATTACTTTTGTTAGTGTCTAGACTAAAGGATTTAAGTATTGAAGTGTCAGATCAACTTCAAGTGGGTGCTGTGATTGCAAAATTACCATCAACTTAGAATGACTATAAGAAGAAACCGCTGCACACTCCTGAAAATTTTACCATAGACCAACTTACAAAACATATCCAAATTGAAGAGGAAACTTGTATTCGTGAGAATAAGTTTGCTTTGGAATCTAGTACTAAGGTGAATAATATTGAGTCTAGTACTAATAAAAAATCTAGAAAAGGTGAAAACAAGTCCGGCAATAAGAGAAAACATGGAGATATGTCTTCTGGAAATTCTGCGAACAATAAGAAAGACAAGTCATGTTTTTTCTATGGAAAGAAAGGGCATTTTAAGAAACAATACAAGTTCTACAAGATATCGAAAACAGAGGCAAATGTTGGACAAAAGAAGGCAAATGTTGTTAAAGATTCTCTTTCCAACAATGCTGAAATTGTTGCTTTGGTTGGTGGACTTTTCATCAATATGGTAACTGAATGCAACTTGACAAATTGCCAATCTAATAACTAGTGGTATGATTCGGTGCTACTATTTATATATGCAATGATAAGAATTTATTCAAAGATTATCAAGTTATTGCCCCTAATGAGATTGTGTTAATGGGAAATCATAACACATCTGATGTGCTTGGAAAGGGGATGGTTGAATTGGAGTTTATATCTGGCAAAACGTTGGTTCTAACCAATGTTTATTATGTTCCTAACATAAGGAAGAATTTGGTTTCACAAGTGTGCTATGCAACAAGGGATTGAAGGCTATCATAGAGGCAGAAAAAGTAATTCTATCCAAAAATAATGTATTTGTTGGCCAAGAATATTCATGTAATGGCATATTTAGACTAAGTATCAATAAAGTTATTATTTATGTTTATTTGATTGAGTCTTCTATTAATTTATGGCATGCTCATTTGTCACATGTTAATTTTAGATCAATCAAGTTCATGTCAAAACATGGATTAATATATTGCACAAATAACACTTTGGAAAATGCAAAACATGTCTGCAAGCAAAGATGACAAAGAAACCTTTTTCCAAAGAATGAAAGAACTTCTAAATTGCTTGAAATTATACATTCTGATATATGTAAATTGAATGGTCATTTAACAAGGGGTGAAAATAGATATTTCATAACTTTTATAGATGATCATTCTAGATTTACACGTTTATTTGATGAGAACATAAGATCAAGCATTTGATATGTTTAAATTGTTTAAGGCCTTAGTTGAAAATCAGTTGGAAAAGAAATTAAAATCCTATGAAAGTAATCGAGGAGACGAAAAATGAATTTTCTAATTTTTGTGAAGAAAATGGTTTGATCCATCAAACAAGTGCGCCATACTCAACAAAACGGTTTAGCCGAAAGGAAAAATAGAACATTGGTTGATATGGTAAATGCTATATATTTATGCATGCTAGATTACTATTTAACCTTTGGGGAGAGACTTTATTAACCGCTTGTCATGTACATAATCAAATACCTTCAAAGAAGACAAAGATTTCGCCATATGAACTTTGGAAAAGAAGAAAACCTAACTTAAATTATTTAAAGGTTAGGGTTGTATAGGCCTATTATAAGGTTCCTGATTCTAAGAGAACAAAATTAGAACCAAGAGCCTTAAAAAGTGTTTTTGTGGGATATGCTGAAAATTCTAAAGCATAGAGATTATTAGATTTAGACTCAAATAAAATTGTAGAGTATAGGGATGTTGAGTTTTTAGAAACAAGCTTTCTAAGTGGTTCAACTTCTAAACCAGATTCTATATTACCACAAAACACGACTATGGATCCTAATTCTTCTACAAATAATAATAAAAGGAAAATAGTTGAAACTCCTAGTGAACCAGGAGGACTAAGAGAGCATGAAAAGAGAAGAATTTGGATCCAAGTTATATTTATTCACAATCTTTAGTCTTCTTAGTTGAATGTAGTAGGAATGGGGTACTCAATAAAATACCTATACTTTTACATTTGGAAGAGGATCCTAAAACTTATAAAGAAACATTAGGTTCAAGGGACTCAACTTTTGGGAAAGAAACAATTAATGACGAGATGGATTCTCTTGTATCAAATGGTACATGGGTGTTATGTGAATTATCTCCTAGTTGTAAACCTATAGGATGTAAGTGGATATTTAAAAGAAAATGTAATACTGATGGTTCATTACTAACCTTCAAAGCAAGACTTGTAGCAAAAGGTTTTAAACAAAAGGAAGAAATTGATTATTTTGACATGTATGCTCTTGTTGCAAGAATTACTTCTATAAGAGTGTTATTTGCTTTAGTATCTATATATGATTTATACATTCATCAAATGGATGTTAAAACAACATTCTTAAATGGAGATCTAGATGAGGAAGTGTATATGAAGCAACACGAAGGGTTTGTACTTCCTGAAAATGAAAAGAAAGTTTGCAAATTAGTTAAATTCTTGTATGGTTTAAAGCAAGTGCCAAAACAGTGGCATGAGAAATTTGATAAAGTAATTTTATCAAATGACTTTAGACATAATGAAGCAGATAAATGTATTTATTCTAAATTTACCAAAGATTATGGTGTAATAATATGTCTCTATATGGATGATATGTTAATCATGGGGACCAACATGTAAGGAGTAAATGAAACTAAGAGGTATTTAACCTCCCAATTTAAAATGAAAGATTTGGGAGAAGTAGATACCATCTTAGGAATCAAAATTAAAAAACGTAGTGGGGGCTATGCTCTATGTCAATCTCATTGCATTGACAAGAATCTATCCAAATTTAATCATTTGGGTATAAAAGAAATTAATACCCCATTTGATGTTACTAATAAGCTAGTGAAAAATTCGGAAAGATCTATTAATCAATTAGACTATGCTAGTGCAATTGGTAGTTTGATGTATGCTATGTATTTACTAGACCTGATATTGCATTCACTATTTGCAAACTTTCTAAATTTACTCATAATCCTAGTACTGACCATTGGAGAGCAATTGGACGAGTACTAGATTACCTTAAAAAAACAAAGTCTTTTGAATTATATTATAACAAGTTTCCTTCTGTATTTGAAGGTCACTGTGATACTAGTTGGATAACTAGTAGAATTGATAATAAATTGACGTCTAATTGGATTTTTAAAATAGGCGGAGGAGCTATCTCATGGGCTTCTAAGAAACAGACGTGTATTACTCATTCGACTATGGAGTCTGAATTTGTTGCATTACCAGTAGCAAGTAAAGAGGCAGAATGGCTAAGAAATTTATTGTTAGATATAGAGTAGTAGGCACAACCGATGTCAGCCAGCTCTTTGCATTGCGATAGTGAAGCAACTATGTCTAGGGCATTTAACAAGATTTATAATGGTAAATCTAGACATATTGCTTTAAGACATGAATATGTAAGACAATTAATTTCTGACGGAATTATAACAGTTATTTATGTAAAATCTGGTAATAATCTTGCTGATCCTTTAACTAAAGAACTCTCAAGAGATATGATCAATAATACTACCAGTGCTATGGGTCTGAGACCATTCTAAAATTATCAGTAATGATAGTAACCTAACCTTTTTTATTACTAAGCAATTCTAAAGGTTTAATAGGTAATAACAAATTATTGTTTGACAATTAGCAAGTATCGGTAACTATATGAGTACTTAAGACAATGGGAGGTTGAATAATTATTATTCTTAATGAAGTACATATGTTTTGGTAGAAGAACAAGGAAGCATAATCAAAGATTTCAAAGTAGACTTCAGCTATATGAACTTAAGAGGTGGTGCCGTTTCTATCAAAAGTTTGGACTAAAACTTTGTAAGAGTTCATAAATCAGGAAGTAGCACAAGACCATAATACGGTGCTAAATCTCACAGTGAACATTTTACGAGAAATAAGTAACATTTATGTATGTTTTTTTCGATCTTGTTACAAAGGAATTGTGGTTTAAAATTTTTAATTACCATCAATTTCAACAAAGTTTTGAAATAATTATACTAATAATAGGTTTAAGTCGAAAGATACCTATTTTATGCATAAATCTTAAAAATATTTTGATTTTGATTCATCACTAACTAAATGGGAAATTATTGGATATAGTTAGTGATGACTCTTCATTGGAAGTTAGAGGAGAATGGAAAGGTTTGCACACCAATTCAAGGGTCATGATGTTTGGGATGTTCTAAGAGTTGTGTCTAACGTAAACTAGTGCAACTTTTGAGGAAGTGTCTAGTCATTTGAATTGTGCCTATTCATTTAAAAGGTGCCTATTCATGAATAAGTATGTTTCCAAAAGATATAACATTTTTTTGGAATGTCTGAACGTTATAAATAAGGATGTTCAGATATTAGGAAAATTCACTTTTACTTCTAGTTTTACTATTCTTGTACTTCTTTCAAAACAATATTTTCTGAACTATTCTTGGGAGAATTTCTTCATCCTACTATGTGGAAATTCTAGTTGGCTTTGTTATTCTCGGAGAGAATTGCCACAAACCTGATAGTAGAATAGTGGGGACAATTTTCCTTAAGAAAAGTGAATCTTCACGTCAAAGTTATTTTCTGTTATTGTAGTTATCACTATTTCCTAACAAAATATCATTCTCTTCATGCTCCACATGAAAATTGTGATTGAAGGCAAATATCTTTGGATGGAATTACACATTGGCATAGTCACAGCAGGATATTCTATACTGAAGGCTAGATGAAGTGGATAAAGCATCAATGATACAGGATTTGATCCATCTGTATACTTGAAAGAGATTGCTCATCATGAAGGCAAACATCTTCAATGGATCTAACTTGTGGATTTTTCCAGTATTTGGTCGCTTGTGTTCAGTCGAATACCACTTTCTAGTATTTCAGATGAAAGTGTACATTGGCATAGTCACAACAGAGTATTCTGTACTGAAGACTAGCTGAGGCATCAGTAGTAAATACTGCTAACCACCTATATGCATGACTTGTACAAGCTAGTCTTAGTAAGTTCCAATGCAATTCAAACAAAATTGGTTACATTCTTCGAATATAGATATGCAATTATAAAACTAACATTGATAAATTAAATACATAAATATTGTTCTCTTCATGCTTTGCATGGAAATTGTCACGGAAGACAAACATCTTCGTTGATGGAATTGTACATTATTGTACATTATTGGGAGTCATTCTCTAGTACTTTTTCACTCTAGGATTGCCTTGATAAGATTTTTGGGAATTTCATTTCTAGTCAATAGTGCACAGATACACAGGTCAATTTTTCTGTGATCTAATGTGACAGGAGCAAAAATGTCTAGCAAATGAACTGGGCAAAAAAGAAAAACAACCTACAGCCACTTTCCAATTTATTCTAATATTCAAAGCCACTAAAGTCTTGTCAAGGCAAGACTCCCAATTTGAAGAAATCATAAGCATGGTTGCACTCTCAAGCTGTTTCATCATCCCTCACAAAACCATATATTGACAAAGAAAACCAAGCATCAAGCAAATCCTCCATCTTTAAGCCAAAAAGGGCAAAAAAAAAAAAAAGAGGGAATAACAACAAAAATTAGTAACAAAACACCAGCCCTAATATGAAGGTTGAACATTCGATTTCTAACGTGTTGTGCTCTCTCTCCTGCTTAATCGTTTCGTATATTTCATGGTTTTCAATCAAAAATTGAGTGAGTGTCGCAATATGACAGCACTAATGGACGAAAAATCGAGCGACCAAGGGATGATAAAGCTGAATAAGGGGGTGTTGAGGAGTAACTAAAAAAAAGTAGCTAATTTATTTGTGGGATATTTGGCAAATGGTCGGGATTGGCAAATGATTAAACCTTTGAATCGAAATTGAACTCAATTGAATTAAGAGAACTGGACACTCTTCTAGTACACTCTCCAATCCGAATTTAAAAATATTGAACCTAGCAGCCTTGGCTTTGAGATTTTTATTGGGTTAGCAAACCGATCAAACCCAAAAGAGTGTAGAGGTGTCAACTTGATAATTATTAGACATATTTCGATCCTATATATCTATCTTGGAAAAAATTTTAGAGCAAAAAGTTCAGCTTGGTAATTGGCCCAAAATTCATCTCTATTATTTTATATTTTTTTAAACCATACAAATGATTTCGTTATCATTTAACTAAGAGAATTAGAAATAAACATATCAAAAAATATGGTGGAGACTTTATCATTTAGAATACGAATTTATTAATCATTGCTTTTCTTAAGTGTATTTTCAATTTAAACTTGTTTTCTACAACATGAGCACAATTGTCGCTCCTTTTTAATGGTAACTTGGAAGAGATTACGATCAAAATCTATCTACTTGAACACTTTTTCCATCGATTTATGGGTTAATTACACTTTATCCTCAAAAAAATCGAGAGTAAAATAATTTTTTGGAGTGACATTATCACCAAGTTTTTTGCAGGATTCATCGACATTATCATCGATTGTGACTACAGTCTTTAAAGCATTCGAAAAGAGCCTACTAACAAAAGAGGGAACATTATCCCATTTGATTGGCAACTGAATTAACAAAAACAAGTTTCATACTAAATTGTCCAAAAGAGATTGTTAAGAAATAAATTTCAACAACTCAAAAGTCAGCAGTATCATCTTTCAGCTTGATGAAACACTTAACATTCACTGTTCTTTCCTTGATAAATAGGATGCTTTATCTGTTAATCTCCCTATTTTTTTTTTAACATCGCATGAGTTTCTATTATTAAAGCACCAAAATTCCTGCCCAATGGACATGGTAGTTTATACAGACAATATGTATGGGCATTAATGTCAGTTCACCGATTTTTTTTTATGGAATTCTAAAATCTGATGTCACTAGGGGGTAAACTGTATATATTCTGAGTTTAAGGGGTAAAATGTTACTTACCCCAAGTTCAAGGGGGGTAAAGTGTAATTAACCCTCTATTTGTTCTTCTTTTTTCAAAAACAATTTCCAAGCGATTCTTGCCTAAAGAACTAAGATATATGCTTACACTTTCTACTTAAAATTAAAAATACCACATGCTAATGCTTTTAAAAGCTTTTCTGACAATCCAAATTCTTAAAAAAAAATCGTCTATGAAACTAAAACATTTCCCATTGTAGCTAAATTAAAATATTGGGTGGGCGGCCTACGGCTTTCCTCAAGTATCAAACATAGTGATTAGGCTTTCCATATATCGTGTAAGAGTGAGTATCCATCTCGCCCAAATTTATTGAGAGGGAGAAGAAAGAAAGATGGGAGGAGGAGTTGACCAAGGTGGAGGCGCTGCTTATTGTTCATCCACCGTAACAAAGTCATCAACAGCCGTTACAACCACCAATATCGAGTCACTTAATTCAGTCTCGGTCATTTCCGGTCAAGAACCCTTCAATAATAATAATAATCCATCAACAAGGATAAGTTGTGTGCACCATGAAAAAGTGGGTTCTCCAGTTGATGTTATAAGTGGGACAGAATATGGTGCAGTTGCAGCAGCAGGAAAGTGTTGTTCTGGCTGTGTTTTTGGGCCTGCACCATCAAGATTGGAAGTAGAAAAGGCCACAACGCCTGTTTCGCGTTAAAAGTCTAGAGCATTCTTGTTTATTGTTGATCACATGATTATAACTTGATGCATGGATATCTTTGTTCACTTATGGTCATTTTTAGACCGTGCAAAATCATAAATTACAACTCTTTAACCTTGCTTTACAGTGCAGATTATTTTTTCACGCGAAATAAAAGATGAGGATTATTTAAAATATATATATATATATATGAGGATATATATATATATATATATATATGGTTTGCATCTGTGTTGCCGACCTGCTGTCTTCAAATTGATATCTGAGGTGCTTCAATCAAACAATTATTTGATTTACTGAGTCCTTGAAATCAAACAAAAACGAAATTATTATGGTTCTTTGATAACTTAGGTAATAGAAATTCTCTCTATCAGCCCTGGCATTAGACATTGCTGCAATCTGGTAGAATTAATTGGACTACCTTTTTCTGTAGCATTTGATGGTTTATGCATGTTAAACACTAAAGAGCATAAGCAATACGTTTGTATCTATCGGTCAATGAGTTTTACCTCCAGATAAATTGGATCATGTGGTTAGTCTTTATAGGCATATACTGACTTCTAAATTCTAATTGATCATATGCTTTTGTTTTGCTCAGGTTTCTGCATGGTGAAGCTAAATCTAACTTCCATTGGCTTCAACCAATAGTGTATCCTAGCAACTCAAGGATGCTGCAATCCCCTGGATATGGAAGAATCCAAGATGCTTTTAGTATGCTCCAAAGAGAGCCATCAGTTCAGGTGAAAGAATGCATATGTAGTTGTTGTCGGCGCACTTGTCTAAAATCTCATTCTGCAGATGAATTGGTCATTTCTGCCCTTTTTGTTGTTCATCTACTCAGAGAATTGATGTATGGTTCTAGATCGTATTTACTGTCAAAAGATATCAGCTTGTAATTTGAAAGTTTCCAAAGTCATTTCCACACTAATTGTTCTTTCAGTTATGTCTCTAAAAGGTGCCTACTTAAATTGCAGAACGTGGTGGTCTCAATCTCCTGCGACAAAGCTGTTTGTGACGCCATCTTGAATAACAGGGCTGTTCGGGATCTCCGAGGCTCAATCTCTGCAGGTTATATGCAACAAATTTATCTGACAAAATTTTCAAAACATATACGTTTATTTCCCTGCCTCCTCTGTTAAATCACACAGAGTCATTTACCTTAGCAATATTTCATCCTACTAGGAATCTTTTAGATAATTTAAACAATGCTAGGATGAAGTTTTATAATTCATATTTGTTCATTGGTTAAAACAAAACTTTCTAGACCTTTTTTGAACTTCTTGTATTAACTGACAAAGAACAGAGACATGTTAGCTGATGTTTGCATGCACTTGTGGCTTTACAATGACAAACGTGCTGTTAATTTCGTGAAGTTTTTTTTTTATTGATGATTGTGTTTGAACCTCATTTTCTAGATAGAACCTTCCTGCATTTCTGATTATAAGATCCAATATCAATTCTCTGGTCAGATTGTCAAGGAACAAAAAGAAGAAACGCGAATGGTTCAACTGACTCTTCTCTTCTGTCAGGCAGTTACCATGTCAAACAAAAGTAACAATATGAAGATTACAGCTTAGCAAACAAAAGACAGACCATGTTTTCTTGTTCTGCTCTTTTGTAGATTGACGTTTATAGCTTAATTTAATGGCATATACACTGTAGCAGTATTTTTTGCATCATATTCATACATATCTATTATGTGCCTTGAATATTTTCAACAATGTTTATCGATGCATGTGTAGAACAAAAGACGCAGGCATCTAGTGAAGAAGCAGACATAGCAAACCTCATCTTGCAGTGGATTCTGGGATTTACCAAACCAAGATTATGGATGTGATTGAGAAAATTGGATTGATGATGGCTGAGTTATTTATACCTGGTGACAAGGAAAAACCAACCTCAGAACTCACTGATCTTGTGGAAGAAAAGATTAGATCTTCGTTACTTCTTTCAGTTGTTATTCTTTTGATTGTGGTTGTCACGCGAAACAATGGCACCTGATGAAGGCCTTCATCTTTGGACGAATGCATAAACCGGGAGCATGGTCAGTGGTGGCTCTACCATTGACCTAAAATTGGCTTCAACGGCTAAATGTAGGAATGGTTGAATAGTGTACATGCAACAACATATAGACGTCAGTTTTTCAGTTAAGATTAATCTTAGATATAGTCTTTAGTCATTTTAGATTCCCATCTGATTTCTTTTGTCATTTCTTTCTTGTAGGTTATGTGAATATCATTTTGTTTGGGGGCAAAAGACCTCGATGATCCAATGGTCCTCAGAAAACTTTTCATTTGCTGCACTTTTAGTCCTCCAACCAACTAATAAGTGTGTGTATTTGGTTCTCCAGCTAATAGATATGTATACTTTTAATCCTTTCGTTCGATTCTCCAGTTGAAGTAGACAGGAAACATGTCACGTACTACTCACAGGACAAATTAAGGGGGTGATTTTGTCAGCACTGCATAGAGACCAACAAAACCCTAAAAATGATAAAACTTAAACCCTGAGCTTCCACCTTCTCCCTGTCTGTCAAATCTTCAGAAAAGCAAAGCAAAGAAAGTAACGATTAAAATGAAATTCAGACTTGCAAATCTATCGTGACGCGGATGGGAACCCAACTCAAAGATGCCCTTCAAAGCAGAGCTAAGACGCTGATGTATTTATTTCAGAAAATGATGGTGAAAAAAGAGAGAGAGAGAAAGGAAAGGCTCATCCTTTTGAGTGTAAGCAAGTCTAATATCCATTCTCTGGAATAACCTGTCAATCATGCTCACTTCTAAACAAAGAAAGAATAGATGTAACGTAAATGCAGCAAAAGAAACTTTTCTTGTGTTCATAATTCAACCACAATGCTGCCTTTGTGGAGAAGTAAAACTAAGTACTTTCCAGCCAAGGAAGGAACATTAGCAGTACAAGAATTTGCTGGACTAATTACACTGGCAAATCGATTTTTAGTACGATTGCTCCAGTGGCCTTCGACCACGTGGCAAAAGGGTACAGCGGCCCACGTTCTCAATCCAAACACACGAGTCCATACCGCCCGCCTCTTATCAATTTCATTCAACTTACTTTTGCAAGATTTAAACGACGTCACCACTGTACTTAACTATTATTCCGTATTCTATCAAAAAAAAAAACTATTACTCTGTAGAATTAACTTTATTTTAATGCATCTTTATTTACCCAAAAAAAAAATCAATTTCATTCAACTACACAAAACTCCTCTCTACTACTTTCTACTACCTCTGCTCTCTATACTTGCAAACTGCGGCAAAAATTTAGCAGCATCGATTTTGATGGCATCATTGACGAACTCGACTAAAATTTCATTACTTTCCACCAATTCAGAGGAATATCCTCCTCTCTGGAAAACTAAGTACAGCTCCAATTTTAGGGCCACAAACGACGTCGTTATTATCCCACAAGTGCATCTAAAATGTTCTCATGCTGGAGAATTTTAGAAAGCCCTTTTACGTGAACAACTTGAGATGCCATTATTAACCTGATAAAATCAGATCATAGCATATTTTCCCACTTCCGTGATTAAAATTTAGAAAAAGGAAGAAGGTGCATGTGGTTTGAGAACATGAATTCACTAAAATGTTCTTGTCAATGATATTAACAGCAGAATGCATTTTCCAAGCCCATTATGCTAGAAGAGCATAGAAACTATACATCTTCTGAATCCTGGAACGCCTTGAGAAGTTAATTTGTTGCTATCAAAGACAAGGCTGAACTTCAAAAGAGGTATTGAATAAACTAATCACAAGATCTAACAGTAAGAGAACAGCATTGGTGTGCAGTCTACTTTTTCCTCCAGGTTAGATATCACACATATCTGAGAACTGTGATGAGCTTCTATCATTGCAGGACCTTGGCTAGCAAGCTTCTGAATGCTCGAAGAGAATTCTTCAGCCTAAGGAGGAGTGAAGAGTCAGCAGCATATTAGCAAGAAAGGGTCAGTGTATCTGTCCATCCTTAACGTCTAGGAGTTGTGCACATAATAGGAAGCATTCAGGTGGGAAAATGAAGTTTCTGCAAAACAGGTATGTACAATGATCTCCACAAACACGATAGCCATCAATACGTGCATTAATGAAAGAGTGATTTGCAGTCATGGAAAACTGGAGAACCTGATACCACCAAGGAATATTGCTCCAGGTATTGAAAAGATAATGTTTATGGCTTATTTAGTGAGTTTATCCAATGAAAGGCAAAGAAAAGCTGTGAGAAAGATGCAGATGGAGAACAATGAGGAAGGATAAAACGTTTTTAATTGTCGTTTCATTTGCAGCAAGTAAAATCAATCTTATCAAGAGTAAAGAGGAAGAAGAAAAGAATGGACCTAGAAAAGAAAATTGAGATGCAACTGTTACTCTATTAGTCTCAACGAATTACAATGGTTCAAGGGAAGAAGATCTATAGGAAATTCAAAGATGGCAAAGCAATCTTCAGGTGCTGTCACGAAGAACCTTTCAACTAACTTAATTGGAAAGAGCAAGCCACTTAAATTTCATTATAATTTACTCCACTTCTTTCATGCCACTGCTACACAATGAGTTTGAAAGTCATCAAGTGCACAATATTCACCCTACATCCATGAAAAAACATGTGTGTATTTGGTTTAGTCTAATAACGTTTTTCGTAATCATGTGTGTGGGAAAAAACAAATTAAAAGTTGTCTAAAGTTTCTGTTGCAGAAACAGTCAAGGACAAAAAATAACACTGCTTAACTTGTTGGTATTCGAGGTTAATTCCTATTAATTGATAAAAATATATTAGTGAAAAAGATCGCATTTTCAAAAATTATAAAAAGGAAGAAACAGAAGAAACCGAAAAGGAAAATTGGAGCCAAATCCAGGACCACCTATGACCTAATCTCTTTGGTAATAGTACATTAATAGATGTTATGAGTTTATCTTGACAATTTTGCTCTTATTATTATTATTATTATTTTTTTTTTGTAACCCAGAATATGTTCTGACCCGAGTCCTTTGAACCCTAGCCGACACATTAAACTAGAGGGAGCACTGCGGCTCCACGTACCGTTTTTCTGGACAAGTCATGAGGTATTTCACGAAACAGATTTGATCTCAAGATCTTTGTATTCCAAGGGACCGCCACTGGATCAACCCGTGGGGGCAATTTTGCTCTTATTAGGTGGCCCCTTCTGCTGTGTATCAAGATATTAATGGCTGTCAAGTTTGTTTAGATATTATCATGCCAGAAATGTCTTAAAAGCAGCTGCATCTCGGAGGAGTTGCATGAGAGGAAAAAACCAAACATATAGAGAATAGAATTTTTGTCTTGTGGGGTAGAAAGTAGAAAATATATGTGATAAAGGAAAGCTGAAGACTTGAAGTCTCTGGAATTGAAGTTGAGGTCCAAGGCATGGAATTTCTTGCAGCAATTTATGAATGCTAGTACAATCTTTTGCCTTATAGGGTAGAGGTCATGAAAGAGGTTAAAATTAGGAAATGTTATTTGCGCTCTATTTTTTGTTATTTGCAACCCATTATTTGTTCTATCATATAGTCTAATAAATGAAAATTATACGATTAAAATGATAGTGGAAGTGTAATTAACAAAAATAGGAGTGCAAGCAACATTTCCTTGAAATTACAGTAAAATGTTATAGACCCAGGGGATAGAATTCTTGGTACAATATAAACATAATGGTCGATTGAAATTTTGAGAGTGACAAAATCACCTTAGAATAATAAAAAAAAATTCTAAACTTCAATTCTTAATCTGGCAAAATTCTTCTCTAAAGCTAATTCTACTAATTTAGAAAATGAATTTTTCATCAAAGTAACCATCAAAAATTTATTTTAACCCCAAAGAAAAAACCATTGAAATTTACAAATTTCTAAAACACAATTACGCGATTTAATTCCAAAACTGCAACTGTAACAAAAATAAATAATACAAAAAATATAAGGGCATAATAGGAGTTCCCGATACTAACATCCAATTAAGAGCTCATTCGGGTCAGTGGTTGGAGGGAGCCCTAATTCCCAGACGGAAGATTTTTTGCTACTTCATCCTCTCTCCACGCAGTCCCCTTGGATTCTATTCGCATTAGATCTCTGTGGTCTCTCTCGTAAGGCCGATCGATGCATCCCTACAGGCAATTGGCGGTGTTTACTGTGAATTATCTCATAGGTGTCGCCTGTGGCTCTGGCGCTGTTTTAGCTGGGTCTGCTATACGTCGCGGTTGGGCCAGGAGGAATATGAGCTCGCACAGCACCAGCCGCAGCGAAGGACGAGACACTTCTGGCTGGCTGGCGTCTCCATGAAATGGGTCTCATATTTACGTGCTTTGAATGTTAAGGCTATGATTAGCCATTAGATATTAGATGCTACTTATTTCAACCCTATATTTCTTGTTAAAAAAAAAAAAATTGAGAGCTCATTTGGTGAACAATAGGGTTGTGATCTCCATGTTGCTCACATAAATTTTCTTTTCTCCAAATGAGCCCCCAGTTGTTCACCTAGAAAGTCAGGCAAAACAATCTTCCACTTCTAACTATATTTTCTCTTAAAGTTGGTGAAGGTCCATTTATTTATTTACTTCTTTTGCCTGCAATTGCTTCATTTATGGCCTATTCACAACAGCCTCTGAAAGATGTGACCATGTTTAGAGAGAAATTAAAGGAAGGCTATTGGGATGATTATTGGGATGATTATGTATATCTGATTATTCGGTTGTGTAGGGTGACAGCAGTTCATGTTTCATGAATCTGGTGCTAGACACAGAATGGCTAAACTTTGGAGATTTATGTCTTGGTGAGTTGAGATTTTTGATGATCAGTAGCCTGCTTTTCAGTTTTCACCTGTCTTGTTTGGCAATTGATACAATTGGCGAAAATAAATCAAGAAAAGCAAAGCATAAAACAAGGGAAAAACTAACAGGGCAGCACAGCATTTGCAAGGCTGTAAGCATGAAACTTGCAGGCATCTGTGATGCTAACAGTACTCTTGATATCATTACCTTTGATTAGCATTTCGTACCACTAAAATCCTGATTGAAAGATGACTGGATATCATCAGACTTGTATTCATTGAATGAATAAAGAACTTTACAGTGAGGTTTTTCCTATAAGATCAGTTGCCATTTGATGGAATACCTGAATACATAATCTCCACTGCTAAACCTACACTTGAAGCTAAACTCATTTTTATGCTATATATTGAATCATCTTAGTACCTATAAACTCGCGAACAAGTAAAAGTACAGCAGGTGTATTACTACTAATATAAATGTATCAGTTTGCAGCCTTTTCTCGCATCCATTTTGTAGCTGACCATTTCTCTCCTCCCAATACTTCACATCCTCCATGTATGCTGTTGGGGTCTGATTCTCCATCAAGCCCCTACAAGAACCAAAGAGAAATTGATAAAAGCCACAAGAACTCATCATGCTATCATTAGTTCATCTAAAGAGTATTGTTTTCTTTAAAAGGGCAGAATTAATTTCTGACACATGATGACACAATGAATGCTACAGAGTGACTGCAAAGATTCTGTTGATTTAACTAAAAAAAACCTGGTCCAGATCGAAAACCCAGATCCCTAAGACATACAGCAAAATGACCCCAAATGTCATAGAGCTTAAATTGCTGAGCTCAATTTTCCTATTATGAAGGTCTCGCAAAGCACCTAATGCTGCTGAAGCTTCTTTCTGGTCATTGATCGGAAAATTTGTATAGTTCTTAACTCCCAGAACTTAAAATTCAATGCCTAATGAGGCCTCCAAACTGCTGAGGCCCTCAAATACATGCACCCACCAAATGACAGATTCAGTTCTTTCCACTCAAACTACTACTAGCTAATTCTCTTATCCAAGAAGCAACTATACTGAGAAAAGCTTAAATGTGAGACTCAAACCAAAGCGGGACATCAGTGAGCTACTTCAAGGAGCAAATTATTACTTTTTGGCAGTCTATTAGTCATTTCATATATAAAGTCAGTCTTTACAGAGGGAATAATGATTAACAATTGGTAAAAAACAAACCATGCTCCAGAAAAGTACAGCGTCTCCTTTAGCAGGTTTTATGCACAAGCCTTTAACCATTTTCCCACCGCAGCTACATTCCCCTGTACCAGCCTGATATCAACAAAAATTACACCCAAAATAAGTAATGTAGCTGAAACTTGAAGAAAACAGGCTAATTGACGGATGGATAAGAGTGGATATGTGGCATATAGATGACCCGTCAAAAGTTCTCAGATAACAATCATAAGTGCTGGAAAGAAGTCATAGAGCAGTCAAAAAGCTCGTAATTGCAGAAGCTTTTTTATTTTTTTTGCCTAGTCATTGCAGAATTCATGTCTAATTGACTATTATCTCCTCCAATATCACCTAAGCTTTTAGGTAAAGCGATAAACTAAAAAAAAAATTATTATTTCATTTTTATATTTGGTTAAGGATAAACTAAAAAAAAATTATTATTTCATTTTTATATTGGTTAAGGTAAAGGAATGTACATATTCAAGGTGCCTACAAAACTACAAATGTCCAGAATCAATTTAAACAAGAGCATATACATGGTAGAGGTATAGGGTTAGCAAAACATACAGCAAAATAAAAAAAAAAATTCATGAACATCACATATTCAAGTATGCATATGTTTGCTCTTCAAGGGCAACAGTACAACCTAAATAGAGAAATTTTGTAGAAAAATGCACTGTAGCAATTTGATGCATCTGAGGTAAAAAAGTGGTTGGAAAATGTGCTCATGAAAAACATAAAAATTTTTACTTAGAGAACTGCAATCCAAACAACACTGTTTCTTTAATTTTTCTATCTTTAATTTCAAGAATTCTAATCCCATACTTATTGCCATAAATAATCCTGGATTCTTGACATCTTATCTAAACAATGAAAAACCATATTTAAAATATATGAAAATAAGACAATGGGATGCATTAGCATAATTTCTACAGGCCATCCTTCATGTGAAACATTAAAAAAGACAATTGAGGAGACAATAAGGAAATTTTCAGGTATTTTTCCCCTAAACATTGTTCAATGACGACATGACAACACAAGTTTTTTTTTTTTGGAAGGAAATGACAACACAAGTTTCAGTTTCACCATTAAACCAGTGATGGACAATGGATCTTTCTTTTTCTTGCAGTTCCAACAAAAAAAGCTGATTCTATTTTATTAAATAAAAAGCAGACTTCTAGCGGTTCCAACAACAAAGCTGATTTTGTAAAATAAAATGCTGATTTATCATGCATTTCACAAAACAGATTGATAAATTTGCCTTGTCCAGATGGAATAAGATAATAAAGCATATGGACAGTAAAAAAAAATCATGCTGAACAAGAGCAAATGTGTTCATCGTATATCAAATCCATAAGGTCATAGGAAGAGTTAGATGCTAATATAAAATCTACTCTAAGTAGTTGTTGCAAAAATTTTTGGTGTCAAATACCCAAAAAATTCAAAAGTTCAAGTTTACAGCAGGCATAATCATAGAGAAGAAAATTGCTACCATAGGAAAGTATGTTTCTCCCCCCTCAACATTGTCGCTTAAATACATGAGCATTGTTGCTACTCGCTGACCACCACGCTTCAGATTAAACTGCAACAAGATGTCTACATTCTTAGTACGAAACAATGAAAAAGACTGACCTCATCTAGTTGGAATAGATGCAACAAAATTATAAAAGCAGTAAATAGAGCAGTTTGAATGCTTACAGTGTCAGAGAAGTAGTCATGATGCGGTTTGTAGAACTGATTCTTTTCATACCTGTGCTGCTGCAAATGTTAGACTCGATGTGGAAACATCAGTGTCTTACTTTGATCTAATATTAAACAAGCCATAAGCAAAGTACCCACCTTAATACTTGAATGAGCTCCCCATTCTCTACTGGCACTTGTGAATAAACAGATATGCGCTTTTCAATGGCCTGATTGGAAAAGGGGGAAGAATGATCAAGTTTCTGTTCTACAATGACTAATATTACAAAACATTCACTTGTCTAGAGACACTAACAATACAACCTCATCTTTGTTGGTCATATGTACTTTTGTGTTCTCTGACATATTTAAAAAATAAAATCAGAACCTTTAATTTGCTTTCAGACCTAATAATTCAAACACACTGCAAAAAGAAAAACTTGGAATGATTAATCAGAAACCTAATCCAGAGTTTCTTGTATCAAACACCTTATATATCTATGTATTTCTAATTCATGTCTTTACCAAGCACCGATTTTCCAGTTCTAAGGTAAACTTGAGACACTAAGGTATATCTTACTGTTATTGTAACTATCATATCAGAAGCATTATATTCTCTACACACAAATAAAAAGACAATGGATTGCTTAAAGCAAGACGTGGCTCCTACATTAAGAAGTACGGTGCACTTTAAGTCTTTACCAGCTGGAAGGCTATCAATGAAGATACACATAAATCATAAAAGCCCCAAGTGTAACCAAGTTATATATATTTCAGTGATTAGTCTTACAAAAGTAGGTTCAACGATTCAAGACAGATTTGTAATGACTTTCAAATATTCAAACCTGTATCATGGGAAAACTTCTTTCTTCATGGCTCAGAAACATACCAGAGCTAGTCCTCACATTACTCTTGATCCCCTGTAGAAAAAATGCAGTATGACAAACTAAAAGATTCAGAAGTCACTCTAACAAAACAGATAGTGCTCAGTAACTTCTAAAACCACAAAAAAATACTTCCTCTTATATGGATACATTTGTACATGTGTATTTGTATATTTGTGTGTGTCTGTGTGTGTAAAACCAGAAAACACTAGTATTGCATACAATTATGGATTCACACATATTTGCTGCATCAGATATGCAAAGGAAATTCTTTAGCTTGAATCAATTGCTAAAACCAACTCATTTGAAGACAAAACGGCAGAGAGAACTATGAACATTTGAATTGTGCAGGAATTCCTTTGAGATATCTAAAGCTTCCCTAAACCAAGAGCCCTCAATGGAGGTTGCTAAGGGAAACTCCATTTGTCTGTTGTTGGGGAGCCTGTCAGCCAGAATATTATAACTTACCAAACCTGTTATAGCACAGCATCTAATATGCATCACCAAAAGAGAGAGAGAGAGAGAGAGACTTACTAAACCTGTAATGACTTATGCAATTAAATAGAATACCCCTATTCCACTTCCAAGATGCCTTTCCTCATTTGACTGAATAAAACTCCAATTCTCACACATAAACATATAAAACCAAATGAGATACCCTTTCTATTAGCAGTCTCCATTATGATGGAGCATTCGAACCTTATACTTTTCAACTGATTCAAGTGCTGGCAGCAGCACATTCACTTTGAAAACTTCACTGCATCAGTGCCCATGAAGTCAGATATTTCCCGTCCAGAAGTGGAAAAACTGGAAAACCGGTCCACATCCAAGTAAAGTCCAAGCACCAAAAAAGCTTTATTTAGAAAACCATGCTTAGTTAACGAAAACTTTTACGGAAGAAAACCCTACAGCTTACTTTAACATGATTGTAATTCTTTTACTTTTTTCCTTCTTTTCTCTTAAGCAAGCCCAAAACAAAATGCTACTGTTATTAGGTGGCTAAAATAAAGACTACCACAGGCATCATGAGAAAGCAATCACTTTGACTTGCTTCAATTTTGAAGACATAAGAACTTGAAAACCCTCACTTTGACTAAAATAAAGACTACCACAGGCATCATGAGAAAGCAATCACTTTGACTTGCTTCAATTTTGAAGACATAAGAACTTGAAAACCCTCAATTCTTGATAAATCTTCTTCAGTCTCCTTTAGTTTAGAAGCTATTGGAATTTCCCAATTCTTGATAAATATATTTGAATCTCTTCTTTTTGGGTACTTAGGAGGGTGGAAACCGGTTACATCTGAACTAATCTTGGCGTCGTAGTACCAATCATGTCAAAAGCTAATAAACTCCTAATTGAGTCTGGTGGCCTATCATAGTGCTGTTCCTCTCCTCGCCTCAATTTCAGGCTAAGTTTGGCTAGATGATCTGCACATACATTGCCTTCTCTCCACTGGTGCTGCAGCCTGCATTCCTGTGATCTTAATCTCTTCTAGTCACAAGGAAGCTTCCTTTTCTAAACAATAAAAAAGTCTATATTATGGCGTTCTTCCTTTTCTCTGGCATAAAATTTGTTTTAAGTAATATTGAGAAGCTATAACTTGCCCTGGCAATATCATTGTCTTTTATTCCTTCTTTCAAACTTCATAAGCATAATGTTCTCCATCTCCATAATTATGAAAAAAAAAAGGTGGGACTATGCTTGAGATATAGACTGCCATAGTTTTCAGGCTTTGATTTCTGTCCAAGAGGACTCCTTAACCTAGGCTGTGGATAGTTTATAATTTGACACTTATGGTGTTTAATTTGAAGCCATTCAACATTCCAAGACTAGACAGGAACATTGCATAACTGAACTACTTCAAATTCTGGTCATAACATACTTTCTATGCAGCCAAAAAATAGAAGCAAATGCAACATCAACAATGAAAACTCCACATCCTTGGCCACAATAGGTCGTTGCCGATGAAAGGAAGAAAATCAGAAAGGAGAATATTGCTTGAAAAGACCCCATGAAGAATAAAGGCAAGAAGAAAAAATGGAAAACAAAAACTTGTGAGGAAATATGCGACTTCACAGAGAGAACTAATGATGTCAGAGACTAAATGCCTTGGTAGCTAACAGATGACTTTTGCACTGAATCAAAGTTCTGCTCATTGCCAAAAAATCATGACATGAAATCTGGTATTTTGTTCATTTATACAAAAGATAAAATACAGAATGTATTAATACTATCACTTATAACCAATTTGCTAGTATCTAGTAGTATATAATTGCACTGGCAGACAGTCGTGTTAGGTACACGTATAGCATTATTTGCCAAAAAAAAAAGGTAGTACAAACTTTAGCACAAAAATTAGTTGTTCTGAAGGCAAATGACTCCTTAAGCAGCAAATTCTTTTTTAAGTGTAGTAGACCTAGAGAAATGGGGAAGCCAACAATTCTAACTCATAAAGATATCAGATTGCCATAATACTGCTTATGGCAGAAAGCTAAATAGTAAGTGCAAGATCAATGACATCAACCTAGCGGCTTTAACGAGAAGCCTATGAGACTAGATTAGAGCTCTCAAATGAACAGCCAAAAATTTAACCAAAATTTCACATTAAGTTAATGAAGAAAGAAATTATTGTAAAGCACTACAACAGCATAGGAGATGCATATCCTACAAACCTTTCCCGTTTTTGCATCAACAACAGTAGAAATCTGAAGACGAGGTAGTGCAATAGCCCTAAGATAATCACATTCCTGTAAAGGAGCAAGAAATCATTCTTCCCGCGTAGATTCTTTAAAAATTCTAAAGACTTGATTGAAAGGAAAAGAATGCAAAAAACTCAGGCAAATAGATCAAACATCAAAAGCCAAAATATACAAAAGGACCATCATCTATCATAACATCGCATAAGACTCAAATGTTGAAGATCTTTCAAAAAAATTAAAATGCTTACTGACATATCAGTAAGTTCTTATTGCCTAAGTTCTTATTGATGAGACAATTCTTGCAGGCATTTCAAAGGCATAACACTATTCCTATTTCATGACTGATGTCATTGGAAAGCTCGAAAGCACAGATTAAGGACAGCAGTTACGTCCTTCCATCACTATGCAAGTGCAAACAAGTAGCAGTTTTGTATTCAGCACATGCCAAATACCTTTGCACTAATGTAAAAATGCAGATAAACCACAAAGAATGAGAAAAAGTGATAACCATGTTTTTGGTGAGAAACGACCTTATGCCATCTTTTATTCATTTTTCCAAATTAATTTCATTTTAAATGGTCTTTATATGTTTCTGTCACATGTTACTTGCATGTAAGTTTCAAGAGTCATAATCTCTAGTAAGAAATGACATAGAGAGCAATAGGATGGCAATTTAGAGTCAAGATAAAAGAAAATAAAATTAACACTAAGTCACATTACCTCTGGACTTAAGAAGCTGTGAAGCAATATGATTCGTGGTGACCAGCTAACTATTTCAGGTTTGACCTACATCAATGAAAAAAGAGACTTAAATTTCTTATTAGGCGATCTTGGAACAGCTTATTTCAGAAAAGCAAGTATGTTGCACAGCACGTAAAACTTAGCATTTAAGGTTTTAAGTTGTTAGGCTTCCCTTGCTTTCCATAAGAAGGAGAGATGATATGAAAACTTAAAATGATACCTCTAAATAAATCATTTTACTCTTCAAATGCCTTTGCTTAAGTTTAAAGTTCACCACAAATCATTAGACCACAAGCCCCGGAAAATCCTCAGGTCAAGATTACAAATAGAAATTCCAGTATACCATAATTACCAACATTTAGCTCATAAACTGGACATTCCAGATGGTGCACAGGTTTTGTGCAACTGAAAGCTTTGCAAAACAAAGATCAACAACCTATGTGAAAGAGCTTTCTGCTCGTGCACAAGCTATGTCTACTGCCTCAAAGATCATCAAAAACTCTACAAGATATTTCTAATTTTGTGATATATAAATAAAACATTTGAACTTGGGGTGTTTCTGGTGGCAGATTCTGGCAGAGGGGTTCTTGCATCTTTATAGGTCTTCTCAATCTTGAGAATGCACTCAACAAGTGCAACTCCGTTTGAAGTATTGTAGGTGAAAATGAAGTCAACATAAACAAAGGACTGTCCAAATCCCACTCCTAAAAATGGATCTAACAAGAGACAATACACAAAGTCATCCAAAAACCAAGGATCCACATGAAACATAATTATATCCAAAACCCAGAAAGCTGAATGACGAGAACGATTTTTTTTCCCTCAGTCTGTCTGCAGTGACCATCTGTGTCTGCCATCACTTCAAGTGTGAGATGATTTATTTTCAATCTTCAGAAATGGTGGATAGATAAGGCAATGGTGAAGTGAGGCAGGCTTTATATGATAGTTTAGCAGCCTTGACTGAGGTTTAGAAAATTCAATTAGTAGAAAATTGAAATCTGACTTCACTCATCTGTTTGAAAGAGCAAGTAAAGAAGTAACTGATGTTGCTTAAGTGGCCTTGTCAAGAACCTATATTCTTTGCAAAATTAAGTATGACAAATATAGAATAAATTTGTCACTAGAATCTACAACAGCAATTTGAAACGATATCTGCAACTTCTTTTCCAATACACTCCCAAATGAGAATTCACCCGACCGACGTGTTCCCATTGTAAAGCATGCACTGGAAGAATGCAAAGACCCTCTGGCAGAAAGTGCAACCAAAAACACCCACTTTTAAGAAATCTTCCAGCCCAACATAGACTGAAAGTCTCTGTAGAGGGCTCAACAAAATAATGTTACTCTTTAAACTTCTTGCAAGATGAAATCTTGGAAAACCATGCCTTATCTCTGCCTTGAAAGCTAGACAACTACTAAGCATCATCAAGGAGGGTATCATTCACTCAACCAGATGGGGAAAGAACATGTATAATATATCTTCACCTTAACCACAAGTGATTAGTGTCTCCCCAATCTAGCAAAGGTATATTTCCACACAATGGAAGTTTTAGGAGCGAAATGAAAGAGGAACTGCTAAGTATTCATCCACAATATGCCAGCCAAGTTTCTCTATCCAGAGTCCAGCAAAAGATACTAAAATGTCAATGAAAAACCTCTCCTTCATACTCCATGAGCCCTTAGTGGATCCATTTCTCAGTAAATTTGAAGAGAAAGAAAGTACAAAACTTTAGACCCAACTGTAAAATTACCAAATTTCCACCTTCAACTTGCTTAAAGTACAATTTTTTCCCTCTGCCTAGAATGACATGGTGTCATATTCATCATAAATTCTCATTCAAGAAATTTGGTAAATCAAATCTATGAAATTTGACTCACATGAGCAAGAAAATGGTAAAAATACTTTAAAAAAATGGTGGGTAATAGGTTCCACATACAAAGCCCTACCCAATGAGTGTAAACTAAAGTTCCATAAACAAGTATCAAAAAAGTGCAAAGTGCATATGGAAATATAGGATTTCTTTCATAAATGTGCCACATATTATCATGAATTTAAACTTCCGAGGATGCATAACATATGACATCAGACAAAAACCTCAAACCTATATTTTAGTTTTATTTTAACTATTTCAAATTTCTAGCTCTTGCTTGTAAGATCTGCAATTTTGTGGTAATCAAATTTCAAATTAACATGCATGCAGTACAGGGGCAGAGACCAAAATTCGGTTAAGCATATCCAAGAAAAGATTGAAGCATACATATCCAATACGTAAAGTTACAGCTTCTTTGTCATAAGCCCAATGAGAATAACCTGAAATTGGGAGGGGGGGGGGGAGGGGAAAAAAAGAGCACTTTTTCATCAAAGCAGGAAATAACAAAATTAAAAGATGAAAGAACAGGTAATCACGTGCACTGGCTTATATCCAACTTCTTCAAGAGCAAAGGTGAAATCCTTTTGCTCATAGTTTGTCAAAGGACAACACAAACATAATGAGACACTTATCTCCTGTCATATGGATGTTGTGTAGCAGTAAGTTTATGCATGTTAAGCTCTGTCATTAATGGTTCCATATGGATTGCAGAATTACTGCATTAACCATATTGATAATTGAGATTTCTTCAAGAGCAAAGGTGAAATCCTTTTGCTCATCGTTTGTCAAAGGACAGCGCAAACATAATGAGACACTTGTCTCCTGTCATATGGATGTTGTGTAGCAGTAAGTTTATGCATGTTAAGCTCTGTCATTAATGGTTCCATATGGATCGCAGAATTACTGCATTAACCATATTGATGGCTGAGATTGTTATGGTTTCATTTTCTTCTTGGGAAGCTGGGGGTTGAGGAGTATAAACATGCTTAACCAAACTGCAAACTTGTACAATTTCATACTTACTCAATGAAATAAGCAAGAAAAACATATCATATCATGTGCAATTTGGAGAGTTCTATGGGTTGCTGTGCATAACAATATAAAATACCATTTTCAGACTTTATTGGAAAAAAAAGTATGAACCTCTTCCCAGTTGACCACTGCCGCTGTTCCGACCTCCAAGTGTTCTTCTAAAGGAGGATTCAGAACCTATGAAGAAAAGCATAATACCATTGAATGCGCATTAATTACAAATCGAGGTTGATAGATGTTACTACCTTAGTTTAATCCACATGCAGAATAGAAGCATTATCCTAAGGAATCTGAGCATTGCAATGTTGCATATATTCTCTAGAAGCACTGGTCAGCTCTTACATACACAATTTACTAGTTTACAACACAAATACCAAGCCTAACCTTTTCAAATAGCTTTGGGGAAGTTGAAATAGAACCGGTACTGAATTCATGTTATGTTTTGACTAGCAGTTATTATGAACTTTAAGGATGTGACTTTGCTGACAAATATCAGTCTCTAAAAAGTTGCTAACATCACCAAATTCCAATAAAAGATTATCCAATGCTTTGAATATCAGTTCTTACACTTGGCAAAGTGGTTGTTAATTAAAGTAGCCATCTAGGTGGTTTAAGTGAATTTTAGCTTCAAGACTTATACAGTCAAGCATAGCCACCACACAGAGTGACAGGCTTTTCTAGGAGTAATAGTTGCGAGGTTCAATATTTGTAGAGAAACTGAAGAGGATTCAGAAGGAAACCATTTCTAAATAAAAATAAATAAATGACTTTTATCAGCCGTTAAACTATATGAATGTAAAATAAGACCACACAACAATAACATTCGATGAGTATTAGACACTTGAATCAGAAAAAATAAAACAGAACGAGTGGTTCTCACACATGTTAGTCACATCAAGTATACGGACTTTCCTGAAACAATGACTTAGATCTAGCACATATTGGTACTTGAAGCTAAAGATTTGGTTTATTCACCTTTGCCTTTTCTTTCAGAAATCAGTCAACTGATGTCATAGTTAAAGTGACAAGTATGCTGCATCTCAAAATCCATGTCTTAATTTGGATGGTAGCTTGTTAACTATTTCATCTCTTCACTTCTATTTTGGGTAAGCAGAAAAGTTAAGAGTACGTGTGAAAATCTTTGAAGCAAAAGGACCATTTGCAAAGAACAATAGATGAACAAACCACCAGAAGGAACCTACGTTTTCACACCTTTTAGCAGTAAATGTGTAATTCTCATAGTTTTGCCAAAAAAGATGATAAAATTAAAACAACGAAGTTAGAAAAGAAATATATGATGAGGCAGTTAACAATAGGTCAAGATATAAAATCATGCTGTAAACAAACCAATTCAAAAGAATGCCTTGATATTAAAATGCTTGAAAGAGCATCAAAAAATGTACCATATGAATCTTCCAACTTTCGAATAAATGACAACTGTAATAGCGCACCTGCACAATTAATTATTGAACATCATTATTACACCTTAGCAAAACATTACCAAAAAAAAAACCAATCCTTACAAAACAACCATGTACATTTTCTAATCTCTTATTGAAATCTACATATAAGCACAATAAGGAAACACCAAATAATAATAATAATAATAATAAATTGCCAAGTCATCAACCTCACAACTGGCTCAGTTCAGACTTATGTCCTATCCAAAAGGTCATCATTTTTATCATTTTAAAGAATGTTGATATACAATTAACAACTTCACAAGATTTCGATCCAACCCAAAAGCTCAACAAATTGATCATTTCAAAGTAGGCTGATATATAGTCCATATCCCAATGATCAAATTGGTAAGAAATCTCTAAAATATTGGGCAAGTGATTAAACATGGGGTACTCAATACATATAAATTCAACACATTTTCCAATTTTTCTGGGATTATGTTTATGTTAGTTCACATTCAAAATTGCATACCAAAAGCATATCACTCCTATTAAACAGTACAAAAATTTGGAATCTTTAAGATCATCACACGGTTCACAAGCGTAAATTTACCTGTATTTCTAACTAATGATCCAGTCAAAAATTTCATTCCACAACTCCTAAAGAATTGTCCAGATAGTTTAGAGGAATCTGCAAAATAAAAGGCTACCAGTTCTTATTTCTTGTTTTTCATCTAACATTCCAATGTCAGGCTCCATTTGTACTTCTAACTATTAAAAAAAGAAAAGTCCCTTCTATAATGTTTCAGTGTAACAACTCCGTTATGGTAAAATTTTCAGCCATTCCTGTCCTTGATTGTAAACTAACAGAATTAGATAGAGAACAAAAATCCCATTTTCACATCTGCTCCTTTAATCTCCATTTCAAAAATTAGTATCTCTAGATCAAATCTGAATCTCAACAATTCCCATAACATTGCCAGCATTCAAATGTAGAATCCCATTTCAACAATGCCTTTGCCAATTAGATCAAGATGCTTAATAGAACTCTTATTCCAATGCATCTTTCTTTCTCTTTTATATAATTAAATTCAAAAATATATATAGGTAAAGCAAAAAGAAAAAAGAAAAAAAAAAGAGAAAAACGAATTATCTGTGGAAGAAATGTATTAGGATTGGATACCGATAATCATTCCGGCAGTGACAAATATGAGGAGCCCAAAAACAATCTTCATCGCTGATGCCATAATTCTCTCTCACACACAAGACACAGTTGGTGAGTGATTGTGTGTACGAGGAAACGGGAAATCTAAATCTATGAATAGAAATAGGGATAGATTTGTTCGTTTGTTTGGGACTTTTGTCTGAAACCGATAACCGAATTTTAAGGACAACGAAAAAGGATTTGTTACCGTGTTTGTTTCTTTCTGCTAGCTAAGCTAGTTCTGATCGAAAGAAATGAAGAAGAGAAAAGAAAGTTTAGACTTAATTGCTTTGAATTATCACATTTACCCATTGGACTATCACACCTTGACTAGGAAAGGCAATGGGTGCCACTGCCAGTGCAGCATCTAAGGGTGTCAACCGTCAACATAGGCGGGTGCCCGAGTGGATAGACATGGAGCGGGCGGGGGTAACATACACCTGTTTCGTCTCGGCATATAAAAAATTATATATATATATATATAGATTTATAGATGTATATATAATACATATATATACACAAATTGTCCCGTGTGACAGGCATATTGATCAAGTTGTCCCATCTTGTGCAGTCATTTAAAATACAATCTCGATATTTGCCTCAATGTTAAATATAGTAGGTTGATTTCTTCCCCTGCAAATTGTGTATATATAATAAATATAAGATCAGATGAATAGATTGTTAAATATGATAAGTTAATTTAGGGAAACGAAGCGGGGTCGGAGTAGGAGATAGGACAAGAGACGAGGGGAGTTATTTAACAACAGGGCGGATCCCCTCTCCATTTCCACCTTTAGGAGTAGTGAAAGGGACTTGCATCCTATAACCATGAGATCTAGGATTCGAAATCCATAGGAATGGAAAGAAAATGTTGGGAGAGCTTTTCCCAATAAGCGGAACAATCGAATTCAAACAAAATTAGTCACAAATCGTAGAGTAGAATGGACGCGTATGCGTATGATTTATACTTAAGAAAAGATACCATGAGGGCATCCGATAAGAGGGATTTTTCTCTCCCGAGCTTAAACGGACATCTATCGTCCCCCGTATCACTTAAATAAATAAAAAATAAAAATTTTACATATCACTAGTAATCATAAATTAGTTCTAATGAGAATTGAAGTATTAATTAGTAATCTGTAATTGTTTTCAATTAGTTTTGTGTATAATTTTATTATATTGATAGTGTATATAAGATGTTGATTCTATCTTTTCATTTAGTCTTTTCCATGTCATGTTAGGCTAGACTTTTGGAGTAGTAGTAGGATTACCATTAATAGTATAGTAGTGATGATATTAGTAAATAGATGGACATTATTAGACTAGGAATTGTAATTGCAATAGTAGCATCAGTGGTAGTAATATAATTATAGTATCACTACTAGTGTCATTAGCTATTGTAGTAGTAATGGCAGCTGACAATAGCATCACTTAGTAATAGTAATAAATGAAGTTGCCCTGTGGGCGCCCATGGGATGGGTGATGGGGATGATGGCTGCGAGGAATGGTATTCTTTTTTTTTTTTCAACAATAATATTTGTATAATCTAATATATCCTATTTTACGGGGAAGGATGCTATTCCATGATAGAATATGTTGCCATGCTTAACTTTAATCAATTATTTGAGGGTAAATGAGTAAAAGGGCATATATTAACAACCCTTTCCCTTGTGTGTCTTCCAAATAGTGCAGAAGGAACTTTTTTTTTTCCTCTTACTACTCTCTTTTGTCTTTTCTTAAACTTGTTTTTTAAATTATTTCTAAGATGTGATTTTAGAAGCGAGAGGAGGTAAGAGATTAAAATCCGGGACCTCTAATTTTTCTCTAACTCAAGGTTTCTCTTCTTTTCATTCCTCTCTTAGATTACCAAACTAGGAATAGGTAGGATTTTTGTTTTGATAAATATTTAATTACACTTGCTTATTTGTTAATTGCACTCAAATTTTTCTTCTTTAGCATGTGAATTAGATAACAATACACATATTCTTGTTGAATGTACGACATTTACTTTCATAAAATTTGTAATTCAAATGAAAAGTATGGGCATTTTCATCTTTTCTAATTAGTATAAAACTCATAAAAAAATAAATGAGGAGTATCATTAATTTTTTCCTTTTCTTTTAATAGCAAAATTTTTTTATTCAATAATGAAATTTATAAAGTAATGACTAGTTGTAGACTAGTGCCTTGCATGGAATAATGTAACTTTTTTATAAAATAAAATAAAATATGCGTTTTTACTTGTGTTGTTACGATCAAGATTTTGAAGATTTTCATTTTATATACAATCAAGTAATAAACGATTTCCACAATGAAAGTTAGAGCTTTTAACTTTTTAAACCAAATCATTAAAGAAATAATCCAGGATCGGTCAGCAAAATATTCAATAACTAATGAAGATTTTGGTCCTTTTCATGCAAGGTCGATTGGTTATGGGACGAAAGTGCTGATCTTTTGACTAATTAATAATAATTTTGGAGCTCTCCACTTAAGCCCAGTTGGGTATATCAAAACGGAAATCCAAATTTTTTAGCATAAACAATTTCTTATATTATTCTATGAACAAAAATCACATTTATCATGAAAAAAAACACAAATAAAATCCTAAGTGTATATCAAAAGGGGAAAAAGCATTCCAAGAACTAATCATAGAGAATAATGTAAACTAATTAAAGTAAAATCTTATTTCTTTAATTCATAACATTATATATGCATTGTACTCAGGAACTAACATTTAGAATAACAATAAAAAAAAAACACTTCGATTAGAAATTGTAGCTTGCTTCCATCATTATTCGTTAGATTGTAATTAAGAATAACCATCATAGTTTATAATTAAACCCAATCCAAGTATACAGATATATTACTTACAAAAAGAGGAGACAAAAAAGTTAATCTTACTTGCATATCATGAAGAAAAGAGTTTGCATCTAAAACAATTTTGTCATTGAGAGATATTTTCATAATAATAAACTTTAAAATCACATTCTCTTTCTGACCTGTCAAAAGTCCATGTAAGGGTATAGGATTCACATTGTGTTATTGTGTGAATATTTTTCGAGAACAAAGTTAATTATTCTGGCAAAAAACTTTGAAGAAAATGGAAAAAAGCAAAAGCCTTAAAATCATGTTAAATAGCCAAGATATGGTTTAAATGAAAGTGTTATTTCTATTGAATAAGATTAGGCAATTTAGTGATACAAATAATATCTTAACCTTTTTTTTTCAATAGTATTTGTGATAAGGATGAGCAACCAGCCTACAGTTGTTAAAGACTGATGAATAGGGTACAGATTTCTATCCATATTCTAAATGTTATTCATATATATATATATATATATATATATATAATATATATATATTCAGATTCTATTTTCTACACGAAAAACTCCACAACTTGTATAATACATGTAGGTCACCATATCCAAATAAGGTCCATTTACAATAGAGAATATTGCTTTCAAGAAAAACAGTTAAACTCAAAGCATAAGTTTTCTTTCCAAAATATTTCGCCAAAAGACAGATGAACAACAAACAAAGCCAAGACAACATGAACAATTCACCTTAAGCTTAAGACTTGACTTCTTGATTTGTGCTTCAGCCATCATTGTCAAAATGCAAAAACAACGTACTTGCACTTCATAGATCTATTATTCTGCTCATACTTTGTTTTTAACTATCACTTGATCAAATTTGTTGCCTTTCAAACTAGGCTAAAGATTTGGCATACTAATGGTGGTTGTCCTTTCTTTTTTTTTTTTTTTTTTGGGAACCAAATAATGTTACATGCAGGAACTAAAATCTCGAACAAACGATTCGAGACACAATGAGAAAATGTTCCTTGTATTTACTTAGACAGCTTTGTTGACTTGGATTATTTGTTTTCAGGTTTGAATTACAATTAAAATATCCTAGCTGTATTTTTGTAGTTTTCTTTTCCATATATATATATATATATTTCTTTTTGGTGGACAAATTTGTAAAATGGTTAGTACTATTTAGGTGATCAAGTGTAATTTTTTTTTTTGTGCAATTGATATTTCGATCAATGACAAGAGAGTACTAGAATTTGGGGTCTATTAATTTAGACAAAGATGGCATTTCTAGGCAATTATGTTTCACCATAGATTTTTTTTAAAGTGGATTGAAATTATTTTTTGTAGACATAATATATTTGTTGACATTCAACAGATGAGGCAACTGGTGAAGGCTCCTCCTACATTTTGATTAATTTAAAAAACAATGAGCCATCACAAAATTTTTATTTTATCCTCACTCCCGAAATCGTGCACACAATAAAATTTTCATCTTATTCCCAAGTCTCTAAATTGCATTCAGTTTAACTAAGTGAATTTAAACTTTTTTAATAATAAAAAAATGTGGGCAAATATTTTATCCTATGTCCTCAAGTCACTAAATAGAAGAAACTGATAACTTCTGCCATTGTTTTTTTTTTTTTTGAGATAACATGCTAGCTTAGACTTCGTATGCCTTTACTCCATTTGGATTAGCTGTTTTCGGGGTGTTTTTAAAATATTTTACTGTAGCAGAGTTTTTTCAAAAAACTTTTTACATAGATGTTTTTATGGTGTTTTTAAAGGGATTCTTGGAATATATTTTGGCATATCTTTTAAAATTAAAAAAAAATTTAAATCGCTTTTTAGAGTGCTTTCTAAAATTTTTTAGAGTATTTGAAAAACTGGTTTTGAAAAACACACGAATCCAAACGAGATGGAACGAAAATGTTAAGCAAACAGTTCGACTCTCAATGATCAGGCAGTATTCCTCGAGGTTAGTTAAATAACTTTGTTGACTTACATTATCATTTTTCGGGGTTTGGTTTACAAGAATCATTAAATCATTTTCTAGCTATATGGTCGGACCCATTGATAGTCCTATCTATACATGGGATCGGTGTCACTTTCCAGTGGTAAGTAGTTACTCAGTGCTACTTTCATGTTTATGTCAAGTGTTTTGTTTATTTAAATTGCCACGTGTCTTTAATTTTTTTAATAACTCAAATTGGTTTGGTTTAATTTAAATTTCCTTTATTTTCACGTGATAAGTGAGACTAAAACTGAAATTGGTTACTGACAAGGGTTTATTTTTACATATTTTTAAGTGCATTTTATTCGTTAATTTTGGTTTGATTATTTAGTTTTATAACTAAAATAACTAAGGTTTTGGTAAAAAACTACATTTTATGTTAAAGCGGCTAACATTGCATTTCTAGTGCTTTTAATGGTAAAAATTCATATTTTACAGGTTTAATGATTCAATTATCAAATGAAGACCATTGAGAGATATTTGGATAATTGATGATGGATTAAAGTGGTGGAAAATAAAATATGAAGTGGTTAAAGAGAAATGCAATTTGTGGATAAAAGAATCAAGAAAAGTCAGCTTGACAACTCTGACATGTTTTTGTATTTTGACCATATCTGGAGCTACACATATCGGATTGAGGTGATTTTGTACCATTGTGAAGCTAAGAGATATATCTACATTTGGTACGAAGAAATCAAAGCCCAATTCAAGCCGTTTTTCCTGGTCAAAAGACAAAACACAGAAGCTTTTCTGGATGGTCGGAAGCTGAAGCCCAGAATTGACCAGTCTATGGTATTTCGACCATATCTCTGTCTACCGATCTCCAAATTAGGTGATTCTTGAAGCATTGGAAAGCTAACTCAAAGAGCTACAACTTTTATGTTTTGTACAAAAGCTAGTTCGGCCTTCATCACAGAGAACATCACAGTTGAAGTGAGGCCAAGTTGGAAAACGCGAGAATACAAAACGCCGAGTTAAAGTCGTGTTTTGTGTAGGCGTGTTTTGTAGCCGAAAAGCTGGCAATTTGCTCAGCCAATTCTCTTGTGTTCAGACTACTTTCCAGCTATAAGTTGCAAGGGAATTCGGTGGCACATGCTTCAGAATGCAAAAGGGCAACAAAGGTGGCTTATTTTCAAGTCAAAAATGTTGGTTATTGACTATCCTAACAAATTCAGATTTGGGAATCAAAGGATGGAAAAATTGACCAAGAAAAAGGAGTTTTGAACCAATTTATATGCAGAGAATAGAGAGACATACGGAGGAGAGCTTGGGAGTGCAGAAATGTAGTTCTTCCATTTTTCTTAGTATAGGATAGTTTAGCTAGTTAGTTCATCCATTCTTGTATAATGGCTAGATTAGAATGAAGATGGAGATGAAGAAGGAGGAGTTGAAGCTCAAGTGACATGGGTTATCTCTTCTCCAACTCTTTATCTTTGTATTGGATTCTTAAGCATGGTTAATATACAAGTTCTGGATTTTTGTGTTTATTATGTGTCTTTAAAGTTTATACCTTGGGTTTGGTTGAACTTTCTATGATTGTTGGTGTTTATTATTTGGCTATTTGATTGCTATGATTTGAGCAAGTTATTTAGCACTTTAACTCTTCAAATCATGATTAATTTGGTACCATTAATTGTGATGATCTAAGGTGTTGTTTCTGCAATGGAAATTGAGATTTTAACACTGGTTCAAGAAGTGCTAAACATAGGGAGTACACTCACGAAAGTAGAGGTGCACCTATGTGGTTTTAGTGATTAATTTCATGTAATTTCATTGAAGAAATGAACTTATAGCTAATTTCATACCATGAGAATAGGTATGGATTAATTATGAGTATAATTGATTCATTACGAAAATAGGTTTCATATGCATGAGGAAATTACACCATAACTAGCCTAGATAGTAGTTTTCAATGATCCAAAAATGGCACTTGCATGAGTAGTTAGGGATACCATAACCTAAGGAGGTTTCATTTGTTATTTTGCATAAGTTCAGTAGGTTTCATTCCTTATAATTCATTGATAGTCTAAATAATAGAGAAGTTTTTAGTAACACCGGTAATTGTTCACTCTTTCTCGTGGGATCGACTCGATATATACCCTAAACTACTAGTTAACCTGTATACTTGCAGTGAAACGGGTGTAAATCGGATTTTTTAACTTGTACGTATATCAAAACCCGTCAATACCGTCTCAATGATCAGACACTATTCCTCGAGGTTAGTTAAATAAATTTGTTGACTTACATTATTATTTTTTGGGTTTCAATTACAAGAATCATTTAAATCATTTTTTAACTAAATGGTCGGACCCATTGATAGTCCTATCTGTGTCCTAAAAACATGTTATGAGCACACAAATTAAAAATAATAATGAGCCTATGTTGACAAAAATAATAATAATAAGCCAATCATAAATTTTGGTTTTATCCTAACTCATGAATTTGCATCCAATACAAAATTTTGATCTTATCTCAAGTCCCTAAACCGTGTTCTGCTTAAAAAGTAAATTCATACACTTTTTGATATACATTTTGTCTTGTGTCCTTAAGGCACATGATAGAATAATTCTAATTTTTATCTTTGTTTTCTAAAACAACTTTCTTGCACTTCGGACGTCTATTATTGGTCTAACACTTTGCTTTTGCATTGATGAAGTATAAATAGGTGATTTGCTTTTTAACTAAGGCTAAATGCCTGGCCAGTAATGGAGATTTTATTTAAAATCTCTAACACAGCAGAGATGTCGGAAATAGTGACTTGGACTTCAATTACAAGATGCAAAAATAAATATATCTTGATCAATCTGTTTGACATCTGAGAACTAAAATAAAATGTTACATGATGAAACTAAAATATTAAACAAATGATTTGACGCGCGATGATCCGATCTTAGTTGTTCCTCGTGGTTATTTAAATAACTTTGTTGACTTGCATTATTATTTTTTTAGGTCTGGATAACAAGAACCATTTAAAAAAGTTACTTAAATAGCTGCACTTTTTCACTTTGTTTTGTGATCGCATTTGTGAAATGTTAGTACTTGTTTAGGTGATCAACTGTAAATTTCTTTCATTCATATTAGATTGAAGGAGAAGAGAGTGTAATGCATGCATATGTGTCTGATTATAAGGAAGGACTAGAGTTCCATATATTGGTTTTGATTAAACATGGAGGTCTAGGCATTAATTCTATATTGTTTCACAATAGAGTCGCTAGTTTTCGAGATTCACTAGATCAGTGGCGGATTTAAGGTGGGGGCACGGGGGGTGCCCCCACTGTTCTCCTTAAATTCTTATAATACCTGTAAAATTTTGATATAATTTTCAGTGTGTCCTCAGAGTTTTTTACGAAGAATGTGAAAGAATTACGTAGTCTTCTAAGTTCATTTATGAACTAATATTCTAAAAGGATATGTAGACCATAAAATTTCATTTGAAATAAACTAAAAAAGCTTTTCATTTCAACTTGTTAATTGAATATTTTTTTTGCTTAAAAAATTAGAAAAAGAGTAGGTATAAAATTTTAGTGTTACTTTTGCCCCCACTGAAAATTTTTTCTGGCTCCGCCACTGCACTAGATTGACATAAATCATTGGATAAGTTCACCTAAAAAAAGTAATAAAAAATATGATATATACAAATGATAGATACAAACATGAATCTCTTAAAATCAAGATGGCAGATCATGATTTAGTTTGTATCTGTTATATAAGTCGTCTATAGTTTAGTGTAGAGTTTTCTAACATTTTTTTTTTTTTGTTCATAATATCCTTTTTTGAGATTCAACAGATCGAAAGAGAGTATTCTCATGCATGTGCAATCGAGTCAACTGGTGAAGCCTACTTGTACAGTTGTACATGAATAATCTACCTATGTATCAGACATGCATGCTTCCCCACCTCTTATCTCCTCCCAGCCTAATCAATCACATCCTCATTACAACTCCATCGATCGGCCCTTTTAGTTACTGATAGCAATGGCAAGTATCTGTATTTCTGCCACCAAATTCATGTGTGTGTCCCTCTTGATCTTGATTTTCTCCGTCCCGAATCTGGCAAAAGAATTCACAATCGACTGGAGATCATCTAAACTTGGCCAATGGAGACAAGTTCTTACTTGCAAGCCTGGTGATAAACTGCGTAAGATCCCAGACTACCCAGTCATCTAAATTTCTCAATCGATCATACACACTTAGCTGTAAATATAGATGTAAATGGAAACCCTTTGTTCTCTTTGTGCTTATTTTTACTTCAGTTTTTTTTTTTTTGGCAGATTTTAAATACAGTCGAATTCTTTATGGGGTGGTCCAAGCCAAGGTACCTTGTGGCCCGCCCATTGCTGGAACCCGAAAAGAAAAACAAGACGGGAGATGTTTATTATACTCTTAGCAAGCCAGGTAGTTTCATTTTCCCAGTCCGTGAGACCCGCAGCCTGTAAATAAGGGATGTATACCTCAGTCAAGGTTCGTCGTTGAGGACAAGAGAAACAAGAGCAGAAACATTACAGATGATTGATGGAGTACAATGCTTTGGAAGTTGGAACTAGCTTATCTGCTCCGCTCCCAATTTGTACTACTAAATTAGTCGGATTCAGGGCCTCACAAGCACCTGTTCAGACCAGTTGTGTAAATTTAATGCCATCAGATGTAAACTAGTATAATTTTAGGGTAATCACGATCTATTTACAAATATAATTATTTACTAAACTCAAGTTTTACATCAAAATTGTGCTAGTTTACATTAGGTGTTGTAAGAATTATACGACCGATTTGAACTGGACAATAACTCAAACTTGTGAGGTTATGGATCCTGACTAGTGCTTGTATTTAATTTGTGCCTTGCATGCTTAATGAGTCCTTTTGCTGATCTCTCAAGCTGTATGGTTATCTTGATTTTGCTTTGTTTTTTCGTGTTCTCATGCTCTTGTGTTCAGTATTGTTTTTTCTTGCACTAAATATCCTAAAAGTGTTTTTTTTTTTTAAGTTTGTTTAGTATAATTGATGTAGACAAGTGATTTTCCACCAACCTTGTAGATTCATTGGTTTCTCTTGTATCTCTTGGCGTCTCCCAAGAGTTTAGTCTGCAATTAATCATGGACTGAGTAATTCCTATATGAGTAACTTCTCCAATGGCATCATCAATGTGATACATAAAGAAACCTCAAATGTAACAGAATGCCAGCTGAAGTGGACAATGTTTCAGAACTGAAAAATAATGTGGTTTAAGGCTGTTTTTATAGCCTTTACATGATTCAAGAAACCTAGTCAAATTTGGAAACAATTAACTTACTTTCCTAAACCCTAATTTGACTAAATTAGGAAACTAACTAAACTGACTTGGCCTAATGATGGTTCACATGACCTGGCCTTTATTCCCTAATTCAAATGGCTTACTTAACCCTTAAACTAACTCTTAACTAATACTGGAAATTAACTAAACAAAGAGACAATATGAATTAAGTTTAAACAGTTTCAGATCTTCAATGCACTTGATCACTTGCTTCACGTGAAACTGGGCATGCGAAATCTTCATGGATTAGAGTAGCGGGATGCGGATCGTATCATTATGCTTACAGGTTCCTTGCTGTTCCTAAAAACTTATGTGATCACTGTACAGTGCCACTGATCATTTGCAGATGAAGAAGAGAATTCAACACTTTCTTCTAGAGTTCAACATAGCTTAGCACTATCTTTCTTGCTTTACAGTTAGTGACAAAAGTTAAACGAGTTTTATGTTCTCTAGAAGTAGTTTGTTGATATTTGAGTACAAAGTTCCTTGTAGCAATTCACATGGAAATTGTCTTTCGAATAAGGACTTTATTGAATATTGCTAAGTGACTAAGTACATTCCAAATAAAGGGCATAACAACAAACAATTAAATCAAGATCCAAGGAAAAATTAAAAGCAGTATGGTGCATGGAGTACAAGCCCTTCAAACTTCCTTCAGATGCGATCATGTACATCTCTTTATTATTGTCTTAAAATTGCTTGATTGAAGCCAAAAGAAACTGATAATCCAGTTGGTGAAATCACTGGGATTACAAATCCAACTGACCAGCTCTACTTCTGAGCATAAGCAGAAGAAAAACATTATTTCTAGGTGCTTCAAATGCTCGTACAGATAACCTGGAAACATCAAAAAAAACAGATCAGTACTCCTCTTACCCTTTTTTTGTGATACAAAAGAGTCAAGACGTGAGAGTATGTAGAACAGCATACTTGATAAGAAGAATATAACTATTGTAAATAAAAACGGGGTGAACAAAGAACCAGGAGATTAGAAAAGTTGGAAAAGGAGTTAGGCGCATATATTAGTTATGCCTCAAACAAAGAGAGTAATATTCAAAACAAGGTTCTGGTTTGCTTGAACAGATGGAAAAACAATATAGATACGTGTGTGCCGCAAGCATCAATATCTTTGAACCTGGACCATTGGATATGCATAACAGGCTTTCTGCTAAATTTAGAACCTTCACCCATCAACAAACTGACTAAATTTAAGCATAATAGCAGTAAATTAAAAAAAACCAACCATTCTGTTAAAGTTCAGTGAACTACTGCTGACATCTTTAAGAACTACTGGAGTACAGTAATATAAGAGCTAATCCACTTTCCTTGCTAGACACAGCAGAAATCGATGCAAGTTTCAAAATGAATGAGAAATTCCTAAAATTGATCCATTTTCCAAATGTGAAATAGTACGAGAACAACTAAAGTATTCAAGTTAGTGCTTAAACTGTACACAAGAAAGCAAGTAAATAATGTGAAAATTTTAGTGAACTATGCGATCCTGTTTTGCTCATGCATAGCTCCACAACAATGTGATCCATTCATGCAGAACGGACTTTGGAAAAGAAGGCACTGAGGAAAGGTAAAATGATAGAATTCTAGACGACATGAATTCAAACTTTTCATTTTTAAAATTCCTGACAGGGAGCTGTTTCATTTTCTAGTGCAGAGGTAAGGAAGGGTTCTTACCAAACGCAAGGACAGACATAGTATTTATACAAGAATTATTCAGCCCTTCAGTCGTCTAGCCTGCATAATTATGAGAACAAAGTAAGAAATCAGTGTGTCAAAATATGAATTACTTGAGATACTTGTACACAAGTTAAGCTACAGAGGTAGGAATAGCTTACTTTTTTTGATTTATATAGATTCTCTCAATATTAGAGATCTTGTAGAACTCGGAATCTGTCGTGCTTCTTCTTGTACATCTTTCCTCCAACAGTGGGCAGTCATCAATTGTGAGATCAACCAAGTGCGTTAGGCACTGCATTACTTCCTTGGGGGGCAACTGTTGCAGTTTTTGGCAATTAAAGAACCCAATATACACAAGAGATCGACAATATCTGAACCAATAGGGGCAAAGCTTCTACCCCAAATCCATGTATATAGAGTTCTTTCATAGCTGTAAGATGCTGAAGCTGGTAAGGTATAGAGTTCCAGTGAAGCCATCCACACAACTCCACATAATAAAGGGACTGTAGTTGTTCTAGACCATGGAGACTAGCTTGAAATGCATCAAACTCTACTGAAAATGGACCGTACCATAACTCCCTTAACTTAGTGAGACATCCAAGCCCCTTTGGCAAACTAGTTAGTCTAGGGCACTTATATATAAATAAGGTCGTGAGGCATCCAAATTGCTGCAATTCCACCGGGAAGGAGATGAGGTTGGCACATTGAGAGACTACCAAGTATCCTATATTCTTGCAGTAGCATAATATCTTACTTGGAACATCGGTCAATCCATTACAGTGTGAAATATTCAAGCTTCTCAGAGATGTGAAGGCTTCTACTTCTTCATGTATGCTAGGAAGTGATGTGATATTAGGACACTGAGATATCGTTAGATTCTCTAGAGACTGAAGGGAGTATAGGCCTTCTGGCAGCATGGTCAACTTCTCACAGTTGATGATCTCCAACTTTCTGAGACATGGGCTACAACAAGACAAGTTTTCAGCAATATGCTCTAAACTGTGACAAGAGCTGATAGTCAAAGATGTTAGACTTCGATTATTGTACAACAGCTGGTGGGGAATAGAAGTGAGCTCATGCACAAGTCTGATCTCAACATCTTTTAGAGTTGTGAGCATATTCCTGCAAATCCGTCCCAATGGTAAGCCACTTTCGATGTTTGACATACTTAATTGCTTGAGACGTGGAAAATGGCTTGGAGCAGAATTCAACTGGGGGCAACGGTTAATGGTCAGCTCGTTGAGATTTGGAAATACTGCAACTTGGAAATCTGCTGCGGTTACAGTTGACATGACTCTGGCTTCCATCCATTCCAGCAGGTTGGGCATGTCTTCTATGGTGAGACTTTTCAGTGCTGGATACAATGTTCTTCCATGATAATCATTGCCACTACTATTAGATTCACTGTGATTATTAGTAAAATAGAATGAAGGCCCAATGTGTGTTACATTATCAAATCCATTCAATTCAAGATGTTGGAGATTTGGCAGTTGTCCCAGTGATGGAATTTCTCTGCATCTTTTGCAGCCTAAGAATTTTATTTGGACAACATTATCAAATCCTAGTGAAGCTATTCTCCTAACCCAAGGTGGAAATTCATCCATGAAGTTCTTGACTGTAAGGATTTTCAAATTTGGGTGAGGCTGTAGGCCTTCCAAGACATCCCCCCCAATATTGTTGTCAAAATCCCAATCATAGTTCCACTTCCACAGAAATTCCAACTCATGTATATTTCTCTTTCCAGATAGGTCTGCCCTCTTAGCTTCCTCCTTGCTATTAACATGTTCAAGATTACGTATCTCTAGCTTACCCCCAAGGTTCTTTAAACTTCCCAGCTCTTCAATTCCCCGACCCATCTCTGGACTCACATTAAAGAACTCTAATGTGCGAAGACTAGTTAGCTTTCCTATTTGAAGTGGCATCTTAACATTTTCATCCTTGTAATAATGGAGATGCCTCAAGCTAATCAAATTCCTCATTTTGTTAGGAAGCCTCTTAAGAGAATCGCACCCAGTGGTCCTTAAGGTTTGCAAATTGTAGAGCCTGCAATGGAATCTGGGAAAACCTTTACTTTGGTATGTGATACATCAACTAACCTCAGATGTAACAGAACGCCAATTGAGATTGGCAGTGCTTCAATCCCTGCGCCATCTAGATTTAGAACATGCAGGCTTCTGAAAACCTGAAACGTTTTGTCATCTGCTATACCTTTCAAGAACAAGGTACGCACATATTTTGCTTTCTCCTCAATGGTCTTTGATCTTTCTACCTTGCATGAATTTAGTGCAAGGTGATGAACTTGAGGTATATCATGCAAAGCTGTCTCGTCCATTCTTCTGGTTTCTGGACTTGAGACCTGACATAGAACTTCATGTACAAGGTCATGCATCTTACAACATGTTACATTGTTGTAAACATCCTTCTTCACATCCTGAAATAAAGAACTCTGTAACAATAAGTTAAAGAACTTATTCCCCATGTCCTCCATGTCAGTTCCCTTGTTGGGTTCAAGATACCCTTCTGCCATCCAAAGCTGCACTACTTGTTCTCTTTCAATTTCAGAGCCCTTGGCAAAAATTGAACAGTAGGCAAAACATTTTTTCAAAGACGGAGAGGGTAGTTGATTAAAACTCAAACCTAGTAGTTGCAAAGCCATGTTTTTTTCAAAACTTCATTAGAAAAGCTTTCTTGAATGGAATGCCATTCCTCTACTCCCTTACCACGCAAAATACCCCCAACTAAGCTTGCTGCAAATGGTAAACCTAGACATTTCTGTGCTACCTTCTTTCCTATAGTTTCCATTTCTTTTGAAGGCACAACTCCATTAGCAAATGCTTTGTCTTTCAAGATGGACCAGCAATCGTCATCTGACAATTTTTCCAAGGCAAGGCAAGGATGTGATTTTACAAGTGATGCTATTCCTTGGCTTCGAGTTGTCACGATGATCCAGTTTCCACTCATTTGGTTGATTCCCATCAAAGATGCTATGAAGTCGTCCCACAATGAAGGGGACTCATTCCATACATCATCAAGGACAAGCAAGTATCTTTTCACTTGCAATTCTCTTTTCACCATTTTTATCAAAGCATCTCTGCTTCGTACCTCATTTTCTTTTTGTGTTAATGACTCTAAAATCAGATGCAAAATCCTTGGAACATCAAAATTTTCCCCCACAAATACCCATATTCTACTATCAAAATGACTTTCAATTATGCTATCATTGTAAATTAACCGAGCCAATGTTGTCTTTCCAAGGCCGGCCATCCCCACGATGGCGTATGTGGAAAGTACTTCATTGGTTGGCCTGGTCACCACCGTCACCACTTCTAGTGCTTCATTTTGCCTTGCTCTAACGTTTGCATCACTTATGGAGTCAGTCTCTATTCTACTTGAAGGAACTCTAGATACTGAAGGAGAGGCGTGTTCACTACCTAGCCTATTGACGCCGAATTGATTTGCCTCATCATTTATCAGATTCAAGTTCAAGTTGATGTTTTTGACTTTTCGAGCCATTTTGAAACGAAATATGATGGGATTTGACAATGAGAAGAAGTAGAGTACCTTTCCCTTCAGTTGATTTCGTACCTCGATCTGATGTCGAAGATTCTCATACTTGATTTCATCCAACACAGTATCAGCATCATAAGCTATTTCTTCTAACTTCTTCAGCCATTGTTTTGTTGCTTCTTTTTCGGGTGGCTGTCTCTCAGAATCAAGCAAGAGAGATTGTATTATGGGGATTGATCTTCTCAACCTTTGCAGGTCGTCATTGAAGCCTGACAATAAGCTTATGTTTTCATTTGCAACTGAAGCTACCTTGTGTATTATGAAATCCACAGATGCACTCAGCAAAACCTCCGCCATTATTATCTTTGGCTGGCTTATCTAAGAGAGAGAGAGGGAGTGAGCTTGGACAATGGTTTGACAAGTTAAGTGATGGCTGTTATGCTTGTTGATTTGTTAAAGATAACAACCAACTCCTTAAATAGAGCCAAGAAGGTTACTATTATTGTCATTTTTCCAGTAAAACTTCTTCCTTGTGGGGAAGTTGATGCCAGCCACTCAAATGTCTTGCTGTCCCGGTTGAACAGAACCGGAAGAATATGGACTTATTCTTCTTGCAGAATAATGCTTCAATAATCTCGAAAGTTATTTTCGCTAAACGAGAATTAATTCCTAATGGCTTCTGTTAGTTACTTGAGAATCACGGAAGCTGAAAAATAAATTATCGAGCAGACTAGAAGAATATCTACGGTGGAAGTGAAAGGAGAACTGGACAATTGGTAGGGATATATAGGAAAATCAGTAGTATTAAAGATTCTTTTTACTACTGAGATCAAACAATATTTTTTTGTTGTTGAGGGCCGTTTTTGGTCTATAGGATGACTGAACAAGGATTTCATTACTACATATACTTGCCTACGTGCTACATCTGACTGAAATAAAGGTCATTAGTAGCACAGGTTGCAGGAATTATTGCAGAAAATAATAAAAGCCAGCAGAGCTTATATAGACAGAGCACTGGGATTCCACAGACCAATGACTTGGTACAAATGACATAGCCCATAGAAGTATGCTGCTGCAATGCATGAGCTCTATAGCATGTTATATATTATAACACAGAACTTGCAGCACCCAAAACTAGCTGTACAAGGGGGACTCATTTGTACTTTGTTGTATGCAGTATGAATCATTATACTGATAAAGATCACCATGCATACATCTAATTTACACACAGAAATGGTGTAATGAACATGTTTTTTCAATGATAGTTTGGTGATACCCTACACTTCAGAATATTGTACCAACAAGCTTTTTTTTTCAGCCACAAGAAATTTTGTTACATGCATCCACAAAGAGCCAGCCTTGATCATGATTTCCAAAGTTTTCATCTTAGTAGAAAACAGACTAGGAGATGGTAATATCATGAGTGCAAAAAGAAGAAAAGCGGTCCCAAGTAAAATACCCAAACAGGCTTCCCGGTAAACTAGTCTCCACTAAGGGTTCTTTAATAGTAAATTATAGATGCAGATAGGCATTTGATTTTCCATTTTCAGATTGTTGTAGTGTTACAGATTGTTTTCGCACCATCTATCTTCAATAAATGATTCAAAATATATGGTCCAGAATGTAGTGTAAATAAGTTATTTTAGTGACGTGCCTCTTCTCTATTCTGTATTCTTTTCCCCTCTCTACCCCATTCCACATGTTTCATGGCAAATGGCATCTAAACGTTTTAAGAAAAGTCATCTAGATGCCACTGACTGTGTAAAATTCTGTTGGAATTTGTTCTTTCTCGTTTGAACGTAATTATCTTGAAGCAACTAAAGTTTGCTTTTGGGGATACATGAATTGCCAAAAGGAGAGAATAAGCAATTGAAACCAGTAATTAAAGGACAACAAAAAAGAAGCTTTCCTGATTATGCTTATGTACAGAAATTCCATTTTAAATATGACAGCCTGGTAACAAATCATTATCATGATCATTATCATAATCATCACTACCATTATGGTGAGTCTTGGTTCTTTGGAGTATAAGCACAATATTGTCTTGGTTTTTGTACTTTCTATTGTGCCCTCCTTCTTTTGCTATGTAATTTATTGTATTTCATTTATGGTGGCAATTATCAAATATAAGACCACATTCCATTATATTTGTATTATAATGGTAATTCATATGAAAAACTTCCTAACCAAAACTATTTAACTATCCATGGTCGCTCAATAATATTAATACTATTGAAATAGATTTATAATTACAAGTACTAAGAAAATACACATCAAAATAAAAGAATAACAACAAAAATGAAATTAAAAGAAAAGAAAAAGATAAAAACTACAAACAAGAGTGAAAGAAAAGAATAAAGAGGATAAACTCATCACCTCTACTAATAAAATTTTAATTCCTCTTTAAAAATCAACAACAAACTAGGAATAATTATTGTGGAATATTTACATCCCATAATTAACAAACATAACACTAAAAAGAATACAGAAAGTTCGTATTCAAAGAATTCATATATACTTAATTTTGTTTTAAACAATTTTGACTAACAAATTCAACTCATATAACATGTGAAATTGGCATAGTAAAGCATGTGAACAACATTAATACAAAAACTTCAGTTTTACTTGGCATGAAAACTCAAGTTGCTCAAAAATTGTTTTTTGAAAAACTAGTCCTACATTCGAGTTATAAATAATCAACTTATTATAATCATACTAATACAATTTTTTAAGAAAAAGTGCAAGAAGTAATAAGAATTTATTGAAATTATGTCAAAACATTTTTGTCAAATCTCATTTTTTTAATTGTTAAAATTAAATGATTTCATCAGAACTTCCTCCATTGATGTTAATTCAACCAAGACATATCTAAACTCTAACTAGTCAATGATTTGGTCAGGAGATTGAAGATAAGAGATAAATGTACAACATACAAAGTGTAACCTAGAATTATAAAAATAAAACAACCCAATTTATTGTTATTGTAATTTGTCAGTGTTGTGATGTAATAACCAAGGAGTAGTGCATGGTTATTAACCGAGGAGTAGTGTTTGTAGAATAGATAGAAACACAGTTAACGGAAAGCAACTTTTCGAACGAAAAAAAAAATCAACAGAAAGAAGTGAGCATGGTATTCTTGTGTTTCTATTGGAGGAAATTAATATGAATTTTTACCGGGAAAGTTGCTACATTCTTATGTTTATTGAATATTATACGTCATATTCTTCAGATTTTACTTGCGAATTTAGTATTTGTTGTTAAATTCTTGGGAAGGTTACTAATTAAATGCTCCGAGTCTCTTCTACATTTTTTTTTTTGTAAAGGTATGCGGAACCTGTTTGTTCCAATCTTGTGCAAATCGTTGGTGAAGCTTCAATATCTTATATTCAAATAAAAATATTAACTTTGATGTATTAGCCTTTTGTTTAAGGAATTTAGAATTTGGAAAAGTTGTCTCAGATTGTGATTGTTGATTAAAAGAATCAAATTTCATTATATTTCTTTTCAATGCTATTTGAAAGTTTATTTCTATTTGCCATACTTTATGAAGTATTTTCTTGATCATGAAATTAAAAAATTCTGCTCTACTTTTTCCCCTCCCCTTCAAGTAAACTATAGGTTCTTAGTAAGAACTCTTCAAGACAATGTTTGCGTCTTTTTTCTCCCATTATGTTTTTGGTAATTGGATTACTATCTAGAGTATAGTAATTGAAATATATGACATGGTACAAGGATAGAAAAAGTAATGTGTTGTCTATGCACTGTCAGTGTAGCAGATTTTGAAGCATCTCAACATACCCCAAATCTTCCCCTTCCTATCTCCTCGTTCACTTTGTAGTCTCTGTTCAATGCCTTGCTTATTAGTGTTTTTCTCTTTTATTTTTTTTAACTGTCTATTGTCCCTTTTGTTTTTCTTTCTTTCTTTCTTTTTTTTTTGTACTTGGGCTTCAATTTTAAAAAAGTTTGTAATAAAAGTAATGCAACATCATAGATTCAAAGATTATCTCATAGACATTTAAATAAGTTTAATTTTTACCTTAAAACACAAATTAATTACACCTTTGTAACCCGTATATTGAGTTGTGTAATTGTTTTCTTCGGTTGTGTAATAATTTGGACTGGTTGTGAGACTTGGAAATCGGGTGTAATTATATAGCTGTCTTATATAACTTTATTGCTTATTGGTATAACACAATATCAATATGTCTTAGGTTATATATAATTCTTTTTCAATTTTTGTCCTTCAGTCCCTTGACACTATATTAGTTAAAGTTACAGAACTCTTCTTGAGAGAGGGAGGTCCCGTTTGAGAGAGGGTGATGGGATTTCAAGAAAGACTTTCCCTGTCCCAACCTCAATTCCTTCTGCCCTAATTGGGCATCCACCATTAGATTACCCCCCGAGAGCTACAAGTGTATACTAACCAACTACTTTAGGCCACTAGGGAGAGTTTTAAAACTCTCTTTGAGTGTAGGTCAAGAGATCGAATCTTTTGGCATGCATTTTAATTCAGAATTTCCTGAAAATTTCACCAACATGTGCAAAAGACACCCGTCTGGTCCGGTGGCGGTTCAATCCCCCCGGGTTTTCCATTGATCCATTTGGGTTCACCCCTTCCTCTTAATGTAGAGTAGAAGTAGGTGTAGAATAGCATTTATCATGTTCAAGAAAAAAAAAAAAAAGAGAGCTACAAGTGTATATTGGATTTAGCCGAATATGAGTCTCGTATTGCCAATGTGCCGCATTAGTTCACAGAAAATAGGTATTAGTGTTAAGATTCCAGTCTTTAAGTTTATCTTCTCAAACAATTACATTGATTTTTTTTTTTTTGTCCTGTCCTTCTTGATACTTTTTGGCAACCTCGACAGTGATGTTCTTGTTACAAAGTTTATGAGGCATTGGGGTGGTCGTCCTAATATTACAACAATATTTGCGATTATCTAATCTCTCCCTATCTTTTGTCTAAAGCTTTTTCCAAAAGCATATACCATAAATAAACTTTTAAATTTCCCAACGATTTTTTAGGAACATGTTTGGCACTACCATGTGGAGCTAGCATCTGAAATCGTTTGCCACCCTCAAAAGTCAGTCCACAACATGGTTCTACACGATGCCAGAATCCCAGTTTGTATGACTTAGGAAAATATTTCATGTTTGTATGACTTCTAAAAGTCCATTGTTTTGAAAATTGTTACAGCCACAGCCTTTTGGCTGTAAGCATAGGTGGAGACACTAAATCGTGTGCAGGATTATCAATGTTTAGGGTTAGGGATGTACAGTGAATGATGCGTGTGCTGACAGGAAATATTAGCTCTGATTATTTGGATTTGGCCCTTACCAAACTACTAATGGTTTTGAACATTGTCAAGGAACTCGATAGTTTGTCATGGGTGTGATTGTGTTATGAATTTGAATGGATTGGAAATGTGTGGACGTGTTGTTATATGCTATGAATTCTTGAAATTGAGGGTTTTGGCAAGCTAGCAAAATTTTCCAAACTTGTCCAAAATTTTCAAATCGCATGTAGCTGAACCAAAACCAAACCTTAGTGTTGTTAACTGGACGATACTAATCATAGTATGCTCGTGAATTTCATCATGTCAATCACTATCTATCTTTTCACTTATACTAGTCAACTTACAATGTTGCAGTGTAACTTCACAGTACTTAACTGTCCAGCCCAGCTATGTAACTTTAGAAAAGGGATAATTGCATAAATCTCCTCTGGGATTTCTGACACTAGCACTCACCTCTCCTATGATTTAAGAAATAGCACTGATCTTTCCTAGGGGGAAACTGGGGCGAACCTATTGCTGACAAAAGATTGTAGAAATTTACCTTTATACTCAAATTATTGGAGAAACCTAATGAACGAATTTTGCAAAAGAAACCTTGTTTCTTGTCAACAAATTAATGACTTGGTAAAGATATTAAACATGCAGCAGAGCCCTTAGGCAGAGCACTGAAATCAATGAATTGGTAAAGATATAGTCTATGGAAGTATGGTGCTGCAATCTCTGAGCTCAATAGCATGTTATCTATACATAACAAAGAATTTGCACCACCTAAATTTAGCCGCATAAGGAGGACTTATTTGTAGTATCTACTATGAATTACTACACTCATAAAACTTGCCATACATCTATTTCTTGTAAAAAAAAATAGCTATTTGATTTCCATATAGTTGTGAATTAGAGGTGCAAATAGCTATTTGATTTTCCCTATACGGATTGTTGTTTATTAGGATGGCAGCCCTTTCCTTAGGGATTGCCTTGACATCAACTATCTTCAATAAATAGTTCATCACATTTAGTCAAAAGGGTAATATGGCTATAAGTTCTTTTATCAATGTACCTCCTTTCTTTATTTAATCTTTCCCCTCTTGAGCACAATCCACATTTCTGAAGGCATATAGCATCTAAACAGATTAAGAACAGTCATATAGCAGCCACTAGGTGTGTAAAATTCTGTTGGAAATTGCACTTTTCTCTTTAGAACATATTTAAGCAACTAAAATTTGCGTTTGTTGATGCTTGAATTGCCAAAAGGAGAGAACAAGAAATTGAAACCCCTAATAAAGAACAAGAGAAAGAAGCTTTTGTGGCTGTGCTTATGTACGAAAATTCCCTTTCAAGGATGATAGACTGGGAATAAATCCCCACTAAACAGAGGGTTCTGAGGCAAAAGATAATTGACGAAGACCAATTTTTTTAAGCAGTAGAACACAAAATTGTTATAGACATATCCTACTCTAAATCAGGCATCTGCAACAATGGATACGTATTTTTTTAGCTGTAATTCAGTTTTTTTATTCTTTTCCACGAGTACGACTTTTCAACGAGTTGGAATCTGTTCTTAACTTTTGCCAAAGTTTGAGAAGTTGTGAAGGTCACGTAAGATCTTTTAACTTACATGTTGAAGCTATTTTCTTAATTTGTATGTAGCTTCTTTAAAGTACAAAGTCATTATAACACCTAAAAGTTTAGGGTAAATTACATATAACCCTCCTGTGATTTCATCTATTATCACATGATCCCCTAACATTTCAAAATATCCATTTCATTCGCCTATGATTTTATATAAAGTAGAAATTTGACAAAAAATAACTTATATAAAGTCGTTAATTGAAATATCAATAGTGCCTTACTTAACTGTTAAATCAATCGACGACTTAATTACCTTGTATAAAAGTATAAGGGGATTATATGAATAAATGCAAAAATCACAGAGGGTAAAGTGGATATTTATACAAACTACAAGGGGTTAAATGGAGATTGAGATTTTATCACACATGGTTTTAGAGTGCGTTTGATATAAACACCGTAATTAATTGTATATTCTGTCCATTTGTCACTTTATACAAAATCATAGAAGGGTTATGTGACTATTTTAAAACTTTATGGTGGTCATCTGACATTAAATTATAGGGGGTTATAAGTAATTTACCCAAAAGATTATTGATCTTTACTTGGATTGGATTAATCCTCTTTGTATATTGGATTTGGGGAATGAATAAAACAAAGTGGGATTTCTCTCAAACTTTTAATCACTCCAGAACTATGGATTAATACTCAAAAATGTTCAACATGTAGACAATTAAAATGGTTCTCACTTCCAGAAATTAATTATCTATCCATTTATTGTGGTAATTTAGGATATAAGACTATACTACTAACTACGCCCGACTAGGAAATGGTTAAGATTGATTGTAGAATGGAAACCATATTCCCAATAATTGGTAAGGATCCTCACCTAGATTTTAATGGTTAAGAATGATTGTAGAATGCAAACCATAATCCATCTCCACGTACATTCTTCAATGTACAAACCTATACAAATACGTTTTACATCTGTTGAATAAACATGTACATCAATGAGGGTGTTCCTTGTGTTACAGTACATCTGCATGTTTGAATCACCATTCCACCCATGCTGCATCCTACCTTCATTCCAAACCTAAACAATCAACATTGTCAATTGTCCAAAACAATAAAAAAGGGAAGGTGACACAAGTAAAAAATAAAAATAATCATTTGAGCTGAAGTCTTCCAGTGATTAACTGATTTTGGCCATGCAGCAAATTGCATGTTCTTCAATCTTACAAGTTATAACTCTTAACACCATAAACCACTTGCTCTGGAATTTCTGAAAGTTTTTCGAGGCTTTGGAATTTACCAGCTTGGTAAAGCGGTCCAAAGCAGGTATTGAGATGGTTTGCTTTTCAAATCATTTGTTCAATCTCTATCATTAACATCTTTGATCCTTAACCTGATTTACAGATTTCAAATATAGCTCTCCAATGTGCACAATCTCTGTTATCACTAGTAAGCTTTACATAAAATTTTGAAGCTCCATTCTAATCCAGATTAAAAGCTACCAGAACTACATGGCTTTAGATTAGTATACATATAGGTTGTGCATAATTTGCAACTTCAGGTTACATCAATCCAAAATTTGTGTGTTATTGCTTCCTGCAACTATTACTTCATCGCTACCACAATAAGGTTTTTAATATTATCCTTGGTACCCTCTAAATATATATATATATATATATATATATATATATAAGGTCTGCACTGGTACAAGCAACACAGAATATTCATTAACTCTTGGGCATGAATAAGCCGCTTCAGTTATCTTTAGCTTCCGTTGGAGCTCTTCGAATAGCTGGTATTTGACCATACAGACAGATTCGCAGATCACCTTCAAGTAGTCGTTGATGAATGTAGCTCTTGTACAGGTCCCAGAACTCTTCTCTGTCAAATGATATTTGCCATGCAGGTACAAAATTAACCATCTTTCGTGTGAAAAGAAAAATGTGCACAAATTACGCAATCCAGGAAAAAGGGATGAAAATTTTGAGTTGCATGAATAGCAGTATGACACAAATTTTCCCATTTGACCCTGTCTGACTGCAAAATAGGTCGTGTGTGCAATGCTTGGACAATATTCAAAGTAAAGGGTGAAGCCATGGAAATGGAAATCAAAGAAAGAGAGAGACAACTATGAGGACAACCATGGTATTCCAGATATTGTAATTCTGCAAACCCTAAATCAATATCACATGGTTCACTAGCGTAATCATAATGGGAATATCAGCTAAACGGATCAAACCTGACTTGAGGAAGTGTGAATAAGGAATAGCCCTTGACATCTGTGTGCATGTCAAGAACAATAACTGCCAATCTTGACAAGCCCAATGCTTCCATGTCAATCAACTTCTTTATCCTACAACAAATACAAAATGGTTAGCAAATCAAGATATACAACCGGTGAACTAAAGAGTAAGGGTAGAAAAATGACATTTCCTTAGACAGTTCTCTCTCTTCTCTCCCTCTCTCTGTAACTACAATAAACCCTTCCAGTAAATGGATAACTCATCTAACTATAAGATTTCTGACTCCTGGAAGACTCATCAGACAGAGGAGACAATAAATTGGCAACCCAAATTAAGTCAACAAAAGCATTATCTAGTTCCAAAACCATATGCCAACTACAAACAACCAATAAGCAGCAGGAGAAAGACCCACATGCAACTTATGCAAGAAAGAAGCTTCACCTACCTATTGGGTGTTCCACAAGCAACATTGACGCGATTCTTTAGAAAAGAAACCTGTCACCACACATGTAAAGAAAATATGTCAAACATAAGACCAAAAGAAAGGAGAAGACTTGGCCACATACACCAGAAACATTACATATGCTGCAGACAGACAATATTGTTTTGTAACTACAGGAATTCCTTAACTCTGTGAGATTTTTCATAAAACCTAAGAGAGGATTAAAGTCAACACCGTAAGGAAGAAAAGAGAATGACTTCAAAAGGATAATATACTTTACACTCTTTCATGTCATACAAAAGAAAAATGCAGAACAAGTTTCTCACACTGTAATCTTATGCTTTCACTTGTTTACTTTCCTATGGTTTTTTACCAACAGATGAATTTCTTGACAGTTAATATCTAACCTACTAAAAATTGAAATAAGTACATGATTGGGCAAAAAAAAAGACAGCCTTCTTTATCAGAAAAATTGATTTATGTTTGCAAAAAGAAAATTCCAAGTATGTTGTCTACATAGCACAGATATTTGTTGACACAAGTATACGCATGATTGGCAAAAAACAAAAAGAAAGGCTGGTTTTAGAAGAAAAGTTATTTATGAGTAGGAATAACATGCCAATTATTTTGTCTATAGAATAAACACATCCATTGACACACTGTAGTGATGTACAAACTAGCAGCCAGACCAAATGGCATAAGGAACACAATTCAGCAAAGCTGCATATTGCTTAGGAAATTTACTTCAGTTTCCAAAAGAAAAAATGAACAGATTGCCATTTGTTCTTGTCAAGTTCAACCGACAGGTGTAATTTTCAGCACTGCCTGCTTCGCCGGTTTGTTTGTCTCCATTTCTTAGTTACATAAATGAACTAATCATCTGGATTGCTATTAAAAAAAATAAATAAAAAAAGCCCATGTAACCAAAGCAAGTAAAGTTTTATGAATCAGCCATTCAATGAATAAGAAGCTCATCAAAGCTAAGCATTGGTTAGAAAACAAAAAACACTTGCATTTCAATTCCTCTCAAACTGCTAAAAGTTCACCAAAGAGGCAAATCAACACAGCATTTAAATTTGGTTAAATGTGGGGATGCCTGAAAGGCTTTTAGATAAGTTAGGTTCAAAGAGATAGGATGCCAAATGAGAACGTTTTGAAAAAACAGGATTAGTAAAAAAGCTTTGACTACCATGTAGTTACATCTCTCATTACTACAATGGATGTGAAACAAGATGCTCGCCGGGAGAAAGAGTAACAAGAACAACCAAGTATATAAGTGGGGAATAAACCGTGCAAACAGGTAAAAAAAGTTAATGATTAGTGACAGAGAGGAAAAAATAAAAAAGAAAAACAAAATGTTAATGCTCCTCTTGTAGAAGAACAGCTAATGATCAAGACCATACAAGGGGATTGTCAGGCATATGGAGGACTATCTTCGTAAAGCCATGACAGAAAATCAAGACCTACTTAATTTGAGAAGAAGAATATCAATCTATGATTTCTATATCTTATGTTTGGAATTTGTTTTAAAATGTTGCTACTTGCTTTTTTTCTTCTCAGATGCTTCTTTCTATTACCAAAATAAAATGCATAGCTTTACCTAAGTTTAGCCTGATCCTCATCCTTAAGTGGTTGCATCGCCCAAAGTTAAAATGAGGACCAAGTTTTCCTTGTAATTTTTTAAGGTATTGTCAAAAACCTGGTTGAAGTTAAATTATGTGAACAGCCAAAATGCAGAAGTTAAAAAGTATTGGATTTTGAACAACTTATTCCTTTATGCTATTTCAAGTGATTTTTCAACTGATAATTCCAGGTTCATGCTAAGCAGAAAATTAGGCTTACTAGTTTGTCATTGAAGACCAATAAACTGTCAGACAAGGGAGTCACTTGTGGCCAGCAGCAGGCTCATAAATGTGCATGCTTTACTGATGCTGGTGAGGACTAAGCCTAGAATTGCATCTCAGATCTCATCTAAAGTCCTGAGCTATTATTTGAAACTTGAAAGGTTCTAATCTGTTGCAAGAGTCGACAGACAATAAAAGATGGCTCCAAACCTGAAACCAATTTGAACAGTAGATGTGAATAATTTTCTCCATCCCCTAATCTAGACATGTCTTTATCCGTCAATTATCTCTATCAACAGTAACTTTAATCTTTTTCAACTTATAATACTTAGAAGCCAAGCACACAGAAATCAAAGATGATAATCACAATCATAGTACCAATACAAGGGCATCACTCCATTTCTACTTATTCCTTAACTCTTGTACAGTTTCTAATGAAATCAAGGCCTAGTAAAACTGCTCTAAGAAAGGCAAACTAGTGTACCTGCTCCTCTATCTTCATATGCTTTGAGAACAACTTCACAGCATGGCATTCTTTAGTCAGAGGCCGCAATTCCCTGTGAAGTCAGGACAAAACCACATTATTCTGATAATTGCTAGGCCTTGCTTAGAAAAATGAAGCTACTGATTCTTTTATTACAGAATGTGGAATCTCAGAAATTCCACAGCAATATGTTTTTGAGATTTCTAGGCATTAACCTGAGAAGTTCTAATGATCTTAGGGCTGATAAAGAAATTACAAGAAGTGCAGGATTTCCAGGATCAACATTCCCTTCTCCAAGCTGTTTCTCACAAAGAACTTCTTTGAATGAGGATCCAAATGCTGTTTTCATGTGTTCTCCCAAATTATTTTGTGCTGCATCCTGACTTAACTCAACCATGCATGTATCTGCTGCCAAAACAAACAACAGAACTACTGTGAGAATACATTCAATCAAGAGAAGAATCATAATAAAGATGCAAAACAAAAAATTTAAAAGAACAGTATCATAAGAGGAAAGAGTGAACCAAACAAAAACCCAAAAAAAAAAAAGGGAGAGCAAACTAGGGAAAATGGTGCGTTTAGCTCGTGATGGTAAAATTTTATGCTAATGTCAAAGGCATTTGTACTGGCTTTTGTAGGATTGAGTTCTATACAGTTGTCAGAGCTATTCCATGGTGCAGTTGATGGTCCAGATGTGTTCCCTTTAAATTCGAATGAATTGGATTGATTGTAGAACACAACCCATAATGAGTGACAAAATTTGTTGTGTTTTTAAGTGTTACTGTCTTAGTGTCTAAGTTTGTTATGTCAGTGTCAACATCTACTGTGCGTGTATGGTGCAATTGAAATTGACAATTGCAGAAGCAGCCCAGATTCATCTTTTAAAGTAAAAACCGAACATGCATGCCACCACCTAAGGATTACAAAAACGAGTACAAATGCCTTTAATCTGAAATAGCATGTCTTGCATGCAACACGCGATGACTATTGTCGAAGACAACCGAGGCAAATATAGGACTGACCAAGACAGAGCACATTTGACATGAAAAAAACACAAGGTTCGGAAATTTAATAATATTAATTACACCTCAACATTCCTATAGTAACAATCATTCCAACTTCCTCAAATCCAAGGTAAATTCAAACAAATAAAAAACAAAAAAACAATTAAACTGAGAACAAATGCGACTTTCAACGAGTGATAAAATTTGTTGTGTTTTTGTCCGTTAATGCGTTAGTATCTACATCAGTTGTGTTTGTGCATACATTGCATACATTTCATGGTGCAATTAAAACTGACAATTGCAAAAGCCCTGGATCAGTTTTGTAATACAAGAATTGCCCCTTGGATGGTGTGCAAAAGATAACCATGTCAAATTATTATACTCACAAAACTGCCAAAAAAATTGCAAATTTGACACAAGAAAAAAGAAATAATGAGAAAAGCAAAACTTTGAAATACACTTCACTGTTTCAATTACCATGTTCATGATTCCCTTGTGAATTCCAAAAAAATATTAAAAGATTAGATTAAAGAATTATATTAAATAAGCAAGACGGGGCCAGGCAAGACCTTTGAAAGATTCGAGTTCGAGAGTGGAAAGTTGAATCCCATTGGCTGATTGATATTGGTGGAGGAAATAACTCAGCTGCTGCGACGCCGTGGGGTGCTGGACTTGTACGGCGTCGTTTTCCCTTTTCACTCCTTTCTTCTCGTTCTTCTTCCTCTCCTCCTTATACTCCTTGCTCTGATTCTTCTTCTTCTTCTCGCCCTTCCTGATTGTCTTGAACTTGGTGCTTTTGCTATTGCTGTTACTATTACCAGTATCGGATTTCCTGGGCCCCAAAGGCTTTTGATTTTTATGCTTTTTGGTGGCTGTTTCTGAAAGCTGCTGCTTCTGATTTTTCTGCTTCCTACTCCCCATTTTGAAATTAGTCACCGTTGAATTTCTACTTCCGGCTGCTGCAGCGGCGGCGGCGGCGGCGGCGGCGGAGTCAGCGGCGGTAGTGCTGGTGGTGGTCGTTGTGAAAGCGAAATTTGGCTTAGGTTTATTTGCTCTGTTTAGTGGAGAGTAAAGGACTCTACCAGGTTCTAAATTAGGATTAATTGCATTAAACGCCCGTAGGATTTAGTATATTTCCTCGTCTAGTCCCTACAGTTGTTTTTGTGTTACAATTATGCCCTGCAAGTTGCAAGATTGCAATTTGTTGAGAGAAAGGCAAATATGTGAGGCTTACAGAAGAAGGTTTAATCTTCTTTTGAAATTCATTTTCTAAGCACTATAGTATATTTAGACTTCTTATATTTATATCTATCATTACGTTTAGTCATATTTGCGTGTTTTTCAAATCGTTCTTTGTAAATGGACTCGTAAAAAAATATGTGACGTGTGATTGTTTCAATACAATTATTGTGCTTTTTTTTTTATATAAATTTGAATGAAAAAGAAATTCTAAATTGTATGGTTTCCTGAACAGTTATATGTTGTTTAAGGAATTTTTTTTGCTTTGATTATTATTTTTTAAAAAGGAAATTTTGTGCTTTTGCACAAAAGAAGGTGTGCACTGGAACAGTTGCCTCTCTTCAACTTGCATCCCAACTCTGGTGACACTTTTTGCTTGAAACTAACCTTGTTTGGAAGCCAAGTTTTTTGTCAAGGTTATCTGCTACAAGTTTTTTAAAAACTTTAGTTACAGTAATCTCAAAAAAATTTTCAAAATTTTTAAACTCTACACTTCAAAATATTAAAAAAAACACACTTCAAAATTTTTTTTTAAAACTTTTATAATAAACTACAGTAAAGTTTTAAACAAACACCCAAAAAACTCACCTTCCAAACGGAGGCTTGTTCCCTTTTTGAAGTTGTGGCAAATTAGACAAGAAGAGAAGACATGATAAGAAATAAGAAAGAGGGCGACCAAAAAAAAAGAAGAAACAAATAAAAAAGAAAAAGAAAGGATGGGTTGATCAAAGCAATCTATTTCTCTCTCTCTTTTTTTTTTTGGTTGCTGTGATAGTGCAATTTGTTGGCACAAACAAAAAGTAAGAGACTATTTGAAATATTATTTTGTGATGTAATATGATGTGATATATATGAGATAAAAAGTTTTTGATAATTATAATTGTGATCCAAACAAAATTTTGATCCTACTGTTCTCACAATCAACTTTAATGAGCTACTAGCTAAAGTCAAATAGAAAGCTAAAATACAAGAAAAAAATGTAAATAAATAACAAATTGCAAAAACTAGATTTTCAAAACTTAGTTTTTCAAATCAAAAGGCTGTGATTTGGTCATCATTGAGGCTGAGGCTACAAATTAGGGATCCTAAATTCATATAAAAGTAATCTACTAAAATTAAAATCCAATAAAGACAATTAATTTTGTCATCTTCGGTAGGGTCATTGGTAATTAAAAGCAAGGGATGCGATTAAGCAACACAAACTCATCAGCCAAAAAGTTATTACCTTTCTCCCTCTCTGCCCGCCCGTTCTCTTTTTGCTTTGTCTCTGCTCTCAATTTTCTCGCCACCCTTATTCCTCCGTAGGAGGAGGGAAATCTTGGTCTCTTTCTCTTCCTATATTGTTTTATTTTACATTTAATAAAGTCTCTCTTAGGATATTCTAATGAGAGTTTTTTTTCTACTAATATTTATTAGTGAGAATTTTTTTCTCTCCTAGGCTATTCTAGTGGGAATTTTATTTAATTTATTAGTATTTTTCTTATATCTAAGAGTTTTTTCAGATTCATATGTTAATTTTGGAATTTTTTGGATTTTCTCGTCAGATCTTGACATCAATTTTGAACTAGAACCAGTTGGATAATAGATTTGAGGGAATAGGCAGTTACAGATATTTATGTTGCAGCTCGTGTAATTGGTCAAATCTGATGGTTTGTGATTCACAGTATAATGATTTTTTAGATTAGATATATGTGTGACATGAGCGATTTATTTTCTATCATTAATGCAGCTATCTTTTGTAAGCAAAACGTGTTAAACGATTTCCACCCAATTTATTAAAAACATTGGCTTCTGTTTTATCAAAAAAAAAAAATCATCAGGCAGGACATCAGTTCCATTTCCTTTTTCTTCATGATTAGTTTCAGGTTTTTAATAGTTTAAGCTCTCTGTTCAAGCTTAAATATTTTTAGTATAGGTTCAATTCCCGTTTTAATAGATAGTCAATTGAGGAGTGAAACAAAGATTTGTGGTTGATTCTTTTCAAGAATACAGCTAATCAATGATTTTTTTTCATCATTTCGTTGTCTTTAAATTTTAATTCGACCTTTAAGTATCTTAAATATTTGTTTTACGTTTCCTAAGTGTGATTGATCGTAAGGTGACTTAAGTCCTTTAAGTGTGATTGATTGCAAGGTGATTTGAGTCCTTTTAATTAAGGCATTGCACACCACAACCTTTTGATAAGTTAAAAGCATTTGTTGATTTATTTATTTTTTTGTTCTTCTTAATCGGCAACATCTACACTACTCTTTTTTCATCAATTAAAAGGTTTTGGTCCCCCCTTCTCAATCGACAACATCTACACTAAGGTGATTTAAGTCCTTTTAATTAAGGCATTGCACACCAAAACCTTTTGATCATTTAAAAGCTTTTGTTCTTTCTTTTTTTTTTTTCTTAATAAGCAACATTTGCACTACTCCTTTTTTATCATTTAAAAGGTTTTCTGCCCCCCTCAATCGACAACATCTACACTAGTTCTACTTGAATATATATTTAGGAAAAGATTTAACTAGACCAAGAGAAAACTAGTGAAAAAAGGAATCCATCTCTAGATTAAAGGAATGGCTATTATACGTCCTCTGAATTTTACTACAAGTGCCATTGCACACCTTTTGGTAAAACTCAAAAGGTGTTCAATAGTGCACTTCTTGAGATTAGAAATGGATTCCTTTCCCACTTGTTCCCCCCATAGTCAGTCCTGTATCTTGTATTTTGTCCAGTGACCAATACACCTAAGGCGAATTAGTTATTTTAATGTTCTTGTTTATTATATTAATTTTACATGAAGCAAAAGGACAAAAAACAAATATGATTTGGTGTCTTCATGTCATTTATTTTAGGGTAATGTTTTGGACTAATGCAAATTTCATTCTTTTTGAAAGTAATGGGATTGTGACATTTTTCACATGCAAATGCTGCTTAATAATTGAATAGCCAATCTCATACCTATACTGGCTAAATGCAGAACACTTTCACCATTTAAATTTGCATGTAAACTTCGATTGTCGCAGCGGAACACTTTCCCTCTCCTCCGTGCAGCAGTCTACAAAAAGATAGGTGTGAGAAATCAATTTCCTTTATGTTCTTTTTCACATTTTTTTTCCTAGTATACACCTCTAAGTCTAAAAACAAAATAGTGCCTTCTGTATTAACACTATTCTAACCCCAGAAACGATTTAATTTCTGGGTTCATTTTACCAGTAGAGGATCATAAGGGTGTTTATCCTTTTCAAGACAACACAGTAGCATTCTTATACCTCCTCCATTTACCTTCATAAAAAGACTTTTCTGCCAAAACTCATAAATTTCTTCTAGATACAGGCCAATCTAAAATTAAACAAGTTGCGGTACTTAAGTCCATTTTTCTATTGTTGCTAAGATAGTTTCTAGTGTTACTGAAGTTAATTGGGTTCCAAGGAAATCGCATAAAATAGCTCATGAATTAGCATATTTGCTAAATCAGGAACTTTAATCGATTCTCTTTGGATTTCTCCTCTAGATTTTGTGAAGCAATTGATGCCAGACGATTTTCAGTAAGCTCAGTAATAATAGTTCTACCCTTATTTATTAAAAAAAAATGAATTTCCTAATTTGTGTCCCTTTGCACAATCAAAACTCAATTAAAATCTCCTCCTCAGACGATTAAACAATAGAAATGTAACTTTTTTTTTAACTAATATTGATTTAGAGCTTATCTTGTGCCATAAGGGAATTGAATGGACGGATTCATTAGTTTTTGATCTGGAGATTAGTTTCTTCATGTCGTATAGTATTTTCTTCTCTCTCTTTTTTTTTTTTGTCTTTTTGACAAAACAGTAGCAGCCCCTATCTATGAAACCCATCATCCAAATTTGTGCCATGATGGTGTAAAAAATTCTCTCAAGCACTACTTTTCCAAGGTCAACTCAACTTTGACATTCTAAGCCTCAACACTAAGCTTCTAGAAGTTGACTCACTAAAATCTTGAAAATCACTTTTTATAATCATCACCTCTTTCTGCATATTGGAGAATATCCAGTCACATGATCTTGAGCCGACCTATCACTTATCTTCTTTCAGTTCGTTTTTGTTTTGTCATTTGTGATGAGTGTGCAAAAAAAGTTATGTATTGCCTTTTGCTGAAATATTAAGTGGAGGGGATATAAAAGCCATTGGGTGGATATATAATGCATTGAGTCATGGACTCCACTTGAACTTTTAAACCTTGCAAAGGTGCACTTTAGGGAGTCTAAATTCATAGGCATGCTTAGTATTCTACTCCCTTTTTTTTTTGAAGGGGAGACTTGAAGCATTATAAGGAGGAAGGGAGGGTCCAACTAAGAATCTCATAAACACCGATTAGTGTTCCACTAATTAAGTTTACAAATGCGATTTCTCCCATTTTGTGTGTCTAAATTAAAAGTTATTGACATCAGTGGTTAACTTAAGTAACAACACTAATCTATTCTTGTCCCTTGAGTTGGTTAAGATGGTAGAGTTGGTGTCATGTATTTCTACTAACCCAAATTCGAACCTCTCTTGGAACATCTGCCGATCGTACATTGCTTTCCTAGTGCGTTTTATCCCTCCGTGTGGTTGGCAGATTATTGTACGAGGTGGGGTTTATTCAGTGCATACTCTCGAGTAGCGGTTGCGGTTCCCTTGTCCAAAAAAAAAAAAGAAAACTAATCTATTCTTGGATAATAACATAGGTCAACTTTCCTATGAACAAATACGCTTCTGGTACGTTTGGAATGAAATTTATTTGGATAACTTTTTAAAAAAATAATGCTATATCAATTTTGTTTTTGTGATGTATTTTATGTGAGATTAAAATTGCTTCATATAATAAAGATGCGATTGAAAACATATTTGTTAAGTAATACAAAAAATTCCTTCTAACTTGGTGAATCCAAATGGACTTTTGCCTAATTTCAAGTTTAGACTAGAATTTTAGTCATCATTCCTTTTAATGTGTTTAATATTTGCCTATGGTCCAGCCCAGAATCAAGCTGCCATTTAAAGGGCAATGAAACCATGGAAGAATCTATTTTACCAATACCCAGAACCAATCATGTAGCTAGGCACTGAGATTTATCCTCAAAAATATTTATACAAATCTAAAGTGCTAGATCATTTCCAACTTCGTGAAAGATGGGAACATCATGACTTATTTGTTTTGTATTTCTCTTAGTTGTTAGTCCATTATTTTGGAACTTCTTAGGTGGAGACTCCTTACATAGAGATATTCTACTTTAATTTTTTTTTCTTCTCATGTTTTTTTTCCTGTCATGTTGTATCTAATATTGCTTGTATAACTATTACCTCTATCCTAATTATACTTTGAACACATACTTGTTTATATTGTAGCATTAATTTGTCACATAGTAGCAAAATAATGTTCAATATCATTTATCAAAAAAATAATTTCAACACTTTAAAGAAGAATATTCTTACAAAACAAAAAAAAAAGGAAAGAAGGAAGTTAACAATGAAACTTAAAATGAATGTATATTTGCATAATTTATTACTTAAGTAGAGAGAACTATGAACTATCACATTCTTTAAAATAATAAAATGATTAAATTTAATCTTTTATTTTTTAAAACACAAAAACTATTGTAAAAGTTCTAAATTTAAGCATTTGTTCAAAGTACTTTTAATACCAAAAGTTCAACTTTTAATTTTATGGGATGGTGTTTCCTCAAAAGTACTTTTGGCACTAAAAAATACTTTTTTTTTTTATCAAAAGCACTACAATTCTAAATGGGGCCTAAGAAGGGTTTAAAAGCTATTTTGGATTTTTTCAATTTTCTTAGGAAAAAATCAAGTTCCTTTCCAACAACTTCGTGGTTCGATTGGGCATGTTTATTGGGACACAAATTCAGCTACCAATTCTTTAGCTACTTTACCTCCACAAGGATGGCATATTTTTACTTCTATTTCTGAGTTTCTAGATCAGACAAGAGCTCTTCTTTCTCTAGATAGTATTAGCTTACCTTTTGTCAGAGAAATCACTGTAAAGGAGTAGTTCTTCCTTTTTTAAAGTTTTTGGTTTTGTATTGGAGGTGAAGTTTATTCCCTCTACTTGAATTTATTTTTTGATAATTAATAAAATTTCATGGTTTGTATCCCTCTCGTGTGTGGGGGTTTGCTACAAAAGAAAAAAAAAAGATAAGATTATTCAAGAAGAGGATAAGAAGAAAGAAACCAGGAGAAGAGGGGCTAGATGAGATAAATCAGAGAGAGAAATTGGATTGTCATTGGAGGGTGAAAGCAAGAAGAGTGAAAAAAAAAAAAAGAACTCTTTGAGGGAAATATGGGGAATGGAAAACATAGGTACTTTGAGGAGTTCTCTATGAGGGTTAAAACTTTTATTACATCTATTCTTGCTTGACATTAGCTTAACTTGTGCAGTGCACTTGAAATTAATAGTTTGAGGTGGTAAAGTAAAAATATTATTGATAGGGGAATCGTAATATTATTTTCTACATGAAAAATATCATATGCTATTTACCAAGTTCATCTTCTACAAAGATCTTTTCTCACAAGTCTATGAAACATGTAGACAAAAATAATGTTTTACTTCTTCTCACAAGTTATTTAACAAAGAATAAATGTCTAATACCTTAAACATTTATTAAAGTTTCAAAATCATTTGCCTAATGCCGTACCTTTACATGAAAAAGATGTTTCATAATCTTTTTATATTAAAGTCATTAGATTTATTACCACAATATCAACATTCATTACTATAATTGGCTCAAATTTTACTTTTGGTTGTTTTAACAGAACAAATAAACTAGTTTTATTACCGAAATGTCTTGCTAGCATTTGAAACCCTTTCCTATGTCCCTTTTATAAGACTTGAAATCCCTCTTTGGACCATATAAATATATACATAATATACTAATAATTTTCGCACATGAATATTAACAATTATCACTCTTCTTTTGGTTTTGTTATGCTAATCAAACTTAAGATACAAAGAATTTGTAGTCTAGTGCAATTAATTTGACATCAAAGGGAAAATCACTTATTTCATATACTTATAGCTAATACAAAGTAAATCAAAATGTTAATTAAATCATTACTTTATTATCCATTTCTTTAATCAACTAAGTAAGACGATAAACTAAATAAGATTATAAAAAACCAAACAAAACGCATGGTTCATGACAACAAAGTTGACTATTTATTTCTTAAAGGGGTAAATCTATTTCATGACATATTTCCAACGTATAGCACACCTCAAATTTTAAGAATAACCCAAACAAAGATGAGAGGCTAATGATTCAGACTTAGTAACATAAGCATTTGAAGCTAAACGAATGAGGTATAAACACCCAAGAACTTAAAGAGCAGAACATCTGTACTAATTGAATTTTATACGCATAATTTTATTTTAAAATAATATGATGGCTATTGACTGCAGAATTTTTATTTTCCTTTTTTTGACCAAAGAAAACATTAATCAACTCTAGAACTGAAAATCTATTCTAATTGAATACGTAAAATCTATATTGTTATTTGAAAATATGACAGCTATTGAAAGCAGACATAGATGAACCAATAATAAAGGCAGATATAGAGGTTGACCAACAATACAGGCTGTGATACGACCAATTAAGATAGCAATTCAATTGCAACTATCCCATCAGTATGATGGCGACAATGAGCTCACAAGAAGGGATTTGTCTAACTAGAGATTTAAATATATTTTAATTAAAAAGAAAGACTTCAACTAGATAGGCTGACAGGCATTCCAAGTTTATTAAAAATGCCACAATAGTTTGGTGAAATAGCAACATAAATATTATTAAAATAAATGATCCTTATTATTAACCAAAAAAATAATGCCAAATTAAAAAATCGCTACTCGAAACGAGTAAATCACTGAAATTTAACTTTCACAGGAACTTTCGTATTAATCTATCGTTGGTTTGGTTTACTATGATAGCATTGCATTTTTCTAGGTAGAATTTAATGATCTCAAGATAATATATTTTCATATGACTTTCTTTCAGCTCAAATAGAATTTTTTTTTAAAAAAATTTAAAATTTTTTTTTGGTATTCAGTGCTGCATTTTTTCTTTTTTATATTCTGATCTGTATGTAAAATGGAAGTTTTCAAAGGAGATCACTGAAAAAATGTAAAAGTTTGCTCCAAAAATTGGATTATCCAACTATAATAAGTTAAATTGGCAATTTCTCTAAGATGGAGTTGAATCTGTATATAGTTTGTGATTACTAGACTGGTATAAAAGGACATAAATTATACTAGTATTTGTAAAAGACTGGACCCAAACATATAATCCTCTTTTAGATATGTTTGAAAGATGGATCTAATTAAATACATATATATATATATAATACTCTATTTAGATATAGCTGAAAAGAGGAAAAAATATGGCTGAAAAGGGAAGATGAGTGGAAAAATCGTAAAAGTTGCATGAGATGCATGCACGAATCATGCAAATTCACTTCCTTTAGAAATTTCCAATGTCGTCTGCCGGCTTTCATTTCATTGTCGGTCCAATTTGGCAAACGCAATGCCTAGGTATGATTCATAACGCAATGCTTAGGTATGATTTATGTCATTTCAAAAGTTGATTTGTCTTTCATTGTGGAATCTAAATAAGAATCAAAATGAGAATTTGTTTTGGATAAAAAGTTAATTTCATTAACAAAATTACTACAAATCGTTCAATACGGTTTTTTTTATTTATATTATAAAAATCTGTACTAATAATAGGATAAACATACACTAAAATAATAGACCTGTAATTTAACAGATAGAAGAATAATTATAAATTCCTTTATGAGTAAGAGTTTATGTTATTCCTTCATATAGGTTTATTTTGGAAAAAGGAGTAAATTTCATTATATTTGCTAAATCAAAAGTAGAGAATCATCATGTGGAGTAAGTTTGATATTTTCATTCTGGTAAGATAATTATCATACTGGTGGACCTAACATGTGTAAGCAACTTTGGTGTCTATTCGTAACCCTCGTTTCCATAAATCAAACACTGGATTAAGTTATTTCGGGAATTGGAAAGGAATCCAATCAAACTCCTTTTGTTTTTTAAGGGGAAAATGCAGTTTTGATCTCCAATGTTTGGCGTGGAAGCGATTTTAGCCCCCAGAGTTTGGGTCAAAGCAAATCCGGCCCCTAATGTTTAAATTTGAAGCACATTTGGGACAAGTAAATTGATTTTTTTATACTCTTATCAATAGGGAGACACGTGACCCTTGCCTAAAATTAAATAAAATAAATCATGATAGCAAGAATTAATTACTCATATAATCACATGATCTATCGTGACTCCATTCCTATGAGAATTGAAAAAACCGGTCAACTATCCTAAATTTGCTTCAAACTAGAAACATTAGAGATTAGATTTATTTTGGCCCAAACTTTGAGAACTAGAATAGCTCCTCTTCCAAACTTGGGAACTAAAATTGCAAATTTTTTTTTTGCCAAAAACAAGAGATTCCAAAGTTCTGATTTGATCCGTTTCCAATAAAAAAAAATGACCTATGCCTCCAAATTCTAACACTCAACAATGACAACATGGTAGTTGGCATGACTCATTTTTCCATGTTGATACTTGGAAGGTGCGCATGCATTTAATTTCTGCAGGAGAAAGACAAGCCGGATATATACAAGCACAGTTAAATAAAATAAGGATAAATAGGTGACGATTCCACTTTGCAAATTAACACGAATAAACAGTGGATTGGTGATTTGTACTCTAGAGGATTTGTGACAGCTACTCAAAAAGTATGAATATTCTTCTTTTTTTTTTTTTTTACCTTTCTATGCCACAATAATACATTGTGGACATTAACCCTAGAATTTCCAAATGCAAGGCTATTATGTATTTTCTTCTTGTATCAAAAAAAAAAAAAAAACAGTTGAAGCGCACAATATCAGTCGAAAATTAGTCTGTAGCAGTAGCTTAAGACTACTAATTATTGAGTTATTAAGCAAAATTTTAACGTGAAAATTGCTTTCAAAAAGAATAAAACCCTGTTAATCGAAAACATTACCATAAATGAGATAATGACACTAAACTAATCTGCACCTTTTTTTCCTTTCGATCCTTATCTTATACCAAGAAAACTTTTCTGTTTTCAAGTGGAAACTGTATTCCTGAGGACCCATTTTGCAAGCTGGAAAGTATGACAAAATTTTGCTGAAATTCTTTACGTGATTCTTATACAATTGACTTCGTTTACAATAATCAGATTAGTTGATTCACAATTGGAAAAAACAGCACAAATAAGGTACAGAGGAAGAACAGCCATTGACGTTATAGGGACATAAACCTTACATCAGAACCCATACGGGTGTTCTATTATTTTGGTGTGGATATGTATAAGTATAGCATATTCCAAAGTGTGAAAATGACGGTATTGATGATTGTTGGATGACGTATATGATATCATATAGGCCATTTATTAGAGAGAATGAAGGCTGAGGATTGGTCAAAAGATGTTCCAGAATCAAAAGTCTGAAAGACAATTTTATGCCTTCTCAGTGTAAAGATTTTTTTTTTTTTTTGCCTTTTCACCCGAAGGATTTAGATTTTCGCGGTATATGTATTTATAATTTTCGTGTTATAAGAGATACTTATGATTATATATTTAGACATAAAAAGTGTTTCATGGGTCGTATATAGATTTTTTTTAACACAAGCAAATTTAGGATTTACACGCTTCATTTTTAGTCATATATTTTAAAAAGTGCCTATGTCATAAGCATTTAGGTGCAATTAAAAGATTGACAATGGTAGTATATAAAAGATTTAAGTATTTAAAAATGCGTAATAATAATTATAATTCATATCATACATATTTAAGATGATTTTAATTTATAGGTGTCCAATGGATAATCGGTAATTTATAATATATACCAATATAATTTACTATCTAAACAAAAACACTCATGTGTTTCTCTCGCTTCTTTGAGTCTTTACGCTTCATTTTTAGTCATATATTTTAAAAAGTGCCTATGTCATAAGCATTTAGGTGCAATTAAAAGATTGACAATGGTAGTATATAAAAGATTTAAGTATTTAAAAATGCGTAATAATAATTATAATTCATATCATACATATTTAAGATGATTTTAATTTATAGGTGTCCAATGGATAATCGGTAATTTATAATATATATCAACATAATTTACTATCTAAACAAAAAAACTCATGTGTTTCTCTCGCTTCTTTGAATCTTTATCGATTAAACTTATGTTCCTAAAATGCCAAAAAAAAAAAAACACTTGTTACCTTGTAAATATGTGACATTGATCACATGTTGGATAAATAGGGCAAATTTGTGATATTTGTTATTCAAATCATATTCAATCTTCATAATTCTACCTGATATGTGCTGCTACCAAAAAGAAAGAATACTAACAGAGTCCTTCAATTCCAAAGATTCGAGGCATGCATGATTCGAGGCCGAACTTTTTCAATACAGGTCCACTAATTACAAAATTTTTCTTATTCTCTTTACAATCACACTTTTTTTTCCCTTATCAATTTTAACATGGACTAGCTTTCACTACAATATGTAGCATATTATCTTTCACCAACATTTTGTTCTCTCTTCTTTAAAGTCTACATAATAGTCAGTTTGACACTTCAAAAAACAGATGTGAAAAGAAGAAATAATGTAGTAAGTCAACAAAACTTTCAAATTCAGCATTATTTTCCCATATTGTCAACATTCCTATAACAAATTAACCATGAAATAATGGGTATGATAAGAGAGTAATTTGACACAATATATTTGTTGTTCAAAAATCTAATATACCTCCTTTAATAAAGGGCAATTTTTTTTTTTGATATCAATACTGTAATTGATTTTTATGGGTGCTAGGTTTTTCCTCGCTCTCCTCTTCTTGTAACTTCTTCTACTTCATTTTAATAAATTGGGATTAATGCTTAAACATTCACAATTTTACCCTCAAGATCTCATGAGATTTTCTTAAATAAATTTATTTAAAAAATTTTGTAGGATCAAAAATTTTTTTAGAAACTCAATTTGGACTCATTCTTCTCTTCCAACCTTTTCCCACCCCCTTCTTTTCTCCAAGTCTTAACAGATTCTTGTCAATTACGTCTAAACATGGACGGCACACAGGAAGACCGGATCTTTTCTTCGGAACTTGTTAGTTGGCAAAATCAAGATAAAAAACAAACACAAAAAGACAAATAGTGGTATAACTCTTATTTTACACTCAAGCCAAGTAATTGCAATGAATAAAAATTTGGACGGTCAATATATTCGGATTAAACAAGCATTAACATTTATTTAAGAATTTATTTGAGTTCTTAAATTAGTAGTTGTATTTGTTTAGAAAGGGTATTTGTTCTAAAACATCATTGTACATATCAATAGCTAATTACTAGTAAGCATGAAAATGGGTAGAGTATTATCAAACGCAACTCAGATCTATTGTGTTTTTCTTGAATTTGGATCCAACTTTTCAACCTAAACTCTACCTAGATCCAGATCCTTTGCAAGAATAATGGGTCTAGATATGATCAAATTTTGTGTGACCCATGTCCAAATATAGATCTCATCTTAAACCCTACCTGAAGGTTAGGTACTCATGACAGTTCTCATTTCAATTAATCATTTTCTCTATTCTAGGTGATGTGCTTAATTGAAAAGAATTAATCGACGAATGAATACTTAGATTTTACCTATTTTTGCATCTAAATCTCCTCTAATCAATTTTACTTATAATTTCTCTCCATTCTAACAACATCTATCGCATTTAATCAATTTTTACTTTTTATCCATATATGGTAACTTTTCTTAGTGTAAATTAATTGTTACATTGTTAAATTTATTAACATTGGGTACAAAATAAATAAATCATTCATATAAAAATAGATTGCTGCTTTCTTTTGGTCTTGAATTGAAAATGATTATAAAAAGGTTTATAGTTATTTTCACGAGAAAATTTAATTACTATCTCAAAGAATATGTATTGCTTTTTTATGTATTATAGTATTTAATGAATATTATCACATTCTAATAAATTTATGTATAAAAGTTTGTAAAGGCTAATATGGTAGTTACGTTTGAAATACAATAATTTTCTAATACAATCGTGAATAATATGTATAAACATTGTTGATGAATTATTTATGTTTTGCATCGATTCATAACTAATTATAATTAAAAAAAATCAGTTCTAATGCATGGGCTAAATATTAGTTATCCACTTGTAGCTAATTCAACCTTCCCTTTCATGCCTGTACGTTGAACTTTAAAGCAAATGAAGAGCACAATTGATTTCACACCATTCCACTTCTCACTTTGGCTTTTAGTTCATCATCTTTCTTTTTTCATTCCCCCCCCCCCCCCCAAAAAAGTCAAACACTTTATTAAATTCACCTCAAAATTTTTTTTGGCTGATTGCCAAAGTTTATTATTTTTTTTCTTTCGTTAATTTTTCAATGAATTCTTGCCATGCTGTCACGTAAAATACCCCAAAATTTTAAATTAATCCACTTCCCCATTTACAGAAGCATACTTTACCTTTACCCCCCCCCCCCCCCCCAAAAAAAGATTTTTACATCTTCAACCCCAAAAAGTAAATGTTATTCAATCAGTTAATATATCATTTAGTTAAAAAAATTTTTGTCCAAAAGGAAAAACTTTTAGAATAGATTCAAATCCTAATAAAGCTTCCTTCTGGGGTCAGAAATAGACCCATATTTTCATATTTTAAATTACGTTTTTACTTTGAGTAAATCTCCTTTTTTTTTTTTGGGCCAACGGCTCAGGCTAGTAGTCCACCATCATGGTGACATGAGTATGATGTCATCAAATCATTGGTCCAAAGAGGAAAAAGTGGACCCCATTTCCAATTTTCCCCCACGCCCCCTTTAGATTCCCAACCAACCCCAGCCTTCCTGGCTTCCCGCATCCCCAAAGTCGTTATAAAATACACACACTCACACACTAAAATTATACGGGAACACCACGGCCATCTTTTCTTGTTCGGCGTGTCCATATATATATATATATAGACAAGAAGAGCAAGAGTTGGAAAATCAAGCACAAGCAAATATTACATGAGAGCTTTGTCTAGACAATTTCTAGTGAATTTGCATCCAACAAGAATTGCAAATACAAGAAACAACAAAGGAGTTTATAGTTTTATCAGAGGAATAATCATGTCTACGTCGTCAGATCAAAGTTCTGGTTTTGATAGTCCAAGACTTGTTGTCAAGAAAGTCTTGGCTAAGCCACAGAGTGAAGGGGATGGTGCTGTTGTTAGAAGGAGCATTGGCAGGTAATTTCTTCTTTTTTTGGTGGGTTTTTTTTGGTTTGTTTAATGAAATTATGTTGTAGTAATACGTAGGCATTGCATCTGGGAACGTGGTTTAGTAAATTCTTGCATTCTTGTTTTGTGAAATTCATCTGATTTTGAGCATTTTTGGAACATTTGGTGACATGGGTTCTGATTATCTCTGAATTTTGTTTGGTTGAATGGATGGACAGGTCTGAACTGAAGTATATTGATCCTTTCCTCATGTTGGATGAATTTGCAGGTACAATTAACTAAAATCCTAGTGTTCTTGATTATGGTGTTTCTGAAATAAAACTCTGCATATGGTTTTCTTCATGATTCTTTGGAAAGAACTTTTACAGAATTCTTGAATTTGTGCTGAATTTGGTAACGCATTCTATATTTTTTGATGTATGATGCGTTTCACACTGTTTTATCTGTTCCAGTGCTGTTTAATTTTACCCGAAAGCAAAATGTTGCTTAATTTTGTCTTTGATTGTTGATTCATTGTGTTCTTGCAGTTTCACCCCCTGCTGGATTCCCGGATCACCCGCACAGAGGTTCATGACACATACATTCAACTCTGTTTCAATCAAATTACCTGATTCTGTTTTCCATACGTTGGATTTGATCAGTTATCTTACTTTCTGCTCCCTGATATTGTGCAGGTTTTGAGACTGTTACATACATGTTGCAGGTAAAGAGACCGACTTTTTGTACCTGAAAATTCTGTCCTAGATTACCAGAATTTATGTATGACCGGAAATTTGGCCTTGTTTTCTTTAGGGAGCTTTTACACACCAAGATTTTGCTGGTCACAAGGGCACAATCCGCACCGGTGATGTGCAGGTAAATTTTCATACCTTTCTTACAACTTTTTCACTGAATTATTGTACTGCTAATTAAAGAACTAATGAAAAAATTCAGTAGTAAGCAATTCCTATGTGGGGTTTTGTGCAGTGGATGACTGCAGGAAGAGGCATAATTCATTCGGAAATGCCTGCAGCAGGAGGTACACAGACAGGCCTGCAGCTTTGGATCAATCTTGCTTCCAAGGACAAAATGTAAGTTACCAGGCATGTCCATTTTCTAGTCCATTTTGACCTGATTCCAGACACATGTACTGCACAGAATATATGTAGATTACCTTTCTGATTAAGACATCGAATTTTAGCATTTAGCAGGCTATATTTGTGGATTGTGACATTACTCCATTAATTTTAGAAAGTCATGTTTATACACGGTGTTCTAGAAGGCTACTTTCTGCGAATTGGTGTTGATCAATAAGCCCTTCTATTTGATCCACTAAGGTTCAGATAAGTGCCTAATGATTTCAGAATCTTTTTTAGTAAGGATGGTACTGGTGCCTAATGCACTGTCAACAGTAGTACATCATTAGTCCGTAAATATTGACTTATTGCTACTTTCCTCTAATAAAATCGCCCTCCGTACTCATTGCAGGATTGAGCCAAGGTATCAAGAATTGCTGGATGAGGACATTCCAAGGGCAGAGGAAGATGGAGTTGAAGTTAAAGTACTAGCAGGAGAATCAATGGGAGTCCATTCTCCGGTTTATACGCGAACCCCAACAATGTACTTGGATTTCACTCTGAAACCAAGAGCTCAATATCATCAAAGCATCCCAGAATCCTGGAATGCTTTTGTGTACACAATTGATGGAGAAGGGGTGTTTGGAATACCGAATTCATCACCTGTTGCTGCTCACCATGCTTTGCTTTTGGGTCCTGGAGAAGGCCTCAGTGTATGGAACAGGTCTTCCAGGCCACTGAGATTTGTTCTAATAGGAGGGCAGCCACTGAATGAACCAGTAGTTCAATATGGTCCCTTTGTCATGAATACACAGGCTGAAATTGATCAAACTGTAGAGGATTATCATTATGCCAAGAATGGCTTTGAAATGGCAAGGCACTGGAGGTCAAAATAAGTGGGGCAAATCTTGAAAGGCATCAGAAAGTATATTACAAACTATAACAAAATTTGAGAAGAAATAAAAGGTTACAGTCATTATCTGTCAATGTCTGTCTTTGTCTCCACCAGTACACAGCAATCATGGAAACTGAAAAGAAAGATATTTTTAGTCTTGTGAGGAAAAGGTTCTAGAAACCTTGAAATGAAGGTGTAGATAAAGCAGTAGCTTATGTAGGTGGATTTTTCATTTGGGCTTGTTTCCTATTTCAAAAGCAGCTCTTTTACTTGTAATAATAGGTCATGATTTAAAAAGTTTCCCATTGCCATCATTGTTATTAAAGAATTCTTCCTTTTACTTGTGATCAAGAATATGTTTTATGAATAACAGGATGTGACTTTTAATGAGACAAGTCGTCTTGCTATGTGCACAAGTTCAATTCAGTACCATAATGTTACTGGTTTGATTATCTCATGTTATATGGCTTCCAAATTTAAATGTTAAATCAATCCACAAAAGTCAATCATCTCATGTTTAAGCGTTAAATCAACTCAAAACTATAAAACTGTCCATAAAAAACAGACAAATCATCATATCATATGATCAATGAATTTCAGAAAAAAAGGACAAACATTTCAATTATGGTCCACAAGTTTAAGTATTGGTTCAACCCACAACTATGGAGTTGTTGGTTTAAAAACAAACAAGGCATTGTAGAAGTCAATAATCTCATATCATATGATCCATGAATGTAATCGAAAGGACAAATAGGAGTTAACCATGTTTTTTTTTTTTCCAATAAAAAGAAATTAGGAAAAAAACAAAGTGTTAATTAATTCACACTAATAACTTCTAGTAGGAGTCAATTTAGGTGGTGGATATGATGGTGGGGTTTGGTTTACTTGTGAGTTGATTTCTCCATCAAAAGCAGGTGACCCTCCACCTAGAATGCTATTGCCGGAACCACTTGGTGGCAGATATTGATTTGGCAATCAATGAGGATCTTTGGGTAATTGGATAATTGGCTACATGTTCCTTAACGTGGTCACTTATTCCATGATCTTTTGTTCACATCTATTTGGCTTTGTTTATACTATTGACCTTGTGGTCCTATATATAGGGCACTCTGCAAAATCACTATGTAAAATGTGGGATTTCATAAGATTCCTTGTGTAGATTACGAATAATTGGTTTATCACATGGTGTCCATGCATGAAATTTATGGTCCATCAAAAATTTTATGGGGGCATACTAATGGAATTTAATAATTCGAGGCTTAAGTGCATTTGTTTAGAATTTATAGGACCAAATTGTAAGAATGCAAGTACTTTAATTTATGAAAAAGAATTCAAAGAAATAGAATAATTGACAATTAGAAGAAAAGTCGAAATGTAGGATATCCTATTTGCCCGTAAAAGTGATCTCACTCCCACGGGAACATGTCCACGGTGCAATATGGTTTACTAAGCGGTCACTTTCCAAGATAGAACAACGACTAGCATCGATCGCGTGTATTTACAAATCAAGGTTTTGACCTTGTAATGGATTACTCAGTACGAAAGTGTAAGACTAAAAGAATAAAAATACATGTAAGAAGGAAGAATAAAAATAGAATTTACTTATAAATTGAAAATCCAAATCCTTTATTTATAGGAACACAAGAATATAGATGCATGTACCATCATTATTACAAGTACATGAATTTAGAAGTTATATGAAAGAACTAGTAAATTCCAAGAGGTACATGAATCTAAGAATGAATCTAAAAGGGAATGAATCCAAGAGGTACATGAATCCAAGAATGAATCTAATAGGGAATGAATGTATTAATGAAGATTAGGAAAAATGCATGAAGAACAGTTAAATTTAAGGCAAAATTTCCAACACAAATATGTTATAAATCAATATGCTTGTTCACATTATACACTTCTATCTAATTTGAATGTCTAACTTCTCTTGCTATTTCTTCCATAAGAATATTAATTCTATTTAAACGAAGACTTTAAACTAGAAATATTCTTTTGTACATTTTATACCCCCAAAAATGATGGTCATATGTTGTAAAATCTTTTTTGAGTTCATGGGGCTAATGTAGCAAAGTAAGTTCCTCATTTTCTCTAAAAGCAAATATGTTTTCAACTTTCTCTTAATATCTACATTCAAATATTTACAATTGAGTTAATTAAGGTACTTGATAATTACTAGTACGAAACAAAATGAAAGTTAAAGTTTTAATTTAATAAACGAGTTGAAATATATAAAAATCATGTATCAACCATCAAACTTTATTCTAAGGGCAAAGGGTAAAGAGCATATTGATGGATGAGTACAAGTAAAAATTGCAGTTTTTAGTCCCATGTATGCTTGGCTACTCTTACTATAGCCTAGTATGTTTCACTTTAGATAATATTTTCTTCCTTAAGAATTGCATTCTTCTCATTTAGATCTTCAATTCTTAATTTTTCTTGACATATTTGATCCCTCTTATTTCTAACATTATACTCTTGAAAGGCATGTTGGATGCTGGAGGAGTGGACTTGAAGTGCAAATTTCATAAAGATAAGAGATCGAATTTAAAAATTTAAAAGGTAAAGGACTAAAGTTAAATTATTTATACCTTAAAGAATCATGTAAGGTAAAGATGCAATATGGGGAACTAATAATGAAATTATTTTGTCATACGAGGAACCAAGACTGGTTCTTCCTACATTTTCTTTAATTTGTACTTTGCCCCATATGTGGTAGACAAATCACATCATAGTTTTCTGCAAGAGAATTTGAAATGTATCACAATGCGGCTTGTTCTGTAATGAGAATTTTAGTGTATCAAATGCTCTTGAAAGAATTGTAATATACGAAATAGTTATGTTCAGATTTCTATTTTTTTGGAGCTTTTCTTGAAAAATGTATTACAGCAATTTAATGTATGCGTCAAAAAAGTAATTAAAAAATGTATTTGCGAAAAACGTATGTTTGGATTGTCTTCTATTTCACATTATTTACATCTTATTTACAGATATTGATTTGCTTACATCATCAATACATTTTTCAATCACCTTTTTATCTCACATACATCACATCAAAAAAATGCTACAGTACTTTTTCACAAAATGATCTCAAATAATTTACAATCCAAACACAAGATAAAAAGACTAGGATAGAATAGATTATACAATAATTATTATCTCCGAAAAAAAAAGACTAGGTTAGAGTAAAAATGTTGAAGAAGGATGTCATGAATATACTTTTGGTCGCATATATAACAAAATACCGTTGACAAGCCTATAAAAATTATCTTACATGGTGTTTTAAAACTTCAAATGAAAATTGTTAAGTTTATAACTAAAATTTATAAGATCTATTTTGATGAAATTAGCATAGGAGCATAAGCGTTGCACATAGTGGGCATTTGTTTAGGAATACGTACTAAGATAATTTTTTAAAATTAATTAAAAAGAATAGAAATTTAACTATTTAAATTTCATATTGCTATCAATTCTCCTCCAAAAAAACATATAAATCATTTGTATAACAAAACCTTATCGATAGTACGTCTTGGTAGCAAAGTATAGAAAATGGTTAGCTATATTGTCAAAACAATTATGTTCTTGCCAGAGCAATTTCACTCTAAACAATGGTAATACCTTCACAGATCAAAAGTAATCATATTTTGTATTGTAAAGATCCACGGAATACAAAAGCACCAAAATTGAAAACCAATCGAGAGTGGGACTTGGTTCATCTCTAATTGATTCTCTCTCCATTTTTTGCGGTACTCATCTAGATGTATGACATATATCTTCATTTATTAACAAGAGTTAGGATTAGTCAAATTTAAAATGATCATGTCCTTTCCTAGTAATTGAAGACATGTGTCATACATCTAAATATGCATTATACGAAATGAAGAGAGAATTCATTAGAGAGGACCCAAATCTGTCTAAAGTGATGTCAACAAATTCTATCATATTTTGTATTGTAGATTCACAATTAGATGATTAATCATTTCATAGTTGAGAAGGGCCAATCTGACATCGTGTTACAAATTTGTTCATTTTTCGCTAGGTAAGACTTGCAGCTTGCGCGTGTCCTAGTTTTTGCAAGTAGAACCACATTGTTGTTACTTGTTACCCTTACTTTCTCATTTGGTTAAAGTTAACTAAGCCTTAGCCAGCATGTGTGATGAAAGTGGGGCATGACTTGAGAAGATTATTAACTGACAGTTAATATCTCTAACCTATAAAAGACTAATTGAGACATGATTTGCTGTAAAAAGATGTTTGGATTAGCTGTGTTGGGGTGTTTTTGAAAAACTTTGCTGTAGCAGAGTTTTTAGATTATATTTTAGGATATTTTCAGAAAATATTTTAGAATATTTAAGAGTAGAAGAGTTTCTAGAATATATTTTGAAATATTTTTTTAAAATTTTAAAAAAATTTAAACTAATTTTTAGATTATCTTTTAGAGTACCTTTTAAAAATTTTTATTGTATTTGAAAAACTAGTTTTTGAAAAACAGTCCAATCCAAACAGAGCGATCAACCTTTGGAAGTTCTGTAAAAAGATAACAAACTCATTTATGGTCTTGATATACTAGCACAAAGTGTTATCAAGTAGTAGTAAAGAGAAATTTTCCATTGATTCGCAATAAATAGAAGGCGAATTTACCCTAAAGAGAAGCGAAAATAGATTACGAGTTGAAGTCCATTCTCATCAAGTCATCACAAGAATTCAGAACAAATCATAGTTGAGATTAGAAACTAGAGAAATGCATACATGAAACAGTTACTAAAATTTGGGCCTTACAAGATCAATACAATGTGGGTTGAGGTGAGAGAGAGTCCAAAATGTCCCATAAACATTAAATGAGTCTATTTTTCTGCTTGAGAGGAGCATATGGGCTTATTCATCGTCCCTAAGAGCCCAATTTTTTAGGACCCCATTTCGTGTTTGTTTTGGTAGTTTAAACATTTAATCGTTTATGTGTTTCCTTTGTTTTAGGCCCGATGTTGGCAAAATGTGATTCCTATTTTATCCAATTAAATTTCATTCATGTATTTAGAAAGAGCGAGATTACTTTTTGGTTCTTCGCATCACGGAGAATTTAGTTAGCTGCTCTTTTTTTTTATAACTATGAAAATCTCCAAATCTCATTTTTTTACTTTTGATTATACGTTAATTAGCCCAAAATTCATTGTACTAGTTGTCTTGGCCGTTTGGATTAGCTGTTTTTGGAGGTATTTTTTGAAAAATTTTGTTGTAATAGAGTTTTTAGAGTATATTTTGTAATATTTTTAGAAAAATGTTTTGGGATATTTAAGAGTAGAAGAGTTTCTAGAATATATTTTGAGATATTTTTTAAAATTTTAAAAAAATTTAAACTAATTTTTAGATTATCTTTTAGGGTACTTTTTAAAATTTTTTTATTATATTTAAAAAACTAGTTTTTGAAAAACACTCCAAAACAGGGGTATAATGGAATTCAAAAATATGGTGTGGAATTCAAAAATGGAAAATTAAATATTCATACAATCATATCACATTTAAAGCTCTTTGAAGAATTAATTATTTTACTAATGCCCTGTCGAGCATTTGCTCAAGCAGCAGAAAAAACCAAGTTGCAGACATCCTTCCTAAAGGAACATACTTCATTCTTTGCAAAAATTCTCCAACTTGAAGAAGCAAAATGTGATTCTGAAAATTTAGCAAATCTCAAAGTTGGATATCCTAAATCCAAACCTAAGATTGAGCATACATCTTCAACCAATTCTATCCTGATCAGGCCACGTAATGCCTTTTGCAATCCCCATTGCAATTTTTACCATAAACCTGTTTTGAGCAGAAAAGAAATGATCATAGAGGTTTCCAAATTGGGCTATCATAGAGGTTTCAAAACATAAATTGTTAATCAATTCTATCAAAATGATGGAGTTTGAACCTCAAATAGAAAAAAAAAAAAGAAGATAACAAAGTTCCTTGACGGCAAATTGACACATGTTTGGAAAGAAATAGCACAAAACCATCATTAAATTCAGCAAAACGAAATTACACAAAATAGGCCAACAGCAAAATATCTGAATAATCTCATTGATTGTTTCCACCATATCTTGAAAAGAAAAGAGCCATCGATCCTTTCCAACTTTTACCTCCATCTTCCACAAAAGTATCAAAGAAAACCAGACCGCACAGATGACCAATTACAATTTGAAGAGGAAAAACCACCGTAGCACTCCCTGATGATATCTTGAAGAAAAAAAATAGAGCAATAATTAGTTGTTTGTTCATCAATTTCAATGTGCATGCATTGCAGGCAACTGAAGTACAAAAAAGCTACCAAATGGTAAATATAAATTAAACTTGTTTAAAAATAAAAAGCATGATTATTCCTACAAGCCAATTGATGGTGATGACAAAAAAAAAAATTACCAGATATTGCACCAGCTGATGCCGTTCAACCTATGATATGATCTTCAGATTCTCATTTCCATTATATTTCTGTGCTTCTTCAATTTCCCTTACTAAAGATTTGACTCCATCTCCGCAATATCTCACATTAATTGTTTCAAGAGTTGGTCTACTCCCTAAACAAGCAGGCGTCGTTTCCAAATTATCAACTAGTATAAGATTTAATTGCTGAAGGCAAGGGAAGTAATCAACACTGTCAGATTCTGCCTCTATCCACTCCACAATCATTGCAGATTCCAAAGTCAAGACCCTGAGTTTAGGGAATCCTCCTTCCATCAGCTCCCACTTTTGGCCATCCATTGACTGCTTTCTTAATTTGAGGACTTCAAGATTGGGTAGTTGTTCAACCAATGACATTTTTCTACAGGGAAGACCGAGGTAGGAAAGACACAACTTCTTCAAATTCATGGGAAAGGAAAGCTCAACATGTTCCCGTGAACCTGAGGAGTAATTGCCCAACCAGGTGAGTGATTCTAGGCATTCTAGTCGACTCATGTTCAACACTCCATTTCCAGTCTGACAATCGGAAATTTCAAGTCGGCGAACGTTGGGAATCCTTCTCAATAAGTTCTCTCCCTCTTTATAAAGACACAAACAAGAGAGTGTGTCTAAATTGGGTAAAGTGGAGAGGTTTTCAACAACGTTGTCATTGGAAGAAAGACCAATAACGACGCGATACCTTACATGTACATGCCTCAACTTCTTCATGTTCCAGATGCTATCTGGCAATGAAACAATCCCATCAGAATTTAGACAGAAGGTTTCCAAATGTGAGAGCTTGGCTATAGATGGTGGAATGAATTTCATGTTCCAAGCTGTAAGGGCTAAGTACCTCAAACAAAGAAGTGATTCGACTTCAGCTGGAAGCTCGTTCAGCCTGAGGTTAATGCCCCTCTAAATTCAGAACGTTAAGACGTTTGTAGATGCAAAAAAGGAAGGAGGTATTACGCGTATTACGCAACTTAAACTCATGATATCCTGGAGTAGCATCAAAGAATAGCAGACTGGCTAAATGCGGACAAAATAGCCTTGACTTTATAAAATCTTCTTCACTGGAGCAAATGGACAACCGAGGTAGGTTGGGAGGCTCATTAAAGGTAGAAAGCTCATCATATCCTCGCAGGACCTGAAGAAAATTCTTTTCTTTCGCCTCGCCCTTACAGAACTCAAATATCAAATCGTGAATGTAACAAGTTTTGACTCCACCAATGGATCTGCTTTTACTTACCATAACCAGGTTTCGGCCAATTAGGTCCATCAAATATTCTTCTGCAATATCGTCTGATCTCTTTCCTTCAATTATTTCCACAAACCCTTCTGCAATCCATAGACGCATCAAATTCTTGGCACTAATTTTTTCATCTTCTCGAAATGCAGCAAAATACATCAAGCATGCCTTCAAGTGATCTGATAAATGCTCATAACTGAGCTCCAATGACTTCTTCCACTGGTCTGTACCAGACACCATGGTTGAAGTTAAACTTTCAGCAAACTTTTCCCAAAGCAAAATATCATGCTTTATAGTTGCTAGAATTCCAGCTACAACAACAACTGCGAAGGGTAATCCCCAGCACTTTTTGACAATCTCCATTCCCAATTCATGCAATGCTTGAGGACATTCTTCTTCTTCTCCAAACACCTTCTTCTGCAGCAATTCGAAACTCTCTTCGACAGTAAGGCAGCGAATCTTGTGAGGTTCTCCACCATATTGAACCTCTGAAGCTACATTAGAAAATCGACTCGTAAAGATGATTCTACTTCCATTCTTGTCATTGGGGAATGCAATTCTCAGCTCATTCCACACCTCAATGTCCCAGACATCATCAAAAACAACAAGATACCGATTCTTCAATAGCCTTTGATAGAGCTTTTCACACAACGCATATTCATCCAGATTTTGAAACTCATCCTTCCTAGAATGTTTGCCATCAGAGCACAAAATTTGAAGTAACACATTTTTCATGTTAAATTCTTGAGAAACAGTGCACCAAAGACGAATGTGGAAGTGACAGGTTACTGAACTATTATTGTAAACTTTTTTGGCTAAAGTCGTCTTACCAAGCCCAGCCATTCCCACAATGGGAACAATTTCCACCTGTTCTGATCCCCATCCAAGTCGTTTAATTACTTTTGCTGCCTCATCATCAAGACCAACCATGATTTCACGAGCTATTGGCATTTTACCTTTTGATAGCATGCGGTTGGAAGTCTGGCTAACTTCTGGTGCTCTTAAGCTATGAGAGGAATTAGGAAGACTCTGTATAGTATTTGAGACACTGAGCCGATCCTTAAATTCCTTGATAAGTGGTTCAATTCCTTGTTCTCCCTCATCATCAAGACCAACCATGACTTCATGGTCTATTGGCATTTTACCTTTTGATAGCATGCGGGTGGAAGTCTGGCTAACTGCTGGTGCTCTTAAGCTATGAGAGGAATTAGGAAGACTCTGTATAGTACTTGAGACACTGAGCCGATCCTTAAATTCCTTGATAAGTGGTTCAATTCCTTGTTCTCCCTCATCATCAAGACCAACCATGACTTCATGGTCTATTGGCACTTTACCTTTTGATAGCATGCGGCTGGAAGTCTGGCTAACTTCTGGTGCTCTTAAGCTATGAGAGGAATTAGGAAGACTCTCTATAGTACTTGAGCCACTGATCTGATCCTTAAAATGCTTGATATGGATGTTGGTATTGGCCAGCATATCACAAAAATCAAGAACCTGGGTGGATCCTGAGAAGCTAACTTCTCCTGCTATCACTCTGCTCAGAGTGGGCGCGAATATTATAATGCCTGCCTCACCAAGGAGAGCTCCTATTTTTTCATTTTGTTCATCCATCATCTCATGATGCTCCCTTAAAATGCTTCTCAAAAACCTCAGTCCTGCATAGAGTATTTGCATTTCATCTTTCATAGAATCCACAAAGCTAGAGCTGCAGCATAACAACTCCCAGAGACGACTTATCAGAGAATCATTGAAGTTGTTCAATATCTGCTCATCCATCACTGCTGTATGTAATGATGCTGAGGAGTTTGAAGCTGCAAGTACTTCCTTATAAATCTCGTAGACATGAAAATCAACCGCTCTGATGCTGAGGATTTTGAAGCTGCAAGTACTTCTGTAGTAGAACTTAGGATTTTGAATTTCCTCATCATCATCCCAAAAAGAACACATGTAAGAGAGGCGTGCTGCGGTCAAAGCCACCACTTCAAAGTGAGCCAATAGCAAGGCAGGAATATCTGCGGTTCCTCGCATTTTGGCAAAGGGAATGAAGCTTTTCAAGAATGTCAGCTTTGCTTCAAGATCTTGGACTTGAGCACTCAAAGGAGCACTCAAAGGATCATAATCACTAATTTTCCAATTCAAAGAGTCATTTGCCAAATCTGCTAGATTTTGGAGGATGAGGTCTATGAATTCCAACAGTTCATCATCTGTCATACAAGAATTTGATTGAAATGACCTGCTGCTTGCCAAAGCAAAGTAAATTTGGATGATTTCTTGCTTGAGTAATATGATCTGTTTCCCAATTTCACCGAACACTCCACTATCAACAATAGAATAGTGACTATCCCATTCATCTTTAGCCGTTTCTAATCTAAGGGAAAGAGAGTGAATGTCCTCCTCATATTCGTGTAAGGTATCTTCGATGCAAGATAAGAAAGATGGAAGACTCACCTTCTTCACAACATTGTCAGATTGCAAGTACAAATGAACAAGGCTCCACTTTCTAGCACACATAAGAAATGTTTGAGAAATTTCATGTGTTTGATTGCATCACGAACAAACCGGTGTCGGAATCTGTTCTGGAGCGACTCTAGACCAAGTAAGACACGATCGATGCTGCAAGTGGAAGGCCATCTCCATCTCTTTTGGAGGGATTTTTCGTCAGTTTCACTCTCAAATTTCAAGAGAGAAACAAATCTCACTAACTGCAGAGCTAGCAAGGTATTTGTTTCCTGAAAATTGCTTATTTGTTTCTGGTGAGAAGGTGAAGAAGCGTATTGAGACAATCAACCATTTAACTAGGTGGAATTGGCATCAAGGTGGACCCCAGGCAATGATAATCAATTATCCAACTAGGTGGAATTGGAGCTAGGCACCAAAATTGGAGTAAATTGGAGCTAGGCACCCAAAATCCAAATTTATCTTGAACTAATTACAAATGGAGGAAATTGATAAACAAGAAGATTAGTTGACTCTGTCATCAACATTTTATTAGGGAAATTTGATATTAGGGATCACATAAAAGCCTATGTTTTAAGACAATAACAGCAGTGATTAGGGTGATTTAAGACACTTTGATGATTTTATTGTCCAAAACAAGAGTGGTCCAGACGGATCAGCCCCCTCTCTATTATACATCTATATTATTGCCTCAATAAAGCAAGAAAGAAAAAAACCACTTGCCGACACATTCAAGTAGTGGGTGGACCTTTGACAAGTAGTAGGTCCGATTTCATAGAATTATTGGGAATGATTGTATTCCATTCCCACACAATGGGGTCCCTTTTCTTATTGCGGGTCCCTGTTTTAATATGTTTATTTTTTTTGCTTCAAGCATCCACAGTTTTATATGTTAAACTTTATAATTAGGAAGAACAGAAAACAAAGAAACATCTAAATATAAATGATCCAAGAGACGTCACAATATAAATGATCAAAATATAATGAACCTTCAAGCTAGCTCTCTAATTTTCTTCAGTTGTTTTCTTTCTTCAGCAAACCACTAAATTTGATCACTTTCTCTTCTAATTATCTCGTATTAATAATCATGACCATTAATCTTGGAGATTAATAACCATGACCAACAAAGTAAAAAGTATGAGAAAAAAAAAATTGAGGGCTTCTTCAACCCTTGGTATTGTGGAAGCAAAGAATTTGGGATTTCTGCAATGACTAGTGTCAATTATATCATAAAATATATGCATTACAATAATAAATGTAAACTCTAAAATAATAAATATAAACAGTAAAACGACAACTCTCAAAATTAATGTCAAAGAAAATGATTGGATTAAAGAAGTGAAAATTGCTACTAATTAGTAAGAGTCAGGACTTAAATGCGTGCTAATTATTTGTACAAAATTATCTATTTATTTCATAAACACATTTTTTAATCATATTTTTATTTCATAGATATCACGTCAAAAAAGTGATACAATACTTTTTAAAAAAAATTATTCCAAATAATCTCATACTCAAACACAAGTATATACCCATTTCAGTCTTACTTGGGCCATTAGAAATTAATTCTAGTCTTCTCACTAGTCTTTCTTCCACATTCAGGGGCTCCATTTGGAAAGCGAGAGAGATGGGAGACCGGCTGTTCTTCGGGTCAGAGAACCATCCATTTCCTTGCTTTTTAGTACACGGTTCATGTTAAGTGGAAAACTTCCACGAGTCGACTAAGAATTTGTGGTATTAGTGGTAATAGTAAGAGTTAGAACCGAAATGCAGGCTAATACAAGCGTATACTAGTTACTGGGCTATTAGAAATCAAGTCGACTCTAAACATTTTTTATAGTCTTTCTTCCACATTCAGGGGGTTCATGTGGAGAATTCGATAGATTGGTGAAGACCAGATAGTGATCTGGTCAAGCATGGCTAGCGGACTATCCCTTTTCTTGTTCTTTAATTCAAGTTTCGGCCTTCAATTAAGGGGCAATATTTTAGATGGGAGAAGATACCATCCACAATGTGTAACCGATATCTAGCCTTGTGATTCTTACTTGCTCCATTTTTTATATGTGAGCACTTTACTTCGGTTTTTGGAGACTCAAATGAAACAGTGGGAGAGGATTTGAATTCAAAATTTTGTTAATGCCCTCTAAATTAGGTTAATGCCCTCAGCTGGAAGATCCTTCAACATTAGGTTAATGCCCTCTAAATTCAAAACGTTAAGATGTTTGTAGATGCAAAAAAGGAAGAAGATATTAAACAGCTTAAACTTATTATTTCCTGGAGTAGCATCAAACAATAGCAGACTAGCTAAATGCGGACAAAATAGCCTTGACTTCATAAAATCTTCTCCACTGGAGCAAATGGACAACCGAGGTAGGTTGGGAGGCTCATTAAAGGTAGAAAGCTCATCATATCCTCGCAGGACCTGAAGAAAATTCTTTTCTTTCGCCTCGCCCTTACAGAACTCAAATATCAAATCGTGAATGTAAAAAGTTTTGACTCCAGCAGTGGATCTGCTCTTACCTACCACAACTAGGTTTCGGCCAATTAGATCCATCAGATATTCTTCTGCAATATCCTCTGATCTCTTTCCTTCAATTTTTTCCACAAACCCTTCTGCAATCCAGAGGCGCATCAACTTCTCGGCACCAATTTTCATTCTCGGTAAAATGGCTTTAGAGGTATATTTCATAGTACAAATTTGTATACACTATTACTGTTAAATAAAAATAAATTAAAATAATTACAAACTTATCCAAGCTTTGAAAGCTTGTATAAGCATTCCTTATTTTGTATATTACACGAACAGGCTAAACATAGATGTTCCTGCGCTGCCATAGTAACCAAAGAGGAAAGAAGTGACCCAAAGAAAAAAGGAGGTTTTGTTGGTTACCAGAAAAAGAAATCATAGATACGGAAAATGTACACAGAATAAGGATCAATTATATCTCTACGAATTGTTTGACAAGCAACTGCTTTCCAATAGAAAACCATCAAATTCATACTATACTAATGCTAGAAGATACGAAAAAGAAAACTTGATAAACTCCACTTCTGAAAACCACAGAGTTCGAGTTATTTAGCAGGTTGTTTGAATTAATAGTGCAGGTTGTTTGAATTAATAGTGCCACCAAGAGCATATTCCACTTTGCACTTAATGCTTTTAACGATTCTCATTTTGCACTAAACTTTTATTCTGAATAATATGCACTGGAAAAATTACAAATCAATGTCGAATTGAACCTCTAACTTTTATTTTGGATGTTTAAAATTGCTAATTCGTACGAAATAGCAAGGTTTCAGACGCTATTGATGCAAGTATCGGAACAATATGGATCTATATAATATCTTCTCAATAATAGAAAACAATGATTAGTTCTTATAAGTAAAAGTCTATGTTTTAGTCAATAATTTTCATTCTCGGTAAATTTACTATCCCAAGCATGTGGAATAATTTTACTCATATGTTTTAGTCAATAATTTTCTATCTCGGTAAATTTTCAATAATTTTGGTGAGTTGAGATGCTTCGATAAATTTACGATCCCAAGCATGTGGAATAAAACTTAGGGTTCTATTTAAAGCTGCAAAATGATAATCAGTATATAAACTGCAAACATGAAAAGTTGAATTAATCCCTACCATGAATGGTCCAGATGTATCAGCCCCTCCCCATTACTATATTATTGCCTCAGTCTTCAGCCTTAAAACTTTATATAATCAGTTTTTGTGAAGTTTGAAGAAAAATAGAAAGATAAAGACTTGTCAGATAGAAATATTTGCAGCCTTTTTTATATAACAATCTTATTGATGGCATTGCTGCACACATCACGCACGCACACTGTTGACAATATTGTTTACACTACACCTTTTATTTCTTTTTTTTTTTAGTACACCTTTTATTTTAGTGTGAGTTAAATTGTATTGGTGTACTTCAACAAGAAATTGGCTAACGGATATGTTAGAATAAACAAACCAAATTTCCTAATAGCTGATGTTTGTCATTTTTAATTTTGAAGTTCTTGTTCGGGTCAAAATTTAGAAGTTTACCTGTAGAAGGTATAGAGTAATTATTTGATAATTTCTTGTCTTATTAGTTTCCTATTCACCAAGTTTTTCTGTTCTTTATATAGGGGCATTGTGTTATTATATTCAATTGAAAAAAAGTGAGAAGAAAATTATGAAAGATGACAGGTGTCAAACTTGTGTAATAATAAATTTCAACTCAAGAAAATATGAATTTCTGTATACAGCGGTGAGCAGTGGCGGAGTAGGAATTAATTTTTGGGGGGGGCGAGTCTATAACAATGAAAGTAAAATATATTTACAAAAAAAAATAATGTGAACATATATATCACAAGATTAGAAACAACCTTATATACCACATTACTGTTTGAGCCTTGGGGGGCAAAGTGAATTTTTTGATCAATTTTTGGGGGGGCAAAACATAATAATAAAAATTTTTTTACTTAGAAATTTTTTTTTTTAACAATTGGAGGGGTGCGGTTGCCCCCCCGGCCCCCCTTCCCTCCGCCCCTGGCGGTGAGTATGGTCAAATCCACAGGGATTGGGGAAAATTCGTTTCTTCTAGAGCACACAATAAGGGAGATTTTTTGTAAAAATGGAATAATTAAATAACTTCAATAAAAAGGAATAATAATAATTCACTAAATTGAATCAATAATAAATAAACTCTAGCCAAGAAATAATTTCGAAAATGAATCACTCAAATTAATCCTTGATGCAATAATAATTTCATTTATTCACTGATAAACAAGTTATAACTGCTAGATACGCGGTGACAATCACCTCCTCTTTACTGCATTGGTGGTTAAGGTATAACCATTAACCACTGTCCTGATCAAGAATAATTCTAAGTACGACCTTAGAGATCAATTTCCTAATCGGTGATTTCCTACTTTTTAGTTTCTGACATAAAATGAACTTCCTACTTCAAGGGGAACTCTCAAAAGATAATGTTAATTGTTTTTTAAATAAAACAATCCTTCAAATAAGGAAGAAATCTCTTAATTCCCAGCCAAATGTCTTGCTCAGAGTTTGACTTGGATTAGGAAAACTTCCATGCACAACAAAATCTCCAGCCTCCGGGACTTAACAGTAATTGTAGACCTCGTTACACGTCAAATTGGTTCATAATCTTCTAAAAAATTGCTCCTTAAACCACTTTTTGCTCTGCTTCCTATAACTAACGCCAAATACCAAATATAAAATAGAATCTACAAGATTAACACAATATTTGGCTAAAATCAAGGGAGAATAATCATTAAATTTAATTACAAAAATACAACCTATCAAAAGACTAATAGAGTCTTGGTGGTTTGTAAAGGTAATTCTTCTTAAATTTTATGTCAGATTTAACTATGAGAGTTGAATATGTTTCATGTTTGTTCTGATCATTAAAATCCTCTTCTCCCACATATTTTGTATGTGTCAAATTAATTTATATGTTAACAAGGTATGTTAAACTCCTTTTCTCTCACTAATAGAGTCTTGGTTTCTACTATGTTTTTTTTTAATATGTTAACAAGGTATTCTAGGCACACTCATTAAGAGTTCTTAGATTATTAAATTTTTAATAAGAGCAAATTAATTAAGAAAAGTGTCTAAATGTAGGAGATGCACTAATTATGAGTGTGTGTATTCACGTAGTATATTAGGTATAATTTAGCTGTATCGACTAATGCCTGTTAGAAAAATCCTTTCAACAAATAAATGTTGTTTTCTAATTTACACTAGGATTATATTGCCACTCTATGAGTGGGTATTACCTTCCCAGTCATTACCCTCCCTTGTTTAGTACATCAAAAATGGCCTAGAAAAGAAAAAGCCCATTCTAACTTGTCCATTCTATTCTAGCGTTTGGAATCGGTCATTTACGTAGGAAAGCCTTTTTCCCTTGAAATGTTCATTCCAACATGTTTTTTGGAATCCCATTCCTCGAAAAAAAAAAAAGTAAGGAAAGCCCTTTCTATCTTCATCCTAAAAAGCCTAAGTAGCAGGTCGTCAATTTTATCCTTATAAATCTTTATATTGCATTATGATAGCCTAGGTTATTTGTAAGCTCAATTAATATTTGAATGTAATTTTTCATCAATTAATAATCAATTTCCCTTGTATTTAAAATATTTTTCTTTATACTAAAATACAAATGTTTATGATACTTTATTCTTTGACTTTTGAACAATTGTGCAAGATTTTTTTTAATCATATCAAAATTGAAAATAGATCAAAAATAAATTATAATGGTTTGTAATTTATATTTTACATCGCTAATTACATTCCCAGTAAGTACAAATTTTAACTTAAAATTTTATATATTAGAATGAATCAAGTATTACAATTCAAGAATTTTGATATCAATTCTCATTTATTTTTAACATAAAAATATCAAAATTTCATGTAAACCATCAAATACTATTATAGAACAAACAAAACAAAAATAATTAGACATATTACTTCCAATAACTAATCCAGAGCAATTAAATTCAAATTTGTATTTAATATATTCCATTCTAACAATCTAAATATTGATTATACCAAACATTGAAAACAGATTAAACATTCCATTCTGGTTTGTCTACCAAATTTTGGAATAATAAATTCTTTTCCCCGTCATTCTGGATGGAAATGTATTTTAGATGGAAATATCTTTCCATTGTGGGCGTTCTTGCGCACCAAACTAGGTACATTGGAGTTTATTCGGTTGATCTTACGGTACTTAAAATATATATATATATATATATATATATATATATATATATATCATCCACGCGAGCATAGCCATTTCAATCATTTGCTAGTTTACATCTCCCGTGATTTTACTCTTCATTTTGTACACTGTTAGCATCAGTGGCCCTCTCCCCAGATTGGACTGCATGCATTCAAGTATTCAACTGGAACTCTGGCAACTCAAGTGCTTTGCCTAATCTCATCTGAACCGAAGAGTCAACTATTTAACTGATTTCTAAAAGCATGATATCAAAGTCGTAGACTTCCTAGCTTCTTAAAGGAACCTGACTCCCATACTTCAATGTTTACCAAAATTCTCCAACTTGAGGAAGTAAAATTTGATTTCGAAACTTCTGCACTTTCCAAGTTGGATGGACATCCTGGGATTTACAAAAACTGTGATCGAGCAGTATATGCATCAGCAAATACTGCAATAGATTACTCTAACATGATGAAGCTGCGCAAGGCCTTTCGCGACCCCAATCGCAATTTTTACATTTATAGGCCATTCTCTGCTCTTGCCTTGAGCCGTTTTTGAGCAGAAAAGAGAAGATCCTGAGAGGTTTCCAATTTGCTCTGTCTCATCCTTCCAAGTGTCATGAGTTCAAACATAAATTGTAGGCCAATTGTGTCAAAATTATGGAGTTTGAACCTCAAATAGAAAAAAAAAATATAACAGAGTTTCTTGACGGTAAAAAATCAACCATTTTGCAGTTGTACCTTCGTACATTGTCTCTATTTTCCAAGCCCAATTCAGCAAATTAACACGTTTTTCGAAGAAATAGCACACAACAATCACTAAATTTAGCAACACAAAACCTGCGTAGATTTCACACACAATTTTGCTTCTTCGACTGTCTTCTTCTTCCACACCAACAGCAAAACATTTGAACATAGGCATAATTTTTAAACTTTTATTCTGCCGTGCAAATTGATAAAATGGTGCACCGGAATACAAGCCTCATTAATTGTTTTCACCGTATCTTGACAAGAAAGGAGCCATCCTTTCCAACTTTGACCTCCAGCTTCCACAAAAGCACCAAAGAAAGTCAGACCACACAAATGAGGAATTACAATCTCAAGAGGAAAAATGTAGCAATCCTTGGTGATATCATAAAAAGAAAAAAAGAGCAATGATTAGTTGTCTGTTCATCAATACCACTAAACCAAAAAAGGAAAAAAGGATAAATTACAAATAACCTCCTGTAATTTTATCTATTGCCACATGACATTTTTTAATGTTTTTAAAATATCCACTTCACCTCCAATAGTTTCATGTAAAGTGAAAAGTTAACAGAAAATAGCCTACATAATGTCTTTAGTTGAAACTCCAACAATGCCCTTATTTAAATGATAAATTAAATGATGGCTTAACCATGTTGTGTACAACCATAAGGGAGATTATGTGAAATAAATGTAAAAACTACAAGAAAGTAAAATGGATATTTATGCAAATCATAATGAGCTTAAATGGATATTATGATTTCATCACACGTGCTTTTAGAGCGCATTTGGTATAATCGCTATTACTGATTGTGGATCCCTTCCACTTTTCACTTTACATAAAACTATAGGGGGGTCATATAACTATTTTAAAACTTTAGAAGATCATCTGACATTATGCAAAGTTAAAGGGGGTAATATGTAATCCGCCCAAAAAAAAGCAACAATTAGTTGCTTGTTTATCAATTTCAATGTCCTCGTGCATGCAATACAAGCAAATGAAAGTTGAAAAGAAGTACAAAGCTACCAAAAAAAAGTACATAAAAAAATAGATATATAAGAGGAAATAAATTAAACCCATATAAAAGAGAGAAAGCACGATTGTTTTACAAGCTAATTATTAGTGATGAAAAAAAAAAGCACCTGATATTGCACGAGCTAATGTCCTTCAATATTCTCCACAAATGATCTTCAGATTCTCATTTCCATAATTTTTTTGTGCTTCTCCAATTTCCCGCTACCAAAGATTGACACCATGTCCGCAATGCACCATGTTATTCGTTTCAAGAGTTGATATCCGCTTCAAACCAAAAATTGGACCACGGGCAGGAACGGTTTTCAGGCGATTTTATGCATTTTACACACTACGTAATTTTGTTTGCACAGGGCATAACTTTGTTTGCACAACGTGTAATTTTAGAACAAATTTTTGTGAGCTCCACATATGTTGTTAAAAACGATGTATAATAAGTGATTTGGATCGTATAATTTTTTTTGGTCAAATCTTGGCCATAAACAACTTAGGAGCTGTCCATCTGATGACCACTCCTGCCCCTCATCCCCAAAAATTCCATGGAGAATTAATTGCTGAAGACATGGGAAATAATCATTACGGTCAGGGGCTGTCTCTGTCTACTTCACAATGTTTAGTTAGGACAAAGTTAAGACCCTGAGTTTGGGGAATCCTCCTTCCATCAGGCTGCCATCTTCTGAGCCTTGACTTTTCTCTTAACTAGTTTATTTGTGCCTCATGCGATGCATGAGGGTGCCCAATTTTTGGTGAAATTATTAGTTGTGTGTGTGTGGAGATAAGAGTGGGTGTGTGGGGAATTTGATTGATAGAAGAGTGGCAGTTCAGGATACGTCAGTACATTGTTTTGTGGTAATCTGTACATTACCAAAAGTTTGATCATTACAAGATAGAAAATTCAAATAAAGAACTGTAGACAAAAGCACTATTTACATTAGCAAAAGTAGATGGTTGCATGGTAGAAAACTAATGTCAAACAGCTATTGTAAAACTATAGGTGACAAATAAATTCATTTAATTAAATTTACCCGCACCCGCTCATGAATAGATAGATATGGGTATCTTAAGTTTTTACATATGGGTATTATTGGATAACTCATCAAATCCAATTAATCCATTTAGAATTATCTTCTTCCAACCCTCCTCTCTTCCCCCACCCATTTTTTTTTCAAATTTTTCATTTTGTCATGATATTAACTACTTTTGTTTCATTATTATTATTATTTGTTGATTTTATCTTATTATTTTATTTTCTCTTAGTTTGTTTAACTTGCTCATTTTTTCAGTTTTATAAATTTATGACAAGTTTTAGCCTCTTTTCTTATCTTTCCAAAATGAAAATTTTTAATTTACACAGCTAGGAGTTTCAAAATTTTTGAATTAAGTTTTATGTTAACTTTTATAGTACTTAGTTCAAATTTTTATGTTCTTATTTTTCAATTATTAAATAGTATGTAATTTTGCGACATAGAGTACAGATGAAAAAAAATTGGTAATTAGGTTTATTGAACATTATAAGTAAATATTTAAAACTAATGATGGGTGCAAAGGATGGTATAAATTGATAACTTAGTTTGCAAAAATGAATTTAAATAAATTTACAAAAAATTAAAATAAATAGGTTACAAATCGGTGATTAAGTTATCCAATTCATTTTTTGACTTACCCATTTATACCTATCTAATTAAATGAGTATAAAAATGAATATAAATAGGTTGACTCACTTATACCCATTATCTATTTTAACCAACCTAAATTGTTCAAATCACCCATTTTGACGCCTCTATGCAAATATAAGTGGGGTACATGGTTTTAGATATAGGTGGGGGAGAAGAGACTGCCAGCACAAAAAACACTAAATTTGCATTTGGAGCATTTTAGACAGACATGCAACTTCACCAGCCTCCAATTGCTTCCACGTAATAAGGCAAAAAAATCAATGTACCACTAACCCAACTCAATCTATACATATTAACATGTTAAGATGAAATTCCAAATTTAGCCACCTAGTCATAGTGCCCATGGGCGACCATGACTGCTGCTCATAATCATAAGCCAACTCCCCTTTTTATACCTTTTAGGATTTGAGGACCTTTTCTTTTTTTTTTTTCGCAACGATAGGATTTTCTATAATCTAATCTAGCCTAATTTATGAGGGAAGGGGAGGGGACTGGCTGTGAGTAGAAACTCCATTGACGATGGCTAATGAAGACCGTCACATATTGTGACTTTTTGTGGGAGACAAGATTCGAACCCTAGACCTCTCGCGCCGCCAGACCACTGGACCAAAGGGCCCAGTGGCGGATTTGAGGACCTCAAGATTGGGTAGTTGCTCAATCAATGAAATTTTACCGTAGGGAAGGCTCAATCCATCAAAACACAACTTTTTCAAATTCATAGGAAAGAAAGCTCAACCACCCGACCTGAGATAAGGTGAGCGACTACTCATGGTACAACATGCTCTTTCTTCAATCTGACTGCTGCGAAAAAAAAGAAAAAAGAGTAACCATATTTTGTATTGCAAAGATCTACGGAATAAAGCAAGTGTGAAAATGGAAAAACCAGTATCAACTGATGTAAATAAAATATTCTATTCATGTTTTCTATTGTAGATTCACAATTAGATGATTAATCATTTCATAGTTGAGAAGGGCCAGTCTGGACATCGTCTTACAAAATTTGTTCATTTTCATTAGGTAAGACTTACAGCGCGCTTGTAAACATCTGGTATTGGATCGCGCTTCTGGAGAATTTTTGCAAGGAGAATCATATTGCTCCTACTCTTACTTTCTCATTTGGCTAAAGTTAACTAAACCTTAGCCGGCATGTGTGATGAAAGGGAGGCATGACTTGAAAAGATTACAGTTAAATCCCTAACCTATAAAAGACTAATTGAGACATGATTTTCTGTAAAAAAAAAAAAAATTCATAATCTCAACCCTTGGAAGTTCTGTAAAAATATAACAGACAGTTACTCATTCATAGTCTTAATAGTAGTGAAGAGAATTTGCCCGTTGATTTGTAATAAATAGACGGCGAATTTAACTAAAGAGATTACGAGTTGGAAGCCATTCTCATCAATTCATTACAAGTATATTACGGAACAAATCATAGTTGAGACAATATGTTTTAGATGATGGAGGAATGCAGACGTGGAACAGTGTGGGTTGAGGTGAGAGGGAGTCCAAAACATTCCACAAACATTAGACGAGTCTACTTTTCAGCTCGAGAGGAATATATGGGTTTTGGTATTGTCTCTTAGAGCCCTATTTCGGTGTCAGATGCTGCAATTTAGGACGCTGTTGAACCCCTTTTCCTGTTTGTTTTGGTAGTTTCATCATTTATATGTTTCTTTTGTTTTAGGCCTGATGTTGGCAAAATGCGATTCGTTTTTTATTCAATTAAATTTCATTCACGTATTTAGAAACAGTGAGATTACTTTTTTGGTTCTTCGCATCACGAAGAATTTAGTTAGCTGCTCTTTTTTTTTTTTTTAAACTATGAAAATCTCCAAATCTCATTTTTTTTCTTTTGGTCATACGTTAATTAGCCCAAAATTCATTGTATTAGTTGTCTAGGTTCACTTGACATAGCGTATAAATAAAGGCATTGACCCATTGTACAATTGTGAAATTTATGCTCGTTCTCTCTCCAATTTGAGTATTTTATCCCTAGCTCTATATATCATCTAAAACATATGGTGTGGAATTCAAAAATGGAAAATTTAAATATTCATACAAACATATCACATTTAAAGCTCTTTGAAGAATCAATTATTTTACTAATGCCCTTTCCAGCAATTAGCTCAAGCAGCTGAAAAACCAAGTTGCAGACATCCTTCTTAAAGGAACTCAAGTCCCATACTTCATTCTTTGCAAAAATTCTCCAACTTGAAGAAGTAAAATGTGTGATTCTGAAATTTAGCAAATCTCAAAGTTGGATGTCCTAAATCCAAACCTAAGATTGAGCATACATCTTCAACCAATTCTATCCTGATCAGGCCACGTAATGTCTTTTGCCATCCCCATTGCAATTTTTACCGTAAACCTGTTTTGAGCAGAAAAGAAATGATCATAGAGGTTTCCAAATTGGGCTATCATATTCTTCCAAGAATCATGAGCCCAAACATAAATTGTTAATCAATTCTATCAAAATGATGGAGTTTGAACCTCAAATAGAAAAAAACAAAAAAAAAGATAACAAAGTTCCTTTGACGGTAAATTGACACGTGTTTGAAAAGAAATAGCACAAACCATCATTAAATTCAGCAAAACGAAATTACACAAAATAGGCCAACAGCAAAATATCTGAATAATCTCATTGATTGTTTCCACCATATCTTGACAAGAAAAGAGCCATCGATCCTTTCCAACTTTTACCTCCATCTTCCACAAAAGTATCAAAGAAAACCAGACTACACAGATGACCAATTACAATCTGAAGAGGAAAAACCACCGTAGCATGCACTCCTGATGATATCATTAAGAAAAAAATAGAGCAATAATTAGTTGTTTGTTCATCAATTTCAATGTGCTTGTGCATGTATTACAGGCAACTGAAGTACAAAAAAGATACAAATGGTAAACTATAATTAAACTTGTTTAAAAATTAAAAGCATGATTATTTCTACAAGCCAATTGATGGTGATGACAAAAAAAAAAATTACCAGATATTGCACCAGCTGATGCCCTTCAATCTATGATGATGATCTTCAGATTCTCATTTCCCATATTTTTTCTGTGCTTTTTCAATTTCCTTACTAAAGATTTGACGCGATCTCCGCAACACTCACATTAATTGTTTCAAGAAGTAGATATACTCTCTAAACAAGCAGGCGTCGTTTTCAAATTATAAATTCTTTTAAGATTTAATTGCTGAAGACACCGGAAGTAACCATCAGTGTTAGGGTCTGCCTCTATCCACTCCGCAACTTCTACAGATTCCAAAGTCAAGACCCTGAGTTTAGGGAATCCTCCTTCCATCAGCTCCCATTTTCGGCCGTCCGTTGCCTGGTCTCTTAATTTGAGGACTTCAAGGTTGGGTAGTAGTTCAATCAATGACATTTTACTACAGGGAAGACCCACACCTCTAAGACTCAACTTCTTCAAATTCATGGGAAAGGAAAGCTCAACATGTTCCCGTGGACCTGAGGAGTATTTGCCCAACCAGTTGAGTGATTCTAGGCATTCTAGTCGACTCATGTTCAACACTCCATTTCCAGTCTGACAATCGAAAATTTTAAGTCGGCGAACGTTGGGAATCCTTCTCAATAAGTTCTCTCCCTCTTTATGAAGACACAAACAAGAGAGTGTGTCTAAATTGGGTAAAGTGGAGAGGTTTTCAACACCGTTGTCGTTGGAAGAGAAAGGAGTAATGATAACCTGCCCCTAAATGTACATGCCTCAACTTCTTCATGTTCCAGATGCTATCTGGCAATGATACCGTCTCACCAGAAACGAGACAAAAAGGTTTCCAAATGTGAGAGCTTGGCTATAGATGGTGGAATGAATTCCATGGGCCAAGCTGTAAGGGCTAAGTACCTCAAACAAAGAAGTGATTCGACTTCAGCTGGAAGCTCCTTCAGCATTAGGTTAATGCCCTCTAAATTCAGAACGTTAAGATGTTTGTAGTTGCAAAAAAGGAAGGAGATATTAAAAAACTCAAACATATTATATCCTGGAGTAGCATCAAACAATAGCAGACTGGCTAAATGCGGACAAAATAGCCTTGACTTTATAAAATCTTCTCTACTGGAGCAAATGGACAACCGAGGTAGGTTGGGAGGCACATTAAAGGTAGAAAGCTCATCATATCCTCGCAGGACCTGAAGAAAATTCTTTTCTTTCGCCTCGCCCTTACAGAACTCAAATATCAAATCGTGAATGTAACAAGTTTTGACTCCACCAATGGATCTGTTCTTACCTACCATAACTAGGTTTCGACCAATTAGGTCCATCAGATATTCTTCTGCAATATCCTCTGATCTCTTTCCTTCAATTTTTTCCACAAACCCTTCTGCAATCCAGAGACACATCAACTTCTTGGCACCAATTTTTTCATCTTCTCGAAATTCAGCAAAATACAGCAAGCATGCCTTCAAGTGATATGGTAAATGCTCATAACTGAGCTCCAAGGACTTCTTCCACTGGTCTGTACCAGACACCATGGTTGAAGTAAAACTTTCAGCAAACTTTTTCCAAACCAAAATATCATGCTCTATAGTTGCTAGAATTCCAGCTACAACAACAACTGCAAATGGTAATCCCCAGCACTTTTTGACAATCTCCATCATGAATACATGCAATGCTTTAGGACATTCTTCTTCTTCTCCAAACACCTTCTTCTGCAGCAATTCGAAACTCTCTTCAACAGTAAGGCGGCGAATATTGTGAGGTTCTCCACCATATTGAACCTGTGAAGCTACATTAGAAGATCGACTCGTGAAGATGATTCTACTTTGGTTTTTGTCATCTGGGAATGAAATTCTCAGCTCGGTCCATGCCCTAAAGTCCCAGACATCATCAAAAACAACAAGATACCTCTTCATCTTCAGCCTTTGATAGAGCTTGTGAAGCAATTCATGTTCATTCAATTTTTAAGCTCTTCATCCATCCTAGACTGTTTTCCATTAGAGCACAAAATTTGTATTAGCAAGCTTTTCATGTTAAATTCTTGAGAAACAGTGCACCAAAGACGAACGTGGAAGTGACAGGTTACTGAACTATTATTGTAAATTTTTTGGCTAAAGTTGTCTTACCAAGCCCAGCCATTCCCACAATGGGAACAATTTCCACCTGTTCTGGTCCCCATATAAGTCGTTCAATTACCTTTTCTGCCTCATCATCAAGACCAACCATGATTTCACGAGCTATTGGCATTTTACCTTTTGATAGCATGCGGCTGGAAGTCTGGCTAACTTCTGGTGCTCTTAAGCTATGAGAGGAATTAGGAAGACTCTCTATAGTACTTGAGCCACTGATCTGATCCTCAAAATGCTTGATATGGATGTTGGTATTGGCCAGCATATCACAAAAATCAAGAACCTGGGTGGATCCTGAGAAGCTAACTTCTCCTTCTATCACTCTGCTCAGAATGGGCGAGAATATTATAATGCCTGCCTCACCAAGGAGAGCTCCAATTTTTTCATTTTGTTCATCCATCATCTCATTGATGCTCCCTTAAAATGCTTCTCAAAAACCTCAGTCCTGCATAGAGTATTCGCATTTGATGTTTCATAGAATCCACAAAGCTAGAGCTGCGGCATAACAACTCCCAGAGACCACTTATCAGAGAATCATTGAAGTTGTTCAATATCTGCTCATCCATCACTGCTGTATGTAATGATGCTGAGGAGTTTGAAGCTGCAAGTACTTCCTTATAAATCTCGTAGACATGAAAATCAACCGCTCTGATGCTGAGGAGTTTGAAGCTGCAAGTACTTCTGTCGTAGAACTCAGGATTGTCCATTGCCTCAAACTCATCCCAAAAAGAACACATGTAAGAGAGGCGTGCTGCGGTCAAAGCCACCACTTCAAAGTGAGCCAATAGCAAGGCAGGAATATCTGCGGTTCCTCGCATTTTGGCAAAGGGAATGAAGCTTTTCAAGAATGTCAGCTTTGCTTCAAGATCTTGGACTTGAGCACTCAAAGGAGCACTCAAAGTACCATATTCATTGATTTTCCAATTCATATAGTCATTTGTCAAATCTGCTAGATTTTGCAGGATGAGGTCTATGAATTCCAACAGTTCATCATCTGTCATACAAGAATTTGATTGAAATGACCTGCTGCGTGCCAAAGCAAAGTAAATTTGGATGATTTCTTGCTTGAGTAATATGATCTGTTTCCCAATTTCGCGGAACACTCCACTATTAACAATAGAATAGTGAATATCCCATTTATATTTGCCCGTTTCTAATCTAAGGGAAAGAGAGTGAATATCCTCCTGATATTTGTGAAAGGTATCTTCGATACAAGATAAGAAAGATGGAAGACTCACCTTCTTCACAACATTGTCAGATTCCAAGTACAAATGAACAAGGCTCCACTTACTAGCACACATAAGAAATGTTTTGAGAAATTTCATGTGTTTGATTGCATCACGAACATCGCAAGGAATATACCAGCCTCGGAAGCTGTTCAGGATCAACTCTAGATCAAGTAAGATCCGATCGATGCTGCAAGTGGAGGCCATCCCCATCTCTTATGCAGGGATTTTCGTCAGTTTCACTCTCGAATTCTAAGAAAGAAACAAATCTCACTAACTGCAGAGCTAGCAAAGTATTTCTTTCCTGAAAATTACTTATTTGTTTCTGGTGAGAAGGTGAAGAAGAGTATTGAGATAATCAACCATTCAACTAGGTGGAATTGGCATCAAGGTGGACCCCAAGCAATGATAATCAATTATTCAACTAGGTGGAATTGGAGCTAGGCACCCAAAATCCAAATTTATCTTGAATTATAAATGGAAATTGATAAAAATTAGTTGACTCTGTCATCAACATTTTATTAGGGAAATTTGATATTTTAAAAGTCTATGTTTTAAGACAATAACAGCAGTGGTTAGGGTGATTTAAGACGCTTTGATGATTTTATTGTCCAAAACAAGAATGGTCCAGACGGATCAGCCCCCTCTCTATCATACATCTATATTATTGCCTCAATAAAGCAAGAAAGAAAAAAACCACTTGCAGACACATTCAAGTGGTGGGCGGACCTTTGACAAGTAGTGGGTGGACCTTTTCTTACTGCGCGTCCCTGTTTTAATATGTTTATTTTTTTTGCTTCAAGCATCCACAGTTTAATATGTTAAACTTTATAATTAGGAAGAACAGAAAATAAAGAAACATCTAAATATAAATGATCCAAGAGACGTCACAGTATAAATGATCAAAATGTAATGAACCTTCATTCTAGCTCTCTAATTTTCTTCAGTTGTTTTCTTTCTTCAGCAAACCACTAAATTTGATCACTTTCTCTTCTAATTCTCTCATTTTAATAATCATGACCATTAATCTTGGAGATTAATAACCATGACCAACAAAGTAAAAAGTATGAGAAAAAAAAAATTGAGGGCTTCTTCAACCCTTGGTATTGTGGAAGCAGAGAATTTGGGATTTCTGCAATGACTAGTGTCAATTATATCATAAAATATTTGCATTACAATAATAAATGTAAACTCTAAGATAATAAATATAAACAGTAAAACGATAACTTGCAAAATTAATGTTACTAATATACAATGGTCAAAGAAAATGATTGGATTAAAGAAGTGAGAATTGCTACTAATTCGTAGTAGTACTTCTTTTCAAGAGTCACGACTTAAATGCATGCTAATTATTTGTACAAAATTATCTACTTATTTTATAAATATATTTTTCAATCACATTTTTATTTCATATATATCACGTCAAAAAAGTGATATAATACTTTTTAAAAAAATTATTCAAAATAATCTCATATTCAAACACAAGTATATACCCATTTCAGTGTTACTTGGGCCATTGGAAATTAATTCTAGTCTTCTCACTAGTCTTTCTTCCACATTCAGGGGGTCTATTTGGAAAGCGAGAGAGATGGGAGACCGGCTGTTCTTCGGGTCAGAGAACCATCCCTTTCCTTGCTTTTTACGTACAGCTGTTAATTGAACCGGGTAGCTCGCGTGCCGAGCTCGACCCGGCTCGATAAGAGCTCGGCTTGACTCGTTTACAGAGAGAAACGAGCCGAGCTCAAGCTCTAATCAGTACTCGTTTTATAAACGAGCCGAGCTATCTCGTTGAAGCTCGGTTGGCTCGAAGGGCAGGGGCATTAACGTCATTTCATCGTGTATGTGGTATTGTAACCTAAGTCATTCTCCCGTAGCCCTAAATTTTCTTTCCTCTTTTGGTCTTACCTTTTACCAGTTCCACAGCCACAGCCGTAGCCCGCACGCCCGTCACCACCGTCACCGACTCACCATTCTCCAATTCCTCTATCAGGACCATTACCTATCCGTCCAGCATCTTACCGCCAGACGCCATCCCTAATTTTTTCTTTCCTTTTTCGGTCTTTCCTTTCCTCCTTCCACAGCCGTAGCTACACCCTTCATTCTCACCATTGTCACTGGCTCACCAATCCATTCATCTCACATCCATCACCATTATCTTCTTGTTCACATCTGGGTTGAGTCCCCCAACAGAAACCAACTCACCGAAGGCAGTTGGCTGCTCAGTCCCACCAATTTTTGCTCAGTCCCAACAGAAACCATCTCTCTGCCATCGTTGAATCCTCTTCTCGTGAATCCGTGACCGTGAGCAGCGCCATACGGAGCCACCTCGGTAGAGCCAGAGGCCTCTACCATATCCCGATTCGCTGCATTCTGGTAACCATTTCTTCTCAATTTTTGCAATTTATTTTGGTTTTTAGAGGTTGTGTGGGTTTCCTTAGAATATTTTTTTGGTTTTTGCAATTTTTGCAATTCATTAGTAGATACTGCATTTGTTGGCCATTTGGGTAATTTCCTTAGAATCTTTTTACACGACTTTTCTTCTAGAGCTTCATCCAACATATGAAAGCCCACCATATGCGTTTTTGATGCTAAAGATGTACAAATTAAGCTGTTTTAAAACTCTTCAGGTTTAATTTAGGCCCTAATCTTTCTTTCTTTCCTTTTTTTTGTGCTAATTCCCTTTTCTTTCCTGTGTTGCATCACATTATGCTGAATATTGCAATGTAGACTTGAATGAGTATTGGTGGAAACTGGAAAGAGATTATTTAAGCCGTAGAAACTAGGAAGTCATAGCAAGCATATATAGCTTCTTGTATTTTTTGGTCATTCATGTGCACATTGAAATTTATTCGAGGGTCTTGATGCAAATGCCAAAAATGGTCATCATGCGTTTAATGAAGTTGCAAATTACTACTAGTTGCTAGTCCTTTTGTTTTGTAACTGAAAAACTGACATGGGAAAAGCAAAAGCTTGATTAACCAGTTTAATCTTAACTTAGTGGGCTAAATGGAAGCTATCAACTTTTGAGACTGGGTCGAAACTGTGTATTGTTGTTTCCCAGCTTGGCTTTATAAAAAGAGCAAATCAAGAGTCGTTTAAATGCTGGAAGTTGGAAGTGCATATTTTGTTTCTTTCTTATAGCACTTTATTTACATTTTTGGTCCTATTCCTATAGCACTTAACTTAGGATATAACATTTTAATCATAGGTTAGGTTCTGATATTCTAGTAATACTAGTTATACTTTTGGGTTCTACGCTAAAATAATGGTCACTTATGGTGTCGGTTGGGAATATAGTTAGCCTGTTACATCCATTTACTGAAACCAGCCAATGTAAAATAGAATTTTGATACTCAATGACAATAATTATTTGGAGATGCTGATCGGTCAGCTAAGTCCCACCCAAACAAAATATGTTATCTAACATGAACGATAGGCTTGAAGTGGGCATTATTTCTTGGAATCGGTTTTATTACTTTTGTACCTTACTTCTTAGAAATGTTATTCTAAATTTCTGTTTTGGCTAATCAAAATCTGTATTGGTTATTAAATGTGTTTTGATTAAGGAATGTATAGCTCTCCATTCAACTCATTTCAAGGTTCATCATCAAGTCCTGTGATGGAGCAAAATAATGAAGACGTGGAACAATTAAACTACAACGAAGAAAGAGCTGATAAGATGAGTGAAGAAGAGATAGAAATGATAGAAGATGATGGCAATGAAGGAGGACAGCAAGTAGATGAAGATGGAGGAGCTAGTCCTTTTGACAAAAAGCAAAGGAAGAAGAAATCCAGCATATGGGATGAAATGAGTGAAGTAGTGCTAGATAATGGGACGGTCAAAGTGAAGTGCAACCATTGCAAGGAACTTTTTGCCAAGAGTGCAACTGGAGCCACATCTCAGCACAAGAGACACTTGAATTCTTGCATACAAAGAAAGATGGCCATTGGGGAGCAAAGCAAACACAAGCAACAAGTGCTGTCATTCACCGAAGGCCCAAGTGATGGTATCACTTCCATTACAAATTTCTCGTATGATCATGCCAAGGTAAGAGAGCTTGCATCACACATGATTCTTGCGCATGAGTACCCCTTTTCTATGATGGAGCATGTAGTTTTCAACAAATTCATGAAAGCGGTTTCTCCATTTTATAAAAAGATTAATCGGCAGACTGTTAAGGAAAATTGCATTAGTACTTATACAATTGAAAAAAGAAAGCTGAAATCATTATTGAAAGGTGCTGGTAAGTTTAGTATTACCACAGATTTGTGGAAATCTGGTCAAAAAAATTCAATATGTGGTTGTGACTGGTCATTTTATTGATTCTGATTGGGTGCTACAAAAACGTGTGTTGAATTTTTGCAATGTTCCTCCTCCCCATACTGGAGTTGTTATAGCTGATGCTCTAAATAAGTGCTTTATTGATTGGGGGATTGAGAATAAGGTTTCTAGCATAACTGTTAATAATGCTTCATACAATGATGTGTGCATGAGGAGACTTAGAGAGGATTTTGCTCTAAGAAAGAGATTAAGTATTGGAAGAAAAATTTTTCATGTTAGATGTTGTGCACATATACTTAATCTCTTAGTGCAAGATGGTCTTGGTCAACTTGGTGGTGTGATTGATGTTGTTAGAGAAGGGATAAAGTACTTGAACAATTCTGAATCTAGGCTTCTTGAATTTGCCAAAATTAAAAAACAGCTTCAGTTGCCCTCTAGAAAGCTAATTTTGGACTGTCCAACAAGGTGGAATAGCACCTATTTGATGTTAGCTTCGGGTTTAGAGTTCAAGGATGTCTTTCCAAGATATGCAGACATTGACCCCAAGTTTCACTATGTTCCTACTGATTTTGAGTGGATGAAAGTGGAAGAAGTGTGCAAATTTCTAGGAATATTTCATGAAATCACTGATATGATTTCCGGGTCCGAGTATCCAACAGCTAACATTTTTCTTGTGGAGCTCTATGGGATTAAAGAGCTTTTAAATGAAAAAGCTCTTGACCCTTTTGAGCATATTCGAGTTATGGCTGGAAGTATGTCTGCTAAATTTGATAAGTATTGGAGGGAAAGTAATGTGCTGCTATCTTTGGGTGCAATTTTGGATCCGAGATACAAAATGTTTCTTATTAATCATGTTTTTCCTGTGATTTATGGTGAGGATGCAGCTCCTAGATTCGTGGCTGAGATTAGAGACATTTTTTATGAGTTTTACAATGAATATGTTGATTGTCACATTGTTTCCCATTCTGAACAACAACAGAGGCAGGTTGTAAAAAGGAGACAAAATGAAGGTTCTAGTTCTTCCAGTAAGAAACAGAAAATGACTGGACCCGCTGTTTTAACTGGTAAAGAAAAGTTTCACATGCATGTGAGTGAAATTGACAGGGCTCCACCAGAAAGATCAGATTTAGATGTTTATTTAGAAGAAAGTAAGTATGCTTGTGATGCAAATGCAAATCTGGATGTTTTGGGTTGGTGGAAAGGGGAAAGATTGAGATTTCCTATCTTGTCGAGGATGGCTGCCGATATACTCTCCGTTCCTGTTACAACTGTGGCTTCAGAATCTACCTTCAGCGCTGGAGGTAGAGTAATTGATGATCGACGAGCTTCTATGTCAGTTGAGACGGTGCAAATGTTGCTTTGCGGCAACGATTGGATTCGCAGTCTTCATGGCCTAAAGAATAAGTATCGCGTAAGTAATTAATTGGATGTTTTTGTTGTTGTTACAGTTTCCTTATATCTGATTTTGAAAAATTTTATAACTTTCATACTTTTGTTTTGTAGGAATCACTTGATGCGGTCGAATCAATCATATTTGAGGAAGTTGAACTTCCTGAATCATTCACAACCTGATTCGATGGCTGTTGATGTTGCTTGGTGGCTGTTTATGTAATTTTTCATGTTGTAATCTGATCTGGTTTGGACATTTTGGTTTGGACATGTTGTAATCTGATCTAGTTTGGACATTTTGGTTTGGACATGTTGTTATCTGATTTGCTTTGGACATTTTGGTTTGGACATGTTGTAATCTGATCTGATTTGGACATTGTAATCCGAGTTTGGACATTTTGTTCCTTGGTGGTTTTTGCTGCAGTTTTAACTTCTTTTTAACTCCATAATTATTAGGTTTTGGCTTTTTATATTTGAGCTTGCTGCAGTATTAGACTCTGCCTTGTATTGTCATTTGGCATGGCTTGTCGAATTGAAGATGATATATCAGGGAATGTGTATCTTCTTTGTTCAGGCTAAATATGAGTGTAACAAAAGCTGATATGCTGTCTCCTGTAAACGAGCTCGAGCTTTATCGAGATCCACTCGAGTTCGAGCTCGATAAGCTCAGCTCGATTTGGTACTCGAGCTCGAGTTTTCTATCCAATACATCAAGTCGATCTTGAACACCTTGTGAAACTCGAATTATTAATCGAGCGAGCTCGAGCTAGCTCGATTAGAGGTTCGAGTCGAGCTCGATTGTCGTACGCTCGAGCTCGACTCGGCTCGTTTAACAGCTCTAAGTACAGGGTTCATGTTAAGTGGAAAACTTCCACGAGTCGACTAAGAATTTGTGGTATTAGTCTGAAGAGTTAGAACCGAAATGTAGGCTAATACAAGTGTATACTAGTTACTGGGCTATTAGAAATCAAGTCGACTCTAAACATTTTTTATAGTCTTTCTTCCACATTCAGGGGGTCCATGTGGAGAATTCGATAGATTGGTGAAGACCGGATAGTGATCTGGTCAAGCATGGCTAGCGGACGATCCTTTTTCTTGTTCTTTAATTCAAGTTTCGGCCTTCAATTAAGGGGCAATGTTTTAGATGGGAGAAGATACCATTCACAATGTGTAACCGATATCTAGCCTTGTGATTCTTACTTGCTCCATTTTTTATATGTGAGCAACTTTACTCAAGTTTTTGGAGACTCAAATAATACAGCGGAAGAGGATTTGAATTCAAAATTTCGTATTTATATTTTTTTCTCTAAACCAGCCAATTCATCTATTTCCTCTTGGCCAATTGATAGATGTCCCATGAATATTTCATATTCTCTTTTGATTAAATTTAAGGAATAATTTCAAAAACCTTCCTTGAGGTTTCTAACAATTTCAATGAGATCACTTGAGATTTTAAAAATTACACTTACCTTCCTTGTCGATTTAAAATGACAATATTAGTCTTACCATTTTAATAAAACTGCCTTTGTTGGGTATGCATATAGAAAGAATGATATTTATAGTTATTTTTTCTTTTTCTTTTCTCTTCTTATTCCTTTTTTTTCATATTTTACAAGTAAAACCACAGAACTATAAATTATAAATATTGCTTCTAGTTGTTATCATTACCAAATGTTGAATTAGTGACCTTTTTTTTTTGACAACTTTGAATCTAATCTAATTTTTTGTTGATCTTTTTTTCTTTGCACCAAAAACAACAGTGATTTAAAAAGAAACTGTCCAAAACTACTGCTAAATTATTGATACCTCTAACATTTCAAAAATCTACAAACTCTAAAACAATTATGATGATACTTTCTTCTCCAACCTTCAGGGAATATGTATCCCTAGTAAAGCACTATGTACAGTAGCCTGTCATAGTGATAAAACTATTGTAATAATTGTTTATTAAATAATAAATATAGGTATTGAAAATTTGATGCTTTTTTTGTATATTTGATGCTTTATATTTTACAATTGTTTTGGAAAGCAATATAAACTATATAAACCAAGGACATTTTAGGATGTTCATTTAAATTTTTGACCAGTTCTAAGGTTTGATTACCAAATGTATCAAATCAAGGGCGGTAAGTACAATTTTTAATACCTCAAGGTAACTCAGTGAAATTGTTTAAAATCTTAGAGGACGTTTATGAAATTATCCCTACTTATAATCAACTTTGAAGTGCTAAAATCAACATAGTGGGCAACGAGAAGGGTTAAATACCAAAAAGCTCCCTGTGATTTGACTAATGTTCACTTTACCTCCCTATAGTTTGAAAACCTACAATTTGACTCCCCGTAGTTTCAACTAAATTAAAAGTTCGACGGAAAACATCCACATTAACGGCTGAACTGAAAATGACAAAATTACCCCTCTATAAGTGTTTCGTACCAAAAACTCCCCTGTGGTTTGACTAATGTTCACTTTAACTCCCTATGGTTTGGAAACTTACAATTTAACTCCCTGTTGTTTCACCTAAAGTGCAAGTCTGACAGAAATTCCGTTAATGTGGATGTTTTCCGTCGAACTTTCAATTTAGTTGAAACGACGGGGAGTCAAATTGTAGATTTCCAAATCATAGGGAGTTAAAGTGAACATTAATCAAACCACAGAGGGGTTTTTGGTATTTAACCCCAACGAGAATAAACTCCTAACTATGAAAGTACATGACTTGGAATGATTATAACAAAACCATTAATATTCTTCACCTAGGTTGCTGAAAATTATTGGGCCACACAGGATCGGTTAGAGGTGGGCTGAAGTGAGAAAAAGTCCACAACACACCACAACTTTCAACTGGGGAAGTTTTGGACTTTTTATTTGGTGTTCGAAAGGCTTAGTATATGGTGTTTGAAAGCCGTACAATTTAGTTCATTGAACCCTAGTTTTGGCCCTTTTGGGGTCAAATATTGTTTGGGGTATCCACAATTACCCTTTATTACACCCATGCATTATAAATTCTCCCATAGTAAGAATATAATGCCTATTACATGCATAACAGTCACTACATGCATAATTGAAGCAAGAAAAGCTGAAAGAGTGGATCTAATTTGTCCAATTATTCAAAGCTTTGCAACAGTTTCATTTTATCCAATTATTCAAAACTTTTGCTGTGGCCCATTGAATCCAATTTTCAACATGTTTGCAATGGTAAAATAATGGTAGCATTGTTTCAATTTCACTAGTTTGCAACAGTATTTTTTTTTTCACTTTCAATTCTCAAAATTTTGTCTATAAATATTGTTAACGTTTTCTCAATTTCTTACTCTCCCACTCCATCATTTCTTCTACTGTATCATTGTTTTCTTTAACCTCTTATCTAATTTTTTAAAGTGTTGGGTATTTGTTTAATAATTATCTAATTATTTTTAGAAAATAACAATGTATTATATTTGAAATAATATATACTATTAGTTTTCAAAAATTAATAATATTATTTTTCAGAAAATAAAAAATTTTTAGAATGCAAAAATTTCAACAAAAGTTAATAAATTTGTTTTCCAAAAATAAATGAAATTACTTTTCAAAAAATAGATTTATTTTTTATGAGATATGTGTTGAGAACTATTAAAATAAATTCTTGATTTGATTATAGGTCCATGCTATTATACTATGTAGGGTGTAATTTACAGTGAGTGATAATATAATGAAAGAGGGGATAATAAAGTGATGATATAGCATATGAATTGTACTTTTTAACTCTAAAGAGTGCAATCCATTGTAAATGCCTTAGGACACCTTCAAGACTCTTTCTTGTTTTCATATATTTTTTTTCGGGTTAAGCATCCAGATTTATCTTACGCTACTCCTACACTATGGGAAGGAGAGTGCCCAAGTGAGTTGTGTGAAGGCACAAGAATATAGATACACGTACCATCATTATTACAAGTACATGAATTTAGAAGTTATATGAAAGAACTAGTAAATTCCAAGAGATACATGAATCTACGAATGAATCTAAAAGGGAATGAATGTATTAATGGAGCTTAGGAAAAATGCATGAAAAACACTTAAATTTAAGGCACAATTTCCAACACAAACATGTTATAATCAATATGTTTGTTCACATTATACTTCTATCTAATTTGAATGTCTAACTTCTCTAGCTATTTCTTCCATAAGAATATTAATTCTATTTAAACGAAGACTTTAAACTAGAAATATTCGTTTGTACAATTATACACCAAAATATGATGGTCATATGTTGTAAAATCTTTTTTGAGTTCACTGGGCTAATGTAGCAAAGTAAGTTCCTCATTTTCTCTAAAAGCGAAATATGTTTTCAGCTTTCTCTTAATATCTACATTCAAATATCTACAATTGAGTTAATTAAGATACTCGATAATTACCAGTATGAAACAAAATGAAAGTTAAAGCTTTACTTCAATAAACGAGTTGAGATATATACAAATCATGTATCAACTATCAAGCTTTATTCTAAGCGCAAAGGGTAAAGAACATATTGATGGATAGAGTACGAGTAAAAATTGCAGTTTTTAGTCCTATGTATGCTTGGCTAGTCTTACTATAGCCTCTTTAGATAATATTTTCTTCCTTAAGAATTGCATACTTCTCATTTAGATCTTCAATCCTTAATTTTTCTTGACATATTTGATCCCTCTTATTTCTAACATTATACTCTTGAAAGGCATGTTGGATGCTGGAGGAATGGACTTGAAGTGCAAATTTCATAAAGATAAGAGACCCAATTTAAAAAATTAAAAGGTAAAGGACTAAAGTTAAATTATTTATACCTTAAAGAATCATGTGTGGTAAAGATGCAATATGGGGAACTAATAATGAAATTATTTTGTCATACGAGGAACCAAGACTGGTTCTTCCTACATTTTCTTTAATTTGTACTTTGCCCCATATGTGGTAGACAAATCACATCATGGTTTTCTGCCTCTAGAGAATTTGAAATGTATCATAATGTGGCTTGTTATATAATGAGAATTTTAGCGTGTCAAGTACCCTAGAAGTTTAGTGTATCAAATGCTCTTGAAAGAGTTGTAATATACGAAATAGTTATGTTCGGATTTCTATTTTTTTTTTTTTGGAGTTTTTTCTTGAAAAATATATTATAGCAATTTGATGTATGTATCAAAAAGTAATCTAAATGTGTCCGCGAAAAACGTGAAAATATTTTCTTAGAAAACTGCAATCCAAACAAAGGTAGTTTAGCACCAGGAGACATGATGAGCTTGGTTTCGCACCAGGGGACGTGATTTGCGAATTTTGTTATCCTCCTCTACTCAGGTGCTCCGCCGTTTATGCCCACCTTTCCCTTCAAATTCAGGTCTGGGAGAGTTTCTCAGCAGAAGATCCTGAGTCTATTTTCAGTACTTGAGTCTCCTTTTTCTCCAGAAGCAATTGAATCAAGCCTCTCAAAATAATATCAGCCTCATCCTTCTTTATCACTTGAACTTCATCAGGAGACACTGTATTCATCTTTACCAGCTCTTTAATTGCTTCAAGGCTGATAACGTTTGTCTCTCCCTCATTTCCACCTTCTTCCTCAAGCTCAAGGGGAACTGCAGCTTCGGGTGCTTGTTGATTATTTTTATGATTTTCAAATTCGACATTTTTCTTTTTTTCCTCGAGGAACTCAATCAGGCCTTCTAGTGCAGTTTCAGGCTCACCATTCTTCAATAACTGCTCTCCTATTTCTGCAGGAGTCACCTTTGTGACTTTCATCAGCTGCTCAACAACCAAGAAGAGTGGATGATCTGTGATTCCAAGGTAATTGGAAGCAAGCAATTTGAAACCGCACGGGGTGCAATACGACATGTGAATATGCACATCCATACGACCAGGGCGCAATAAAGCTGGATCTAGCTTATCTTTATGGTTAGTTGTAAACACTATGATGCGTTCATCCCCACAGCTCGACCATAGTCCATCAATGAAGTTCAGCAATCCAGACAAGGTAACCTGGAAAGATGGTGAGTTAGAAAAGATTTTGCTGAGTGCTGACAATCTAATTTCTCCATGGCTGTAATAAATATATGCATCTCAGGGAGAGATGACTGCAATTACTAGGATTCATAGTGAAAATGGAACCTACACTGTCAAATCAGGCTACAAGGAACTGTGCAAAGGTTAACTGATCAAGAGGAGAGGAGGAGCTGAGGGAGAAACCAGCTTAGCTAAATGTAGCAGGAAAACCTGGAAGGTACTGTGGAAGCTGGACATCAAGTGCAAGCTACAACACTTTATTTGGAGGTGTATCAATGGAGCATTACCAGTCAATGGACTAATACATTGAAGAACTCAGACTGGTGATCCAATCTGTAAAGGATGCAGAGAGCAAGAGGAATCTATTGAGCATGTACTCTTCAATTGCAGAAAAGCTCAAGAGGTATGGAAAATGTCACCAATACAATGGGATGGAATAGCAGAGCATACAGGGAACTTTTTAGCTTGGAGGAATGCTGTTATGGGAGCAACAAGCAGGATAAATGGCATGGACCATATAGAGCTGACAGCCAATATACTCTGGCAAATCTGGAAAAAATAGAAATGATTGGAATTTTAATGCCAAACAAAGACATCCAATCAAAGCTGTTCAAAAGGCACAACAGGAATGGCAGGAGCAGGTAACAGTCAGAAGAAAGAATGAGAGAATGAGCTCTGCTGATATTAGTGGAGCCAGGGAAGAACAAGTAGCACTAGAAGAGGGGAGTGCAGATATTCAAATCTGAGTAACAACTCGAGTGCAGAAAGATTCAAGCAGAGTTGGAATGGGGATCATTGCGACTAACAGCAATAACCAGGTGGTGATAGCTTGGGCACTTAATGATAGAAGCTCAGGAAGTCAACTACAGGTTACTGCTGAAGCTGTTAAACTGGCCATCATCAAGGCCATAAAACAGCAGTGGCAGGAAATTAAAGTACATATCCCCATCATCCAATTGCTGAAGGAGATAACATCAAGGAAAGCCAGGGACATCAGAATGGCAACATTAATCGATGATATCAACAATCTGAGGTCCTTATTCCCGAAATGCTCCTTCTGTTTGGATAGGAGTATAGATCATAGATGTAAATTGATTAGTGATTATGCTTTAGGCATCTTTCAAGATGAGGAATGGATTAATCCTCAGTGTGCTTAGCACTTTTGTATAGCATCACTTGAGCCTTTGCTCATATAAGTGTACATCTTTTGCCCATCAATACAAATTATATCGTAGCTGAAAAAAAAAGTAATAAATATATGCAAGTATCTAAGTCAGATTCCAAGAGCCTGACAAGGAATTCAGTTAAGTGCATGAGCTTCCTAAATTTTGAAGTTTTAAAACAAATGACTGCACTCAGATCAGATACACAAGCACGTTCGAATATACTGTGAATCTCCAGCCCTTGGTACTTTACTAACGAGAAAATGGCAACTGGCATTTGGGTACCTGGCTAGGAGTCTAAGACATACCGTTGTGGATGGAACTTGTTTAGACATTCAATTTAATCGCCTTAAACCGTGATTATCACTTTCTGCCAACTTGTATGATAACATATATGCTTGATAAAGTCTTCTGGTATATGGTATTTGCCAAAGCACTATAGTTTGTCTATGTGTCAGTGTTCATCAAGCAATTTCAGCTTACACAAAGGAGAAAGTCATGCAATGGGCAAAACTGAAACAATGTGTATACCCTCGTAATAAAGCACACTGCAAGATTTAATGCTATGTTACTCCAAAGCAGCACAAATCACGTTGGAAACTTACCCTGTTTTCTTGACCATAGTGGTGAGGGTGCACAGGTGCCCTTGATGCTTTTGGCCGGTTGTTCGTGAGCTCAATCGAGCAATCAATGTCCTCCACGACGAGTATCGACTGATTAGCCGTTGAAATCAGATACCTTCTCAGATCAGAGTTGGTCCTGATATCAGTGAGCTCCAAGTCATAGATATCAAATTTTAAATAATTGGCAATGGCAGCAATCAAACTTGATTTCCCTGTTCCTGGTGGCCCAAACAGCAAATACCCTCTTTTCCATGCCTTCCCAACTTTCCTATAAAGCTCTTTCCTTCGGACAAAGTTCTCAAGATCATTGATAACCATCTTTTTATCATCTGTATCCATCGCCAACGTGTCAAATGTGGCTGGATGATCAAGATTAACTGATTGCCACGGATTACCCCTATGTCCCATCATCCAATCATTTCCCAACATAAACAATTTCAGTGTCTTCTTTTCAACTTCAACAGCTTTCGATCTTTCCAAAACATAAGGCAAGTACTCACCAATAACCTTATCCTTATGCTTCTTGTGAAAGATTAATTCATAATACCGGTGTTCAGATACCATAGTTGAATTGTAGTCACCAGGCATCGTAACGTATTTCGGTTGAATCTGCTTACAAACCATCCTCCATTTTAGCTGGATGCCGTTAAATTGTTGGGTGAGTTCTTCATTGCTTTCCATGTAAACGTTGATTTTCTTTTCTTTTTGAGGCAACGTGGCTCGAAGCCTTTTGGTAGACGGACTTAGAATGGATCCCAAGTAAACTTCTGCAGCCTTGAAGAGCTGATTTTGGCCGAGGCCATCGAATTCATCGATGGCTAATATGACTTCATTGGAGAATGCGGTGAAAAGCTGGTGAACTTTGGTGAAGAAGAAGTGTCTGAACTCCTGGGGGATGATGTCATTGGCGAAGGACCTAATAAGCATGGCTGTGGCAGTTACAGAGGCTGCAGCAGAGATGATTGCTTTGGTTGATGGTATTTGGATGTTTGAAGGCATGGTTGACTGTTGAAAAATTTATGCCCTTTGGGGAATTGTTTTCAGGAAGGCAGATCAATGGGGTTTGATGTAGCTGAAGAGGGTTCCAGGTACTTCAAAATATAAACAAAGAATCAAGAGGAATGACGCTGAGATTCAGTGGAATTCTTCTTGGAATTTTTTTGTTTCCAATCTGTGAAGCTGGAATGACGAGGAAATTAAGCAGAAATAGAAAAAGTCTCGAATAGTACTATTATTGGACAGTAAAGATTGAAGACTTTTGGTAGACTTTATGGAAATTGTATGGGAAGGGGGGTTTTCTCAAGAATTAAATTATGGCATTAGTTGGGGAAAGACTGGAGAAAAGGTGACTGATCCCTCAATCAGCAAAGACTTGGTAAAGTCTCCCAAAGTTTTCTTCCCTTTCTAGATGACGTTTCTGACCAGCAACGCTTGTTTCTTCTGCCAATTAATGACTCCAATTTTCAAGTGATGTACCCTCCAAGTTCTTTTCCTTTCTTCATATTCCAGACTTAGATTACACTCTAACAGGCCTTTTTTCCTGTATACCTAATAGGTTTTTAAGCTAGCCAGAAACAAAACATATCCCATAAATTCGTTTATTGCACAATTTCTAATGCAACCAAAATTGGATTTTCCTGAGGAATACAAAAAACTTGAACAATTGCTTACCTTTTCAAAAAATATAGTTATTGCAATCCTTCTAATGTAGTCAAATCTGCAATTTCCTGAGAACTTCTGAGATGACCTTTTCAAAGAACTTATACTGACTAGTGGTCTAAGAAGGAAGTTGCTTCATTTAAATACTAAAGCCCCTTTTGGACAGCCATTTTCTGCCGGAAAATTGCATTGTTTTCCGTGATCACATTTTTCTATTACCTTATTTTCTCACATACATCAAATCGTTACAGTATTTTTTCTATAAAAAATCCTAGAAAATGCAATCCTAAAGTGTCCAAAAAGAAGAGTAGAAAAAGTATAGAAAGGCAATGATCACAGCATGTTTGAGTGATCAAAGAAATGTTCTCCAAAAGAAGACTGTTGTGGAAGCTGCTTTTAGCTTTTAGCGCTGAGAACAATGCTAAGGAGTGAGCACAACAGAACAAATATAACAGAAAATAAACACTCTCATAAAATAAGTACTGGTATTCAAAAAAATTTAAATTTGACCTTTCACTAATTACCAATTGTCCTTCGGGTATCCAAGGGAAAAAAAAAAAGGAACAGCAACCCCTTGATAAATATAATATCCGCCAATAAATGAAAAATAGAGAAATGAACAGACAGTTTAAAGCAAATAAATAGAAACTATTTTACACATCTTAAATTTCAATCATCTGGAGCAACAAGAATATAAGCCTTGTGTCTGCTTTGTACCGTCACTCCCATCGTTGACAAGGCTAACCCGATTGACAGATAATTCCGCTTTGTAAGAATCAGAGTTCAGTACCTTCCTGCCAACGTTGTTGTAGATCTCTCGAATAACCATCTCAAAAGCTGTTATAACGTTTGTTGAATCTAATGCAGATGTCTCCATGAAGAACAATCCTTCCGATTCTGCGAGACTCTTGCCTTCCTCCACGCTCACATTCCTTATATTCTCCAAATCACATTTGTTCCCAACAAGCATCCTTGCAACAGTTGTATCAGAATGAGCTGCAAGATGATAACTTAAAGGTCATTGGAAACGCAGAGGGTAGTTACACGATGAGAATGATAGACCATGATATTGATTCTGAAAGCAAGAGACCGTAGCTTGAGAACCATACCCATGCACAAAAGATATTCAGTGACCACAACTTCCACAATATACCAAGTGGAAAATGAAATCATCAATGTCATTGTTTAGGAGAAAAATATACTTCCCTTCTGACAGTACATCTGTTTTGACAATTAAACAAAGAAGAAAACTATCTTTTCTGCCTCCCTGATATGGGCATCCAACACGCATTCCTCTCGAAACCCTCAATAGCACTTTCCTCAGGCTTGTAGATGGGCGTTTGATCATGGAATGATAAAGAAATTACTCAAAGAATCCCCTTTGAAACTATCTTTGCAGAAAAAAGATTGGGAAAGGGGTAGAGGTGCAGGCAGGCAAATATCAACATAAACCACAACCCAATATAAACAATGACATGGGATGGGTTGAATCAAATTAACTAAACAATGACATCAACAACAGCATTAAAGTAGAAAAAACAAACAAGCACAGGACACCATCACTTGTAACTGTGGCAAACCCAAATTGGAAAAAAAAAAACCATGGGACCTAATCTGCTAAAGAATCTCCACTGCAAAAACAATTGGTATGTGAAGGTGTCTGCAAGAACACGTATATGATGACAACGTCAACTGTAAAGTGTATCTAATGCAATTTCCTAACCAAAAGTTACAATTTCAAAGGAAGTGACGCGGGAAGGATCTTACTAAACAAAAAGGAATATGCAATTATAATCAAAACATTGTAGAGTAGGTGATAAAATCGCATGGCTAAAATGTAGTCACGATCGGACTTACTTCACCATTCCACGACTTCAAAATTACAGCTTATACTTTCTGTACCTAGGCCTCTTTGTCCCAATATCAACTTTGTCTCTCTTTGTTCTTCTTTCTTCCCTATTGCATTCTCTCAAGCAAAGTTATTAAACCCAACCCAACCAGACAATTGAATTGGTCAACTCAGTGACCCGACCATGGGACTGGGATGGCAGACTGGACGATAAGGACAGCAGCCATATGGACCCGGTTAAACCTACTGGTAAATTGGGAGACTGGGAACTATGTTGGTTTGAGGAAACATCCCAAAATGACTTCTTTAACCCAAACTTTTATCATTTGGAGAATCCTATCACTTTCCATCTTTTTGCTCTTTATTTCAAACTTCTCAATTGATTTCTTAGAGTTCACAAACATACTTCCTCTATTCTACAGCTTCTAGCTATCCAATATAAAACCAGAAGGACAACAACAACAAACTAACATTTGGAACAAGTACATTTTGATTTAGAAATTTGACCATGTAACTTATTACAAGTTGGAATTATCAAAACAGTTGGTTTATATCTTTCAAAATCTTAATAATTTGAATGTTAATAACTAAAATTATATTGTTGTCCTATTTTATGGAAACCAACAATTCAACCAGTGATCCATCGGTTGAAAAATTAACCCGCTGACCAGCCCCATGCCTGGTTGATGGTTGGATTAATTTTTACCACTTCTAAATTGACTAGTCTCACTGTGTTTCCTTTCCTCAAGTCAAAGTTGACTAAGTGTAAGTGATTTGCTTTTGCTTTTCTTTGGGCTACCCAAATGGGATGGGCCCAAGCCCAACAATGTCCTCCTTCAACTTGCACGAGGGCACCACCAATCTTTCTCCCCATCTGCAAAACAAGAACTTCCTCCTTACTCAACATTTCAGCACCATCAACTATATGTGCTTTTTCAAGTGACAATAGCTTGAATTGCTAAGCTTGGATCCATCTCACTTGAATGGCCCAAAGAAAAATAAAAGTCCATCACCTAAAAGTAATCAACTTTGACTTCAGCAAAGGAAAGCCAGGTGAGACTAATCACTTCAGAGAAAGCATAAGTAGCATGAGCACGAAAAGAATGAAGAGAGAAAATTGAAATTGGGATAAGAGCTCCAGAGATAAAGTAAAGCAGCAGCTTTGAATCCATGATCCAATGGTGAAACAAAGACCATTGAAATGAAATTGTAGTCACAAGATCCTCTCATCAAACTCTACACATGTAACCATTCCAATCTTCAGATTCCTCTTTGTTGGTTAACATCCTTCCAAACCCTCTTCTTCTGAAGTTGTACTTTTTGGAAGAGAAATTGTAGTAGGTCCATGATGTTAATGTTGTTGTCATCTAATTGTCCCAGATAGACCTTTGTATCCTGTTATTTTCAATGTGGAGAACTTTTAGCTAGACTAGGTCCAATGATTTTTCCTAGAATGGGTTTTCCATAGGTTCTCTCAAAATCTTGATATGATGATACCTCAAATTTGACAATGGAGTTCTGTTTAAGAGATGCTTTCTGTGATTCATCAAATGCCATATGAATCTTTAGGAGTTCATGCTATCTCATTATCTCTTTTCTCGATAGTTATCTATCTACTGCATTAGCAAGCTAAAAGGCTCAAAACAAGGATCAGAGAGTTTTGGTGACTAGACAAGCAAAAAGGATACAAACCAGTTAGTGGAGAAGTGGTCAGACCTCGATTTGAAAGGTGACTGGCCTTGAGAGTTAGAGGAATAGCATAATGCTAACTTTACTTAAAGAACTATAGGGGGATTTCTAATTAGGATGGGGACCATACAAACTCTCTCAGGCTCTCTCTGTCTCGGAGACACACACACACACAAATGATGGTTTCAAAACCCATCGTAAAGCTACTCCTTAGATCCTCCATGAGTCGATTCATTTAGTGCCTATGTGTGTGTGTGTGTGTATCTGTAAGACAGTCAAGGTTAGATCCTGGGATTCTTGATCATGGCTCAATTATAAGTCTGGTTTCTTCTCTTTGAAAAATACCTTGTCTTACATCCTCAATTTCGTTAAATAGTGTTCTATGAAAAAGACAATCCCCAGCCAAACAACTTTCCCAGGTTGGTAAGAAGTTACTCTTCTTTGGTAGGACAAGATTCGATGAAGAAAAGAGAGTGCTCGACTAGAATAACAGCTTTAGAGACCGTAACTACATAGATAACTGCTTCTCCCCTTCTCCATATTTAAGCCGAACTGCATGGCTGCTAGAAAGAAAGATGACCACACCTTCTCGTAAATGGTGTCAACAAGAGGAATTTTGGTATCCCCATTGACCTTTTGTATAAACAATCTTCAATGAGTGGAAACAAGCAATCTTATTTAGAAAGGTGCTTGTCAAGTAACGTCAGCTTTTGGGCCCAAACCCAACTTTTCTATGTTGGGTGGTTAAGTGCATCTTACTTATATCAAAGCATTCCTTTGGTTTTTAACAAATAATAGGACATTTTACTTAGGATTGGTAACGTGCACCCTCACGTTTTCTTCGCTTGCTTTGTAGTAGAGGAAACTGCCAAAACTTAAACTACAAAAAAGGAGTTCGATGCAGATAATACTCAATTGTTAATCATGCATTTAGGGGAATATAATTTAAACTCGAACAATGGCTTTATGGTTTTGCGGAATTTTATCATCTAAGTTTTGAGGATGAACCCGTGGAGGGCAGAATGGAATACCTAGCCCCAAACTATAATTGTAGTTTGGTCCTTAAACTATTAATTTGGGTTTATTATGTAATAAGCTAACAATTTAGAGACTTATTGGTAAAACAATAAAATTTTCCATACCTCGCTGAACCCATCAACACACACTCTTCCCTTCGTCATTTGTTTTTCCCCCATTTTATTTGCTTTTCTTTCCCTTCCATTTTTCTCTCAAACGCACTGAAAGTTGAGGCTCAATTCATCATCAACAAAGCCTCAATACTGTGCACACGCCCCAAAGTCTTCTTACCCATGACTTGAAGTAATAACTCCTCAATTTTAATGATCTTTAGTCACTGGATGTATCCGCAATTGACAGTCAAAGGTGATGGATTACTATTAATAGCAGTTTTTATATTATCAATATTTCTCTGAATAAATTCACTAGTTGGGGTTTATTGTATATCTAATCCAAAAAACTTAATTAATTAGACATAATATTAAAAGCCTAGTAAAATCTCCATTAACCTCTCCAAATCAATTTTATTTGTAATCCAACCACCCCAATTAAAAATAAGCATGACTACCAATGTATAACAGTCTTCAGAAGGTAAATAAACCTCCAATCTATGAAAATTAATGCAATCAACATCTAGAAATTCTAAAAAAAGAGAAATCTCGAAAGTACAGAAAAATGTTGTGAAATAGTAATTTGTTGTCTGTGACAGTCGATTGCGGACATATCTAGTGACCAAAAACTGAGAAGTGAGAAGGAGATTCTTCAAGTCATGGGAAAGAAGGTTTAAAGGCACATGCACAGTATCGAAGCTCCAGTAAATACGAATTGAGCCTCTGATTTTTTATCCTTTTAAGAGAAAAAAATGGAAGCAAAAAACATAAAATGGGGAGCAAACAAATGAGGAGAGGGAGTGTGTTCTTGCCCAAAAAAGGGAGAAAAAAATTTGATCTGTTTACCATTAAGTCCCTCAATTTCTAGCTTATTAGATAATATAACCCAACTAATAGATTAATTTTTTTTTTGAGTATAGACGCGCTGCACAGATGCACCATATCACAAACATGTGGGCCCGCATACCCATATGTGGGCCTACATATTTGTGAGATGCTGCATATGTGCAATGGGTTCATAACAGAAGGTCCCATAGATTAAGGACCAAATTACAGTAACACCTTGGGCTAGGAATTATGTTTTGCCCTCCATATAAAAGGTTTCATCCTCGAAAGTCAGACAACACAATTCCTCAAAACCATAAAGCCATTGTTCAAGCTCCGAATGCACGATTAACAATTGAGTATTAATTACTCCGAGCTACACGTTGTTTTAAGTTTTACCGTTCTCAAAGCCTCCCTTGTGCCCAAAACATCACTTCAAGAATAGTGTTTTAATAGGATAATGCAGCTGGCTACAAGACTTGTCAATGAAACGACTACTTTATAAGGGTCTAATTCCAGTAATGAAACAAATCATCTCCTCTACCCTTTTGCACTGCTATGAATATTTCAAAAGATTTCTTCATGTTTTTAGTGACAGGTGCTTTGCCAAAATATCATAACATACTCTATGCAAATTACATACTGTGATTTATGCAAGAGTAAGCAATTCTAAGGAAATGTGCCAGTTTGACAGCTTGTTCAATGTTGCAAATGAACTTTATAGTTGGACTTCCCATTTTCACAATCTATGTATGGACTAGCAATGAGAATTCACTCCCTTTTCTAATTTCTGGGCATGAATGTTGACAAATGGCAGCTTTCAAGTTTCAAACATCTCACTAGCTAATTTGTTGATAGATTGAAAGCAGTTCCACTGTAACTTGACTATAGATTCCTCCTTAAATTAGTTTTATACACCATCCTCATCTAGCAAATCTTTGTGACTCCTTAATTACAAATTATCTTCTATTGGGCTTCACTAGTAGAGAAGATTGTAGTGACATATAAATTAAAATATATACTCATGACCTTTATCTTGACTTCAAAAATAACATCATTTTCCTATGAGCATTCCTTAAAAATTAATTTTGTATGTCAATGAAATGCTTTATACTAATTAAGTCTTTTAACCATGCACTGCTACTTTGATGTGGAAGATGAAACATTATGCTTAAAGCTTATCCTGTTGCTTTTTTGGCGAGCCAAGTTAAGAACAACTATATACAGACATAAGCTGATTTCAATAAATGAAAAGTTAGTCAAACATCCTACTGCTTTTGGAGGAAACAATGCACCCTCATACGAGGTATCAAAAACTAATTAGAAAATGAATAAGAACCTAATTAGATTATATTGGCAAAAAATTATATGCGTATAAATTATGTGTACACACACATATTACACAGCATAAATACATCCATCTTAGCATGATCTTCAGAATCCAAATTTCCTACCGTTTGGAGTACTCTGTTATACAGGCAGGTAAACATGGAGTATTTTATCTTATATCACATATAATAATTGACAAAATTAGCCATTCTAATGTAAAAAAGCAAATTAGATTTTTGTCTTATTTTACTAATTATCAAGCTGTTAGAGGATTCAATTAATATAAGATGTACAGGATGTAATTGAACAAAATCTACCCCATAAATCATCCAAAATTATGTGTTCCCTTCTAATTTCAGGACCTGACATAAGAAAATTCACTGCTTTCCGGAGAAACACTTTCACGTTACTCATTCATTTGAATATGTGTCATCAACCGCCACATCATTTGAAGATGAACATAGCAATTACAGCTTCCAGAAAATGTAAATGAGAAAAAAATGGTGCAAAGTATCAATCTACAATGTCATAACAAATAAAGAAGAAAATATCTTTCTAAGTTTTTTTCCCTCTTTTCCCAGTTATAGAATGTATATTCTTATCAATCTTTTCTGTCTGTCTTGTGCTCGAAAATTATTTCTATATCATCCATCAATGTAAATTTACATTGGACTGAAACACAGAACTTTTTTAACCCTGATTTTGGAAGCTACTTTCTATCTCCAGCCCCTGTATAATTTGTTTGCTTTCGGAAGTTCATATGTAATTGATTATGAAGTCGTGTTACCCATGATCACCTTCTTGTTGAAACTATCCAAACTATCCAATCATTGAATTAATGCATGCATTTCCTTCAGTGTTTACTTGCAAAAATTTCAATCTCCATAAAGATGGCAGAGATCAATAGGTAACATTAATCACTATATCAACCATGTGTTTCATACTAGTAATCACACATATAGTCATAAGATCCTGATTCCACCTTAAACAAGTGCAATAATTCAATCAAATCTAAACACTAACCACTTTTCACAATTATCTCTGATCTCATGTCAATATCGCCTAATCTCCTTGGTCAAGGTTGGTACAAATCTCAACCACCACATGCAAGCCTGTTAATCTGCGCATTTCACATTTATGATTCTTCCCTTTTCATTAAAGGGACAAAAATTCATCTTAAACTATCCAACTACATCCTTGCCCCCATACCCCACTAGTTACAATCTGAAATGCACCATGTACTATAAAACATGAATGCATACATTCTGCACCAATGATCTTATATTTTTTCTTTGAAACAGTAAAAATTAAAATCTCAAATGGATCTAGGATTCCACAATTGACATTGCCAAGACACTTCCAATTTTTTATGCACCTCTATCAAACATGTGTACAACTGCTCATGCAGGACCTACCAACTTTTAAGGGATGTGTCAAACAATCAATACCACCACCCAACAAAATTCAAATGAGTTGATCTCAACCATCAATCCCAGTTGCAATTGCTAGATTTTGTATTAGCAATTGCAAAGCCTATAACTCTAGTTTTACATGTCACCAATAAAAGTACCAATACCGATGCATGAAGTACAACACACAATAAGAAACATATATTCAAGAAAACAAAAAACTTTTAAGAATTCGAAAAACGTACTCTTAAGTTCATCAAGCCAGCGAGGAATGCTTTCAAAGGTGGTCCTCCGACTAATATCATAAACCAAAAGCGCACCAAAGGCACCACGATAATAAGCAGAGGTGACAGCCCGAAAGCGTTCTTGACCAGCAGTGTCCCAAATCTGAGCTTTAACTTCTTTCCCATCAATTTCAAGGCTCTGGGTCTGAAACTCCACACCAATTGTGGCTTTAGAATGTGGGTTGAACTCGTTTCTTGCATATCTAGACAACAAGTTGGATTTTCCCACAGCCGAGTCCCCTATTATCACTATCTTGAACAGATACTCCTCTCCCTCTTCATCTGATGAATCCATGGGAAGAAACTGCGAGCCTTGAGGGGAGGGTGGTGGGATTTTTGAGAGGAGGAAATGAGCAGAAAGATGTGGGATGTGGAGAAGAGGTAGCTGAGGAGACAAGGTGGAGGCTGGAACAATGACCAGTGAGGTAACAATGAATGATGATAAATAGTGCTGTGTTGTGGTGTGTGCCAGCGACTCTGAGTTGGTTTGTCATCAACTTGTCGGTGTTAAATGGCGTTTGACTGGTTTTTCCATGATTGAATCAACGAAGGATCAACGGTTCTTTTGGTAAAAGATAAAACAGGAAAAGATTTTCTTACCGAAAGAGAAAACAAGAGGAAAAAGGAAAGAAGGGATTACGTGCTTTTGGTTTGGAAATGTGCGCCCTTTCTTCTTATTTTGAGGATACTGAAGAGGCGCTAAAGGCGATTGACGCTGGAATTTTGGTGCGAGCGGCATCATTTGTATTTATTAGTAGATCGGATTGCAAGAGACTACATGGACGCAATAATAAAATAGGGATAATATCAGAAGCCTCCCTGAGGTCTTTCTTAATATTACTTAGCACTTTTAAAGTTTTAAAAACATTACTTACCTCCCTTACTTTTGTTATTTGTACAATAAAATTCATAAAAATTCCAAACTATCCTTTTGCTTATTTTGCTAAATAAAAATACTTCTAAGACACTTTATTTACTCTCAAAAAAATCACCACCTAAAAAACAACAGACCTGGTTTTATAGATCTAGTGGTTCAAAATTTGCCACATCTTTAATACTTCACTTGGTGAGATAGTGTGATAAATTTTGAATCACTAAATCTACATAAATCAGGTTTATTCAGGTATTTGCCCTTAAAAATAATCTTTAATTGTACCATTTCATCTGGAGATGCCAAATAGGTGGGATGGGCAGAAATTTTAATAGGACTTAATTTTTTTTTTCCAAATAGCAAAAGCAATTTCCATTAAACCGAACCCAAAGGTTTTACAGAAGTGGAGCCACTGCTCCTGTTGTATCTGCTTGAACAGCCTCAAGTATCCAAACTGGGAAGCTAGACTTCCATTCAGTAACATTTTTTAAGTTTAAAGCAAATCTTGCTAGTTTGTGTCTAACAGTGTTGTTCTCTCTTCAACCATAGCAAATTCATTGAAGATTGCAACCAATTGTGCCACCCTGATTGTTGATTTAATCATTTGTAGTACGTATCTCCTTCGGAAGTGATCCGATTAGGCAAAGAACAATTTGAGAAATAATGCCAGTTTCCATTGATTCAAATGTTTTTTGCCCCCATTGCCTTCCTTGAGGACAAATAATCATTAAAAGGGGAAATATTGTCACGATCCAAATGTATAGATTTAATATACCAATTGCTTAGTCTTTAATATTTGAATATGTAACCATAAGGTATCTTTGTGTGTGGTTCAATTAGTAATATATTGAGGGGTCTACAAAACCTTGTAATTGGTTAGAGGGGTCTCTTAGGAATAACAGAAATTATTTTGCTATGTCTCCCTCTCAATTACTTTCTGGTTTCTCTTGTTTTTATCTTCGTCTTCCTATTATTCCTTGTCCGTTCTTGCTTCTTTGATTCTGCTTCTATTTCTTCCTCTTATTCTTTCTACAATATCTCCAATTCTTAATAATTCTCAAGAAAGATAACTAAAATCCAATTGGGATTCTGACATGCTTGTTTGTTGTCACAATTTACACCAAATGGTGCACGAGCACTAGCCCAGCTAACTTAAAAAAAAAAAGGTAAATTACATGTAACTCTCCTGTGATTCTGCATAATGTCGAATGATCCATCTGAAGTTTTAAAATAACCACATAACCATTTATAATTTTATGTAAAGCGAAAATGGGCAGAATGCATAATCAAGTATGACGATTAGACTATATGCACTCTAAAAATGTGTGTGATGAAATCATAATATTCACTTAATCCTCCTATGATTTGTATAAATATCCACTTTACCTTCTGTAATTTTTGCATTTTTTTCACATAATTCCCCAATAATTTTGTACAAGGTTAAGTCATTGTTTGATTTAGTATTTAAGTGATAGCACTACTTGTATTTCAAGTAACGACATTACATAAGTTGTTTTCGGTTAAATTTTCAGTTTACATGAAACCATAGGAGGTTAAATGCGCATTTTAAAACGTTAAAAGTTATGTGTCAGTAGATGAAACTACAGAAGAGTTATTAACAATTTACCCTAAAAAGAATTCAAATACTTGTTTGGTTCTGGGTTTAGCTAACTTCAACATAATCAAACATCCTTAGAAAGTAGATTAGTAATGAATCCAAGTACAAAACAAATATGCTAAAATTATCATCTTTTCCCAACTTCACATGTTCTAAATGGACAAGTAACTAGCCACTAACTAAAAGTTACAAGTTACCAAGGTGGCTCTGATAAACAATAACATAGCCTGGAAATTAAGCATCCGAAACGAAATTACAACAAAAGAGAGAACTGGTCATCACCATCTACTTGGACATTTTCGATACACTAAGAACAGAACAAAAGTATATGGTATATACAACCGACATCGAGACACCAATGTATGGAAACATCTGAGCAGAACAAAATTGAGCTTCCAAAACCAGCTATTAGGTCATCTCTACAAATCGGGGGCACAAAAGATCGAAAAGGATCTAAGTAGTTGTTAAGAAATCCCCTTAGAAGCATTATTTGGATTTTAGAAAAGCAAAAATAACCAGACATCTTCAGCGGAACCTTGAGAGAGCCTCATTATATACAACTCTGGCAACTCTGGGTTTCATTCTAGCTCATTTGCATGGCTTGGAACTTAGGGTCCACATTGAGCCCGGCAAAGGATGCTATCCAGTCAGATATGTCTTGCATTATCAACAAAAATCTTTCAATCAAGCTCTTGACTGTTCTTGCTTCAGCTCTTTCCTCCTCGACAAGAATCTTGTGGTTTTCTACAGCCACATGTGCAATTATCAAGTTCCTTGTGGAGCCTCTGGAGAAGGTGGTGGAAAGAAAAAATTTCAGACTTTAGAGTAAGAATGAGTTCTGAATGGAGGGCAAACACATTTAGCTATTTAATGGTAATCCAAAATGGTCATCAGAACTTCATTTAAGTTAAATTAAGCTAGCACCAGCCACAGTTAACCTAGTACCAGAATTGCAGCTATGCGCTGTAGACCACATTAGACGAGCAAATTGCTGATTACAAGTGCATCAGTTGGAACTTTGCTATGAACCATGCATGCTGCAGTCTAAACTAATTTTTGTGCTATACAGAAGAGATATAAGCTTTTTACACAAATCAAAACCTGCTAAAACATATCATGCCAGTTTCTTCCTTTCATGTTGAATACACAAAGCACTCTAGTTTAACATAGAATTTGATGTGGAATTCAAACGACAGAAGGGCTTGAGTAAGTAACATTTAAAAAGATCTTTCCAAGTCATGTGCTTAATTGTATCTCCTCCTTGAATTCAACTCGAATCTATATGCAGGAGTCATGCAAGATAAGGGCAGAAAGCTTTTCTGTACTCCGTATACATTCCTGCTTATTTTATTTAGTTTTCTTCTTTAGAATTCTTTTGTCAGAGTTTCTATTCATTAATTAAGATTCAATTCTTTGTTAATTGCCTCAAAAACTTTCTTCATGCCTTGAGCATACCCAAACAGGAGGACGAGTCCTATATACTGAATGATCAGTAATAATTTTAGTAAGTCATCAATGCTGGTCATATTTCAAGTCTCAAAACTCCTGTCATAATTTTGACATTGACTAAAGGAAAATGTTGTTTATTTATAATCATCTGAAACTCACAAGCAAGTACATACCTAAGATGCCAGCATACGTGTAAGTTATGCAGGTGCAACTACATAAATCATCAACTAGAAGCATGTAAGCGTTGGAACCAATCTCCAGTGTTCTTTCTTGAAAAGCTCAGGGTCTATGAACTTTCTTTTTTGTCTTTCAGATTGAAGAAGAAACATAGCAAAAAGGGAAAAGATAATGAAGAGTTGTACAAGTACTCACCTGAACCTGATTCTGAAGGCCTTTGATATGTTGCACCGCCAAATCCAGCATATCAGCATAGCTAGTTTGCTGAAGAAAAAAAAATATTACGTTAGAACAGGTAAAAAATGAATCTGACTGTGTATAGGTTTCAACTGGATAACCACTAAAATGACAATCTGATCTTCAGATGAGACCAGTCTAGTTTAAGCCATAGGATCTAAATCAGTCAAGTTCAGATGATAAACTTTACATAGTTAAAAGCAAAGAGATTAAGAAAGGAAAAGCAAAAATAGAGCAGGATCTGAGGTGTATAAGCTAGTTTGCAGAGTTGCCTAACAATTAAGCTTCTAATCATCCCATTCTGCAGCATTAAGGCAGCAGCTGGCATGAAGAAAAAGTAAGCAATTTTTTACTCTTAAAGATGCTGCCTCATTAACAAAGAAAAGGTCAGATATTAGAAGACTTTTACTTACAAAGAATGTACACAAGCTTAAGGTTAGATAGTGGCAGGCTTCTCCTTGTCTAAACTTTTTCTTCCTAAGATTGGAATGAAATGGCTAATGATATAGCTGATTTTCTTTTCAATTATAGTCTCTTTTATTTGCTTCCTCAAATTGTTTCTCAGTTTTCCTTCCTTATCTTCAATTATGATAATCCTAGCATTGATTTGTCCAAATGAATTGCAAAGAGATGAATGTCAGGAGGCTTAGAACATGGCTGCCAAGTCTATAGATGAACTAGAGAGAATAAGATTCCATAGATAAAGTATGGTGATGCAACAAAGCCACGACAGACTATCTATAGGTTTAGGATGAAAAGATAGTTTAGTATGGCCCAGGACCATACAACCTAGGATACCAAATATCAACCAATTGAACTTTCAGTCAAAACTGAATGCCACATATTAACTTGAGTTCAGAAACTGAATGCTTTGAAGCATGTTGACTAGCCTTTTCTTCTTCTTTCAAGTAAATAGACTTACTTGAGCGAGATACCTTTTATGCTCTTAAAGGCATCACTGCAAGCAACCACATGCTCTGGAAAAGATTTCCTTCACTATGCCACAAGACCACAGCAATATATACAGAAAACCCGATTACAACACATGCTTTATTACCCAAAGGAGGATTCGTATGTGCTCATCCAAAAACTACATCCAGGTAATATTTTTGGAAAAGGTATTATGAATTTAACAAGCACACTGAAGTAAAACTTTATTACTAGCTTTCTAAGAGGGATATGTAGCAAAAATAATTTTATTGTAAATGAGCACCCCTTTTGATAACAGGGAAGTTAAATATACCACAACTCAAAGCAACTACTCTCTTCTTGGCAATGGATATGGCTGATTACTTTATCCACAAAGCTAAGAATGATGAAAAGGAAAAGTGACACTGTTGACTGAACTAGTTCACTTTCATTTTAAACGGTGAGATAAGCAAGGGAAGCTATTAAGATTCTGGTCCACAAATATGGCAAGGTAATGTACTACCAGATTGATCATCTGATGTACATCTCTTTAAATGGACTTCAAAAGTTTCACTTTGCATAGTTTTGAAAATGTTCTCTTCATATGGCTTGGTGTCATTGCCAAAGCTCAAATTTTAATGCCTCGGAAAAGTTTGTTAAAACACCAAAATTATCTCTGCAACCTAACTCAAATACAATCATCAATTGAGCTGAGAGGTTGACATAAAATTTTGGTTGTCGCATTATCAGTTGCCCCTTTATATAGGACACATGCTACACACTAGGACATCATACTAAGGCTGCTCTGGACTATCTTGCTTAATCTTTAGGTAGACCAGGTCTACCATAGACCATGCATTAAAGGCTTGTATCATCGTGTATTAAGTATTTGTACCTTTCTGAAGTGTTGCACTTCATTATGGAGTTCAATATATAACTTTCACAATAAATCAGATCTACCTAAGGAGTTCAATATATATCTTTCAGTCTTCTACACATCTTATTTTGCCTTATTTGCCACCTGATACTTGTCACATGCCTTCAACTCTTGCTGAGTCTTGCATAACAGATACAACATTTAAGAGAGTATACAAGTAATTTTGGTTACATATAAGCGGAACATTTTGAAATGCTATTCATACTGTTCTGCGGGTTGCAGTTGAAATTTTTGTCGTATCAAAATTGTTGGAAAGATTAACCAAGCCTATAAGATATTAGTAAAGTTATCATTGTGAGTTTATTACGTTCTCTGCAAAGGAAAAAAAGAAAAGAGGTGATTATTGTTTTGTTCTTTAGTTCTATATTGAGTTGATATTAGAACTCTAAAAATTGAAGCTTTAAACTCAAATATATAAACCTAAATCAATAGGAAAAAAAGGCGTGGTATATTACCTTGTCCATATTAGGAACAAGATCTTGTAACTTCTTCAACTTCCCACTTATTCTTGTTCTCCTCTCCTGCACATAGGCAGAAAAATACTACTTAGGGTAATAGCATTACATCATAGCAACCATGGCCAATTTGTCATTACATTTTTATCTATCAAGCTCCATGATGAAAAATTTTACCCATAGATATATGATTACCAGAGTAACAAGGAAATTACTGAGAGACTAGGCAGAAAAAACTACAAACTCTATGAAAACGTCCATGTAACTAGCTACAGTTAGATGAGTTGGAAGAGATTAGCTGAAATGCAAGAATAAAAGATAGACTGAGGACAATGGACTTTAACTGGAGGTGCTGTGCAGTTAAACCTCATTGAAATCAAATTGAAAGGGGAAAGGACCCTCATGTTACAAATGCATATAGTTAACATTAAGACCTCATAATAAAATACAAGAAAACTATTTTTTTTTTAATGTTTCGAATAAAAGAAGCCTCTAAATATCTTATTTTATCAAAACCTTATTTATAAAACAGTAGGTCAAATTCTAAAGCTCACCCTTTCTGCAATGCTGCGGGGATGAGTAGCACAACCACGCTTTGCACGGATTTTACAAGGCACGGAATCTTGAGGGATGTTGAGCAACTTATCCATGGAGCTCATATCCAGCATTGTCTGAGGCATGCCAAACTGAAACTAAAAGCCCAATTAGGTTAAAGAAGGAGAGAGTTAACTTGTCAACAACTTATGGAATTAAGAACATATAATTGGAGAAAGTCAGAAAGTTGACAAAGGACTCTCTACAGCAGTAACTGAATACAGCTCATTTAAAAAATGAATCAGAATACAGGAGCATACTCATTCAACTTACGGAATAAAATGTCAATTAATGGTTCATCAATTTTCTTTAATACTACATTCTTAACATACTAACAAAATGTTTAGTAGAACCAATTTTCTTTTTAGTTTTTCAGATTTTGAGTAAGATCTAGGATTTATTGTCCTACTTGTTCCTTTTCTTTAGGCGCAGAAGTAGGAATGGGTGGGGAGAAGGGTGAATGCCGTAAAACAAGTCTAGATACCTTTATTCACCGGGCATTCATGTGACGCAGAGAGATATTTGATTTCACATAGAAGGATGTTAGCAGAGAAGTGATGATCTCTAATTAACAGAATGCTTAGATTGTCCTTGTCATGAAAATTGCTTCACAAGTTGCTCAACAGATATGTTTAGTACCTGAGTTTCCATGCTGTTCAGATTGACAATGTCACCGCTCATGTTCTTAGCTCTTTTGCTTGTTGGCCCCATCGAAAACATTATCGTATTGGCTTCTTCCCAAGGACCTACTCCATAACTTATATTGCTGTAAGTATGAGCAGATTTTCTTTTCTCATTCTCTGCATCGAGGCCATTATCAACATTCTCAGTCTCTTCGGAGATCTGGGAAAGAGTTTCTTGATGTGTAAAGCTCAGCTGAGAGTTCAATCTTGAGATATCATGGGTCCTAGCAATCGGAAAACCTAGTTTCATACCAAAGTTCAATATTTTAGAGTTGAGGATTCCGAAAGAATGGGAATATTAACTTTTGATGCTAAACCAGCGATTAGTACTTCACATTGTGTTTTCTGAGCTAATCTGATAATCAGAATGATAGCACTACACTTTTCATGCATCATAAAATTGACATTTTATAATTAAACTCCTAAAGAATGAGACCATTAGGTGCATGGCCGGGTATTTGCTGTGAATGAACAAAATCACATCTTCAAGTTGCTTGAACATATTCATCTGGAACATGTACAACTACAAATGACTATCAAACATTCCATTTGGTATTCAAAGCAAAAGTATTAGCTTGATTTTTACATGAGGTTGGATAGATATTCAAAGCTTCACGGATCGCAAATTTTACATAAGCTTAAAACAATCTTCTACTTTGTGCATTACGAAAAAGATTCATGTCTGTTTTCTTAACATGCCTATTGTAGCTTTTTTTTGTTTTCTAATAATAATGGCATTTTTATTCCTGCATTACATATTATTAAACCTATGGTAATATCGTCTTGGTTTTTTGTTGGAAATTAAAAATAAATGTCAGTAGGAAGCCTATGGGACAACAGAAGCCTGCTATGGCAGAGTTATTAGGTGCCCTATTAGCAGATATGTTGGGGCAAATATTTATCAACCAAACCGATTGTCATAACTCTCACTAGTTGCTTGGAAGATTGGGACCTCTGAGATGTTGAAGCTGCCTCTGGAGGTAATGAAAGTACCTTAAATTTGGATCACAAACAACATTTCTTGTGACTGATTATGGTGATAGCTAAAAAGATTGTTGGATCTTTTGAGGATTGAAATTTTTTTCCAAAATATTTTTCATTGCATCATAAACGCATCTCCTAGTCACCTTTTTTGTTTTTCCAACCATCTTTGTATCTTACATACATTATATCCCAAAATGAGCTACAATAGTATTCTCAAAAAATTTTCCAAATTATCTTCAATCCAAACAAACCCGCTATCTCAAATTTTTGCGTTACATCATAGAGATCACTAACATTTTTTTTCTCTTATAAAAAACCACAAAAGAAAATGAGGCGCATCCACACAGGTTTTTTGTCATTTCAAAACCAGTCTAATTTGGTATAAACAAGAAAAACAGTAATCCTGGGGGATTGGGCATGGGGAAAAAAAGAAAGTTCATTTTTCAAAAAAAAAAAATCATATGCTCTGAAGGTTGCAAAAACATGAGTAGCACAGTTCTATATCAAGTCTCCAAATTTCATGGTCTACATCTGGTCACAATCAAATCAATGCCCTGCTCGTCTCTTTTAAAATTAAAAAGATAAAAAAAATGCTCTAACTACGTGCAGCTCGATGGAGATGGTTTCTGACAAGGCACATACCGAGCCACGAATTTTGGTTTTCTTTTTTCTTTCTGATAATTGAGGATTATTTAGGGCTGGATACAAATTCTCTGCAATCAGAGTCTTGATTGCATAAAACAGTTCACGGTGAAAGATTGATATATTTGAATTTGGATGGTAGGATTGAATTTTAAATATAAATTTTAATAACTTGAAAATAAAGTTATTATATATATTTTAACGTATTTTTGTCTTAATATCTACCTTTGTTATTTTAGCATATGTATTTGCTCAGTCAGTGTTTACACTACACGATATAATTCATTTATAGAAGCCCTTGATCCGATATAGCCTTGAAATCCATTCAGGACCTAATTCCAGCATTTTTGCACGATACATGAGGCGCATAAACTCTATTCCTCCAAAGTCGTACTTTTTGGTGATTTACGAACTTCACAGTTAGTTCCAAGTTCCAACCAAACTTGTGTGTTTTTCTTAATTAACGATGGATCCGGAGCCTCACAATTTGTATTATGAACAATTTCGCACAAGTTGACCTCTGACATAAATTAGTAGGGTTTCAGTACGAATCAAGTCTAGTTTGATGTAAATCAGGTGCAGTTCAGTGTATGTTAATTTGTTATTATTTGATGTAATATAAATTGAGGATAATTTGGTAAAAATTAAGAGCAAACTGTTAATTTACACCAACGTGTGTGAAATGTAACTTGTGAGGGTCCATTTCCATTAATGATCTCTATAGCTTCAAAACCATTGGCTGCTGCTGCTTTTGCCTTTGGCACAAGTAGTAGATTTTTATTATTAACAATTACTAGAGTAATCAGAATAAACCAATGGTTGAAGGAACATTTGAAGCTTAGGCATGTGACATCCACCAGCTCACTAGATAGGTTTTGTCTGCTGATTCAAGGAACCTGGCCACTAGTCTTCTAAAGTAATCTAATGGGATACATCTTTCCAAGGAGAGCTAATTGTAGTTAGAGTATTAAATTGTCAACTTGCTTCTTCTACAAGTGGGAATAATGAAATATTCCACTCAACCAAGTTGAACACTTCAATATATTAATGATGTGTATAAAGTCATAGTCTAGCCAGACTATGAATATGACGGCACCCAAATATGGGAAATGTAAATGTAATTTTTTTTATATTTATATTTTCATACTAATAAAAGAAATAATTTCCACAAATGCTTTGTCACAAATTGAATTGACCAAGTATACCTGCAAGTTAGTATTCTTGATTTAGGATATAAAGTTGGGTTGACTTGTACATGTAAATATTCCACCCGTTTTGTAAAGGGAAAAAATATGTGTGGTATACTTTTGTTGACTATTATTTTTCTTTTTGATTAAATAATTAAGAGATTTTCTCTTTTTATTCAATATACACCAAAATTAGATATTATTTATGTGGAGAACGAACTCAAGAGTGTAAAGAGTCTTAAGAAAGTTGTACAATGATTAATATGCATTTCAAGTATTTGTGTATGTTCTTTTTATTTTAATACAGAGTGAGATAAAAAAAGTATAAAATTGTATTAATATTAGATAATTAAATCATCCCAAAGTGATATTCTTGCCCAATTAAAATCTAAAGATTGATTGGGAGAATAATTATTTATGGCGGCTCGAGAACAAAAAGAAAACTTTAGGAACCTAATTCCACGACTAGATGTGACATACAACTAGATCGGCCGCTAAAACTCAAAACCATATAAATGATAAATTAGAAAAACTTTTGCTCTCAGATCATTTGATGCCCCCAAACAAAAAGAATAATTCACAAATATAGGAAGAACTCAAAAATTAAAAAAACAAAGAAGAAGAACTTAAAAAATTAACAATTGGGTAAATTTCATGTCAAAATCTAAAACCAATATTAACATCCCCATCTTTGGAAGTCAATGCCCCTAGCCCTAGGGGTTAGGGTATCTATAGAAGGGAAAAAAAGGGACAGATTCTTTTTTTTTTTTATTTAAGCACAGGATATTTTATTCTTCAAGATAGATATTCTTAATTTATCGGCGTGGTTTTTTAGCTAAACAATGGGCGCTTCAAACCTAGGGTGCCTATTAATTGGCCCCCATGTGGGCTCCATTCCCGGTTGGAGAGAGTGAGACAGGAGAGGGCCCACCCAATCTTCTTAAACTTCCGATTTTGCCCATTGATGATTCAGATTATCATTATAAATTCCAATGACTTGACCGTTCATATTTTAGGGGTTAATACATTTAGAGTTAATTCTATATATACTAACGTTGTATATATTGTTACAGTTAAATGTATGATATATATATAAAATTTAGATTTTAAATACAAATTCAAATTAATTTTGATACGTCTAATAAGTCAAAGTATAAAAAATTAATCCATACTTTTAATACTATCAATAAATATTGCAATTCTCACTCATAAGAAATCAAAATAAATTAGACTTAGATTAGCACATTTGTCAACTTTATTGTACATACAAAATTTACCTTTATGAGATAACTAGATACCTTAGGTTTAACACGTTTACCCTTTACTTCAATGTTTAGTTAATTATTTAGGTGTCTAATGGCAAATTGTGAAGCTATCTACACATGTGTAACCTACAAAAGTGATAAATTGCAAGTTGTAATTTTGTTTTCTGAAAAACATGAGTTGTAGTAGAAATGTAGGATCCACTGCCAGCTTATGTATCCATAAGATGTCAAGTAAGTAAAATATTTTACTTAAAAAGTGAAACGTTCATAGTTCATCTCTATGTATCTTTCTGTAAGATACTCTGTAAGATATCATGTGAGTCCAGTACTTTATTGAAAAGTCAAAGTCTTGTTTGAATTGTCATTTTTTTATAAAATATTTTTCTATTTTCATAATTATTCCTTTCACATAGTTCTCGATCACATTTTTATGTCATATATATCATATTCTAAAAAATGCTGTAATAATTTTCCTTAAAAACTCTTTAAAATACAAAACAAACAACCTCTAAGTGTTCACAGAACACTACTTCCAATTTGACATTAAACTTCGGATTGCAGAAAATGCCTATTATACTTCAATTAAAGCTCAAACCCAATTAAACAACATCAAACATCAATGACCTTTCAATAGGAAATCCAATAATCATAAAGCCAGAATTCTAGAAATCCATCCGATTTCACGACCTTATGAAGCCAATTGAACTTCTTCCTAAGCTATAAAATAGCAAACAGCTTGTAACAATACAACAAAAAAAAAGGAAAAGAAAACTGAAGGAGTCAAGTTACAGACTTTACCAAAATGACTAGCAAACGGGAATACATACCCAAAAAAAAAAAAGAGAAGGAATAGAGTAAAATGACTAAAATCTAGGTGAAACCTTCATTGACTTTTAATGTTTTAACCCAGAGCTAGGTTTCAGACTAGTAGAACTGTAGAAGAAACATTTATTAAGATCAACAATTTTGGAGAAACAGAAACATACAAAAAAACAAAACAAAAAAAACAAAAAAGAAACAAAGAACAGGAAAAGAACACTTAAACCCCAATAAGAAAAAGGAAGATGAACAGGCAAACCAAAAAAGAGAAAGGAAGGTGTCATCCTGGAACCAAATAAAACTTGCAGAAATTACTACTAAATTACGTGTAAGTAGAATCAGTGACTCCTAATTTCTAGTATTGATAAACGACAAAAGTCTCTAGTCTTTATTTATACAATCATACTAACTTCCTTTTAGATCTTAAATTATCAATTGTATTAAGAACTTAACAATCACGTCGATAGAATTATTATTAGATAAAGAATTTATCAAACCGGCACTCGATGAACACTAGCTATTAGAGAATTCATGGATTAACTTTTTTGAAAAAGTACACTAAATCTTAGGGAGGAAAAAAAGAGAAACTCACATTTGATAATAACAATAAATTTGAGAGTGTGGTAAATGATAAATTGAGTATTGATTAGACGTACTAACTCCTAACTTTGAGCACCTGTTAAAAAAAATCTTGAAAGAAAAGTTAAAAGGGTCACCATAATTTACTAGTACTATATCTAAAATCCATACTAGCAAACAATAATGCAAGGGTAGAACAGAAATTTCATTCAAACAAGAAAAAGAAAATATATTATTCTCTCCAAACTCCACCAAACAAAAAATGCCAAAAAACAAAAAAAAAAAATCAAACAAGAATCAAGAAAATGAACGTACCATTATCTTCATTGGAGGTACAAGCATGAGCAAGATGATTAAGGAAACCAGGAGGTGAGCTGCTATGACGAACCAAAGGCGAAGCAGTTGTAGCAGTAGAAGAAGAAGATGAAGATACCATACCCGCACCTCCAGCACCACCAACAATGGACCCTTGATGATTATCTTGCTTGAAACCAAAAGCTCTATGCAGACCACTGCTGATATTTGGACCCTTTTCTCTGGGATTGCTGTTGGATGTTTTGCAGGTGGATTCAGAAGTGAGGGATGATGTTTCTGAAGAAGGGAAGAATCTTGATGAAGATGATGATGTAGGGCCTATGTGGAGGTTGTGCGAGGATCCAAGGGCTGAGAATTCACGTGAGCTGGGATTTGTAACTGAATCAACGGTTGTAGCCAGGAGGGAACTTGGAGCTGAGCCGTACCGGATTAGCCCACCTGTGTTGCTCCCTCCATTTGGACCCATTGAACCTTGTGATGATGAAGAAGTTGATGATGGATACATGGCTTTTTTTTTCTTTTTTTAGATGAAAAATGATGGACAAAGTAAAGCTTTTTTGCTGTGAAACAGAGGGGGAGGAGGAGGGAAAAGGAGAGAAGAAACAAGTGTTTTATTATTATTTTTTTCTAATTTTCTCTTTTTGATATATAGTTCATTTTTTAATAGAGGTGTGTGGGGGTGCTAGTTGCAGGTTGCAACTTGGTGAGGAAAGATCTAAGCAAGCTTTTGTACTGCCAATGGTTTGCAGTGGTGTTTAAGGATTGCAGTTTGGACCCCATTTGGCAAATAGTGGTCTTGTCTTTACTTTGTAAATCTCAAATTTCTCCTTGCAGAAAATGATATTCAATCCTTTGCCCTAAAGCTTTACTTGCATCAATTTGTCCCCTCTTAAGATTTTAACTGGGAAACCTTTATGAAGATGATTATATGAACTGGCTGACAAACAAACAGTTGTCATTTTGGAAATCAACAATGATTTTCAATTTCATGTTCTAGTAGGATGTAATGTAATACAAAGTCAATTTAATGATCATTATTTAAACTTTTACAAGAAAGTAAATGAATGTATCAGTTTTGAAACCGTATATATTTATAATAATCATAAAAACAATTTGGAAGCCGTATTCATAGATAAGAGCTGCCTTTGATTGATGCAGAGATTGTATCATGTCACTAATATATACATATGCACAATCATCCTAAACCATCCAATTCAAGATTTCAATAAAAATTATGCAAGATTTAAAAAAGCATTAATCTTGTATGCACTGAGATGTGTACATTATTAAGTATGATTTTATGTCATCTAGTTCTGAATCGTATTTAAATTTCAATTATTGCATATGTAGTGTGTATCTATTCTCAATCATGTATGTACTGTAAGTGTATATAAGATAAATTCTTTAAAAAATTGAAAAGTTTAAGAAGCATAGATGCTATTGAACAAATCAAAGGCAGAGTGATAATCTATGATTTAGAGGGCTAACTGGTATTTTCACTAATCTTTTCTTGTCATTTGGTTTCGTCTATATACCATTAGTTTTTGCTTGGTTTTGGAAATTGAAGGAAAGAAACCGTGGTGGGAAATGGGAATTATCATTCTGAGTCAAAGGCGATTTGATAAACAAAGTCAATAACAATCCACATTAGTAGTCTTAATCAATTTTAACCTAACCAATGCCTGGGTGAGGTTACTTGGATCTCATGATTGTCATGAAATATGGTCATTTTACTGGTAGAAAGTATTATTTTCTGACATTTTAACGGCCTTATTATGGCTTGATTTGTGGTAGTTGACTTCCAGTGTCATTACCTTTTTGCATCTAAGTTACTTAATCAGCTAGTGTCTAAATTTTCACGGGACGGCCGTCTGAGGTATTGAAATATGTTCGTACCAAATGGATGATGATGATGATTATTATTATTATTATTATTATAAAAACGTGTAAGACGGTGGTGACTATCACATCAACCCACATTTTAGCTTCTAATAAGCATTTATCAAGTTCGTTGGGATTGAAGCCTTAATTGAAAGGGCCATCGTTTGTATCATACTCCCTTTGTCCTGCTTTCATAGTTTTGTTTTTCTTTTTCACCCACTCCAAATTATAAATCCATCTTATAATTGAAAAATATATTTAACTTTTAATTTTTCTAAAATATCTTTATATAATATACTTTATTATCGGTAAATATAACCTATCGTATTTAATACACTTAACATTTTTACCAATAATTGCTTTAATATATGTCTTGAATGGTACCATATACCATCGTTATTGTTGTTGTAACTAAATGTAAATATATAAACCCATGAGCTTGGGGTAGCTTGTAAGCAGGTTGCTAATGCCAACGGGAGGTTGTAAGTCTGACTCTTGCATGTAACGCCTTGAAAAGTTCTGGGTCAGGCCTTCACCCCCAAATAAGAGTTGAACTTTGCAGGCACTCCCCAAGTTGTAAGCTTGTCTTTTGCATGTGACGATTTGAAAAAGTTCCGGATCAGGTCTTCACCCCTGAATAAGAGTCGAACTCTGCAGGCATTCCTCGAACCGAATCCGAATTAGTCTCACTAAGGGTGGGGATACCGGGCACTCAAAGCAAAAAAAAAATGTAAAGATATGGTGATTAGTGATACTACTACTATTAATGAAAGGATATTTTAGAAAAATATTAGGCTAGATTTATTTTTGCAACAAAGTTAACTAATTTTACTTAAATTATGTGAAACAAAAAACTAAAACTATCAAAGTGGGATGAAAGGAGTAATATCAAGCAAAATGACCTATAAAATCAATGAACATATATAGTTTGTAGTTCACACAATTTTTTAGCATGGAGCGTGAAAATCAAGAGCATACATAGTCTTGTGTAATTTAGGATTAGTTGACACTTAACTTATCAAGTAGTAGAAACAGAATGATGGATCAGCCCAAAGACAGAATCTAAATCATTCTAATGGATTGTTAGCTAAATTTAAAAGAAATGCACTTACCTACAAGGCTACAAGTTCATTAAAATATGGCCATTAAGTCGTGGCTATTTTGATAGAATCAACCAAACTTGTCTTGCGTTCTTTATCAAATTAAGGTTGAAAATTTTGGGTTTCTATTTTGTAGTCCTAAAAAGTATGTAATGAAGATCTTCAATCTTTCCTCAATACTAAGAACCAATAAACTTATCATTTGGCTTGATGTTATTATGCATAGATCCGTTAAATTTATTCTCTATTTACATTTGCAATTAGTTTTCAGAAAAATTCTTAAAAGACGTACTCTTACAATCATTTTGTTGCATACATCTATAAAGTCCAATACTTTGACATTGTCCTTAACAGATGATGATGATGATAGTAGTGGTGGTGGTGGTGGTGGTGATAAATAAATAATGCTCTAAAGGTGTCTTTTTTGTGTTCGAAGAGATCAGTCTTCTGATGCTGAAAGCATACTATAAAACTTTCATGAACAATTAACCATGCTTGGACTTATCTATTTCTTCTTCTAACTTCTCTATGATCAAATCTTTCTCCACAATAATTTCCATAAGTCTTGCATTTTCATGCTTGAGTGCCTCAAATTGGCAAACAATCAGCTCAATCTGTGCTTCAATGGCCTCATCACTAAGCTCAAATGCACTCTCCACAACCCTCAAAACCCTCCACAAACTCACCACCACAACCAATCCTCCTCCTTTTCTCTCCAAAAATGCTTCCAAAATCAGAGCCACCATCACAACAATACAATCAAGAACATAACCAGGCCTTAGAATAAATGACCTTCCTAGCCCCACAAAAAGAGCCAGACTTTTCACACACAGCAAACTCAAAATTGCAATACCTACCCAATGAAACCAAACTTCTTCTGCTTCAAAATTCTTCTTTTTTGGGCATGAAAGAAAAGACGAAGAAAGTTCAAGACTAGTCAATATGAGATCTATGACAAGTAAAAAAATTGTAAAAATTCGAAGGTAAGTTGATTCTAGGAAATTAGACAAATGGGCTCTCCATGAAGATCTTGATACTTCTTGCTTTTCTCCATTATTGACGAAAATTCGCCATTTTTGTCTTCTATTCCAGCTTTTGATGAGGTTTTGTAGCGAAATTTCGATGTTTTGAACTTGTGAGTCTGAACTCATAGATGATTTTTTGTGCAATACTTGAGAGATTGATAAGCATTTTTAAATGAAAAAAAGCAAAGTAGTTGTTAGGAAAAGGCATGTCAAACGTAACAGTTATAGTTTTGTTGTGCTTTAAGGTCACGTTGAGAAGCAGAGTTCAGTTATTTGATGTTGCAATTCGGACATGCTTCAAGATTCTTCATGCAGCGCAGTAAAACTCCCAGGTTTTCATTAGATGCTTTAGCTTCAAACAAAATCTTTGTAATTCTAATTCACGCTTGCGATGCCTAAAGACTTGCAGTATTAGTATTAAGGACTTAAATATGTATGAATTTTGTGTGAATTTAGGATGAAATGGACTTTTTTCTTATTTTTGAGCAGGAAAAGAGTGAGATTTAAGAATAGGGGGGAAGGAGAACTAGAAGAAATGGATTTAATTTAGCTTTAGAATTCCTAGTTCTTTGATATTGTATTGGTAGGAAACTGCATGAGTTAGTCACACCTTGTAGTGCGCGGAATTATTGAAGGCAAAAAAGACCTAAAAAGTGCATAATGAGCAATAATCCACACAAAGCCTAATTTTCTTTAGTAACATATTTCAAAATAAATCAAATTCTAAACTTTTGTCGTTAGCACTTAACACTTCGCCCACCTATCAGCCAATGTTTCCCTAATTTACTCACTTAGTTAACATCACAAGAATGAAGGAATTATTTTGCTATTACTCTTTTGTATTTTTTCTTACATTTTAGTATTTATTCTTGGCACTTAGAAGAGCATTTACAACTAAACTCTCGTTTCATGATTTTGCTTGTGGGACTTTTCACATAATGGATATAATATAGGACTTGCACCATAAATTTCAATTTTGAACACTTTGCACTCTAAATTTTAGACACTTTTGACTTTGAATCCTTAACTCTTAACTTTGTCCTATTAAAGTCTAATCAATGATATTTTTAGCAAAATTAATGATATACAAGATCCAACAAATCAATGACAATATGCCAAAAGTTGTCAAAGGATGCCAAGATATTAAAGCAAAAACAAAACAATACAGTGTCATTAATTTATATCATTTTTTATCTCATTAATTTTATTAACAATATTAATGATTGAAACCATATAAATTAATGAAAATGTGCTGAAAATGGTCAAAAAAGCAAGAGATCATAGTTAGAACAAAACTATAATGTCTTTAATTTTCATTGTCCTTTATATTAATTTTGTGAAAGTTGTCACTGATTGGTCTTAAATGGGAAAAATTTGAGAGTTTAGGATGAAAAAAAATCTAAAATTAAGAGTTTAAGGTATAAAGTGTTTAAAATGGAAGTTTAAAGTGTAAAGTAAAAAAGTGATATTAATTTACGGGTGTAAAGTGGGGTTAGTCCTATAATATAATACAACGCCCTTTTATGAATAATTTGCTGTCTGGAAATGACTTTTCTCATTTGGAGATCTTGTTTGGGCTCCTGGCAGGGCAGGGATTTGTTGAAACTTCAGCTTGGGCTCATGCATTCACAAACTTCCCCAACTTGATCTGAAGAGAGATATCCAGTGGCCCATTTCTTTGTGACGGTAAAAACTGATTGGATCAGTCGACTATTTTTTTGTAGGTAATAAAGTTATTTATCTGCTTTCTATTTTGCTTCTATGTCTGGCAAATTTGATTAATTTTTTCATTCTTTTTTTTAATGTGTTGTATTTGGGAAAAACACACTACCTTAATTCCTTAATTGCTTGAAACATTTAAGTTGACTTTCCTTAGAGAAGTATGAAAAATATAAATCCAACCCCATCTAGTCCTAGTATCACATAAAGTCCAACCAAAATCATGATAAATGCTGAATTTCAAGATTGGGAGGTTTTGCCAGCTACACTTCACATAGGAATGATAGTTGAAGCATATATAAGAGAAGACAGAAATCAACGAGTTGAGCATTGTCGCTAGATTGATAATGGAACATAATAATATTAACTATCTCATGTTAATTGATAAAGTGATTGTTCGATTACATGAAATTTAATTAACATTATTAATTTGAATTAATCTTCTATACACTGACACTATATATACTTTTCTCACTAGATGCATGATACATAGTTTGAATTTAAATTTTTCAAAATTTGCATCTATATCATGCATTCAACCGTGACAGCGTATATACTGTCAATGTATATAGGATTAATTCTATTAATTTACATATTAAGTGAAACTTCTTTTCATCTAAAAATTTCTGCTCAACTCGTAAGATATTAGCTACGTAACTGTGATATATCTGGATTGATTCTCAAGCTCTTTCCATCTTTTTTTTATTGGCCCCTAGTAAGCCTCTTTTGCCTTGCTGAACTTAATGAAGTATAGGATACTTAAGCTCCAACCGAAAAGGGTTTGCAAGCTTTGCTGAAGTACTGGTAATTGTTAAAGTGATTGATCGATTACATAAAATTTAACATTATTAATTTATATGTTAAGTCAAACTTTTTGTCATAGCCAGAATCAGAAATTTTCCTTGAGGGGGTGATTTTCTTGTCGCCTACAGATTTGTGCTCAACTGGTAAGAGATATTAGTCGGGTAATTGTGCTCTTCCCATCTCTTTTTTTTTGGTTAAATACCAAAAAACCCCCTATGGTTTGACTAATGTTCACTTTACCTTCCTATGGTTTAAAAACCTACAATTTGACTCTCCGTCGTTTCAACTAAAGTAAAAGTCTAACGGAAAACATTTAAACTAACGTCTGAACGAAAAATGTCAAAATTGCCCCTCTATAAGTCAAACCCTTGGAAGAATGTTTCGTGCATTTGACAATGTGTAAAATACCAAAACCCCCCCTGTGGTTTGTCAAATGTACACTTTACCTCCCTATGGTTTAAAAACCTACAATTTAACTCCCTGTCGTTTCACCTAAAGTGAAAGTCTGACAGAAATACCGTTATTGTAGATGTTTTCTGTTAGACTTTCAGTTTAGTTGAAACGACAGGGAAGTTGAATTGTAGGTTTCCAAATTATAGGGAGGTAAAGTGAACATTAATCAAACCACAGGGGATTTTTTGGTATTTAACCCCTTTTTTTTCCTTGTAAGCCTCTGTTTGCCTTGTTGAACTTACTGAGGTATAGGACACTTATCTCCAACAGAAAAGGACTTGCATGCTTTACTGAGTCGACAAGTAATGCAAAGCCTTTTCTTAACTTCTTGCTGTTTTTGTTTCACAAAGAGAGGTTTTTTTTTTTTTTTTTGGGTATTTTTGGGCCTTGGTAGATTGACAACATACTCTGCAAGAATACATTAGAACTCTATAAATTTCATAAATGAAGGTAGATGAAGATTCCAATTTCCAAATAAATCATGATGAAAGTAAAAGGAGAGCGAATATTGTCAAAAGTATCTCAATTGAACTGATTAAGGAGTTGGATATTGAATCTGGGAACAAACTCCGAAAGTGGCACCAAATATAAAGTAAAAAAATTAAAAATAAATGTGGATGAAGATTCCAAATTATCATGATAAATCATGATGAAAGTAGAAGGAGAGCGAATATTGTGAAAAGGGCATCGATTGAAAGGATTAAGGAGTCGGACATTAAAGTCTTTACCAAGTGTTCTTGGAACAACTCCAAAAGTTGATTAGTAAGTGGAATATAGGTTCCTTTCTCTGCTTTCAATGTTAAAGGATGATCAATGGTCCACCGACTCTTTGATAATTCGAACCCCTGACCGATTACGGGTGAAGCGTTTTAGTAACTACTCTACGCGTTATTGCCAAAATTTATTCGACTCTATTTGTCTCGTTGCTTGTGTGTTTTGCATGGAATTTGCGACGTTAGGTGAATAAATTTGAGTGTGCACTAGCTGAGAAATTGAATAAAGAAAAGTAGAGGAAATGTGACTAATAGACCATTTAAATTGCATTTTTAGGAGCTTTTGGGAATTTTTATAGAAAAATAAATATAACATTTTTTTAAGGTACGATGTACATGTAGTGATTGGAAAATGTACAACCAAAATATTCCCGAAACTGTTGTATTTATTTTTACTCAATTAATAGTTATTAGATTTCAAGGAAAAAAAAAGAATTAAAATATGATGTTCATGGAGGAGAAATATTTATATAATAAAAAGTAGTACAGAGAGTTGTTCAAATAGTGAAACAAAAGATCCGTTACGAAAGAATAAATTCCATTTTAACCCCCTAAAGTATGCACTTTTTCCCACTTCAGTCCCTAAACTTCAAAATGGGACACTTAAGTCTATAAACTTTAAAATCTATCTCATTTAAGGAAAACTATTGACGGAATCCACTAAACTGTCAGGGTTTTTGCTGTGTTTTGAAACTCGGACCGGGTAACGATTCAGTAGATCTTAGGGGTCAGGGATTAATGGGTTCGACCAATTAAGCTCGAGATTGAACTGGATGATGCATAAATATATATATTTTAATTATATAAAATAAAATAAATAGAATAAATATGTACTCATAGTGATTTCAATCTTTCCCTATATGTTCTATATATTAAGGGACCAAATTAATGATAAAGTATACAATATACTTTGATGAAACTTTTTTAAGTAAGATATAATAACATTAATGAGTCTCTAATTTCATAAGACGATGAATCTAGAATGAAAATATGAATCATTGTAAAAATGCAAAAAGTAAAGTTGCAAATGAGTAATAAAAGAATTCTATGTGTGTAATTATGATTATTTAAAATGATGAGGGGTCAAAGTATAATATGAGAAAAGTTCTTTAACTTATAAAGGATTCTTCTTGTTTCTTCCTCTCGTTGCTTCTTCTTTGCAGTCCGCCATCAAAGCTTTCCATCTTCCAGTCCCGCATCACCGTGTCTAGGTCATGTGTTTGCTTTGTGCCTTTTTTTCCCTTTTTCTAATGGTTTCTTTTTATTTCTTTTAAACTCCTTTCCTCCTCTCTTTCTCTTATATTCCCTTCTACCATTTTTTATTTTAGATCTTTTCACCATTTCTCATGTGAGATTTCTTGATCTCTTCTTCTTTTCTTCACATCCTTTCATATATGTTTTCTTTTATTTTTTGTTTGATTTCAGATTTGTTAAAAATTTGACCAAATTTTAAGCTTTTAGAGTTGTTGTGTTGCTGTTAGTCATTTAGGAAAATATAAAAAGGTCCAAGAAAAAAATTAAAATTCAACAAAAATAGAGAATAGCAAAAAACCCCGATTTTTTGGATTTTACCGGTTCACGGTCAAACTAGTCTTTTGATCGGTTTTGATCGAGTTTTCCTTCATCTGGTTTTGTATACTAACTCGGACCCGTGAACTAGTCGGTTTTCGAATCAATCGGTTGAACCGACTGGTCTGGTCTGAGTTTAAAAACAGAGGGTTTTTGGAGCGTGTAAAACACATGCCATCAGTGAGGGGTATTTAGGAAAAATCATTTTTCTGGAAAAAAAGGAAATTAAGGGAACAAAGGAGGGAAATTTCCCTCCATTTAACCACCAAATGTGGATCAAGTAATTGATTTGACCCATGTTATAAAAAGGCTGCCTTTGCTGCCCTACACAAAGAGAAACCAATGGGTACATCTTCACAATTGAAGGAAAAACAGTCAAGGAAAAAAGAAGGTGCAAAGGAGTGATGGTGAGGGAAACTTGTAATTGCCATAAACCAACACAAATGGTCATAGCTTGGATGAACATGAACCCAAGAATAAGGTTCTGTCGTTATCCAAACTACAAGGTAATGGAAACCGTCTTCCATAATTTCTGTTTGTGTGTGGTATCTTCAGGCTACCCTGCATAGATACACTGATGTGAGTTGTTGCACCAGAATCTAACCACCATGTGTTTCTAGGTACGGAAGTTACATTAACCTCAAAATAAATCAAATTAAGAAACATACCTTTTTTTAGCACGCCAATTGTGATAGTTGGTGTAATGCTTCTTTCTATGCCCTTCGGTTCCAAAGAAGAAACAACTATTCTTTCCCTGATCAACTGATTTCTTTTGTTGTTTCTTTTGTGATATCGTACCTGCAGTTTCTTCATCCTTCTTTCTCTTAAATCCCTTGTTTTTATTATTAATGGTTGAAATCAGATGAGCACAACCAAAATCACGATTAATTCATGGTTTTTGCTTGTACAAATTGGGCAATCATTTGGTCACTTCTCTTTTCCTCTCTTCAAATTGATATGGAGACAATGAAGAAGAAAACAGTGCAAGCCATTTTTCTTTTTTCTTTGGCCCTAATATCTAATGGGCGAATTTACATTTATGTCCTAACTATTTTAGCTTGCACCGCTTACTTAACATCACTAACGGCGTGTGTTTTACACGCCCCAAAAATCCTGACAATTTAGTAGGTTCCGTCAATGATTTTTCTTAAATAAGACAGATTTTAAAGTTTATGAACTTAAGTATCTCATTTTGTAGTTTAGGGATCAAAGTGAGAAAACACGCATGCTTTAGGGGGTCAAAATGGAATTTATCCATTATACAAAATGATTGTTAGTGTATATGCATACTTGATTAAAAAAAAAACTATTTAAAAAACTATTAGAAAATTTAAAAAATATTTTTCTTTAAAAAATGTGCAGGCATGTGCATAGCTTTCACTTCCACGACGAAAGTGGAGGTCTCGAGAATTTTTTCGAGGTTAGAGTGGATTCTCAAATAAGCTCCTTTGTCCATTTCCCCATTTCCTTCAGTATGGTTTCTCCTAAACCAAAAAATAGAAAAAAACTAAAGTATAAAGACAATGGTGTGTTTGGATTAAAAAGATTTAAAATAAAATAATTTATTTCATAAATTTTAATTACAGTTCGGATTAGTATATTTTTCCGAGGTCCAAAACTTACTTCAGCAATGACGTAAGCATTTCGTTCCTTTTTCCACCTGTACCAGTGATGAAACTCCACCACTTCTCTGTCCTCCTTTCTTCTTCCCACTCCTATTTATTTCAACATCTTCACTTCAAATCTTGTTTTCAATCGTCGGCCGAAGAAGTGGAAGAATCGAAGCTGTGAGAAACTACTGCTGGAAAATGGCGTCTCTACCACCAGTGCCGAGGACCAAGTTGGGCTCCCAGGGCTTGGAAGTGTCGAAACAAGGTCTGGGATGTATGGGGATGTCGTACATGTACGGCCCGCCTAAGCCCGAGCCAGATATGATCGAGCTCATCCGCTACGCTGTTGATTCTGGAGTCACCTTCCTTGATACCTCCGACGTCTATGGACCTCACACAAACGAAATCCTCATCGGCAAGGTAGAAGATAAAGAAGCTTACAATTTGAATTTACTGCTGAAGTAATTGTTTCCAAATTTGAATTTGGATTTGTATTCTTCCCTTAGATCAATTTAACTGTGTTTAATGATATTTACTTGTTTGATTTCAGTTTGTATATGGGAAAGTACCGAGTGTTGTACGTTGTGTTTGGGGGCCTGTATTTTTTTGGTCGTCGGTAGCTTTTTACTACAGCACTTAAATCTTTGGGCAAATTGTTTTAAAATTTTTTGAAATGGTGTTCTAGGTTATGTAATATGTAATAATCGGTTCAGAAAAATGTTGTATTTTACTCTTGAAATGGTTGTTGCTTCCGGAAAATGGTTTTTCCCTGGATTTGTTTTTGAAGGAAATGCATCGATTGCATTTTCAAAGTCAGTTTTAAACTGTTCGCTTTTGGGTTTTTGGTTTTCTGTTTAAAAAAAACGTATCAGCTCTGGTTTATGTTGCTGGATAGCGGTAGAAGTTGACCTGGCATAGATCTGACAATGTTTAGTTGTTTAAGAGTAGTACCTGTAGAGCAAGCAAACGGGCTAATTTCCTGGGAGTTTTATTGAACTTTTATTATATGTGTTTTGAATGATGGTAGGTTTAAAGAAATGCTCAGTTGAAATTGAATGTAGCTTTGAGCGTTAAGCTTATTGCCTTATCCTTGAATGAGGGCTGAATTCTGATTGCCCTTTCAGATATGGTAACTGATAAGTATGGTTAAATTGGGTGTAGGCTTTGAAAGGAGGATACAGAGAGAAAGTGCAGATAGCTACCAAGTTTGGCATTGGAAAAAAGGATGGGAAAACGGACATTCGTGGTGATCCAGAGTATGTGCGAGCTTGTTGTGAGGGCAGCCTGAAGCGGCTTGATGTAGAATGCATTGATCTTTTTTATGCTCATCGTATTGATACTCGTGTTCCCATTGAAGTCACGGTTAGTTCTTCTTTTTATGCCACTCTAATGCCATTTTTACCTGGTATTATGGGTTTAACCATTTGAAATTACAATTTTTCGATTGAATAATCCTGATTACAATATACTGTTTTTTCAACTGATTTAGTAAAGCTTCTTCTCAAAAACAGCAGTAACTGACATAAAAAAGCTGCCATGTTTTTAAAAAACTGTCAAATTTTAAACTGCCATATGTTTCAACTTTACTACAATTATGATTCGTATAAAGTAGTATTGGCATGAATTCTTTGAAATGTTCACTTTTAGATATATTGGTCATCGTAAAAGAACTGCCATCTTTGAAAGGCTCATCTGTTGGCTTTTAGCCTGTTTGTGCTTTCCAACAAAACCTTGTCCATGATTATTTGACCTAAATTTGGGATGGAAAATTAAGAGCAAGAGCTGTTAAGATTTTTGGAGTACATATCTGCCTGCTTTAATGGTGTTAATTTCAGTTGTGCTTGGTTGGTGCTCATCTCTGATACCTGCCATGTCTTATGATTACCTATAAAATGAACATGCTTGTCTTCGATTCCTTCGGGAATTTTTTGAGCCAGGTTGGAGAGATGAAGAAACTTGTTGAAGAGGGTAAAGTTAAATACATCGGTCTATCAGAGGCCTCTGCTTCGACCATCAGAAGGGCTCATGCTGTTCATCCTGTAACAGCTGTTCAGTTAGAATGGTCATTGTGGTCAAGAGATTTGGAAGAAGAAATTCTTCCAACATGCAGGTAGAAACATTTTGTTAGGAACATTTTGTGCTGTTACAATTGGTTTGGAGGATATTAAATGACTCTGTTTACTTTCCTGTTTCATTATCAGAGAGCTTGGCATTGGCATTGTCCCTTACAGCCCTCTTGGACGGGGATTTTTCTCTGCAGGACCACAACTGTTTGACAACTTGGCAGAGGGTGACATGCGCAAGGTTGGTGTACTGAACAATTTATTTTGATCTTATGAGTATATTTTCACCTTATCACGATTCATTGCCCCTTTCTCTTTTGTATTCAATGGAGTTGGGAAAGTTAGCGAGTAGATGGTTGGTAAAAGAGAATGCATAGAGCAAAAGCTTTTCTAATTTAGATTATTTATCTGTAGCATAGTAACATCTCATCTTATTTTTGGATGTACCATGCGTTTTCTTGCCCATAAGAGATGTTTCTGCCGCGCGCACGTGTGTGTGTTTTAACATTTTTTTTCCCCCTTTGTCATTGATTTGGGAAGAGGGAGGAGGCAGTCCTTACTTTCAGGTCTTCTCTAGATTTGCAGTTTTTCGCTGCAGATGCTAATGGTCTCCTAATCTCTGTCCTTGTGTTGTATGATAATTTGAACGGCCATTCATTTTTTTTTCACTAGGATTCTGCTGGTTGCACATTAACAACCATCTTTTATGTGTGATACAGCACTTTTACAAGATTAATGATTTAACTTTTGTGACTCTTTAGAATTAGTTCCATTCCTGATAAAGTACAGTTTTTGGCTGCAGAATTTTCCAAGGTTGAAACCAGAAAACCTGGAGGAAAACAAGAAAATATTTGCATGGGTTAGTGAAATGGCAGCAAAGAAAGGATGCACCCCAGCACAGCTGGCCTTGGCTTGGGTTCATCATCAAGGAGATGACGTGGTTCCAATTCCTGGTACCACCAAGAAGGAGAACTTCAACCAGAATGTCAGAGCTCTATCAGTAAAATTAACACGAGAGGAGATGGCTGAACTTGAGTCCTATGCTTCCGCTGATGTGGTTAAGGGTGATAGGCATGTCTCCATGGCAACTACATGGATAAACTCTGAGACCCCTCCTTTGTCTTCCTGGAAAGCTAAGTAAAGATATGAATCTATCTGAGTTTTGTGTTCATATTATCTTGAGAGCGTGGTCAAATGAATCCAAATGCTAGAATATTTGGATGAATAATGTTTGTGAGGAGGCATACCTATTTGACTAATTCTACTTATCAGCAGGCTGTGGCGAAGATACTTTTGTCCTTTTGAATTAGGCAAATCTATGTTGCTAATGATATAGACAGTATGCAAATGGTTTGCAGGGCATGCCTCTGTAATTCAACTTGTGTTGGTTTTGTGTGCTTGTTATTTGTGGTATTTTGCAGTGATGTCCTCCAGCAGTTTTACAATTATCTGAGAGAAGATTGCTAAGAAATTGTTGCCCAACAAACACATTCAATTATATTCTAAATGTTATAGGTCTTTTAAAGACAGGGCAGTGACTAATTCTAGAGAATGATTGCCTTAATATGTTATACGGACGAAAATTGACTAGACTGTTTGTTCATTCTAGCTGATTTCCATTAACCTCGTGTCTTTTATCTTCTTGGACTAATTAACCAGCCGAGACAACATGCATTACCTACAATCGGACTACACACATGCGTACACATATACATACGCATACATATGTACATACATACATATGTATCTGTGTGTGTGTGTTGGAGGGAGGGGGCATTTTCTTGTACAATTCCAGGGTTCTTTATGATTTACAACAGTTTTATAAATCCTTGCAGCAAGTTTATTTTCAAGTTTGACAACTACTAGTCAATTCCCAACGTAATGTTCTCCAGTTGTCATATTCCAGCATCTGATCCATCTAGGTTGCATTTGTGGATGATTTTGTTAGCGAAGGATCAGCTTATCATTCTCCTCAAGGGACTATTATTTGGCATGAAACTGTGATAAGCAAATAAACTGAATCAACATCCCATACATGTGAAACTTATTTCACTTAATTTAGCTGCGTTTTGATGAAGTATATGAAAATGAATGGGGTCATCTACGCTGACACTGTTTTTTTTTATTAATCTATAAATTAATCTTTTATGCACCGAGAGTAATTTTTTAATTTGAGTTTGAAATTAAAATTTTACATATGTATTATTTATGTAATTATAATAATATATACAATGTCATTGTATATAAAATTAAATCTTGACCCTTTGGTTTAAGTCCGTTCTGAAAATATCAAAGTCCATTTTTGAAAGCAAAAATTAAATCTTGACCCTTTGGTTTAAGTCCGTTCTGAAAATATCAAAGTCCATTTTTGAAAGCAAGCGTTGTAACTTGTAAGCAAATGTTATCCATAGAGTCAAACAATGCTGTGGCATCTTTTAAAATATATTATAAGCATCCCTAATGAATCACATCCAAAATACATCTCAAAAATCTTATTGTAAGTACCAGTTTCAAGGTTAGGTATCGATCTTATTGTAAGAAATCTTATGTCAAGCACACAGAAAATCAACCATATAAAAAATAAAAAGTGTAAAGTAAATATGTGAGATGACTGATAGCCAAACAATTGCTTTCATTGTAACTATTATCATTTTTTTTTGGCGAAAAACTTCACATTAAACATGAAAACTTTTGGATCATGTACCATAAGAGCATCTCCAACGGTGTGTGTAATGTCTGACATTGTAATGGGTTACTACACGGCCACAACACGGCCACATTGTGGCCGTGTAGTAACTCATTACACGCATCAATCCATACTTAATTAATAATCCATACCTCAAATGCAAATATTTTGTCCGGCTCTTAAATTTTGTAATGGGGGCCACCCATTACACGCATCATCCTCATGATGCGTGTAATGGGTGGCCCCCATTACAAAATTTAAGAGCCGGACAAAATATTTGCATTTGAGGTATGGATTATTAATTAAGTATGGATTATTATGATATCTTCGCATTTGAGGTATCAAATATTTGTTTAATTTTCTGCATAATTATTTTTCAAAAAATAATAATAGATTATTTTTGAGAGATAGAAAAAGATATATTGTTCAAACTTAAAAATTAATAATACCATTTTTAGAAAATAAAAAATTCAAAAGGTAAAAAATTTAATGAAAATTAATACTTTATTTTTTAAAAATAACAAAATTATTTTTAAAAATTACTTTATTTATTTATGGGATATGAGTTATGCATTATTAAAATAAATATTTGATTTAATTGTGGACCCATGCTATTACACTTTGTAGGGTATAATTCATTATAAGTGAAAATGTAATAAAAAAAAAGAAAATAAAATATTGACGTGACATGTGAATTACAATCCAAAGAGTATAAACAACTGTGAATGCCCTAAGAGTAGTGCCAAAGTTAGCACCCTCTTGACATTGCTATTCGAGTAGTGCATCGGGCCAACTTATAGTCACTTGGGACTCAACAAAATTGGGTGTCAGAGGTTGGGGATTTTGTGACTGCCCAAAATTTGGGGACTGAGTTGGTCTGAATTTCAAACTCTGCCATACTGTGGGGATTGAGTTAGGAGTGTTTGATTAGTTGTGGAAGTGTGTGGGGCCTCGTCCAAATTGGGTGTCAGAGGTTGGGGATTTTGTGACTGCCCAAAATTTGGGGACTGAGTTGGAGTGAATTTCAGACTCTTCCATACTGTAAGGATTGAGTTGGGACTTGGGAGTGTTTGATTAGTTGTAGAAGTGTGTGGTGGAAGGTAGTGACTCAATTATTTTTCCTTTTTGTTTTCATAATTTTAATAGAAGGGTACTTTAGGATTATTGAAAAAGAATCTAGGTTACTTGACCTACATGATTACTTAAACAGCAAAGGTGAAGGTAGTAGGTGTAATTTTGAATACTTGAGGGGAGCTATCTGTAATTATTGAAAACCTCGGGAGAGGTTTCTAAAACTGCCCAATAAAAGAAAATTGTAATGCTAGTTTCTTATCGTAGCCGCTTCTCCTTCTTAGCATGAGTTAGTATTTTTCATTGAAAGGACAGTTTACACATATCAGTCTTGATCCTGTACTTGCTGGTGAATATTTTTTTAAAAAAAAAACTAGAAAAAAAGTAGGTAAAAAATTTTAGAGTTGATTTTGTTCCTACTGAAAATTTTTTCTGGATCCGCCAATGTCGTAGCCATCTGCACTGCGCTTAGGAGTAGAAGAATAAGAGACTAGAAAGAATGAGAAGAAAGTAAGCTTGGAAGAAGAAGAGACCAAAAAGAATGAGAAAAAAGTAAAACAAGATACATAACAAACTCAAATCAATTTAGGAGAATCTCGATTGTGGATCTTTAAAGTTGGAGTGATTTTACTAGTGTTTTACCAATTTTAAAATCTAACAAAATTGGTTCTTTATGTGATATAATTGTTTTCATTTACTCTCTCAGCTTCTAACTTTAATTGGGATGGTTTCTTCTATTTCTTTAGCTTTTAAGTCAAGTTATAACAATAATAATATAAAAATGCACAAACGCAGTGCAATGTACTGAAACCCGGATATCTTGCTCTCTTTAAAAATCCAAACAAATTAATGCAATCAACATTTGACATGTTAGGTTAGTATATCTAGGAATAATGAAGATGATATACAAAAAAGGATAGTACGTGCACAATTCCAAATAATGGTTGATTGCTTGACAACCCAAAAAATTAGGTGATAAGTTGTTTTCGCATCTTTTGAAGCATTGTCATAGGGATTTGTCGCTCGAGTCTTTGATGTGATTCGTATATGTAGTTAACCACTGAGCTTAGTTCAGTGACCACCAGGGAGGGACTTAAATTTCTCCTTGGGTTATAGGTGAGGTTCAAACATCACCTACAGTAAAAAAAAAAAAAAAAATTTAAGAATAGTGTCATAGCACTCTCTTGGTCTTGTTAAATCTATATATCCACTAATCCCTAATACAAACCTCCTTAGACTCCCCTTTCCCCTAGATTAAGATAGAGTAAGTCTAGATTAGAATAGAGTAGATTATACAATGTATCGTTATTGACAAAAAAAAAGATTCGTATATGTAGTCAAAAGATTATGTCTAACTTCATTTATTTATAATTCGACCCTGTCAATTACTGACTTTTGTGGGGATAATTTGATATCTTCATAGAATCATGTAAAGTGCACGCGACGCAATTAGCCACAAATTAGGTTATGCGACTCGATTGCACCACATAATTGAAAATACTGTAATATTGTAAGGGGTAAATTGGTGCAATTCAACTGCAGTAAGGTGCGAAAAGAATATTTTTGAAGCGATTTATTGATATTAATCCTAAGATTTATTTTTTGAAGCCCAGTCAATAACGATATTAGTATATTTTTACGAAGCCCGACCATAATTGGTGGCAATGGCGAATCCCCTGTTTAAACTAAGTTTTTCTATCTCCAAAAATTTTATTCAAATCTAAGACCAATTCAAGTCCTTTTGCCAAAATCAAAGTCCTATAATATATACTCTTATCAAGAGAAACCCACTAAAATACCAAAGAAGAAAAAAATTCAAAAAGAGAAACTAAAAAGAATCAGGAAAGATGTACTATTATTGAAGCAGAATTTGCCCTTGTGGCTTGTGCTACCATCTTGCCTATGGCTGTGTATATTATGGTGTGCTGTCACAAAGTTCACCCTTGTCTCCCAATTTTGGCCCTGTATTCAATTGAGCCTTCTCTTTAAACTCATGATCTTTTATACTGAATCCCCTTCCTCCCTTCTATACCACTACCATCAAATATTAGAATGATAATGCATTTTTTTTTTGATAGAAAGGGTGGAAAATTTTATTAATATCAAACTAAATCTGCTTCAAGAACAGAAATAACAAAATAAGGTGGAGAGTCATTCCACATATGAGAATCTGGAATTGATAATGCATGCTTAACTAAAAGGTGAGCAACCTTATTATTATTTCTAAGGAATCCAAGAAACCTCCCAAGTTAAGTAAGAAATTGTGCAAGTGAAAAATGATAATGCATTCTTGCTACACCATCATCCAAGATCAGAATTACAGTGTATTCTTACTACCTCATCCAATCTTCCTTCCTGTTTTGCTACAACAACACTGTCAATGGTTAACACTATAGTGATTCTCAGTGCACAACCAGACCTCATTCTCTTCTTTGCTCATCATTAGACAATTGATCATGATTACCTTTCCCTCTTTTGCTTCACTCAAACCTCATCCTGGAAATCCAACATGACCACATCTCAATTTTGCCTTTTTCCTGTATGCAACAGACATGATTCAATCACAAGGATGGCAGATATACCATTGCAAATAAATTCAGGATTAACTTAGATTCCGTTCTGCTTGCTATTTTTTTAAAAAAAATTTATAAAAAAATATATTGTAATGATTTGATGTATATAAAATAAAAAAGCGATGAAAAAGAAACATTGACATATAAAACATACATATAAGAATACATATATTCTTATAGTTAACCTAATACATAAACCAGAAAGGAACACAAACGTTACCTGTGCTATTCCATAATTACAAAATATCCTCCTTTCTAAGGTGGCCTTATTGACAAAAAGGTCATGATAGTACTTCTAACTTAGACAATTAGACAAAGGCGCTTGGAACTGATTCAACCGGTTTGCAATCAACTTCTCTCAGTACAGTCTGCAACCCTCTACCGGCTGCATTTCCAAGGGGATGCAGCCCATGAGCGGGTCCAGTCATGTATGCCCGGCTTTCCCTCTCCTTTACAAATGAGATGCCAAAACGTGTCTCCACATCTACCAAGAAAAATCATTAGCATTGATTTCGAACATAATCTATATAGTAATCATGGTTTCATGCAAGTGAAAAATTTTGAAACCTTTCCACATTATACAAGATTATGAACAGAAAGCTGGTCATTAAAACATACTTTGATCGTGATAGGCGAGTGAATTTCGAGTTTTTTTAGAATAATTCAATTAAAATACTTAAAAAATAGTGTAGATAAAAGGAGAAAATGGAAATTAGAAGCTTTTCAAAAAATGATCTACAACTGTACGAGATTTACTATTAAAAAAAAGACCTATAACCAACTGAGCGCGGAACAAAATATGAAAGCAAAATGTGTCACAGCATTGGTTAAAAATTACTACTTTAAGAATATTGTTATTTTGTGTCCTAGGCTTAAAATTCAATCTCAAATATTCATTTAAAAATAACTACTACAATAGTGTTTCACCAATATTGTAAAACTACTTGTCGATTTTCTTAACATGGTCATGATTACATATCATATAAAGATTTAATGTCTAGAAATGTGCATATCAAAGTACAACCAAGAAAAAAAAAAACCAAATAACAACAAAAAATATATATACCTTGAGCAAGATTAGGATAGAGCTGGCCATCCCTAGTAAGAGCCATCATAACCTGGGGAATTCCAAGAGGGAGACTATCACCTCTATCAATTTGCCAAAAGTGGATAGTTTTGCCATAGGTTTTGCAAACTTTTTCAAGATCTTGCCTTTGAATAGGGCCAGGAACGCCAGGCATGAAGAGGTAGCCACCCTTTACCTCGAACTCGTGAGTGTGCCAAAAGGGCTTCTCATTATCAGGCAAAGTCAAGAATAATTCCTCAGAGATTATGTACTCTAAGCCAATGAGTTTGCCATCATCATCAGGCTTATCATATATCAAACACTGCCTGAAATCCTCATTTCGATGCCCGCAAAAGTGGTGTGCCTCCACTTGCCTTGTCATGTCATGCGCATAGAAATGGAATCTAAAATAAATGATCAAACAGCAGAAAATATCACGAACAGATGTAAATGAAAGAATCAAAACTTACACTAGTAATTCTTTTTGCTTTATTTTGGATTGCTTTTTTTTGTTTTAGGAGTTCTATTTTTGTTACTTTTGCCAAAAGTATTCTGTAACAATCTTTGGGTACAAGTTCTATTTTTATGGCAGGAGAATGTGTTTTGAAAAAAATCTTCAACTTTTTTTTTGTGTAAAAATTACAAACCAGTTAATTAGAATCAATTCATCTGCTCAATTGGGAGAAAAATAGCACACCTAGAAAATAATTAATTATCTGGAAAACCACAAAAGTAGCAAATACAGAACTAAATTACTTAACAGACAAACATTTAAAAACAATTAATAATTTTAAATTAGTTTCTTAGCCACTAACTGAAAAGGGTGAAAAATTCAAAGCTCAAAGCTGTAAAGCAGAAAGGATAATATATAGCCCTTGAATTCTGATAACCTATCCTGCATTTGCATTCAACAAAAACTATTAAGAGCCAAGAAATTAATTTTCGATTAGGAAAAGAGCCAAAAAAAAAGAAAAAGAAAAGAGAAATGGTGAAAAGGAAGAAGAAGAAGAAGTGGTAATTACGCGCAGAGGTGCTGGTGGATTTTGTTAACAGGACCAAAGCCCTGAAGAGCGGCGGTGGCAGTTTCGAGAAGGGCAGTGCTGGTCTGAGTTGGCTCCCCTGGAACCTCCGGCTGGGTTGACACATTCTCACCTTCCATAGCTCTTTCAATTTTGTAGCAGATAATCTGACTCTGGTCTTGTAAGCTCCGAACTGAAGAAGAAGAAACTCAAAACTTTTACTGATGAATTTAGTCCATCCGGGGAGATGAGAAGGGAGATTATAACTCGGCAGCAGTTGCATGCCGATTGAAACGTTGCATGAAACGTGGCAGATTTGGTTGTGTTTAGTTTGTAAACGTGGCAAACAGGTTTGCTTGTTATGCTTAGTCTTTCGGTCGGGTTTTCTCAAGTTCTAGAGTCCGATAAAAATTTTATTATTACACTTTTTAAAATGTAATGCACTTGAATTAAAAAAATATTAAAAATTTACAAGATGAAAAAAAAAATTTTCAAAAAGTTGCAATCGAAACAAGGCCGTACTCTGTGATGCTTGTGATATTAGGTAAGGGTTGGGGAAAGTTTCACAAATGGTCATCTCTTTATGCATTGTTACGAAGGAACACTCGTTTGTGCAGTTGATAAAAAAAAATGAATTTACAAAAAATGTTTTCATGAAAATTAATTTTGTATTTTGATACTGAATAAGTGTAAAATCTAGTGGTATGAAAATGTGCAAAAAGATAATTATTTGATAGTTACTTATAGTCCTAAATAGTAGTTAATAAAATAATTTAGGGATTTCCACATAACTTCAAAGAAAAGAAGAGACAACACATGCTAATGGGTAACTAATTTTTTTATCATTTGTTGCATGATTAGTTGGGCCAACTAAATTATAATAACTCTAATAATATCTCATCTTGGATCTTCTCGTCAAATCTCAACATTAGTTTTGACCTTGAACTAGTTGGATAACAGAAATGAGGGAATAGACATGCACAGATATCTATGAAACGGTTCGTTCAATTAGTTACATTTGATGATTTGTGATTTACAGTATAATCTTTTATATTTTGTAACTCTGTTAAATCTTATGATTTTTTAGATCAAATATATCTGTGATATGTTTAATGTATTTTTTGCCATTGATACAAATTACTTTGTCAAGCAAATACTGTTGGACGATTTTCAGCTAGATGATTAATAATATTGACTTATGTTTTATTAAAAAAATTAAATTCTAATAACTCTTATAAGTTCCAATCGATTGGAGTGTCGAGTAGAATAATCATGTTGCAACCTTAATTCAAGTCACCATAGTATAAATAGATTTTTAATTGTAATTAAATTTCCTTTAGTTTGTCTTTTTTTCCTTGTTCGTAATTTCCTTAATTGATATGTTTTCCTAATCATATACATAATAGAAATTAATTTGGCAAAGGAAATTTGTAAAAGGAAAATTATAAGGGACAAAAAATAACTTAGGATAAATATTTTGTTTGGAGGGGGTAAAGTAATAAAAATTTGGCTGAAAATGCTAATACCAAAGAAATTTTACAAAGTTTTGGGAAGCAGCTGCCTGCCCGCCTCCATAGTTGCAGATCTTAATTTCCACCACCGCATTCCTGGCATTGACTACAGAGCATGGTGGAGGAAATTCAACTGAAAATCCAGCAGCCATTCCATGTTTTTAATCTCCAATCCTTGTCATCTTTTCTGCTCAAGTGTTGTATGGATTAATATTTCTATGTGCATTGGCACCAGCATACACATTAATTTTTGGCTGCATAAAAAACTATCAAGCCTCATCAGAATATTCGAGGACTTGAGAATATCTCCCAAGATCATAGCTTTCAAGAGTCATCCTTGTTTACCACTTCGATTATTTGACATATTTGTTTGCATAGGAATCCAGAATTTCCCAAGAAAACAAAGGACGTCAATATGGTATGCATTCAATAATCTATTTATGTAATTTACAAGCCCTTAATTTTTTTTAAAAATTAAACTGTTATTGTTTTCCTCTAATATTGATTTGTTTCGATTGAGTCCTTTAAAATTAATTTCTTTAACTTCTTCATTTTTTTAAATCAATTTATTGACAGATGGTTTGGCATGGATGTCTGCCTATTTATAAAATGGAGTCAAAACTCAAAAGTAACATACTAAAAAGTACGTTACATCCAAGATATCCTACTAAAAGTACGTTACAAAATCCTATTGAGGAAAGTAGTACGACAGCTTACAAGCTATGTTTTCAGAACCGGATAGGGTATCGATTCAGTCAAACTCAAAGGTCAGGGGTCAATGAGTTCAACCGGGTTCAATCGGAGTTGAACTGGATGACATCATAAATAAAAATTATTTAAAATTTAAACTATTATATGTAAAATACCTAATAACATGTTAATATTAATAAAAGTATATTCATATATATTTGATGTTTCAAATACATTTAACAAGAAAATATAAAAAAATTAGAACAATCAAGTAGCAATTTATATTATTTAATGAGCATTAACAAGTTTAGAATTAAAATTATGGATTTAATTAAAAAATTAACACTAAACTTTAAGACAACATTTATAAAGTATGAAATATTTGAGGTATATTAATAATTTTTAATAATTTAGGAGTCAAAACATAATATTAAAAAAGTTTGAATTTTTTTTTAAAATGGTTGATTGAATCGGAAAATCAGGTTTTTTTTCCGGTCAAACCCGGTTTTTGACTGGGTTTTTAATTACCCGATTTTTTAACACAACTCGGACCGGATACTTGGCCAGTTCCGGGTTCGACCGGTCGGACCGTCGCCGGTCCGGCCCGAGTTTTAAACACACAGCTTACAAGTGCAGAAAATTTTCTAACAAAATTACTAAAGAACAAGAAGGAGAAATTTAACAAATTCTTGAGGGGTGATTAATTATTATCGTTAAGGTGTTTATTGCTCCGTTAAATTCAGAAGTTTACTAATGAGTTAAGGCAATATATCTCTAGAATACAACAAGAATAAAGAACTCTTTTAAAAACAAAAGTTCTAAACTAAGATATGATCAATGAGAAAAGTTAGTTAATTTGGTGTGGAAATTGTTTGTTTATATTCAGAATCAATTTGGACCAAATGGGTTAGATCTAACTTTCTTTTTTTTTTTTCCTACAAACAGATCTAAGTTTCTTAAAGATTGAAGTTTTTGGACTGTTAAACCACCTTCTGATTGCTCTTGGACTTGGTTAAAATTACTAAAATTGAGACAAGAGATGAGATGGTGTTTTAAACATGTTATTGGAACTGGTGAATATACGTTTCTTTGATGGCACAATTGGCATCTAGCAGGACCTTTCCATTTTTGCTTGAAGGCAAATTCTCTGACAATCCAGCCTTGGGAAGATTTGACAAAGTGGCAAAAATTATACATGCTGATACCTGGAGTTGGCCTCGACTTCCTACAGAAAACATGAGAAATTGGGCTGACAGCATACCTCGTTTCCTTGTCCTTATAGTTCCATCACTGATTGCCTTTTTAGTGATAACTTTTGGGAGTTGCCACTCATGTGCCATGTAATGTGATAAGAGTCAAAGTCATTACAAAATGGAATCCATTCAATGACAACTAAAGTTGTCACAAAACATGTAAATTATCATCATTAAACAAGAAAAAGTTATCACAAAGAACCAATTTTAGTGACAATTTCTTAGTGCATGAGATAAGTGATAATAACTTTAGGTTCATGAGTAAAAAGTTATGTCCCACATTGGTCCGAAAGATAGAGAAAGAGTAGTTAATATGTAAGTACAGGCTCGAGATCTAATGGTTTAAGTTTTTGACTCGTAGTTGAGTTCCTGACTTACATATTGGACTCTTTGGTGGACTCTCTTGAGGAGTTTCTCCCTATCAAATTGGTATCAGAGTTTCAGGTTGCAAGACTGGGCTCCTCATGAGCAAGTGGATCCTTCTCGGAGTTGGACCGGTGAAAATTCTCTTCTTGGTAGCGGACTGAAGTGCTAAGGAGTTTAGTTGGTGTTGGACCGGTGAAAATTCTCTTCTTGGTACGCCATGGGTTTGACAGGGGTCCAAAATACAATTTGGATATTAAAGAAGAGTAGGTCCATATTTGAGAGAAGAGGTGATCTTAGGTGATAAGGTGGGTTTGCGTTGAGTATTAAAGTGGGCTCGGAAAAGAGCTTGTAAATTTGGATTTAATGTGGGGGTTACTCATGAATGAGGAAATTTGTTAGATTCATGAGTAAAGAGTTGTGTCCCACATTGGTCCGAGAGATAGAGAAAGAGTAGTTAATATATAAGTAAGGGTTCGAGATCTAATAGTTTAAGTTTTTGGGTCAGAGTTGGGTTCCTAATTTACATATTAGACTCTTTGGTGGACTCTCTCTAGATGTTTCTCCCTATCAATAACTCAATTGTCACTCAATCTATCAACAAAAATCAAATTATTCTTGACCCTTTTAAAAGGCCACTACTAATAACATTTGGATGTTTTTAATCTGTGGCGTACGAAAAATAGAAACGGGGACATGGGGAGCGGGAGTAAGTTTAACAAGCAAAGGAGTGGTAAAACAAGGTTTTGACTCGAGGAAAAGGTCCAAGTGATGAGAATTTGAGTTCCAATTTCAATCTTGTCGCTAGTTTTGAAGCAGGAGTGACAGCTCTAATTTATCATCACTATCTCTTTTCATACTGTGATGAAGCTTATTTTGTCATTTTTATCTTGTCACCATTTATATGATTTGCTACAGTGTCTAAACACTTTAATGCACAATGCATTTAACATTAATTGTAGTTTTGCGATGGCTTAGGTTGTTTCCAAGACTTCATTGAGTTGGTAAAAGGATTAGCTAGTAACTGCAGAGTCACTGATTTGACATTTAAACTTTTTTTTCCCTTTTTCCTTTTAATATGTAGAATCTCCCTTAAACCAAAACAGAGAGGGTTTAGGTTATTCCAATCACTCTAACATTTTTGCAATTTTGATCTAAGCACTTTATGTGAAACAGAACGAGGATCCTCGGGTTCTCATTTCCTTCTCTGTTTCGATATTACTTAATTTAGTGTTTTAAAATAGGATATTTGATATAATTTTATTGTTATTTTTAGTAGGATTATTATTATTATTGTTAGTGGCAAGGAATTATGCTAAGGAAGGCAAGAAGAGGATTCATGCAGGAATCGTTCGCATTGGACAGCCGAAGACCAACGCCATGACCAGCGCTACAACTAGCGCCGGACACGGCACTAAGGGGCAATCGACCATATGACCAGCGCTATAATCGGCGCCAAATATCGTCGCACTTGTAGTCACGATTTGCCAATTGTTTTCCTATTTTCGTTGTATTTTGTTTGCTTTTTAGTTTAGACTTCTTGTATCTAGGCATCTCTATGGTTTTATTTTATAGCTCTTGACATATTTTATCAACTTTAATACTGCCTGGGTGTTACATCTTGTTCAATTGGGTACGCCCTGGGTTAAGATTTTGATTTGAATCTTATTTATCTTAGGAGAGTTGATCGTGTATTGTCTCTAGTTTCTCTACTATGGAGGGTGTTCGTATAATGACTCTAGTTTATCACACTTTCATACCACATCATGTTTTAATTTGTGCTACATTCTTAGGTGAAGGGCCTCATGGAAATAAACAAGAAATTGAGCGTTTAAGAGAATCAAATAGGAAGGAAGTACACATTGGATTTTCCTTTAATTAGCAATCGATTGACTTGTATTCAAATAACTTAAGAGTAGAAAATTGTCTAGTTATGTAGTTAATGGAATTTTATAAGTAGATCAAATGCTTTGAATTCATATTTATATGAGAATTCTAAGTCATGCAATTTGCACGGTGCAAAATAGGGTAAATCCTAACAAGTATTGTAACGATTTAATACACATCAGAACTTAGATCATTTAATTTCAATTGGAAAATGTTATTTTTATTCAATTTTTTATTATTTACATTCTCACAATTTATCTTATTATATAGTCTAATAAATGAAAAATATATAATTAGAATAGTGGAAATGTGATTAACAAAAAGAGAGTGCAAATAACATATTCCTTTCAATTTTCATGGATAACTAAAATAAGAAGTAAACTACATTGTTGTGGACTTGTTTGAAAATGGCAGATCCAATAAGGCTTTATTGAAAATTGGTCTTCCCAATGTCGGAATCATTATGCTACATAAGCCTTTATTAAAAATCATTATGCCAGACAGCCTTTTATTGAAAATAAGCCTAACTTTTTTTGGTTGTTTCTTGAGAGGGAAAAAAAGAAATTAAAAGCCTAAGGTGAAAAAATTGCAAGAAATAGACTACATTAAAGTGGTGGAACGGTTTGTCTTGTAGAGAAATAAAAATTACTTGTCATTTTCCAATTCTTAGACTGCCTAGCCGGAACCTGCCTGCTTCTCTAGTGCGGCTACTGTTTCACAAAGGCCTCATAGCTAGGAGACATGTTCATTCACTAAACTGCAGAATCACTGGTTTTACATATTTGGATTTCACCTTCCTTTTCTGGTTTTAGCTTTTGCAAGTATTTGGATTTCATCCTTCTTTGCTGTTTTAGTTTGCATCTACTGATTCATGATATAAAATTTAACATCTGGAATTATGGGCTCATTTTATGTATCGGTTTTCAATACCCTATAATATCCTGTCACATGGCAGAAAGGAACCACTCACCAAAGGCAAATTTTTCATGACAAAAAAGATGTATGCCAATTGAATGGATCTATAAATTGATACCAAAATGGTAAAGTCATTCTCTCGCTCAAAATTCACTCTCTACAAATTACTTTCTCTTTCTTTGAAAGATTGATTCCTGAGAAGTGGCTCTAAAAATGCATGCACTTTGATAGTACATGTAAATTCTAATTGTACTTTGTATTTTCTGAAATGATATCAGTACATCATTGTCGTGGTGTAATAACAACATACATAAATTGTGTCAAATCATGTAAAAATCAGTCTTTCATTTTCAAATAGATACAATCAACTTATGCAATGATTGATTTATGAATTTTTCTAATGAGTATCCTGAAACATTCGTTAAAACACTTAAATTACATCTAACGTCTTATGTTGGATATGTTATGCGAATACACATATTCCGATTTATTGTCTCCTTACATTTAAATACTTTCTCGAATTAATTTCACTCTTGTCAAAAAATTAATGCCTAAACTATCTTAACAAGTGCCCAGAGCACAAGTTAAGCCAAACCCTTGATTCATATTCTATATCACCCGCAAAAGAAATCAAATTTCCAATATCAGAAATGCCAATTTGGAATTGTCGGCTCAGATATAGTAATCAAATATATGGTATAATTACGGTTCTACCATATAAATGACCTTTAAGAGAAATGAAGTACAAAACTTTTCTGCCGTCTAGCCTCATTTGTTGGTTTTTCTTGCCTTATTCGTTTGTTTCTTTGTTTATTTGTTACTATTTCTTTTAGACAAAAGTAGAGCCAATTATCCTACAAGAAGTGAATGCATTATATATAGATTATCCTACCATTTTGGCCTGCAACATCTGAGGAAGATCCAAAATTGGATGCCTAAATGGAAGTAGAGATCATTTCCCAAGAAATAATCAAACCATCACTCCCAACACCTGATCACTTAAAAATCTTCAAAAGATCCTTCATCGATCAAATCACTGGTGGATATCTTGTGAGGTTTATTTCCTTCTATCCAAGAAAAGAGTCAAAGTTGAAGATCAATGAAGTCACAAATCAACTGAAAACTTCTCTTTCCCAAACTTTAACTCGTTATTATCCCCTCGCAGGCATCTACAAGGATGATTCAACAATTGAATGCAATGATAAAGGAGCTCTATTTGTCACAGCCCATGTTCACTGCAACATGAATGAGCTAATAAATCAACCAAAGTTTCAGCAATTCCACCAACTTGGGACCTCTTCAAGATTTTATGGAGATGGATCTTTTCAAGTCTCTGTCCAATTCAATAAATTTTCATGTGGTGGGGTGGCAATTTTCACGTGTTTCTATCACATGATCATGGATATCACAACAATTAGTGTTTTCCTGAAATGTTGGGCTGCAATGGCAAGTGGCTCTCAGGATCATGAATCTGCATTTTATTATCCTGAGTACAAATCAGCCGTTCTTTTCCCTGTGAAAGACTCTGTTCCATTTGGTTTTTCAGTGATTATCAAGAGTTTGTCCCTGAATGAAGGAAGAAGTACACGAAAAAGATTCGTGTTTAGTTCAGCAGCTATATCTGATCTGAAAGTGAAAGGTTCCAGCGGTCTTGTTCTGGATCCTACAAGTGTTGAAGTTGTGTCATCTTTCATCTGGAAGCATGCCATGGCTGCTGCAAAAGTGGTACAGGGGGTTCAAGAGCCATCTGTGCTAGTTCATGCTGCAGATATGCGACGAAGAATGGTGCCACCTCTGCCAGAATATTCCGCTGGGAATATCATCTCCATGATTATTGCAGAGTATGATGGAATAGATGAATGTGAGGTAAAATTTGGTAGATTGGTGGAACTTCTGAGAGTGGCTAAGGAAGAAAACAAGAATGAATTTGTGCCGAAAATCCAGAGTTCTAAAGGGTATGATGTTATGATGAAGTTCTTGGAAAAGTGGGGCGAAAAATGCAGTAGAAAAGGTCTGAATACTTACCAGTTCACCTGTTGGTGCAAAATGGGATTACACGAAGTGGATTTTGGTTGGGGAAAACCGATTTGGACTAGTCTGGTTGGGGGTACAGAGGTGGAATCCATGTATAAAAATTTTGTGGTTCTTCTTGATGGATCAGATGGTGGCATTGAAGCATGGTTAATTTTGGAGCAACAGGAGATGGCTATGCTGGAAAATAATCAGGACTTCCTTGCTTATGCTTCTCTGAATCCTGGGATTATAAGCTGAAGTGGAATAGGTTGCCAGAATTTATTAGGCATTTGTTTTGCATTCTTGTAAGCTGCTATGCATTAGCCATAAGATAGATATTTCAACATCATTCCATTTTATCAATAAAATCTCAATCTTGAATTGCTTAATTTCTCCCGTTCTTGTTTTATTAGGAAAAGTGAAATCAAATTGGAAATGTTACAATCACAAAGGGTGGGGTATAAATGAGAATATATAATATTGGGATGATACATTATATAAAGTTGGTGTCCTAATGAGTGCATATGGTATCTAGGAATTAAAGGTCCTGAATTCAACTTCCTATTTCTTCTTCGCGCTTCTCAAATCCTGTCGTTCCCCTACTAGAAATTTTTTTATAAAACTAGAATGTGATCACAACCTCAACATTATCAAACTGCTAGTGATGTTAGATATCTTTATCGTAGAGAAGGGAATCTCAAGACTCAAAATTTTGTACTGGCTTCTGCTCTACCTCAGTGTTAATTAGAAATTAGTGGTTACTGGAATCTCTCGGGAAGCATGTGAATGCAAAAACATAGACAGAACCAGAATATAAGAAATTATGCTCTATGCTTATAGTTCTATACATCTTCTTGTTTGTCATCAATTATTTTTACAGGGTATGGTGGACTCCACGCCATATAAAGAATGTGTTGTGTGATTTTTTTTTATATATAGTTTTTAAAGAGCGGAAGGGTGTGATTTAAGAGGTAGGGAGGAAAAAAAGGAGATTTGAACCGAGGGCTTCAAATTTTTGGAATCTCAATTTTAACCTTTTTTTAAAAATATTTCTTTTGCCTTTTTAAGTAAGGGAATGATGAGATTTAAAACGTGAAAAAAAAGATTTAAACTCAAAATCTTTTATTTTTAAAGTTTTAATTTTAACTACTAGACCAAAACTTATCGTATCCTATGTACCTTCTTGCTAATTAATTCATGCATGTGCCAGAGAAATTTTCAAGATGAAGGAGAACCCCCCGGGAAGGCCCCTTGACATTTCAGACTACATTAGCCCTGAAATTCTTCCTCATAATCATGGATCAACACATATGATCAGAACTTAAAAGCTAGTACATCTTGGCCTATCTACATGCAGGTGGCCGTGCTACGTGTTTGGGAGGGTGAGTACTTCTCTTTCAATACTCAAAAATTTAAAATTAGGCTTACGGTTTTTTTCATACTTTTTCAGCTTATCTTGCAGTCGCACCTCGTAAATCATTGTAAATTCTGCTTTTATTAGCACTTTACCCCCCCCCCCCCCCCCCCCGCCCAAAAAAAAAAAGGTTTTTCCACTATTCAATATGAAAAGTAAAAAAATACCATTTGATAGAAATTAAATCCAGAAGATTTTGAAACTAAACACGAACATTATTATAAGGTTTTGTAGTGTACACTAATGTTTTCTTTTATATGTTGCATTTGTCTACATTAAGGATGCTCACAAGAATTATAGCATGTACAATAGGGGTGCAATTATACTTCCATTTGTTTCCTTGCGTCCTTCTAATTTTCTTTACTCTGTTCTACATTTCCTTAATGTGGCATCTGTTTGTGAATATTGTTGGAAACCACCATTTCGTTTATGTATGTCTCACCCTGTTAGCTGTTTCCGTTTTATGATCATGATAGGAACAAATTTTGTTAATTATTTGCGTGGTTATGAAAAAGGTAGGGTGGCCACGATTTTGAAACCACTGGTTCTAGTTTCAAAATTGCCAATTCTGGTTTTTTTTTTAAAAAAAATGGAATTAGAATTGATCTTTATAAGGACGGTTACGGTTATAATTTTAGAACCTCTGGTACGATTTCAATTCCTTTCTATTATGGTTTCGGTTCCTTCAATTTATTTTATTTACAATTAGTCACTTGTGGTTACAAAATTAATTTTACAAAAGTATGATAATAAATTTAGAATAAGGAGAAACAAAAGAAAATGAATGTAAAAGAAAGATACGAGTTTCCTTATATAATTAAGTAAGAAGGAAAAGCAGAAAGGATGCAAATTTTTGAAAAATAATTCACATTTATTAAATATTTGAAGAAAACCAAAGTCACATATTTTTCTCATTGAATTTGAAATGGAAAGGAGGAAAAAGTCTCAATTTTCTCATTGAGTTGTTCGTTTTACATTTTAACTAAATGGTTCAATCAGATCAAATTGTCCGTTTCTCTTTAGTTCAACCGGTTTGATCGGCTGGTCCATGGTCACGAGGTACGATGTGATATGATTTTGTGAGAATGAAAATGAAATCAAAGGAAAAAGTAAGGGTATAGTGGTAAAATAATAGTGCTCCACCATTGGCTTGTAGGCATTTGGGATCGTACTGTATAATCAATAGCGGTTTTCTTTCCAATTCTCTCATTTACTTATCGAATAACTAAACATTATGAGAGAGCGAAAGACAGACTTGGAAAGAGGCCGGTTTGGCAAATGACCCCTTTCCCAATGAAAGTTCATCTGTATTACATTAGGCTCTGAGTTTAAGCTTATTACATAAATTCCATGCAAATGCAAAGACTCCAAGCAACCTCAAAAACTTGTTGGACTAAATGACGATACAGTAAGGGTATTGGGCTTGGTATCACAACTAGATACGCTTTTGAGCTTTTAAGTCAAAAGCGGCAAGGAAAAAGGGCAAAACCCAGCTCCACAAGTTCCTAGGAAATAGTAGACTATTATGGCCGATGGGACGCTTCTTGACTTGCTCAACAATGACTTGATGCAATAAAGGATAACATAACCAGCACGGTTCTTTCTCTCAACAAGAAAAGGAATTTGTAAATCTTGCACATCTCCACTATCTTCTTCCGTATACAACCTAATACGAATGGCTGTCACATAAAACTTGGTATATTTAGTGCACACTAAGTAATTTACTTGATATTGCAATAAGGCTAGGCTACAAGACCAATTATTTAAGTAAACTTCACATGCATAGATTAGGGTTACAAATGAGTCAATCCGATTCACGAGCACTTGTAAATCAGTTCGGTCAAAAATCGACTTGAGTTCGGTGAACGCTTGAACCCGAGCTGGTTTGACGAGGTAGTCGAGTTGAGTTGAGTATACATATACTCGGCCTGTTAGCTCGTCGATCTAATTTGAATTTATATATTATTAATATTTTATATTTTTAATAGTGAGATTAAATTTATGTTCCTTATATTTTTTATTTATTAGAATGAAATGTCAATTTTATCCATTTTAAAAAATTATTTTTGTGTATTTGAGCTCAAGTATTCTCAAATTTGAACTCGATTAGGCTTGACTTAAAATTTGAATTTGAACTCGAGTTCAAATTTTAGAATGAAAGTTCATCAAACTCGAGTTTGATTTTGAACCTAGTCAAAATTGAGTCGAGCTCGGCTCGTTTAGGACGAAAGTAAACTAGATTCGATTGGGCTGCAACTTGCAGCCCTAGCATGGATATAGAGATACACATTAGTGCCTTCTCACAAAGAAACATATTAGTTATGCATGAATTTATTCATGTCAGCCATTGTCAGCACTCGACTCCACGCTTGCTGCTAAAAGTTTCTTGTCAGCATCATAATATGCCTAGAACAACATTCGAAGCAAATCTTTTCCAAAGCCAAGCACTTCAACAGACTTTTGTTTATCTCTTCTGTTGATGATCTTCACAGTGGAGTCTCTAAATTCTTTGTTAATTGTTTTAATTTCTATATCATCCTTGTTAAGCCCAAGAATAAATCAAGCACACTAGGCAAATTAACATCAAAGCAACTAAAAATATTAGTATTCAAAAACTTATCAACATTTGATGAATCCATCAGAAATTACAAACTTTGGTACAAATCCAAGATCAAACGTCGCTTACAACCTCGCTTACAAATAGACAAGCATGTGTCTACAAGCCATACACAAGAGCATTCAAAACATTAAGCTAGTCAAAAAGTACATTTGAGTGATTTTTTTTATTGACGGAAGTTTTAAATTCAAAATCTTCTACTTACAATCCTTTTTATTTTACCGTCCAATTCAATTCTCCCCCAAACTAATCAAAAAAATACAATTGTTCAATACAAAATTATCAGTTTACACGTGGTTCATGACATTAGCTTCATAGTAGACTTTATAGATGTGACATGAATTATATAATCCGTACAATTTTACACATATTTGAATAATAAATTAAACAAATAGACTTTATAGATGTGGCATGGGTTTATACGTATGCCATTGAAAATGAAATTTACTCACTAATTCACGACATTAGCTTCATTATAGACTGGCTGGATGTGACACATATAGACTTTATACATTTGACATATGTCATCATTGGAAATGAATTAAGTCACCTGCTTCATGACATTGGCTTCTTGATAGGCTCTATAGATGTAAAATGAGTTTGTACATATTTTATACATATTCACAATCTTCAAAAGGATGAATGATTTAGCTATAGACTAAGTGAAATTTCATCCAGTATGAACTTCAAAAATGGAGGTTCAGCTTGTGTTATACAGTAGAAAGTATACACCTACAAATCAATAGGATATTATACTGCTGAATAATGCATGCAATTATGTGCTAGTGTATACCTCATTGTACTCGATATTTTCTGAAGTAACATTACAATTACAGTATTGTCGTGGAGCAACAACAAAGATGAAATTATGTCAAAGTATGCAATAATCAATATCCGGTTATAAAAAAGAGACAACCAACTTTTGCGAATGTGGGAAATGTAAATTAAGATGGCCTGGCAAGTGACTAAGTGAAAAAGAAGGAATTCGAGTATGATATTCTATGGTAAATGTAGATATTTATTTTACCTCCTTACTTGCCTTCGATTAGATGCATATGTGCTTGTCCTTCTATTTTTCAAGTAGGCTCCCGTTGGATTAATTAATTCCTCAAACTTTTTTTTTTTATCAAAAGCAAATTTCATTAACAAATTATTGAAAATTGTCCAACACAATTTGATCTATATTACTATTCTAATGGCAGGTTAAACATGTATTACAAATTATAGATCTGTTATTTAAAAAATATAATAAATTTAAAAAATTATAAATAGATCTGAAAAATACAAGAAATTTCAAAAGCCAGCTAGTTTTTCAAAGATAGTAGTGGATGATAACATTAGTTATCAAAAATATATGATTTATAAAGTATTATTATTATTATTATTATTATTATTTGTTTTGCATTTAGTACCGTATTCAATATCACCCCCTGCCAGTCAAACCCATAACAATTCAATATAACCTTTAAACAGAATGAAGTTGAATGTCACGTCTTTCAGCCTTTATTTTTTTTTTTGTTCTGTTCTTCAAGCGACGTCATGCTTTCTTACATATTCGAAAATGAGATAAAAAAATGCAGTTTTGATCTCTAATATTTGAATCAAATTGATTTGTAAAATTGCTAACGACAAGTGTGGTTTCCAAAATTTCTAATTTTAGGCAATTCTAGGAAAATGGAAATTGAACAACTTTTAATGATCAAAATCAAATTACAATTAGTCAACAATTTTGATTTTGTATTTTTGGTTCCTGAAGTATGAAGTTTGAATTATTATAGTCCCCTAAGTTTCAAATAATGAAAGGTTAACTGTGAAATAAGGTGTCTATTCTATATATGTACTAGTAATTCTAATAAAAGAAGTCATGAAAAGTAATTAACATTTTCTTTTGGTTTTATTTTATTTATTCATGCTACTAATTTCTCAAATATTTTTTTTTCTATTCTGCATAGTTGAAATTAACCCTTTTGCATACTTCATCTTACTGTCTCAAACTTGGCATAATGTACGTACTTACTGTTTTGCACTATGAATAGTTAATTGATAATCAGCTCTATCTTTTTTGTTTTTATTTACATTGAGAAGTAAACACTCAATTAAATATTTATTTAAAATATATGCAATATGTATTATGTATAAATTAAGTTGATTATCTAACACTTTTTTTTTTCTTTTGCTTTTGGCATATCAATAGGTCATCGATTGAGTCAAATGAAAAAAATATCTTGAGAAGGCCATTCTTGAGTCAAATTATCTGGAAAAGAAGGCCATTCTTGAGAATCCAATTTATTCCTGCATGGAAAATGTGAACTTACAAATAGTTCATCTTTTTATCTTTCACAACAATATTTTATACTATAGTCATCAGTTCTAATTCAAGAGATTAGTAGTAAATGATCAATTGCATATGAGCCCACTAAAATTGACCTTCACATGAAAAGTTTAAAACTGGTCAATTGCATAGCATCCAACTATTTATTGATCCATTAGTTACAATAATTCTCCCATAACTTGAGACTTGCCAGGGAAGTGGTTGGAATGGTTCAGAACAATATATGAAATAATTTGTACAATTTTATAGTATAGATGTGCAAAGAGCAGCACTTTACAATGTTCATGGCCAATTGGATCCTGACGTAGCAATAGGTGACAGAGGGGACAAAGTGTTGGCAAAAAATAAGTTACTATTTGTTCAAAAAGGAAGTGGGTCAAAATCAGATTTTTAGCACGAAATTGGAACTGTGGTTTTTTTTTTTTGAAATAGTATTATTTCACTTGGGACGATTGTCCATTCCTACCCAGTTTTGAACTTAAGATGGTGGTTTAGTTTGATATGATATTAGAAGAAAATGTGGAGGATGACAATTTGAGTAGGAACACGACTTAATTCCTAATTAGTGGTGTGGTGGGTGTTGAATCCAACAAAATAAAATTTCGTACTCAACAAAAATATAAATTTACAAATAGTAGTGAGTAGGGTCGTATCCATAAGAACGGGTAAATTTATTCCCTTTGCAATTTGAGGAATTAAAATGAGGATTTTGGAGAAATTAAATCACTCAACTAATAGTAAAGAAAATAATAGTGAAAAATTTAGATAAAACTAAATGAATAAGAACAAGCTTCTAGATAAAAAGTAATCTCAACTTTTGGTTCAATCAATTGATCATTGATGCAAAAATAGATTTATATGTTAATAAATAAACTGCTTATGACCGTCAACAAATTTTAACTCCCTGCAATTCCTTACTTTCTTAGTAATTAAAATAAACTCTTTAATTACTTCTTTTGACAGTTGACAATGCTAAATAAGTTCTTAAAAGTTAATCTATCAACAGCATTAAAAATTAGAAAAGTTACTAATTATAACTAACAAATTCACAAGTTCGGCTCATTTAGATTATGTCATATATTTTTCTGACACAAATCCAGTTATGCTAGTTGTCACAAATATTAAAAATAATCAAATAATTGCAGATTTAATATTTTAACTGGTAATAAAGTACTTAGATAATTAAATAATGGCTAGCTATCTAATCAACCAAAATAATCATAGATAATAATTTCAAGAAATATATGAATCCTCATGAATATATAAAATAATAAAAATAAATTCGATCTCACAATTATTGTAGAACCAGAGTCTTGATTATTTTTCAACTAGAACAACGCCTTACCTTTTTGTCATAGAGGAAATCAATCAAGAGAAAAGTAAAACTTGAGTGTTTGTTCTTGAGAAAAATAATGAACAAATGCGAAAATAGAAGTGCTGAGATATCGATCTCCTCTTCTTCTTCTCTTATACTTATTCTATCCTAATTATCTCTGGGCTAATCTCCTAAAACGAAGTAAGGAATATCCTTGAGTTCAACTACTAGTAACGTAAATTAGCTGTTGACTGAGTCCTATCCAAAAAATAAAGCACATGTCAAAACTCCCAAAGCATCAATGTTTCATATAAACACAAGAATTAATTGCGGCCCCTACAATTCTTCAAGAGATAAAATTGTTGTTTAATTCCTGAAAATTCATGATTTCACAGGATTGGCCAACACCCCCCATGTCCTTCTTCAACAGTCTTCTGAAATTCCCTCATTTAAACCTCTTTTAATCACGAACCCCTAAATTCATTACCAAAGACAGAATATGAGAATAATCAATGAATTAACACAATATTTTCAAAATTAAGAGAGGATTTTCACAAATAAAACATCTATTAAATTCACTATCGTGTTTTATGAACCACTTCTCAAAGAGTGATCTTTTCAGAATTTCTTTCCCAAAGGATGAAGAATGCATTTGGGGCATGTGTTTGTCTTAATACCCATTCACAAATGAACATCCTTGCAATCGTGGAAAAAGCGTTAAGAGGAGGGAGGGAGGGAGGGAGAGAATGGGCTTCAACATGCATTCGTTAACATGTTTTCCAGAAAACCAATGAATGCTTTTCTTTAAAACTCGTTAACTGAAATATGTTAGTAATTCATTCACTGAAAATTTGAGCCTGACACAATAAATTTTCAAGAAGTGCTCGTTCTCTGAGTTGCTCAAATAAGGTATTTGCAGAATGATTTTCTAAGAAAGAAAAGGGATAATTTCAGAAACCTCCCTTGAGGTTTTTAACAATTTCATTCAGCTCTCTTGAGATTTTAAAAATTACACATACCTCCCTTTTCTTTTGAAATGACAATACTTCCTTTAAATATTTTACTGAAATCCCCTTGTTTTGTATGCTTATACTTTGAATGATTTTTAAAATTATTTTTTCATTCTTTTTCCTTCTTATTCCTTTTTTTTATTTTTTGCTAGTAAAACTATAGAACTACCACTATTACCTCTAGTTTCTATTTTAACCAAATGTTGAACTATTGATTTTTTATGAGTTAACTTTATATGCAATCTAATGTTTTTGTTGATCTTTGTTTTCTACTTTTTTGGTATTAAAATTAACAATAAATAAAAAAGAAATGGCCCAAAACTACTACTAAATTATGATAATCCCACTACTCAAAAAATTCATAAACTCTAAATGAATTATTTCAACATTTTCTTTTCTATCTTATAAATCGAAATCCATAATAAAATGCCATTAAAAGCATCCTATCATACTAATAAAATTATTATTATAGTTGTTTATCAAATAGCAGATATGGACATAAAAAATTTAGCACATTTTTTCTTATAATTATATTAGATAATCTTATAATTTTATAGGGAAATAAATTAAAACTCATTATACAAGGGCATTTTTGGGTATTCATTTAAAAATTTGATCAAGTCAATATTATTTTAAGGTTTTGTTATTAAATCTATCAAACCAAGGGAGATAGGTGTAATTTTCCAAATCTCAGGAGAGCTCAGTGAAATTGTCAGAAACCTCAGGGGATGTTTCTAAAATTATCCTGAAAGAAAAGCATTCACTAAATGAGCTAGTTTCTTAGAAAAACTCATTTATAAAATTAGAATGTCTTTGAGGAAATATATTCATTGAATGAGTTTTATGAAAACCATGTTTAACTATTTAAGTACTTTTTGCATGATCCTTTTTAAATTTTTTTTCTAGCAAGGATCCTAGGAGAAGGATGAGACTTAAAAAAATGAAATGGGAACAAGAAAATAAAATTTAAGATCTCTAGTTTTTTGAGTTTTAATTTTAGCCATTAGACCAAGGTTATTCGACTGCTCTGTGCTTTTTCAATTATTATGAAAAGCCACTTTGTGGATGCTTGCTTTAGACAAACACTGTATTCATCACAAACTTATTCATCAATTATTGGGATTCGTTTAAAAAATCAGCACTATTTGGGAATCAGCTCCGTTGTCCACCTTTTGGAAATACGTTCAATAGATGCCAACATTTGAGAAGTTCTTTAGAAACACTTTTTTTTTTAGTGAATTTAGTCCATAGCATAAACTACGAGGCTGTGGATTCTTAGTGCTCCCCACAATTTCATTCAACTCATCCACTGAAACAAAAGTTGGATCTATGATATTCAAATAGTCCACCACCTTTCCTACACAACTCCTTCTTGGTATGTCTTCAGAAAAGCCACCTTCGTCATTTAATGTTGGCCCATCTCATGGAAAAAAAAAGGGTACAAAATCAAGGTGCATTTGGTGAACTAACACTTAAAATATCAATTCAATAAAGTGTCTTATGTCTGATGGGAACCAAGAGTTGACTATTTTTTTTTTCAAGAGTAAGGTTGACTAAATCAAGATAATGAAATCAAAATTATTTCAATTTCTAGTTATAAATAATAAATAGGTGGGATTGCGCAGTCTATTCATAAAACCACTATCACATAGTCTATTTATAAAACCACTCCGTACGTTTTGATGTTATAATATGAATGCCTACGTTCTGCTTTCAAAAGCAGAGAAGAAAAACCCACTATCACATAAGGGACGACCACATTCCGAACGAATCATGCATTACAACCAAATTATTCTCATAAACAACACTTACTTCCAATAATTGTGCAAACGAATAAAGCAACAAGAAACCAGATCAAATAGCACATTCTTCTTTTCAGTAAGGAATAAATACCAAAAAAAACAGGACAACAGTCCGATGACGACAATACAAGATTATGGGTAGGGATGGTTTTTAGAGATTTTAACGGCTTTTGATGGACAAGACTTGGCCAACCAAGCAAAAATTTACATTGTAAAGTGAGGATAACTCTACGAAGAAGATAGAATTTGGTATTTTAATTAATACATATATGTATTTAGTGAAATATGACACTCAAAAAAGTTTAAGTTTATAAATTTGACGGTGTGACAGGCAGAAGGAGAAATACCATAAGATGTATTCCCATTGCACATTATGAAAATCCATAATAAAAGATAAAAACTAATTAAGGAGTGCAATATATTTGAAATTTTAGAGTTTGTGGTACAAGGTGAAAGCCGAAATAAGTTAAGGGTACAATATTAATTTGACTTGCTAAGTAAGTGTTGCTAGTTTCCACCTGTGACAATTCTGTCAATTATGTTAACAGCGTAAACTATTGGACTAAAATAGGATGAACTCGATAGTTTAGAGGTACAAAGTGAAATTTTGGTGAAATATTAAGGGTTGCTAAGTGGAATCGGTCATAAAAAAAAATTCTCATACCCAACAGAAGACATGACGTTTCTATTGATTTTTCACTTAATCTCATAGCATAATTTCCAATTATCTAAATTAAAACCGTAAATTCGACTACTTAAATTACGCGGCATCACAGGATGAGGAATTCTGCAACAATCTTAGACAGAAGCTGATTGAAGCATAGGATTTCAGATGGGGAGATAACAAAGAAAGTCGAAGCTATGCTACACTGTCTAAAGCTTATATGTAGTATGAGAATTCACAAGATAATGAAAATCTTAAGACTCTCCCAACAAAACTTCGTTTGAATTGGATGTGTTAAGCATGCCGCGAAAGTTCATCCTAAGACTAGATCAAACTCTCTATGCATTTCATATTTGCCTTTATTCAAATTGATTGCCTTTTGCCCTTCAGCAATGCCTGTAGCTGGAAGTCAGATCAGGGATCCAGTCTACAGACAAGTCTTGTCTAATTTCTAAGAAGAATACACTCAGAAGCATAGAGTATTACAAGCAATTAGGGATAGCAACGAGACAGTTTTGGAACGAGAAAAGCATTTTACAAAAGTTTCCCCCATCCATGCCCCGTCGTCTGCTCCCCCAAGCCCGACCCTGCCCCACCCCGCCCCATCCCACTACCCCAGTGGGTGCATTCGTCCCACCTTGCTATTATTATTATTATTATTATTTGATTTAATTTTTTCAATTTATATAAGTCTAATAATAATTTTATTAATCATTGTTTTGAAGTTTTAGCAAAAAATTACATCATTATATCATAACAACATAACATGTCACTTATTTTATACAATATATTTATATAATAACAATAATAATAATATAACATTTATTTCATATTATACATATAAAAACATACAACACACATACAGATATATACATATACATACATAAATATATTAAAATATAGTCGGGGGAAGGCAGGGGAGCCCTCACCCAATTTTAATGCTGGAGAGAAAAATTCCCCCGTCCCACTCCAACCCCCGTCATTCCTCCCCCGTGGAGGGATATGGATACCCACCCCTGTTGCCATTCCTACAAGCAATTGAACTGCTACATACACTACTCTAATATAATTTCCTTTTTGATATTTTGCTATTAAATTAAGGTGCATATATACTACAGTTCAAATCCATTTTTTCTTTGAAAATGACATGAACTAGGTATTATTATACAAACTTTTTTTTTTTAACGGTTTTTACTTACACTTTACATCTCCAAAGTACCACCGAGAAAACAAAGTATTAAAAGAAAATCGCATTACTTAGGCAGTTTTGTGCTATATTAAGGGTACCATCTAAAAGAGTTTATTCAGGCAATCCATTCCACCTTGAGAATAACATAAAAGCACTAAAAGAATATCCATGTCAGGATTTGCAGAAAACAGGTCAAGATGGTCTCTTTCAGGAACAACAGCTCTAGTCACTGGTGGAACTCGAGGAATCGGCCTTGCAATTGTGGAGGAGCTAGCACAGTTTGGTGCCACAGTTCACACTTTATCAAGAAACGAAGCCGAGCTCAATGAACGCTTGCAAGAGTGGTCATCCAAGGGATTCAAAGTCACAGGTTCAGTCTGTGATGCATCTTCAAGAGCGCAAAGAATTCAGCTCGTGGAAAAGGTCTCTTCCATCTTCAATGGAAAGCTCAATATCCTTGTCAATAATGTTGGGAGCGGCGGCATTGTTAAGCCCATCGAAGAGCTTACCACTGAAGATTATGATTTTGTGATGTCTACAAATTTTGAATCTTGTTACCATTTTTCCCAACTCGCTTGTCCTCTCCTGAAAGCATCTGGGATGGGAAACGTCGTGTTCATTTCGTCTGTTGCAGGTTTTGTCAATGCGCGAGGTTTCTCTATCGTGACACCATCTAAAGGTGCAATGAATTACCTTACCAAGAGTTTGGCTTGTGAATGGGCTGAAGATAACATTCGTGTCAATTGTGTTGCGCCTGGAACTATTAGAACCTCAGTAGAAAAAGATAATACTCTCACTTATGAAGAAAATATGAAGAGAGTGGAATCAAGAACTTTACTGAATCGAATTGGGAAGCCAGAAGAAGTTTCAGCCGTGGTAGCTTTCCTTTGTCTCCCAGCTGCATCCTACATAACTGGACAGATTATAGCTGTCGATGGAGGAATTACTGTCAATAAACTTCAGTGGGACTGATCATTAACTCATCCTATCTTGTTAGTGATGCAACAATCCAGCAACGAGGTTGGAAGAACTGTTTCTTGATGTGTGCTATTTCTGCTAAATCTGCAAGTGCTATTTTGTTTATACAAGGTATAAGCAATTGCTTTATACAGTGTACTAATTTTCATACAGTCATTTGGTGTACTATGTATCACTACTTTGTTGCACATTTTTTTTCCGAAAGACTATAGAAATAAACTTCGTGTATCTTTATACTGGATTTCTTTTTTTTTTTTTCAAATTTATAGTTGTAGCAAGATCATGCACTTTCTTAGCTTGGCATGTAAACAAGCAAAAGCCTTAGTATTACTGCATTAACTTTCTTAGCTTCACTACGAGGGCATCATGTGAACCATCATTAACACCTGAATCCACATAAGAAACAGAGGCTTTGGCCCTGCCATAATGAGACCAGGGGTTACCTAAAGGGTGTCCTTTGCTGTCGCTTAAAGTTTCCTACTTACCATAGGTAACGATTGAAGACAAAAGTAACACGAGCGATGGAAACTATGAACTCAAAGGATTTCATTAAAATTGGCCATCAACAAGTGTTGGAACATAAGTGAGTTGTATCCCTATTTGAGCCACAACAATAAAACCATAGGCTTCTCTACTAGGAGCATTTTCTCGCTCAGTAAAAAGGGTTGTGGATTTGTAAAACAGGAGAAGAGCCTTTACCTTTTCTTCTACTATTTATATTAGTCGAGCGCTCTAGCAGCAGTCGGACTAAAGCAAGAAGGTATAGTATTGAGTCGCAGCAAAGCCGTTCCTATGCTATCCTCTTGCCTAGCAGGGAAAGATTTATCTCAATGCAAATGATGATTCATCCGGAGCAACATGAGAGTCCAACTACATTGTGTTTCCAGAATTCATGTTCAATATTTGCTGTCAATGTTTTTGGCGAAAGAGGTTTTTTCGCACTTGATCAAGCGGAGTTGCAATCAGACTAAAGCACTAACTAAAAAAGTACTATAGTACATCTCACACTTTCAGAACATTCATCAAATATAGCATATATGATCCAGATTTGTATACAAAAGTAGCATTCAGAAAAATTATATATCCATGCATAATCTTTGTTTTTGAAAAATATAGAGGTAGTTAGGATTACTTACCTCAATTTCACAACAATATTCTTTCCTTGATGTTTTTTTTTTCTTTCAACTTTCAAATCTTAACCTAAACAATTACACAATCAATGAATAAGAGATCATTTTAAATTCTATTAAACTATTCTAGGTTCCCTTGAGCTCTAATGACCTTGTCCTTGGTCTCTTATAATATTAACAAGTTCAAAACAGATTTTCAAAATGACCTTATTTTAGAAAAATTTCATAGCTCACAATCTAGAACTCGTATCAAAAAACTAAAGATATTGTCAGAAACTAAACTCAAAATACTACTACTTTCAAGAAGATCATAATTCAAAGTTTTGAAAGCTTTATTTTCTAAATCTGACCTAAACCTCATGCAGTAATCTGTCAAAAGGACTTCTAAATTTTAACCACGTAAACTATTTCTAGTTTCAAATTATTTTTGGTTTCAAACAAGCCAAGTTTCACACAAAGCAAAGGTCTCTATCAAGAGTTATCATTTTTCAAAGATCAGTGTTAAACCAGGCTTGATAGGCAAATTTTCAGTTTTGCAAAACATGTAAACTTTTAAAGAAACAAACGTTAAACAAATAAAAAAAATTCTCAAATTCTCAAGATTCATAGTACATTTATGGTAGCTTCAAATTATGACTTTAATTCTAGAAAATTATTTCAAAAATCATGACCTTTCAATAAAACTTTTAACTACCTAAATCTGTCAAGGATTTTGACAGATTAACAACCTAATTTTCTCTACTAACAAACCAGGTTTATAAAATTTCTAAACTTAAAAATCTTCATAATCTACCTTCTAAGAAACTTTATAAAATTGTTGTAAAATTTTCTCAGAAAACAAAGAATTCAAATTTGTTTCTTGATAAAAATTCATTTAACATAATATTCTATCAAAGAGGACTAGATTCAAAACAAAATTTTGAACTAGGGTTAGACATCAAAGTTTCACATGAAATTTTATACACACATAATAGGCACGTAGAGCTATAATCCTGAAGAATGTCAGATCAAACAAAGAACCTTAAAAGTTAAAAAAGAATTTCAGAAAAAGTCTTAAGAAATAGAAACCCTAATTCTGGTTTCTTGATTTTCTTTCATACAAAATTTTACTTGTTTCACGGTTTCTTGATCTTGAAATGATTCAATAAAAGATTCTTGGATAAGATCTTGGCACTACAAGCTCTAAAGTTTAACCTAAACATCCATAAAAAGTTCAAAATTCTTGAATTACTAAGAAGACTAGAAAATATCTCAACTAGGATTTTCTCCTCCCTTTCACTTTATTGATCATCTTGTCCTAATTTCTCCCCACTGGCCTTGACCGAAACTCCTTGAAGCTTTATTTAAAAGAAAACAAATGGTTTAAAGCTTCAAGATTTGGAGGCGTTTATAGATTTCAATGGCAAGACTCAACTTCCAAATCCTTTTAGAAAGTGGCTTCCTTTTCCTTTCTCAACACCACTTACAAACCGACCTTAGCATCCCTTGAATCCCTTGTTCCTTTTTTTTTCACTCTTAGATTTTCTTTTTCTTCCCTTGTTTGAATTTCCTTTTCTTTTTCATCTAAAATTCTTTATATATATAAGTCTGTGCAAGAGACAATGACTTGGCCCTCCAAATTTCTTTTCTTCTAGAAACATTATTAAAACATTTCCTAATTGTTCTAAAACACTAGCTATAATATTTAAAACATTATTAATTCTTTTCTACTAAAGAAAATTATGTGTACATTAAATATAAATATTTTGACCAACAAAATTGGATTCCACTACCTTGTAAATAGAGTAATTATTTTCTCAAACATTTATAGTTTGAAAACATATTTTTGCATACTAATTACTAATAAAGATGCATATTACCCTTAAAACACATTTTCCTCTAATAAAAAAAATTAAATCACAAGATTTTCAAAGAAAACATCTAGGCTTATGAAGAAACTTTTCGTTACTTTATTTCTAAAAAATGAACTCTTATAAATATTTACTTGAAATTATAGCCATGAGAACCATTACTACTATTCAAATAAAATACTCACTAATTATATAAGAAAAGTACTGATTATTATAGTTTGAACTTCTGCTTCAAAAGCATAAAAGAGCACACATGAGGTTGTAAAAGAGTAAAATGGTTTGAGTGCAAATTTATAGGTGTCAAATTAAGATCCTAACCATTTTCAAGTTTGCCCTGGCATTTTTCAAATTTTAACACCTATGAAACAAAATCAGAATGATTTTCAATGCCAAAGCTCCACGGCTAACTTCTAATTACAAAACCACCATTTTTTTAGAAAAGAGTCAAGAATCTAGAAGAAGTTTTTCTTGATTAAAGTTGTGTAAGGGGATGAAGTTAGCATTTTCATCTAGGATCTAATAGCAATATGAGGACCTAAGATGAAAACGTCTAAAGAATAATTAGAGAAAGAAATTGGTTCTGGACGATGGGTAGATTGGTCGGACAGAGAAGTTTGCTCGCTTGTTTTCTTTGATACTTTCGACATGGTGCAAAAAATATAGGAAGGAAAAAATATTTAAAGAAAGACAACCCTTGATGAAAGGGAAGCTTGATTTTGCCTGTAATTACAAAATGGAAAGAAAAAATGAGAAAGAAATCAGACAAAAGAAATAGGGGAGATGGAGTAAACAATAAGTGGCTTGAATGATAGAAGAGACATTGCTGGATCAAGTTCATGCATTTGAAGAGGGGCCTAATTTTAGTGGTCAAATAGGAGTAGGGAATAGGACCAAACAGCGGATGTATTAAATGATAAAGATTGGAGGAAGTTGAGAATGTGCTGAATATGGATGGAAGATAGACTTTTTAGCACGAACAATTTCACGGGTCTCGATGCTCCTTGTCTGGGCATTTTGAAGGGCGTATTGGATGTGATGGTCACCGTTGGCGCGCAGCCGGAGTAAGCTTTAAGTTTCACGCTTTGTTTGGTGAGACCGGTAACAATGGTTTGAAGTAGAAAAGGAAATTTCCACACTCATATATCAGTGGACAATCAATAACAATAAAGGTAGAACTCATAATATACAAGCTCTTAAAACTTCGATACATTTAAACCAGGTGTATGTAAAAAGAGACAAACGTTTGATTCCTGCATTGGCCTCTTCAATCTAGATGATTATTTGCCAGATGCTAGTTTTCATCGTTTTGCCAATATTTTTATTAAGGAGATGCCACTAACTACATGTTTTTAAGATACCAGGATAGATAATACAACTCCAATGCCTTTTCAGTCCATGATCACTATTCACTAGATGATGACACAACTTTTTAATTTGCAATGATATTAGATCCTAAACTGTAGTTGTTCTTGTACTATGCCCACACAAGGAAAGCAAATTACTCAAGACAAATTAGGTTTGACACTATTGGGAAAGGAATATCAATGCAGACACAAAATATTAGAGTTAATTCAGGATAAATTTACCCTTTTCTAAATGCTAATTAAAACAAGAATAAACCAAATCATCAAATAATGATATCAGCAGTAATAATAAAATGTAGAAAAGTAAAAAAAGGAACCGATCTAGATTTTTAATTTTTTTTAATTGGCAATCCTTATTCACATGGGAGGGGCGTTACCCCTAATTTCTATTAAAATCTTAAAAAGAAAAAAAAAAGAGGAGAGAGACATGAACCTAACCTCCAAAAGATGCATAAGAATTACCAAAGAAAATAAATAATACTACTCCCTTACAAAAATCTAAACTACCTTCTACGAATGTATGGAACACCTGAGCGATCCATTTTTATATCTCTTCTAACCAGCCTTGGCAAAGATGCAAAAGAATCATATATTGAAGTAGATTACTAACAATCATAGAATCTGACTGAATATGAAAAGCCCTAGAATCTTTAGATAAACACATCTTGACGCCAAACAATAATGCTTTAACCTCAGGACCCAAGCTTGTAAGATTACCAAAAAAACAAGAGTATGCAAAAATGAAGACACCATGACCATCACGAAGAATGCCATCTCCTCCACTGACTCTTGGATTGCCCTTGCAGCAGCCATTAAAATTTAACTTAACCGAAGTAAAAGGTGAAGGCTGCCATCTAACAGGAGTAACACGATCAGGTTTGCTCAAAAGCATCTTGGCCGAGACAAATTGAGACCATGTTACTTGATCATCTTGCTCGTTGAACTTCGAAGCATAAATTGCCTTACATCAGCCATAACATTCTTGCAAATAATTTCCCAAGACAGCAGTTTTCCCTCAAAAAAAAAAAAAAGCCACAATATTCACGGGACGTAATCCAATAAAAAATTGTCACTATAACAATAATTAGATACACAGGTCTATTCCGAACATTCGAATAACAATACTAACAACCACATCAATCAAGTGGATACACTATAATACATCTCCCAAAAAATACTAAGTTTGTTTGGATACCCCATTTTTTCAAATAATATTTTGTTTACATCATAAATATATTTTTAACTCACTTTTTTATATTTTTAATTACTTTCTTATCTCACATACATCACATTATAAGAAGTATTATAATAATTATTCCAAATAATATTTCAAATAATACTTTATTCAAACAGATCCACTATTTTTTAAGAAGAAATTTGAAAAGGTGTTGCTAATTAAAGACAAAATTCGAAATCAGAATAAGTAGATAAGTAGAATTTGACGAAAGAATCACGTGACTAAAATTTCATTCTAAGGCCATAAAGTTCAAATAATCCCCTTCTCTCTCTAGCATTTCTAACCGGTCTCTTTTTTTCGCTCTCTTCGTTCCTTATAAAGTGGCGGCTTAATGCTTTCTTGTTTCAAGAATGTGACCGTGACTGCTGCCCCTAAATTGATCGAAGCATCTTGTGACTTGAACCCACAAGTGACTATTAGTCACTTGGAAATCATTTGGTGAAGTCAAACTTTGACCAAGGAATAAGCGATGTATTTTTGTTGTGTTTTGGCCACCAAATGAAGATTGACAAGTCCAACAATCTCTCCCTCCATCCCATTTAGGGAGTTCCACTAAACTTATTTCTTGTCTGCAAAGTAAGAATTAGTACTCAATATGTGTGTTTAAGTATATGTCTTTTTGGCCAACTACATTGCATGAGACTTTATTTTCTATCATAACATAGTAAAATTATCATTCATAGTAGGTTGAGAAAAAAATGGTTGTGAATGGGAAAGGGGGTATCATGGTAGAATGCACTCGAATCAACCATTCAATCACTGTCATGACAAGTAACACTGATATGACCATCATCATAGAATACAACTATATCATCATAGGTTGTCACAATTGCTATCGTCTCTTCTTCATCTTTTCCTTTGCTTTACCTTTGCCCTTTTTCTCAACAAGTTACCATTTCAAAATTTTGCATTTGTTAGGTGTCAAACTAGTAAATATAAAAATTTCTATTCCAAAATATAAATTCGAGTGTAGTGGTGAGTATATTCATTTTCTCAGGGATTGGATGATTTATTTCTTATGAGAACAATACATAAAAAAGGGGGATTTTCAAGGGATTAACTAAAAATAACTCAATTAATAGAATAACAAAGCAACATTTAATAAAAGTAAATTAATGAGGGACAATTTCTTGTTAAAGGGGAGAGGCAGTATCATGGTAGAATGCACTCGAGTCAACCATCCAATCACTGTCATGACAAGTGATATTGACATGACTATTATCACAAAACACAAGCATATCATCATAGATTATCACAATTGCTATAGTCCTTCTTCATCTTTTTCTTTGCCTTACCTTTGCCCTTTTTTCCAACAAGTTCCTACTTCAAAATTTTGCACTTGTTAGGTTTCAAACCAATAAATATAAAAATTTCTATTCCAAAATATAAATTCAAGTGTAGTGATAAGTAGATTCATAATCTCAGGGATTGGGTGATCTATTTCTTATTAGAACAATAAATAGAAAAGGGGGATTTTTCAAGGGATTAAAACTAAAAATAACTCAATGAATAGAATAACAAATCAAAATTTAATAAAAATATATTACTGAGGGACAATTTCTAGTTAAAGGAATAATTTCAATTTTGATTTATTTAACTAATCATTGATGCAAAGATCAATTTACACTCTCATGAATAAACTAGTTATGGTTGTCGATATGTTCTAACAACTCGTCTTTTCTTATTCGGTAATCAATGTATGACCGTTGTTACTTCTTTAATTAAAAGACAACCCTAGGTATGACCATTTGGATTGGCTTATTTTTTAAAAAATCTTTTTCAAATATAATGTTACAGTAATATACAAATAAAAACAACTTAAAAAACACCTTATCTATCAAAAACAACTTACAATTATACAAAAAAATTTTAAAAAAATTCTACAATAGCTTCCATCTATCATCTCCACCCACCACCATTATCCACACCCACCATTGCCACGATTCCCTTCTTTCTTCCCTCCTCCTCTTCCTCCCTATTTTTCTTTTCCCTCTCATTTCCTCTTTCTCCTCCCTCTTCTTCCCCCTCCTCTTTTCTCCCTCCCTCTTTCCCCGCCACCACCCGCCCCCCTCTTTCCCCGCCACCACCCGCCCTTCCTCCTCCCTGATATGGCTTTGACTAGATCAAGGCCTTTGGTTGCGACCTGAGGCTGTAATTTGGTTGCGGCCAAATTGCAACAAAAAAGCCGTGACCTAGTTTAGGCCAGAGCAAGGTGGCGGGGGAGGAGAGAGGAGAAGAAAGAGGGAAGAGGAAGATGGGTGGAGGAAGAGGGAAGGAGAAGAAGAAAGAAGAGAGGAGAGGAGGAGGAGGAGAAAGAGGGAGGGAGAGGAGAACGGAAGAGGGAGAGGGTGGTAGCAGTGTTGCAGTGGTAAGTGGTGATTGTAATTGTGGGTGGTAGTATTAATTTTTAAAAGGTACCCTTAAAATTTTTTAATTTTAGAAAATATTCCAAAATCCCCTCCCTAAATACCACGAAAATAATGTACAATAAAAGTTTTTTATATACAATGATATAGTAAAATATTTCAAAAATACCCCAAAAAAATAGTTAATCCACAATCGAATGAAAATCACTCGCCACAAGTATTAAAACTATCAAACAATTATGGATTTGAAATTTTAGATAGCAGTAGATTATTTAGAACAATTAAATACTGGCTAGTTATGTAATCATGCAAAATAATCATCTCTAAAATGAACACAATCATCTCGAAATAAAAAATAGAGAATATATAAATAATCATGAACTAGTAAAATATGGAAAATCAAATTAGATCTCACAATTATAATTGAACTAAAATCCTTAATTATCCTTCAACTAAAAAAGGGATTAGCCACTTTTCATGATAGAATTGCGGCTAAAACCCCCATTAGGGTTTATTAATGAAAATAAATTCAAGGTTAAAAGAAGAGCCACTCGGCAGGAAAAGCAAAAGAGAACATCCTGCCACTTTGGTTTCCTACGTCCAAAGACTGTTCCCAAAAGTCACAATCGCTAGGTTAAATATTACTTGCGTTTCTCGCACCTAAAGGAAGAAGATTTCTTCAACTAATATAATTTGAATAATTAATAATACTGCTAAATAAGAAATATTGTTTTAAATAACCAACAACTCCATTTCTTATAAGTAAATGAATAGTTCATTTTCATTGATCAGCAAGATTTCCAACTGGGGGTTCACGTTCAATCCTACAACATCCGGACTTCAAAGTAGAAAAAGGCGTGCCCACGTCATACTGACAGAAATCTTCTAGAAATTGCACTTCTTAGCTTCTTTTATCTCTAAATTCTTAGAAACAATACAGACACCAAATATGAGTCAAATCCAACACTTGACACTATATTTTGCCATAATAAAAATGGAAAATATTCAGTAATTAGATGCACAATTAACCTTCTAACAGCACTATTTTATGTAATGCTCCTTAATTTTTTTTTTTTTGCAATGCTAATACTCATCATTTCTCTATAACTCAAACCTGTTTCTGAATTTGTCATTCTTGTTGTGAGAACCTCTGTTCTTACTTCTCTCCCTTGCTTTTTCTTTTCTATGACGGGGGGTTCTTTTCTCTTGAGTTTTGCATTCATCACAGACTCTTTTACTATGACCACGGTCAACACACTATTCAGAGCTGAATTACAAATAGAGACCAGCATTGTTTCCAACTATTCGGTGGTGAATTGAACAACAACATAATCTGCACCACATCATCTAAGTTCAAGTTTCAATGTAGTTGCTTGGTTTATTAAATCCTGAAAATTACTCAGATGCACAATCATATCTATGCCATCTTTATATATCATTCGAGTAATCTGCTTTAGTCAAGAGAATTTGTTTAAACCAATTTTCCTTTTATACATGCTTTCAAGTTTGTTCTACATTATATTAGCTTTGGTGTCATTAGCAAAGAGTTGGAATAAACTCTAACCAATCCGCTTTCTAATACAGCCAATAGTTTTTCTATGCATAACATCCCACTTTTCATCACTCATATTGCTTGACTTAACTTTATCCCTTAGATCAGTTTCAAACAAATCTCAACAATACAAATAATCTTCTATTCTCGATTTTCATGCCGAATAATTAATTGCATTCAATTTTATTATACTACCACTATCCGAGTCATTTATTTTAATTAGTACAAATATATAGTCCAACCTGGCTACTTTAATACCACTATGTTGGAAATGAGGTACTGGCATAGGTACATAATATCAAAATTAATCCAAGATAAATTACTCTTTTTCCAAATATCAATTAAAATAGGAACAAACCAAATCACTAAGGAATGATATCAACAACAATAGTAAAATATGGAAAAGTAAAAGGCACAAGATGTCAAGACTTTTAATGTGAAAAACCCAAATTAAAAAAAACTATGAAATTTAGTTTAGTAAAAAATGTTCACTATAATAATAATAGGAGACACAAGTCTATTCAGACCAATAACAACAACATCAATCATATCAACCAAGTGGATCTACTACAATACATCTCCCAAAAATTACAATTGTTTAAGAAATGAGTTTGGAAAGATATTACCAATGGAAGAGGAAATCCAAAATCAGAATTAATAGATGGGTGGAACATAATAAGTGGATCGCGTGACTAAAATTTCATTCCAATCATGCTTGATTTGATTATCCAATTAAGGTCTTGAAGTTCAAAGAATTTGCTTCTTTCTCCAGCATTTTCTCCCCAGTCTCACTTTTTGTCTCTCTTGGTTCCTCACAAAGTGGCTGCTGATACTTTCCAGTTTCAAGAGCGCGCGGCTGCCGCTACTCAATTGATTGGTGCATCTTCCGGCTTGAACCATGGACAAGTAAAACGTTGACCAAGACAATAAATGATGGGCTTTAGTTGTGTTTGGGCAACCCAATGAAGTTGGACCAGGCCCAACAGACACCGGGATAATTCAATGATCATCTGTTCTAACTTTGTTTTTGGATAAATTCCACTTTATCACCTACAGTTTAGCGTTTTTTCCCATTATTTTTCCATAATTTCAAAAATTTTGGACTAGAGTATCAAAATAATGAAATTTACATTTTATAATGAAATCAACTAATATGTCTAAAGTACTTTTATGAAAAGTTGAAAATTATTTATTAACTACGGGAGTTATGTATATATTTTAAAAACTATAAAGAGATTATGTGATAAAGGACTAAACCATGAGGGAGTTATGTAGTCAAACACAAAATCATAAAGAGTTAAAATGTCATGCATATTATGTTTATATATTTTTGTCACTTTAGTCATTTTAGTTTATAAATAAGGATAATCTCGACATTTCATTAGATTTCATTATAGAGAATTATTTCTGTCGCTTTGTCACTTTAGTCCAAACTATGAGGGAGTTATGTATAACTTTTGAAATCACATGGAGATTATGTGAAAATTTGTTAAACCGTAAGGTGGCAAAGTATATATTACCCTTATTTAAAAAAAAAAATTTATACATGCACAAAAACAAATGACATCCGTCCGTCGTGTCTAATGCCTGCAAACAATATAAGAAAACTATAAGCTCTTAATTCTTTCACTAAATCCTCATAAAGGGATTGTCATTTCTCAGAAATTAAACAACCACCAAAAGGCTTCAGGCTGATCAACAGGAGAATGAATATGGCTCAAGAGATATTCGACAATTCTGCATATCCAATGGTAGGTGGTGATGGTCCATACAGCTATGCTCGCAATTCCAATTATCAGGTACTAATCTGCCACGTGACAGTCAAATTTACTTGCTTAATTCTCTTGGATACAAAAAGAGAGGAACATAATGTGTAAATTTTTAACTTGATGCAGAAAGAATCACTGGATTCAGCAAAGAAAATGATGAAAGAACTGATTGACCAACATCTTCATCCTGAAAACCATCTGCACTCTATGAATCCTTCCAGTAATTCATTTCGAGTTGCAGATTTTGGATGTTCTGCTGGTCCTAACACGTTCCACGCAGTGCATAACATCATCGAAGCTGTTGAAAACAAACATAAATTCCTACGAATGGAAGCAGAGATGCCAGAATTTCACGTCTTCTTCAACGATCATGTCAATAATGATTTCAACATACTCTTCAGAAACCTTCCTGCTACAGGAGGGTACTTTGCAACAGGTGTACCGGGTTCTTTTTATGGGCGCCTACTTCCTCGTTCCACACTACACTTTGCACACTGCTCCACCGCTCTTCACTGGCTCTCCAAGATCCCAGTAGAAGTGACGGATAAAAACTCCCCTGCTTGGAACAAGGGCAGAATTCATTATACTGGAGCTGCTAGAGAAGTTGAAGATGCATATTCAACTCAGTTTGGAAAAGATTTTGATTTGTTCCTAAGAGCCAGAGCACAAGAGCTTGTTCCTGGAGGACTAATGATAATTGTAGCAGTTGGATTCCCTGATGATGTCCAGATATGTGAGTCCAGTTTAGGCGAAAATTTTAACGTTCTGGGATCCTGTTTCCTGGACGTGGCCCAAATGGTAAGGAAGCAGTCCAATTGAATCAACTTTCACAAAATCAGTTTTCCGTCTTTTAATTTAGTAGTAACATACTTGAAAGTTGACACCATAGTATCCTTGCAGGGAATCATCACTCAAGAAATGGTGGATTCATTTAACTTGCCTTTTTATTATCCATCACCATCTGAGCTGAAAACACTGATTGAGGTGAATGGATTGTTTGAGATTAAGAAAATGGAGAAGCTCGTCTCTTCAATCGCAAACAAACGGGTTCTGCTTGACGTTGATGCCTGTATCCTTCACTTGGGAGCTGTCCTGGAGGAACTCATCAAGGAACATTTTGGTGAAGGAGTAATTGATATCTTACTCGAACGTCATAGAGAAAAATATATCGAGAATCCTATACCGTCTGATGAGAGGTACATTAAAGAGGCTAGTTACGCTGTCTTTCTCAAGCGAAACTAAGAGTTACTTCAAGAAGAAATTCCATATAATCAAGTCACAGAGCTGGTTCTTGTGCAGATGGTACAGAAGGAATGAGTGTTATTGGATTGTAGATTATTCGAGAAGTTGTAGTTGTTGTGATGCGATGTATGTAAAATAAAAAAGAAATTATTGAAAGAATAAAAAAGTTACTGATTTGTATGAACTCGTCTCAACTCCCAATAAAATTAGCCTTTTTTTTGGGAAAAGTTTTAATAAAATTTATAATTAAATGTGAGAAATTTATTAAAGAAGGCATCAAGAAACTGCTGGAAAACAAAGAGGCTACGCTTCTTGGATTCTACTAACCATTTTTTTAGCCCCGTAAGCGTTGTGTTGTTCCCACCATTTATAAGGATTACTAGTCATATGTAATTCGTTTGTACATAAAATACCATTGTGGATTTCGATTATAATATTGTAAGGTTGTACACTATAACAAATAATAATAATAATAATAATAATAACAATAAAATGGTTGTATTCAGGAACTAAAATTTTTAATTTTTTTGAATTTTTTCTAGAATGTGCCCTTCAAGCATAAAATAAGAGGTGCGATCAGTGCTTAATTGTCTGCAAAAGATTAAAATTTTTGGGCGAAAATTGACGTAATTCTAGAGTTGATAACAATGTTTGAATCTATTTTGTGTGCTTATGTTTTCTTTTATTTTTTGTGCCTTTAAAGAACAGACTAGAAAATACATCTGTTCTAACTCACCTTATTTTTTCTTTTATAGAGGTTACTTCTTTAACAATTGCTGATTGCCAAACTTAGCTTGGCGTCATTTCTTTAAATTCTTAATAAGCACTATTGGTTAAGCTTCCATCTTTTGACGGATATGTCCCTAATGCTTTTTATAGAAGTTATATTTGTAGTTTCTGGATGCTTATTGAACCATTCGTGGGTGCTTTTATATATCATACTTCTATATGATACCACTTTTTTAATTATTAATTTGGGTTAAATAATATATATATATATATATATATATATATATATATCTGTTTGCGGATAGATCTGTTTCCATGCAAGTATAACTAAGCTAGCCTTCTCCCAGCTATCAGGTTTATGATTTGAATCCTGAGTTTGACAGTTGGAGGTGGGAAGGATTATGGGGATGAGTGGTAACTGGGAAGTTAAAAAAAACGGCTAGCCTATTGTGGAACTTCTCCACAATATTGATGCCAAAAGCTGAAGAGATTATTCCAATTGCCAGAAATGCTGAAACCGCATCAGAAAGTGACACTATGCAAAGAAGCTGACAACATCCAAGATACTATCGAAATCAATGAAAGGCGTTAAATGCAACATCAATTACGTAAAGGAAAAACAAGTTTAGGAACAGAAACCTTTATTCTATAGGATTTGACAATTGAAGAAGGGATAGTTATATAGCATGTTAAGAGTGGTCTTTGCCACAAAAATGTCATTAGACTAACAAAACCGTTTGGAAAAAACAGGCACTTGTCAAATCACTTTCCTACAACGTCGAGACAAAATAAAGAAAGAAAAAATGGGGTAGAAAAAAGGGCAACCGGCTCACGTGCGGAGATAAGAGCAAAGGGTTTTTGTAGGTGTATTAGTAGAGCTTGCAAACAGGCAGAGTATTATCTTCCCATCTGTAAGGGAGATAAACTTGAACAGATTTACGACAGAAGACACGAGACAATGGCATGAGTGGCATAAAAACCGGCAGATCTATGGAATTTGGAATATGAGGAGGAAAGTGCAGTAGAAAAGCAAAAAGCAGTTAACAGAAGGGGAAGGGCATAGGTGTATAGACGTTGCCAGAACTAGAATCGAAACAAAAAATGAGCTTAATGAGCAGCGTATCATCCGGCATAGAGAACGAGTGGAAGCGTTCAAGCATTAGAAGCATCAAGTATGTATGAAATTTTGATCATTGAAAAACCCAAAATCTGTTGGCTAAGGACTTGATTGTTGTAGAAATTAGGTATGATTACCTTGAAATTATTATGGATGTATAAGCAATAGATGATAGCAGTAGTGAATTTCATAATAGTTGGCTGGGATAAGCATATGCGTAAATGAATTTGGGCAAATTCTTGAAAAAAATAAGAAGATGTGAAAAATGAAATTGTGGGGAAGCCCGGGAGAGGAGGGGAAGGGACACATGGAGTGGCATTGTGTATTTGTTTCAAGACATATATAGTTTTGACATTGTCACTTAGAGGCAATTTACATAACAAAATAGTTCAGAGGTCCAATTTAGAACAAATGCTGGTTCTTGTAGCTCAATTACAAGGTAAGGAATGAAGCTGGAAAGGTAAGTCACGTATAGTTTGTAGTTCAAAAATTCCAACTTTCTGATGAAGTCCCTAGAAGAAAATTATTACAAGTGACAAGCAATAGTTTTGTATTTCTCATTTATATATATATATAATCACCATAAACAAACTAAGAGTAGTATTAGTATAATGGGTGTACCTTTCCGATAGTAGTAGTATCATGGCAATAATGATGAATTCAATGTGAAAACACAAGTAGGCCACTGATGAGATGGAGTACATACAAGAAAGGAATGAATTTTATGGAGTCAACCATGACAGCATCATGTCATTAGCTGATCCCACAGATCACATTTACCTCGATAGAGAACCCAAATAGTTGAATAAACCGGTAATTAGTTAAAAGAATATGTGATATAATACTGAAATAAATTTGTTGGTAGTTTATGGAAAGGTAAATTTTTGCTTTTACTTTTGTTATAGATGAGGTACAGGAGCATTTTCTCGACGCGCATGGTACGCAAGGTGATGGATTCATTGAATATGAATCAGATTATTGTTGTGGAATCATTGGGATTGGGGTCACTACTAGAACTTAAAGAGTTTGATATAAATGAGGAGCTAATGTTATGGCTGGGTGGAAAATTTTGATCCAAAAGATAGTTAGCTAAATGTTCATGGAATTAAATTAATAGTTGGTCCAAAAGATGTGGAGTTTGTCTTAGGGCTAAGAAATGAAGGAATTGATTTGATTGATAACAAGCTAGTGATGGATAGGAGCATGGAAAAGGACTTGAACATAGAGATTGTTGGGGGACATGTAGGACTAGCAAATATTTGTAAGAGTCTGTTGAGTTTGGAAAATTGGGGAAAGGAGTTGAAGGTGAAATTTATGTTGTATATAATAGGTAGGTTTTTGAATCCATGCGCAACTTATGGGGTGCATAGGTCACTAATTCATGTTCTTGCAAATGTGGCAGACTTGAGCAAGGTAAATTGGGCGAAGTACGATATTGATGGACTAATTAAGGGAGTTGAGTTAAAGATGACTATGCACGGATCAGATGTGGTGTTCTTAATGGTAAGATGAACTCTTAGTTAGTGTAAAGTTGATAAAAGTGGAAAATCCCAAAAAAAATTGACATTTAATATGTTTTAAATTGCAGATGCATTATTTGGAGCATGTACACCTAAAAGGAGGGAATTTTGTTCCGATATGCTTTAGGTCCACTTTGAGAATTGGTGAATGGGAGCAAACTGAGTTTATAATAAAAATATATCGTCTTCGATCAGCCGCGTCTTTAGTGAAGCAGAGGTAATTTCATTTAAGGATAAAGTAAAGCAAATTAACATTCCATAATTTATGAGTATGCTTATGGAATTGTTGTAGGTGGAGGTAATAGTAGAATATCAAGAATGTGAGGGCATCAGAATACTATTTTAAAGAGCAAATGCAGCTACGTGGAATCTTGCGTGAGCTTAAGGGTGATATTATGCAGCTGACGAAGAGACAAGAGTCCTTTGAATTCATCGTGTGCAGGTTGGAAAAAACATTATGTGAAATTCAGCTAGAAGTACTTGCTGCAATTGTTTGAAGAAGTGAAGAATTGAAAGGGCAGCAACTGCATAAAATAGGGTATCCAAACAGAATATTGACCAATGATGAAGTTGTATCAACTCCCAACAGCTTCAACCAAGCACTCCATGTAAGAATAAACAATCGACGAGCAATTCTAGTTGATGGGTTGTAGATAGTGAGGATGCAAGCACTTCACCACATAAAGGAAAGAGGCATAACCCCCCCTAGTTGTGGCAGATACCCTAAAGCGAGCCACTAAAGCAAGACTTTGTGCACTAGATGGGGAAGCTAGGTCAAATTTTGGGAAAAAACTGAAAAAGCCACTGTAGAATGCTCAACCAACAAAGGAGAAAACGTAATGATGAGGATGCAAAATACATTACCAAATATAAGGGCAATAGGCTAAGTCCATATCCAATGGGGGCAATGATTGGACTACAAAGCCAGCCCAAAAGTGGCACACCAATCAGGTATTTATAGATCCAAAATTTGACCGTAAACATTATGTTCAGTTTAAAGCTAGAACGGGTATAACTATATACGTACCTTAAGTGTATGCCTAAATCTCTCTCTTTTTTTTTGTTACACTGTTAATTTCACATGTTTATTTATATACAAATGTCCAGGCAAACAATGCAGTCACTCTGGGACCGGGTAATAACATAAGGTGGAAAGTTTATGAATATATTATGAACACCATGCTACCCAGCACGTTAGTTTGTTACTGGTTGGTTTTGAGTTAGATAGGATATATTTAAAAATAATTCTATAATGTGTTACCTCCTGGGAATTAGGTAAAATATGATTGCTATTATAATGACCAAAGTCCCCCGTAATTTGCAGTTTCTTTCTAATAAAATAATTTACCATTTTTAATATTTATAACTTTTATTAAAATTATAAAATAAATCAAGGATTTTAATATATACAAATTTGCATTCACTCAAGGGTTTTAATATATCCCCTTATTGAAGTCATCATTCACAGAACCCAAATGATAGGATTTTTTTATTTATTTACAATGTGGTTGACAAAATAAGTTTAGTAAGAGAAATTTAGTTCAACGGCAATATAGTTGCATTATTATGATGTTAATACGTGTAAAGTAGTCAAAAAAATTAAATGTATATGTATAATTCACGTAATAGGCAGTATGAATATGTATAATTCACAAGGGCAAATTAATCCAAATATAGTTATTTTGGCAATGGGGGGATATTATTGAAAAAATCTTGAAAATTAATTGGTAGGTGTTTTCAAAAAAAAAACACCTCAATTAATGTTACATTATCGCGTGGGAGTAGGGTTACATAATTATGCTAGTATAAATTTGTATTATTTGTAAGGCGAAGTTAGTCTAAAATTCTATCATTCTATCTGTTAGTCATTCAGAGATGACAAATACCATGTCCCTCATGAGATTATTTATTACATGAATAAGGAATTAATTCAGTTCCATGTTTATGTGTCATCCTATGTATAAAATGCAACCAAATATGGTTTGGTTGGCAATTACAAATCCAATTTTATGTCATTCTATGAACCATACAAATATTAGTAAAATTAAAATAGTAATTTGGTCTTCTATATGTCCCATACAAATATCAGTAATTTTACATTTTTTTATCGTAATTCTCCTAAATTTCGATCAATCTGACGATGAAATATTTGTAATTTGACAGTTTTTAACCCTAATGTATGTAATATAACTTTAAAACAATGAAGTTTGTTACAACATTAATTTACATGCTGAGGTTTGTTCGGTATTTGTTAAGTCCGTAACCCAAAAAGAAAAAGGCTTCAAACACAAATAAACATGGGCCAAGTTTACCAGCGTGTCTCTGGACATTTGTGACCCTCAATCTTCTCAAGGGTAGTGATCCTCAACCATACTCGCACTTACATATAACTCAAACCATGATACCCAAAAAGAAAAAGGCTTGAAACATAAGTTAGATATGGGCCCATTTAATCAATATGTATATAATCATCTTCCGCCCCAAAACTTTGGGAGTTTTCGGAATATAATGTCCAAGCTACATGGATTTCCTTTACAACCATTTAAAACAATGAGAAAATGCATTGGAGTGTTGCTATGATCTTCTTACCCCTGCTTCATGAGTACAGCAGCATAGTAATCAATCCAGTTAAATTATGATGCATGCAAATCCTAGTCTACTGGCCAAAACAAAATTAAATGAAGATTGGTCATACTAGTTCTTCACCTGATTGGTTCCACCTTGTTGTGTGTCAAAGTAATATGCAGCTTCTGGATTGTGAAAAATATGGGCTGATTGACTCGATTGCATATGCTGCACACAATTAGAAAGGATAAGCAAATCTTTTTTTTTTTAGAAAATTTATTGCAGGTCTAGTATTCGCTCAGTAAATATATTTTTTTATTTTATTGGGTAAACAACAAAAAAGCTCTCTATAGTATAGCTATCTTGCAGAAAAACCTCCTATGATTTCAAATCATACACATCGGTACCTCATGGTTTGAAGTAAAGTGAAAAATCAATGGAAATCGTTAAATTTAATGCGTTTGATGTAAACGCGCTGGAAAATGCATGTGGTTCTTCCAAAAAATAGTTTTTATGCAAATTTTGACTTGAAATACCTATTTTGCTCCTCATACCTTAATAAAACAACCATGATTCTTCTTCAAATTTGCTCCAAACTCATAGAAATCAACGTTTTTCGCTTATATTATTAGTGAATGAAACTAATGAATCAAAAATCGTTTGTTTTAGGCTATTTTTTGCTTATATTATTAGGACATTTCTGTCATTTCACTCAAAACCGTTTGTTTTAACGATTTCCGTCAATGTTTCAAATTACTTCAAACCATGAGATATCAACACGTATGATTTGAAATCACTAGGAGCTTTTCTGTAAGATAGCTATACCACAGGGGGATTTTTTTTGTTTGTCCTATTTTATTAGCTATACTATCAAATTGCTTCTAAAGCCAATAAGTAATTGAACTTATGCATACCTGCTGCATGCAATATGAGTCTCCCAAATTAGAAGTTCCCGTAGGGTATTGATTAGCATGACCACATGTTGTTGATCCTCCCAGTGCATCTAAGGAGGCTTCATCCCATATTCCATGAGTATTACTTCCTATGAATGCTCGTCCATGAAACGGTTCGTTGCAGGCTGGATATCCTGAGACCGGTACTATGGGAATTCTCTTATGCTCATATGACCCATTACTTCCCCATACGACTTCAGGACCATTGCCACCCTTCTGACACTTCCTCTTGTTGTGTCCACCTCGATGATTGCAAAATTTACTTATATATTTCAGTTAATTCTATGATGTAAATTACTAAATTTAGTTTATACTAATTAGGTGCTTTGCTAATCAGTGCATATAATTTATTATAATTTCAAAGGTCCACACATTGCTGTTTAATTTATATTAATCCGCCATTGCCACACTTGACATGCTTGTTCTTTTCTTTGTTTCGATGATCGCCCTTCGCTATGGCTCTCACAGGATCTCGAATTCCAATATGTGACCCAATTCCACGCTGAACAAAGGCCTCCATCCATTTTTCGGTTTCCTTATGGATCACTGCTCTCACTACTTCATACCCGTCCGCTATATGCGAGGCATAAAAGCACATGCCTTTGCATTCTGTCATCAGTGTCCCGTATCTAGCTGTCTATTGTATTTCATCATATAGCCTCTCTGTTCCAAGGCTTCCCCCAACATCTATGTCTTATTTAGCTTTCATGGTCCACCTTTTCATCATGCAAGCTCGTGGAATTTTCTGCAAATTTTCCATTACCATAACCCGGAACATGTGAGAACATGGTAATCCTTTCCACTCAAACTTCTTGCATGAACACTTCATTTGACGAGTTTCCTTGTCTAGCTCCACAACCCAAGTCCTCGAGTCCCGATATTTGGCAAGATAAAATAAACATCCGGTTCGTATTTGTTCTCTCTTGAAGCAATCATATAGTCCTTGCCTTCCCAAATGCTTTCTAACATTGACAAAAATATTCCAGGTATAAGTTTCAGCTGCATGTTGTTCCAATGCATGCAATTCGGTAGAAAGCATTAGATATGTATCTTCTGTCTCATGACGTGCCTTTGACTCCTTCTCCCTCAAAAGGTCTAAGGCGAATGCATGGATTTTAACAAATTGGTACATTCTCATATTAGGTTTGATATACCTCTTTAAGAAGGCATTCATTTGCTCACACCGCTGTGTGCTTCTCATTCCAGCAAAAAAACATTCTCTAAGCAATGTCTTGGCCCATAACAATCTCTTTGCATAGATCATCTTAACCCAAGCATTCCCATCTAGTCCACAACTTGCGACAACAGCATGCCACTCTTCCTCGAACTCCTCCATTGGAATTGCTTTCTTCATAAATGTTGCAAAAATTGAAGTAAACATGCTACAATTATTTGTTCCAGTCTCCGCATTTCTTTTTAGATGAAAGGTGCATAGGCGGTGTCTTGCAATCGGCAATACATTCTCAATTGCTTGATGCATTGACTTGTCGCCATCTGTGATGACTGAAATTGGTTTCTTGCCTCCATTAGCCTTAACAAGAGTGCCTAAAATCCACTCATATGCTTCCGTGGTCTCTTCTGATAGCAATCCTGATCCAAAAAAAATAGTGCCAAAGTGTTGTTCACCCCTGCAAGAACAACCAATGGTTTGTGATACTCATTCGTGTTATACGTTGAGTCAAAAACAAGCACGTCTCCAAATGCTTTGTAATCCATTTGACCCACTGAATGCATCCAGAATATGTTCTTTAGCCTTCCTTCTATATCCACCTCGTACTCAAAATAAAACGTTGGGTTTGTTGCTTTTCGACTTGTGAAGTAACCAATAGCTCCTTCTGCATCCCCATCATTTGTTTCCTTTCTCTTCTCTAACTCAGTGCAATTGTACATGTCCTTTAGAACAAATCCTATATTCCCGTACCCTCCACACTGTACATGTCCTTTCGATGTGATCTTAGATATTTGATAGATGATTTTGTTGCCATTTTATGGTTGTGCTCCTTCAGGAACTCAGTTACCACATATTTATTCAAGCTCTTCTCATACTTAATGCGCAAGCAAGCAGGGCAGAGCATCCTAGTCTCTGGTTTAGGTTGCCTGATCCGATTAACATGACTTTTCCATTTCTTGTGTCTCTTACCCTTCCTCGAGCATACAAATTTTCTGTATTTAGCTGTTCCGTCATCTTTCTTTGTTACATCTGCCTTTCTAATGCTAAATCGGGATATTTTGCCATATAGGTTGTAGAACTCATATGCATGTTCTTCACTTTCAAAACTCATATTCATTACTTCACCAACATCCATATCATACACAATATAGTCTTCTCTCCGCTCATTGCTCAGTCCTTCGAAGTGCTACATCGAGTGATTCTCTTGCCCATTGTCACTGTTGTCCATGTGCCAATAGTTATAATCTCCTATATTTAGGTCAAATTTCGGATTCTTGCCCTCATCATCATTCATTCTCAACCTACACCACCAAATTAATTGATCAACTAATTAGTAATTTTTCTACTATTTTTTATTTGCATTACATTACTTCCATACAATTTGACTGATATAAAACAGACCCTTCAATTGTCTAATTTTTAAATCACCAGTCCCATCAATTGGCTTCCGATCTTGCTTGCTACTTGTATTATATTACACAATTAATTAATTAAATTCCATTACTCTTGGTGTCTATTCTTTTTATGCGTTACTTCTTTATTCCATGTATACTTGTTAATCTCTACTAACTTGTCACAGAGAAACATGTCTTAACTATTATTTGTCTACGTCGTATTAACTATGACAATTTATTGCATTTCATTTAATTTGCATTACTTTGGTTACAACACAGTGCATTATACTACCTACTAACTAATGTTTCATATTTACAAGAACATGAAATGTAATTTCAATGCCATGTTCATTATTCTATTTCTTCACAACTTACCTTCCTAAATTCCCCCTAAATCCTAACCATCCCACTTATTAAATGATTGCATACCTTTGAATTCCCGTTCTTCATAAATATTCATTTGTATTTTTCTTTACCTAAATAACTTCCTATGCACTAGTTATTATTTCTCACAAATATTATCTAAATATACTTAGTGTCATTTTTGGCTCTTCATAATATTCCATTCCACGTATATATCATTTCTAAAACCTATACATGCACATTACTGCAAACACAGATAACTAATTTTTCCCCACATTTACAACCACTGCATACCATTTTCACATTACATTTGTGGAAACGGGTGCTTACCCCTTCAAATTCGTTCTATCCCTTTTGATTTGCTCTCATCCAATTCAATTCCTCGGCTTCTCTGCTCCTCCCACATCCCTCTCTATATCCTATGTTTTTTTTTTCAAATTGTATTGTAATATACAATGACTATGGGGTCTTTCTCAGCTTTATTTCTCGACCTACTGGAATGGGATGATGTGCATTTGCTCTTCTTTTCCCTTCTGGTTGGTGGCATTATTAACACAATTTTAATGCCTCCATTAATGTCTTAAACTACCACACCGTTTCAAAGATCCCCTCTTTGTAGTCACATTTTGTTACGGTCCATTTTGTAACTCCCAGGTATTAAATCACTATTCCTAGGACTGATGCTTGCTTTTGGAACATTTAGTGCATGTCTTGTCCTACTTACTTATACTTTCTTTACGAACATTTATTTAAACGTGGGCCCCACAATTTTCAAGCAACCTGTACTTACCCACCGACAATTTCCCTCATCACGTTTCTATACAAACCCTCCTCAATTTCAGTAATTTCTTATGTGTCATCTTATCATTGGTTAGTTTTAACTTTACCACAAATTGTTAGAAACTTCTTCACCATTTTGTAGAACTATCGTTGAAGAAGGGATGATGCGAAAGGATTTAAGCTTAGCAGCAGAAATTAATGCTTGTGTAAGCCTTGCCTCGTACTCTTGTTCCAGTAATTAATGGATAAAATACTAAAAAACTTCCTGTGATTTGAGAACTTCCTGTAATTTGGAAACTTTCATTATAATTCTCTGTGATTTTGACTAAATTGAAAATTGAACATAAAGTATTCAATATAATGATTGTGTGTGAAATGTCAATATTGTCCATACTATGCGTGAGATACTTTCCATTCAATTTTCAATTTAGTCGAAACACAAGGAGTTATAGTGTAATTTTTCAAACAAAAGGGAGTTAAATTAAACATTCGACAAACTATAAGGAATTCATTTATATAAGGACAATATTGACATTTCACATAAAACTATTAGATTGGATGTTTTTCATCCAATTTGCAATTTAGTTGAAATCTCATAGAGTTATAGTATAGGTTTCCAAATCAGAAGGAATTAAATTAAACATTTAGCAAACCACAAGGAGTTTTTTTGTATTTTACTCGTAATTAATTTAGAAACAATGTAATCTATCTCCTATAGGGCATGTTATCGGAATGTAATCGAACATGTTTTTGTCTCCAACTAGGGAGGTACATTGTTTATCAGGTTCCTTGTGTGACTCAAATTGCAAACGAGTACGATGGAAGGTTAGTAACGTGCGAAAGGGAAAGTCATTCAAAATATTCCTTATATTTCGTCAAATAAAATTTTTTATTATTCACTTTTAACATCGTAATTTTCCGTTCCTTACAAAATCGAGTCGACGAAATTTGGTTCCAATTTAGGTTTTCGACTACAAAATCATGTGACTCACATATGGTCATTTCTTGGGATCTGATCCAAATTATATTTATTTTTTTCTAAAAAAAGTAAAATCTGACCCAATACATATTTATCTTTGCCATTAAGAAAGTAGGATTTGACTTTTTCGTGCATAAAAAATAACTACATGTGGATTATATGGTAATTTTAGACTAAAAAGCAGACTAAAAAGCAGTTGAAAACTTAAATTGGGATCAAATTTTTTTTAATTTGAATTTGTAAGTGACGTAAAGTTAACATTTTAAAAGTGGAGGATGAAAAAATTTATTTGGCAATATGTGAGGGATATTTTGAATAATTTTCCCTATATTAAAAAACAAAACAATAAGAAACCATCAATTATGTTTTTAGACCTCCACTCTCTAAATTATCTTCTTTCTTTCTAACTTCCTCCATGGGAGGAGGAGGAAGGCCATTTGATCTCCTTTCCTTCTCTCAATGATTTCTTTTTATGTTTGTAGATGATAAAATCTCTTCTTTTAGAATTTTTAGTAAGAATATTGTTCGCTTCTAAAGTTTCCTAGGAGACTAATGAATTTCCTAAAGTTCTTAGTAAGAGTTTTCTTTTAGTTTATGCTTTTTCTATTCTATTTTTCTTTGTCAAATCTCAGTATTGTCAAATTTGAAATTTCTGAGTAAGAGTTTTCTTTTAGTTTATGCTTTTTCTATTCTATTTTTCTTTGTCAAATCTTTGTATTGTCAAATCTGAAATTTTTGAATCTATTTGTTAGATCTCAACTTCATGTAAGGGCTTCAACCAATTAGATAGTAGATCTGATGGGGAAAAGAGATGCATAGATGTTCGTTAGGGTTAAAGAAATTTATATCATTTAGATTATAATTTTTACAATTTTCTCATATTGATGTATCTATGGATGTAGATTCTTCAAATTTATTATTTCTATAACATATTTGATGACATATTTTTTGTCACCCAAATCTCATGAAAAAAATCATGATTTTATATCTAAAACAAAAGGTTAGTAATGTACTGATTAGATCCGACTAGATAAGATCAAAACTAACAGGATGACATCATTATTTAACATTGTGCCAGAGACGGTAGGCGCACCTAGTAAGTGGATGAGGGGTAGGAGCGGTCATCAGATGGACCGCTCCTGAACTGTTCACGGCTAAGATTTGGCTAAAAAAAATTGTACAGTCTAGATCACTTCTTGTACCTCGTTTTTAACAATGTGTGTGGGGAGCACAAAAATTTGTTCTAAAGTTACACGTTGTGCAAACAAAGTTACGCCGTGTGCAAACAAAGTTGCACGATGTGCAAAATGCACAAAATCGCCTTGCAACCGTTCCTGCCCGTGGTCCCCTAGTAGGTATTGGCAAGAATCATTAATGTCCTCTCAACAACATTGGACAGGACAAAACTTGGTATGGCGACGACCCATAGTCAGTGAAACAGAGAAAACAATTCTAAAGCTAGTGGTTGTTAACAAGTAATTCCCATCAAATATCAAACATAAACAACATGATTTAGACGACATGGTTTATTTATTTTGGTTGTCTTGCCCGTTTGGTTGACTTTGTTGACTCTTTTTGGGATCTTTTAAAAAAAATCCTTTGGCTAAAAATTGAGCTCATTTCTATAAGAAGCGGTTCTATAGATGGTCCTAGCATTTCTAGCACTTGATAACATCTGAGGAAGATCCATAATTGGATGTCAAAATGGAAGTAGAGATCATTTCTCAAGAAATAATCAAACCATCCCTCCTAACCCCAGATCACCTAAGAATCTTCAAAAGATCTTTCATTGATCAAATTGGTGCTCGAGGTCTCGTGAAGATTGTCTCCTTCTATCCAAGATATGAAACAAATTCGAAGATCGATGAGGTCACAAATCAACTCAGAACCTCTCTTTCCCAAACTTTAACTCAGTATTATCCTTTTGTAGGTGTCAACAAGGATGGTTCATCCAATATTGAATGCAGTGACAAAGGAGCTCTATTCGTCACAGCCCATGTTCACTGCAACATGAACGAGCTAATTAATCCACCACAATTTCAGCAGTTTCAAAAGCTTGGAACCTCTTCAATGTTTAATGAAGATGGTTTTTTTCAAGTTTTTGTTCAACTCAATAAATTTTCATGTGGTGGGATCGCGATTTTCGCGTCTTTCGCTCACATAATCGCTGATATCACAACCATGAGTGCTTTCCTGAAATGTTGGGCTGCAATATGTAGTGGTCGTCAAGATGATCAGTCAGCAGTCAATATTTATCCTCAGTATGAATCCATGATTCGCCAACTCGGCCGAGTCATAACCGGAACAGTCCCTACCATTCCGATACTGATACCCGAAACGCCGATTATACCGTATCCGATTTGAATTGCTCTGAATCAGTCGATATTGACCGAGTTAGAACCGTGTAGAAGGATACCGGCCAAATTCTTGGATTCGACTCGGATATGAACCAGTCAAATCATAAACAGCAACAAGAACAGAGAGAGTCAGCCACCCATGCTTTCTTGTTTTCTTTTTTAGCCACAAAGACAAGATTTAAGGGAAAGGGAGGATAAGGAGAGAAACATACCGTCAATTTCTGTGTGCCTTTTGCAGAGTGGGAAGGAGAAAACAGAGAGAAAGGAAAAGGGAAAAGAAAGAACGAGGGTCACAGCAGTATCTGGAGTTATTTGGAGAAGCGAGCTGAAGGGGTTCTTCAATTTCTTCATCGTTCGGCTATGAAGGAAGGAGAGGAGAAAAACAGAGGGTGACGACAGAGAGGGAAGGAGACAATAGAGGGAAAGGGAAAGCGAAAGAAAGAATGAAGGTGACTGCTGAATATCACATCTGGAGCTGAAGGGGTCTTCAATTTCTTCGTCATCTATATCGGGCGAAGGGGTCTTCAATCTGGCCGTGAAGGAGGAGAAAAAGGGCGAAAGGGAAATTGAAAAAAAAATGAAGAAAGGGACGGCTAAATCTGAGAGAAACAACACTAGTTGCAATGATCGTATACTCTCTTTGGCTGCTGAAGAAGTGGAAAGACGGGGTTGCTGAGTTGGATTCTGCATCATTTCCTACACCTTGGTATGTCTTTTTTCTCTTGTCCTTTCTCATTTATGGGTCTCTGCTTTGTAGAAAAGTTGGAAAGATTAAAAAAGGACAATTGTATAGTGCAAAAATGCTGTTGTTGCATGTTTTGTCTTGGAAGTAACATGCAATTAACGTATTATGCTAAGAGAAGTTGGGATTTTGTATCGGACCCAGAGATAGGGAAAAAAATAGAAGGAAAAATTGGAAGCACCTAAAGTCCAAGTTTGGCCCAAGTAATTAAGTGAAAATGCTTGTTGCTTTATGTCTTTGCATTTCATAATATTATTGATAAGTATTTATTTCTTTTATTGTATTGTACTAAATACCGCTATTTCCTTTGTGTACAAAGATTTGTATTGTATTATGTAAGATATGATGATTTTATTCTTATATATAATTTTTTATCTCATATAAAATAGAGCATTTGATTCTAAAATCATTTATTGCTAATGCTATAGGCCCTTATGGTAATGACAGTATTATTTTATTTAATAATCAGTAACTATATATGATAATGTAGGTATTTAGTAAATTTAATTTGATAATTGTGTTTTTAATGGTATTTTCTATTTTTAACAATTTTTTCAGATTTTTTTAAAATTTTTATATACTATAATGTGCGTATCACCCGATATTCAACCGATATGCCGCGACGGATGTGGAACAACCAAGACTGCGACGCGACCGCGACGGTACCATGTATGAATCAGCAATGCTTTCCCTGCTAAAGACTCTGTTCCAATTGGTTTTTCAGCGATCTTCAAGGGATTGTCACTCAAAGATAGTGCAAGAAGAACACAAAGGAGATTCGTGTTTCCTGCAGCATCTATCCGGGATCTCAAAGTGAAAGGTTCCAGCAAGCGCGTTCCAGATCCTACAAGTGTTGAAGTTGTGTCATCTTTCATCTGGAAGCATGCCATGGCTGTATCAGAAGTGGTATAGGGTGTCCAGCAGCCATCAATACTTGTTCATGCCGCAGATTTGCGACGAAGAATGGTGCTACCTCTATCAGAGTATTCCGCTGGGAATATTGTTTTCTTGATCTGTGCAGAATACAATGAAATTCATGAATTTGAGGTAAAATTTAGTAGATTGGTGGAACTGCAGAGATTGTCTAAGGAAGTAACTAAGGATGTACATGTGCAAAAAATCCAGAGTTCCGAATGCTGCGATTTTATGGTCACATTTTTGGAAGAGTGGGGAGAAAAGTGCAGTAAAAAAAGGTTTGAACACTTACCAGTTCACTAGCTGGTGTAAAATGGGATTGAATGAAGTGGATTTTGGTTGGGGAAAACCAATTTGGACTAGTCCGGTACTGGGTACTGAGGTAGAGTCCATGTATAAGAATTTTGTCGTTCTCATTGATGGATCAGATGGTGGAATTGAAGCATTGTTAGTCTTGGATCAATATGAGATGGCTGTACTGAAAAATGATGAGGACTTCCTTACTTATGCTTCTCCTAATCCGGGAATATCTGAAACTAAACTCAACCTTTTCCTGAGACAAGAAAAGTAAGAAAATTCTTAGTGTGTATGATTGAACAAGAAAGCTGTGGTGACAACCACATAAATTGCAACTTTGTTTCAAGCAAGTAGAAACTTTGATTATGAGATAATAAGCTTTGTGAGTTGATTTTGTGTGCTTAATTTTGTCTTTAGCAAGTAGGAAGCTTTCTTTATTGCATACTTAGTCTACTGGGCATCTTTAGAAGCCCAAGTTTAATTTATACTTCCTTCAAGGGGATACTGGTTCAAGTGTTGTTTTCAGCTCAAGAACAAATTGTATCAGGGATACAATTTGAGGTTGGATGTGATAAAGTCAATTACTGTGATATGATCAGCAATAGAATTTCACTGGATATGGAATTAGAAAAGGGATAATTTCAGAAACCTCCCCTGAGATTTCTGACAATTTCACTGAGCTCCTCCGAGGTTTGAAAAATTACACATACCTCCCTTAATTTGATAGTTTTAGTAACAAAACCTTAAAATAATATTGACTTGGTCAAATTTTTAAATGAATACCCAAAAATGCCCTTGTGTAATAAGTTTTAATTTACTTCCCTATAGAATTATAAGATTATCTAATGTAATTATAAGGAAAAGGTGCCGAATTTTTCATGTCCATACCAACTATTTGATAAACAACTATAATAATAATTTTATCACTATGATAGGATACTTTTGTTGGTATTTTATTAAGGATTTAGATTTATAAGATAGAAAATAAAATGTTGAAATAATTAATTCAGAGTTTGTGAATTTTTTGAATAGTGTGATTACCATAATTTAGTAGTAATTTTGGGCAATTTCTTTTTGATTTATTGTTAATTTGAATACCAAAAAATAGTAAACAAAGATTAGCAAAACAATCTGATTACGTATAAAGTTAACTCATAAAAAAATCATTAGTTCGACATTTGGTTACAATAGAAACTAGAGATAATAGTGGTAATTTTACAATTTTATTGGCAAAAAATTAAAATAAGAAGGAAAAAGAATGAAAAAATAATTTTAAAGTCATTCTAAGTATAAGCATACCAAACAAGGGAATTTCATTAAAATATTTCAGGGTAGTATTGTCATTTTAAATGACAAGGGAAGTATATGTAATTTTTCAAATCTTAGGGGAGCTCAGTGAAATTGTCAGAAACTTCAGGGGAGGTTTCTGAAATTATCCCAATAGAAAAAGTTAAGGACAACCATTATCACTATGGAGGATGGAGGACCATAGTCTATTACATGGCTATATCTTGCCTGTGATATCATTTGTGGGGTTGATCCGCAATTTCAGAATAACTAATCCCAATTACATGTCCTAAGATTAGTATTGGATTATATACACTTATGTGAACAACCAAATTAATAGGTAAATTTCGGCAATGACATAATCCAAGTACTTCCATAGATTTTGGACAATAAATTTGGTAAAAGAAGCCTAGACTTGTTGCAAAACTGATAACCAGTTTCATCAAATTGGGCACAAAATTCACACAATATAAAGAAGCATTAAAAAAAATAGTCAAAACAAAGGAAAGAGCACCTTAATTAGTACACAGATTATTCCTCACTCCATAACAATCCCTTCAAATAGCATTAACTAACAATCCCTCCTTCTGGAACAGAAGGAAGACTCGAAAATGGAAGCATTTCTACACTTCCAAAAACGAGATACAGCAGCTGTTTACTCTAATCTCCTGACCTTATTAGCAAATAAATTGCAGAGCTAATATCTATATATCCATCGAGTTATACTAGTCCAAGAATAATTCCCTCGATTCACAAAAGACCTTTGCACCTTATTCCATACTAAGCCAGCAAAAACAAAATTCACAAGACAAATGGTCCATGGTTTCTTCATCAGTACCACGAAAGACACCAAGTAATAGAGCCATTGAGAATGCCCCGTTCCTTGATAGGATCCTTTATAATCAGCTTCCATCTGCACAACAACCAAAAGCAAAACCTTGGTAAAACCGTCCTTTACACTTGTTTGTACCAGTTGGCAGGCAAAGTAGTACGCATCCATATAGTACTTTCATCTCTATGAGGAGCAGGTAGGAAATAAAACAGGTGTAGATTATGCATAAGCCTGAGAATTGCAGCTCCTTCATGCCTATGGGTAATTTCCACCCCTTATTTGTTATATAACAAGCAAGCAACTTTAGTTGTCTTGGTAATCCCAAAAGCAATTGAAAGACTGAGAAAAAAAAAAGTAAATAGATAGAGCCCAAGAGATGCCAAAAATCATACCAAAGGGAAGAGCCATTGCCATTCTCAATCATTTTCTTAAATGCTTGTGCAGGTTTTTGAGTAGTAAAACTTTCCCGCAAGCCTATGAGCAATCACTTGGAGTCTTGATAGCCGAGAAAGACGGATCCTTCAACAGTACAGTACAGTACATAGTGATCCCATAGGTGCCAAAGAGAGTCTTTCTTGGTACAGATATTCCAGATTAACTTCAAAATCAGGCATTTATTCCACGAGCAAAGATCAGAAATGCCTAATCCTCCTCCTTTAAGTGACAAGGATAAATCCTTCTAGTGTACTTTAGCATTGTAGTGCTATCTGTTATCATCTGCCGATAGAAAAGAAGAAAGCAATCTCTCTATTTTAGGAATCACAGCCTTGAGAAGGATAAAACATTACTTTAATAAAAAAGAATCCCTTGTAAGATAGATTTCTTATGAGTTGTATCCTGCCACCATAACTTAATCTCTTCATGGCCCATCCTTGAATTTTTTCCTAAATGGAGCTTAGAAAAAATAGGGAGGGAGACAGAATTTTAATCTAATTGTAACAAGAGGAAGCCCCAGATAGTTAACAGGTAAACTTCCCTTTGGCATATGAACAATGGAACATAGATAATCCTCAAGCTCCTCATGCACTCCAACTATGAAAACATTAACACTTTTCTAAGTTTGGTTTCAAAACAGTGAGCATTTCAAACTTAGACAGGGTATCTTTAATAATCTCAAAGAATCTGCCACTAACAGCACTAATCAAAGGTAGAAATAAGATCGAAGAGCCTAATTTCTTTACACTTTGGGTGATAGTCATATCCTCTGCATGAAGTATTCCAATCAAACAACACTCAGAACACCTCAGTGGCAAGAACAAAGACATAAAAGGACAAGCGATCACCTATTTTCAGTCCCCTGCTGCTTTTAAAATATCCAACCAAGGATACAGTCAAATTAGTGGAAAATTGAGTTGTTGTAACACTGTTCTTCACCCATTGTTATGTTTATGAGGAAACCTCATATGTGCAATATAGAAAACAGGAAATCCCGACAAAGAGTATCAAAAGCTTTCATGAGGTCAATCCTCAAGATAGCTCTCCCTTTCCCTCCATGCTTATGATATCCTCTTACAAGCTCATGCATAAGTAGGATACAAGTCGGATTTATCTTCCTTTGACAAAAGCACCCTATGTAGGACTAATCAAATCAGGCAGAATTTTCTTTGTCTGTCAGTTAGGATAGTGGAACGACAGTTGCAAAGGAAATTGTAACATCATTGAAATAGGACGAAATTCCCTCGTATTAACACCATCCAATTTTGGCACCAAATTATACTGGTGCTTTTTAGAGAATAGTTATATATATAGTTGTGCTGGAAGCAGAACCTCAAAGCAGACACCACAACTTCACCTACCAAAGTCTGATTAGATTAAAAAAATTAAGAAGTGAACCATCTAGTCCAAGGGCTTGTGATTCTTTATTTCAAAACTAGTCTTCTTGATTTCCTCAAAAGATATTTCTATCCTTAGTGCAGCACATTTTCATCAGTCAACCTCTTATTTATGATCTATTTCATTCTATCATGATACTCAATCTTCCTAGTGGCAGGGATTCAAAAAGTTTCTGGCAGAAATCCTGCACAACAAGATCTTTTTCTTCTAGTAACAAGTCACTTTAACACTTTTATCATCGGTCAGTGATAGGATTCTTTTTCTTGCATCATGACTGAAGAGGTGATTTCTGACCAGACAAGTTGCCTCGGATAGCTGAAGCTCACTCCTGGTTGGACAGGTAACTTATCCGTAGATCACCTGCTTAGTTTGTCAGAGACGGGACTAAGTCCCACGGTTTTCTTTAATAACATGAGGTGTACGAGTACCTTTAGAGAGTTTAGGCTTTTACTAGAAAATCCGTCTTTTTCCCAGTGGGAGTTTCTAATATTTATAGGGGACAATTTGGAGGGAAGGACCGTGGGATCCAAGTCCCTAGAAATTTGATTAAGACAGCATATCCCCTTGACTTGACCACTGGGCAGTGTATCAGAACAATGAGTAATGTGCCTGAAGTCAGGAGTCGCATCCACTACTTTTCGGTTGTCAAATCCTTACAGGACCTCGGTCGTGATGTGAATCACAACTCCGTCCAGAGGTGACAGCGAACGCTGAGATCACCTCAGTCATCGACAGGTACGGGGTAGCCGAGGTGATCATGACGGATAGACCCCCTATTATGGGCTGAAATATTGCCTCAGTGGATCCGAGCCTGGATGATCATCCTCACTAAACTCCCCAAGCCTCGGGAGAATATTGGTTGCCTGTAACTTTCCGAGACTTTTATGAGAAAATAATAGAAAAATCCTGTATGCCATAATGATGATGCGTAGAATACGAGTGGATAAGAATATACGGAAGGCGATGGGACGGTCGTCAAACTGGGTGATGGAACGTGGACGAGCAGAGGGTAGGAAGATAGAGGGTCAGGCGACGGTTGGTCAAAACGACGACAGTTCATAAATGAGGGGGAGCGTCTTTCTTTGAAAGTTCAATGTACCGTCTTTTGATTTCCTCTTCCTCTTTATAAATAGGGGGTCTCTTTTTCACTTTCACCCTTTTTCGCTTTTACTCTGTACTTGCTACCTTGAGAATTTAGGCCATCAGAGCAACTTTCCGAGGTAACGCTACATCAGTAACCATCAGCCTTCCTAAAAATAATAAGTTCGTCACATCTTTCCCTCTCTGATCATGGCTCGGGTAGTCCGTACACATAAGGAAACAGTGAGACCAGATTTTGTCGAGGTAGAGAGGTCCGACCCGTCCGAGGAGGAGGGGACCTCGTCCAACCCCGGGGAGAAGACAGCCGAAGTGTCCAATGAGACCGGGACATCGCAAGCGCAGAGCCCATAAGAATCCGAGGTGTTCTATAATGATGAGTTCGGGAACGAAGTTCCTAGGGATGAGAGCGTGCTTGAGCCGGCCACCCCTCCGAATTTATTGGCCATCGACTACGAACAGGTTCCCATGTTCAGTAGTATCATGGGTGAAATCCTGGTAGCTGCGCTGATCCACAAATATGCCTTCCGGGGAGGCTATAGTATCCGCCCACCCAGGTCGGATCAATCAGCAGAATGTCCCCCAAAAGGTAGAGTTGCCATCTACGCGGATCAGTTGGAGGCCGCGTTCAGAATGCCAACCACCAGATTCTTCTGGGACTGCCTCAGATTTTGGGAGGTGAGAGTTACGCAGTTCGTCCCCAATGCAGCCCGGGTCCTTGTCGGGTTCGAGATGCTGTGCCGATATAAAAAAATAGTCCTCTCAATTAATCTCTTCTGCTACTGTTACACCATAAAAAACAATGGAAGTGAGAAGGGATAGTTCTATTTCGGGAACAGAATTTTGAAATTAGTAGTGGATGCTCCCTCCTCAATAAAGGAGTGGAAACGCAACTTTGTGTTCGTTCCTGTTGAGGGCTTCCCTAGGGAGTTCTGGTGGAGGTCCCCCACCCCGGCAAAAGATACTTCCCCGGAGGATTTGGAAGAAGAGAGTTTTCAGAAACTCATGGGGTCGGACCTTAGGGTCAACAGTTGGGTTTTCCCTGAAGCAGTCCTTAAGCGGGATCAGCCGAGTTCTGATCAGCCCGGATTGTCTTCCCTTCTTTTCTATTAAACTTAAAAAAGTTTGAACTTTTTCATTCATAATCTTGTTTTTATTTTTGCTTGATTCTGAATAACCTCACTTTTTCCTTATGCAGTGGTAAGAGTGACCGACCTGATCATTTCGGGTAACGCTGTGGTGGCCAAGAGGCAATCGATGTGGAAGGCTATTACCGAGGTATCTGGTCCGTAGAAAAAGAAGACCACTGCGGCCACAACGATCCGATCCATTTCAGTGATAATTTCGGGCAAGACTTCCCAGACCTCGGTCATTCCAGTAGACGTTGCCACCCGAGGTGTGACGATAGCATCACCATTCCCAGGTCGAGGCGTGACAATACCTCCTGAAATTCATGTCACGGGGTCATCATTGTAGAACCTTCACAACGTGCGACCTCAGGAAGTCCGGGAGGACAAGAGGCACTCCGGGGCACATTGGTATCCGGAGTGGGATCTCAATGTGAACGACCACTGCAAAGATTCTTGGGTCGCTCACGAGTTCCTGGTGCACTCCATCCTGCCAAGGGAACATACTTATGCCAAAATGCTCATGCCTCCCGAACTGATGCAAAACGTCTCGGTGGCATGGGTCTCTACTACGGCCTTCCTATCCGAGATGATGCAACGCTACACAAATATTGTCGAGCATTACCAGCCATCCTCCTAATTTCAAAAGAAGATCTACCAATTAGAAGAAAATCTGAAGGCTACCGAGTAAGAACGTAATAAGACTGTGGCTGAACGAGAGTAAGTTGAGGTCACAACCAACTCTTTGAAGACGGCTCTTGAAGAAGAAAAAAATAGAAGAGCCCAAGAAGAGCAGTCAGCTCGGGAGGCTATAGAGAAGGCGGGTACTTCGGTTGTGGAGACCTTCCGCAAATTCGAAACTTTCACTCATGACCTCGGCTAACTAATTTTGTCGAGTTTCATATTTGGATACATTTCAGCTGTCAATGATGCGGCACCTTTCATCTCTGCCGAACAGCTGGAGTCCTTCAAAAGCAAATCCAACTATAACGAAGATGCCCAAGAACTGTGTGACAACATGACCAAAGGCATCTAGGCCGAGAAGAATCTGACTGAAGTGCGGGAGGAGTTTAACCAATGGATGTCGGAATTCACGCCGTCCCCAAAAGGCAATGAGTTCGGAGGAAGTGGAGTAGGAGGAGAAGACGCCGGCATAGGAGAGACTGAGGGTGTTAGAGGCGCCGAGACAGGGAGTGCTTAGGAGCGTCCCTGATCTCGACATTTTTTGTAACTAACTTGCAACCTCTTGTACTCTATTTTAATGCCAATGACTTGTCTTTTTTGTTCTCTTATTCTCTACTTGTCCCCTTATTTTTTGCTTAAACAACATAAGTGATACTAAGAAAAAAATAAATTACGTGAGAACAAATTATGCAAGTAATATTAAGTAGTTTTGGAATAAAATATACTTCTCATAGATGATACAATTTTAGATTTTTTGCATGCCAAGTTCGGGGCACTAAAGAGCCATCTCGATAGACCAATTTACAATAACCATTCTGATTAGATTCAATGACGCGATACGACCCTCCTATCTGGGAGCTAATTTGCCTTGTGGTTCGGTTCGATTAACTGAGTTCTTTCACAGAACTAAGCTTCTTGGGTTGAACCGAAGGTGTCTGATCGGACATTGTAGTAATTAGTCAGAATGTTTTTGTACAGTGCCACTTTAGTTGCTGTGGTATCTCTTTTCTTCTCGACAAGATCAAGGTCCACTTTTCTCTCTTCTTTGTTAGTCTCGGCGGCAAAGGCTGCAATGCGCGGGATTGGGGTGATTAATTCGGCAGGAACCACAGCCTTCGACCCATATGTTAGAGAAAACGACATTTCCTGTGTAGCGGATTTCGGGGTGGTCCGGTAGAACCATAACATGTTGGGGAGCTCGTCTATTCAAGATGACTCAACTTGATGCAGCCTGGTTTTCAAGCCATGGAGAAACGTTCGATTGAAATTCTCAACTTGTTCATTGGCTTGAGGATATCCCACCGAGGTGAAATGTTGTTTGATCCCGAGACTCTCGCACCACCTCTTAAAAAGGTTGTCCACAAATTGCTTCCTATTATCCGAGATGACAATTTGGGATAATTCAAAACGGCAAATCACATTTTTCTAGAAAAACTTATGGACAGCCAAACCAGTTATGCTAGTCAGAGGTTCGACTTCGACCCATTTCGTGAAATAATCCACTGCCACCACCAAATAGGCATGATTGCCGGTGGCTCTAGGGAATGGGCCGATTATATCTGTCCCCCATTGTTCAAATGGTCATGGCGATGTGATGCGGACCATAAGATTGGTTGGCTGATGGTGTTCAAGGGCGTGGAACTGGCAAGAAGGACAGTCAAGAACTAAGAGTTGGGCGTCTCATCGAATGATGGGTTTGAAGTACCGAAATAGCAGCACCTTCTTGACCAACATCTGGTAGCCGACATGGGCACCACAGAGTCCATCGTGTATGTTTTGAAAAATTCTCTCCCCGTCTTCAGCCGTGATACACCGTAACCAGGGGTCGAGATAAGATCTCTTGTATAAGAGGTTGTTTCGGAGAGCGTACCGAACTGCTTTATGTTGAAGCTTTCTGGCCTCAACTTGATTTTAGGGAAGCTCTCCCTGGCCAAGAAATCGAACCAGCGGACTCATCCAGTTGTTCCCAGGATGAACGAGACACGATTTTTTCTAGGAAGTCTGACTCGCTTAGGATTTCGATGAGGACCGTCTTGATCAGGACTGAAAAGGAGGTGGAAGCGAGTCCGAATAGTGCATCGGCCCGCTTGTTTTGTGAACGAGAAATTCTTTGGATTTCGAAGGACTCGAAGTGTGCAATTAGTTGATGGATTTTGGAGAGGTAACGTTGCATGACTTCCTCTCTGATTTCGTACTCACTAAGTATCTGATACACGACAAGTTTGGAGTCGCTGTTGATCAGAATATGCCGGGCACCGAGCTTGCAAGTTAGTTGTAGGCCGACGATGACTGCTTCATATTCGGTTTTCGTTATTAAATGCAGTGAAATCAAACCAAAAAGCGTATGAACACAGCTCTCCTTGCGGGTCTTCAAGGAGCAAACCTGCTCTACTACCCTGACTATTAGACGAGCCGTCTACGTGTAGAATCCATCGCTGAGGTTTGGCGGAATCCGAGGTGGACTTCTTGTCCTCATTAAAAGTGAACTCAGCTAGGAAGTCAGCGAGAGCCTGAGTTTTAATGGCTATCCGAGACTCGTAGTACAGATCGTATTTTTCCAGTTCCATGGCCTATTTAGTGAGACATCCAGAAGCCTCGGGGCGCAATAAGATCAACCTAAGGGGCTGATCTGTTCTCAAGCAGACGTGGTGAACTAGAAAATAAGGTTTCAACCTACGAGCAGCATGGATTAGGGCGAGTACAAGTTTCTCCGTTTGGGTGTATCTGGTCTCGAGTTCTCGGAGGACTCGGCTAACGTAATAAACAAGCATCTGGACACCGTCCTCTCGTATTAATACGGCACTCACCGTTTCATCCGCAGCGGACAAGTATAGGTACAACTTGTCTCCGGATCGAGGTGAAATGAGAGTGTAGAGGTGGTGCAAGAACTCCTTCATTTGCTCGAAAGCCTGCTGGCATTCTTTCGTCCAGGAGAACTTATCGACCTTTTTCAAAACTTTAAAAAATGGCAGTGTCTTAGAAGCAGACTGTGACAAGAATCGGTTTAAAGCCGCCAATCGTCCTATTAGTCTTTGCATATCGTGGGTACATCGTGGTGAAGACATTTCTTGAATTACCTTCACCTTATCAGGATTTGCTTCTATACCCCGGCACGACATGAGATACCCCAAGAATTTTTTCGAGGTAACTCCGAATACGCATTTCTTGGGGTTCAGCATCATCTGAGTGTCACGGAGGACTCCTAAGACTTCTCTCACATTGGATAAGAAGGCCGAGATCTTCTTGCTTTTCAGGAGAATGTCGTTTACGTACGTTTCGATGTTCCGGCCTATTTTAGATTGGAGACTCGGTTGACTAATCGTTGGTACGTAACCCCGGCGTTCTTCAATCCAAAGGGCATTTTGATGTAGCAATATATACCTTGATCTGTGTAAAAGGCTGTCCTTTTGTGGTACTCTTTGCTCATTCCGATCTGGTGATAATCCTTAAAAGTATCAAGAAAGCAGAGAATCTCATATTCCATTGCCGAGTCACTAATGCGTCGACTCTTGGCAAGGAGTAGCAGTCTTTGGGGCAAGCTTTGTTCAAGTCGGTGAATTCTACACACATTCTTCGAACCCCCGTATCTTTCTTGACCATAATAGGATTGGACAACCAGGTTGGATATTGTACTTCCCTGATCATCTTCGTTGGTAAGAGTTTATTCACCTCTTCGTCAACAGTTTTACTACAATCCGGGTCGAAGTGCATTCTCTTTCGCTTAACTAGACATGCCTGAGGGTCGACGTTTAGTTCGTGCAACATGGATGGTGCGGCACCCCCATAACCTCCTCGGCAGTCTAGGCGAAAACATCTTGGTACTCCCTAAGGAGGCTGATCATCTGGCTTCTGAGAGGTTCGGGCAAGTGAATGCGACGCGGATAGTCTGATCAGGCTTGGCAGGGTTTAGAGAGATATCTTCTACCTCATTTCCGGACTCTAGCCTCTTCGATTTCCCGGTCTGTTAGGGATCGATACAATCGATTGAAAGAATATTTGACCTCCTCCCCTCGGCCCTTGGCTCAGACGTCGAAGTGGACGCAGCCTGCAAGGTGACGAGATAATATTCTCGTACTGCACAGGCATTACTGCTCACCTTGGTGATGCCCGCCGAGGTTAAAATTTTGAATATCAAATGATATGTGGAATATATCGCGCGTAAACAAGTCGACCCATAAGCAGGTTGTAAGGGAAGTCAGCCTTAACCCCGACAAAGTTGACAGGGATGGTACGACAGTGGAGGCGATGTCCCACAATCACTATCAGCGTGACCATCCTTTCAGGGTGCACTATATGTCCCCCGAACCCTACAAGGGGGTTCTAACGGGGATCAGCTGTTCCCGGATTAGCTTTAGACTTTCAAAAGTTTGGATATACATGATTTCAACCGAACTCCCTTGGTCGACATATACCTTCTTAATGGTTGTTGGTAAGCACCTCTATTACTAGGGTTTCATGACTGCTGAAAGCGGCAGGGACGGGGTCATTGGGACCATAAATGATTATTTCGAATAAGCGAGAGCTCAACTCGATTTGGTTCGGATTAGCCTGTCTGTAGGTTCTCTTTCACGAGTTTTGATTTTTTCCTCCCATCGGACCTCCAGGTATGGTATTAATGATCCCGACTATGTTTGACTCGTAACCTGGACCACTGCCCGGGGACCCATCTCGGGGAGGCCTTCTAGTCTGCCTAGGGTTCTCCGGAGGTCGACAACTACTTTTTTGCCTTTGCCTATCATCTCGCCGTTGATCACCCCAATTTTCACAGCGGGAGTCGCTCCTGTTGCGCTCTCCATCTCGACAGATGAACTGCTTCAGATACCCTCGTTTAATTAAGTTCTCGATGTTTCTCTTCAAGTCGTTATAGTCCTCAATCTCGTGCCCGACATCCCGATGATATGCATAGTAAAGATTGGAGTTTCTCTTTTCTCTTCTCCCATCCATTCTTGGAGGAGCACGTCCGAGATGATTCTTCTTCATGACGGCGAGGATATGAGGTCAGTTGGTGTTTAACGGAGTTAGTTCGGAATCAGGGACAGACGACTTTCCCTTGGCAATTCTGTCCAAAATACTTCGGCGATTTCGGTTGGGACTTTGTAAACCGCTAGTAGTACCCGTCTCACCTCGGTTTGATTCCTTCTTTCTTGGGGAATCAGACCCCGAGCGAGTTACCTGGGCTTCTCTTTTCATGCGGTTTAAGTCCTCGGTCTGTATGCCTTTCTCGACCAGAACTCCTGAAGTGTTCGAGGGTATTTTTTGTGCACCCTGGTATTGAATACTCGGGTAATAAACTCATTAGTGAAGGCGGTTATAGTTACTTGCTCGTTAGGATCAGGCATCTGCACGCTCTCATTTTGGAACCTCTGTACGTAAGAACGGAGGGACTCCCCCGGATTCTGCTGTATATTTAGCAGGTCAGTCGAGGTCTTTGTCGTCTGCCTGAAAGATACAAATCGGTAAATAAATTTGTCCACCAGTTCTCCCAGTCTCCCAGGGAGGATATGCTCCTAAATTCTAGACCTCAAAATCATTTTCGAGCGGTCCCCTGCAAGAATACCGGGAAGGCCCGACAGATAATCGGGTCGGGGACGCAGTATAATCGAAAAGTCGAGATAAAGGCGTGAAGATGATCTTCAGAGTCATCTCGGCCATCGTAAGGTGGTAGCGTAGGGAGTTTGAAGTTTGGGGGGAGCCTTTCTTCATTTATGTCGTCCGTTAAAGACCGAACTCTCATATAATCCACTTCCAGTCTTCCCGGGAGCCGAGATTCTTCCTCAACTCGCTTCCTTAGTAGACCTCGTGAGAATGCCTTTGAAATGGAGGCAATTCTAGAAGTAGTCTTGGATGAGTCTCGCTTCGGGGTGCTCCTAATAGAATGTCTCTCATCAGATTCTTCATCTGATGGGATTTCGGGAGATTCATTTGATTTTCTCTTAGAGGATTCGGCCTCTTGCTTGCCCTGCCTCTTGAATTACCTCCCTAACTTTTCGAAAATATTAGGGTTTTCAGCCACAAACTCGGCCATTCGAGTTATGACTTCTTTGTTTACGGGCCGAATCCCTTGGGACCTTTGTCCTCCGGAAACATTTCCTTATTGAGCTACACCGCTTGGTTCAGCTTCAATAGTGAGAACTCTCCTGCTCCTAGAACGCGTAGGCTTCATCTGGAGTATCCTCGCTTCCCACAGACGGTGCCAATTGAAAAGGTGATTTCTGACTAGACAAGTTGTCTCGGATAGCTGAAGCTCACTCCTGGTTGGAGAGGTAACTTATCCGTAGATCACCTGCTTAGTTTGTCAGAGACGGGGCTAAGTCCCTCGATTTTCCTCCGACGATCTAGTTAGTTTCTTCAATAATATGAGGTGTAGGAGTACCTTTAGAGAGTTTAGGCTTTTACCAGAAAATCCATCCTTTTCCCAGTGGGAGATTCTGATATTTATAGGGGACAATTTGGAGGGAAAGACCGTGGGGTTCGGGTTCAGGTCCCTGAAAATCTGACTAAGATAGCATATCCCCTTAACTTGACCACTGGGTAATATGTCAGATCAGTAAGCAGTGTGTCAGGAGTCAGGAGTCACATTCACTACTTTTCGGTTGTCAAATCCTTACAGGACCTCGATCATGATGTGAATCACAACTCCGTCCAGAGATGACAGCGGACGCTGAGATCACCTCGGTCATCGAAAGGTACGGGGTAGCTGAGGTGATCATAACGGATAGACCCCCTATTACGAGCTGGAATACTGCCTCGGTGGATCCGAGTCAGGATGACCATCCTCAATGACAAAGCACTTTTCTGTGAAAAACACCAAAATTTATGTCCCCGTTAATTAGCCAAGCAACTCTTGATTTGTCCTAAAAGTACTTCTCCTCAGCTAAAATAAATTAAGAGTTCAACCACCGAACTCCTTTCTTCGTGAATCAGCTTAGTATCAAAAGGCTTCAAATGCAGCAAACTTTGAATAGTGTGTAATCGATCTCTCTTGGCAGCTACACGTTTGTGGATATGTGTAAAGAACTGAGGATACAATTGTTTCAACATGGCTTAAGCCTGGAAAAATTTAATCAAATAGCTCTAACTAGATTTAATCAAATAGGCTCACACCAAGAAGATGCCAAGAGGTCAGGAAACTGAGAGTTTCTTATCTAGAAACAATGAAATTTAACCGAACTTCACAGAATTTTGTAGAGAGAAACTGAGAGATAAAAAACATTTGGTTCCATAAAGTCCATCCCAGGTAAAGGAAAAGTAGAGAACCACTTCTCATTAGTTGAAATTCTATACCCAGTCTCCTTCTCTTTACACCAGGTTTAGAAATATCTTCTACTGAGTAGCTAAGCTGCATCAAGCCTCTCAAGACAGTTATTAACACCCTTCATAGCAGAGAAATCAAAATCAACACTTCCCAGTTACAGAAAGGTCCCCTATAATATTGAAGTCTCCCAAGATAAGCCCAAGCATAGGTTAAATTAAAGTTAAAATACTGTCAAAATGATTCTTCAGAGATCTCCTTTCCTCAGCATTTTGTAACTCATGAACTAAAGATACCACAAACTCCATACTACCATCAGCAGGATGTGCAAAACATGAAATAACTTGTCATTGAACTGAAATAATAGAGCAGCTAGCAGCAAAACTTTCCCAACATAACAATATTCCACTAACACTATTGGCAGAACCATTATGAACATATTGCCAATACAGCAAATATTTTATCGCATTCTTGTCAATGTTGGTGACCTGCAACTTATTCTCTACCGAATCAAACACACCAAACTTATTATCTAAAGCAAGTTTAAACCCCTAGTACTCCAACAAACTATTCTCGTGTCATACTAGTTTGAGAGGGGCTTCATATCTCTATTTCAGACACTGCCAGCGATCTTATCATCCCTTTTCTTTTTCAGTGGCAAACCTCGTGCACATGTGAGGATGCCAGTCCTTAAATTTTATTAAATACGAAATCAAGTGGGAAGGAGGGGGACAAAGGACCTGACATCCATCACATGGCAGTAAAGCGTCGGCAACAAGAGAACTAGTGATCAAACAAAGAATGACCGATAACCAACTCCATCTAGAGGAGTGGCTACCACATTAATTATGGGGTGGGAGTTAAGAGTTCAAACTTTGACTCCCATCAATATACATCTTTATGAGATTTGTTTTAAATTTATACGGGTACGTGGTGCACCCGTCTAGTCTGATGGTGGTTCAGTTCCCATCAGGTTCTCCCGACTCAGTTGATGGGTTGATGGGTTTGGGTTGATAGGTTAACTATAGATTGGGTTGATGGGTTTGGTCATATTAGATCAATTCAAATCCATGATCCCAACTTGACCTAACATATTATTTCATATGTTTTGATACATAATACTCTCTTACACACAATTAGACATACATAAGTAATACACAAAAACATATTTTTATATACTCCATATAAATATATTTTCATACGCTAAAATATTTCTATACATACAAACAGGCACTCAGTTATTACACGTACAAATACAAATATATTAAATTTCAAACTACTTGGATGGACACATTATCTTTGCATTCTTGGCAAATTGCACTTTTACCTTTTTTCCTTAACTAAACATAAAGCTAGAATCATGTTTACAATTCACGTGTTAAAAAGATATTTAAAAACAGTTTTTTGTGTGTCAATTTAATGCAGTACTACCGTTATCCAAAAACATCTCTCCGTAATTGGTGGATGGCATTTCAAGTTGCTCAATTTAATGATTTATACACTAAATGGGGCCGGCAGGAAACGAACGGGTTGTTTCATCTGCAGAATAGTGTCCAAAGAGATTTGCTTCTCATGTTATCATCTGAAGTCTAACCCGTGTCTCGGGATAATCTAGCCCATTTGGGCCAGCCCGCCAAATCCTAAATGCTTTTGCATATCTGTTTCAAGATATTCTAATTTCTTTCAACTTAAGTTAACCATCAGTGCAACTTGTGAACAATATATCCGTGTAAGTTACTATGAAAGTAATACAAGTGAGTTTTGTGAGTGTGTCTAAAATTTTACCGTAACTTATTGTAAAAGTTTTTTAAAAAATTTTTGAAGTGTGTAAATTTTTGAATATTTTGAAATGTATAGTTTAAAAACTTTGAGAAGTTTTTTGAAGTTACTGTAGTTAAAGTTTTTAAAAAACTTGTAGGAGACAAACTTGGCAAAAAACTTGCTTGGCAAACAAGGAAATTGGGCTTCGGCAAGGTTTGTAAGATAATTTCAACTCACTATAAATGACATTCTCGTCACAGGGGACAATTCCTTCCTCTCCTTTGCAGCTCCATCCTTTCCTGAACTCCTCGAATTTCCATGGCCATTGACATAGAACAAATTTCATCAATGGCCTACAATGTTTTGAAATCTGGACCAATACGTGAACTGGATGAGCTTCCGATTTACAGTTGAACTGATTTGATTGGTTCAACTCCAATTTAATGATTTTAAAATTTTTTTAATTTTTTTAATATTAAATTACTTAGATAAAATATATAAAAAAAGAAAAGGAATATTGAGTGAAAAACTGGTTCAAATGCCTTTTTTTATCTATTAAATCGGTTCTTGATCAGGTCATTTGATTTCCTTTAGAATCGGACCTAAACCATAGTTGGTTCATGATTCAACGATCAAACCGAACGTTCTAGTTCAATTCTCGAAACACTACCAACCTTGGCCATCGCTTGCTTAATTATCCGATCAAGCTTGTTCTTTGTATTAGAACATTAGGGGAACAAATGGGAGCCTGGCTTATCAATGAAAACTTTAACATTCTTGGGTTGGATTGCACCTAGCTAGTTGTCAACAGTTCTTGCATTGTTCTTACAACATTATTGCTGCCTTTAGTGCAATGTCGTTATCTGGATCGCAGCAACCATGCTAGCTAATTTGGCCATAAATAGATCACTCGAAATCTTGAGTACAAGCCAAGTAAATAGAAATTTCAAATGATTTAAGGTGAAGATGTTCAGGAAGGAGGCATACTCCTTGTTCTTCTAGCTTTCTATTAAGATTCGAGGACATTAGGTTGAAGAGAATTATTATTGCCTGGGAGTGGGTGCAATGGTTGTAGATTTTAATCATCTTCTGTTGGCATATTAAATCAAGACTCAAAATTAAAAATTTTCTATATTCTTATTTAGTAATGTTTTAGTCAAGTTAAGGTTTTAGTAATTCTATTGGAGTCAAGTTATGATAGTTTAGTGTTTAGAAATTAGTATCTTATTAGGAACCTTCTTGTGGTGTAAGACTTGTTTATCAAGTCATTTAGTGTATAAATAGGGAGTCGTATTATTGTGTTTAGTTGAAAAGAGTGAAAGATTGAGAAGGATTACGAGTTTTGTTCTTATGATGTGATTAATAAATTATTATTGATATTATTCCTCTTCTCCCACACATATTTTTATGTGTGTGAATTGCCTCCCCTCATATTGGTTTTGTCAAATATATCTCTTATGTGTATTTTTTTTGGGTTCTACATCTTCTTCGCCAATCTATTTCATCCATCACGTCTATCCATTGGCTGACCAATTTCAAAGAAATGCCATTGGAGGCTAATGAGGGCGGAGATAACCTTTGGTCAGCGGGGGCCAAGGGAAACTCCATTTTTAAGTAGAAATTTTTGTATATGTCTATGGTTGCTTTCGATTTTCGAGGTTAGGGTAGCTACTTTTTGAACAAATTTTATGTAGTGCCGATCGTACTAGCATTATGCGAGTCCACAATTCCAGGCATAAACTGAAAAAATTGTAAATACGGCTGGTGAATATTATCAATTTAGATTATTTGTCTTGCATTTGCACCCTGAACATTCTGAAATGCTCTTTACTTTACCGTTTACGTTGTCCATCTATATTTTCTCAAATGCACTTCATTTTCTACGTTACTCTTAAAGAAATAAATTTTAGGATGAATTGCACACAATCTTCCTGTAGTTGCACACACTATTCACATGATCTTTCTAATATTTCAAAATATTCATTTTACCTTCTATGATTTTGTGTAAAGTAAAAACTTGACAGAAGATAATCTCCATGACATTATTAGTTGAAATACCAATATTACCCTTACTTAACAACTAATCGAACAGTGGCCTAATCATCTTGTATAAAATCATACAAGGATTATGTAGAAGTTACAAGTGGATAAAATGGATATTCATATAACTTATAGAGGATTAAGTGGATGTCATAATCCTGTCACATGCATTTTTGGAGTGCATATGGTCCATGCTATCCATTTTCCACTTTGCATAAAACTAGAAGGAGTTATATGATTAATTTTAAACTTTAGAGGCATGATGTGACATTATGCAAAATTACATGAGATTTGTAGTTTACCCCTAAATTTATCTCTATCCAGCGCCAGATGGATAAGGCAGCCAGAAACATGACTTTTGTTCGTTTATGGTTTTTCTTGTTTTTCTATTTCTTTTTTAATTAGTTTAGACTATTGTAACCTATAAATATACATATATAGTCATTTAATAGAGAGTTTCTGGCAATTGCATTGGTTTTAATCTTGTTTCATGGGTGAGCCCAAGCTAGTATTCTTGTTGAATTTTTTTTCGGGCTGATTAGAGCATTCAATGCCATTCCTGTTGATGAAGGGAGTAATTACAAAATTCAAGGGTCCTTCAATAATTTAGACAAGAAAAAACATTTTTCATCTAGGACGTATTCCAGTTTTCATATATAAAATTAGGTTCTGCACTTGAAACACCTATTTTTGGATTGTGTGCAACAAAGTAAATCGTCATTATGTTGATCAAGAAGAGTTGTTTATAGCATAGTTATTAAAACCAACCTGGGCATCAACTCGGCAGGAGAGCTGGGTTAGCGGGTTAGTGGTTTAGCCGGTGGGTCATTGGTTAAACCATTGGATCATACTATATAATAAAAATATATAATATAATTAAATAAACATATAAATTATAATATTAGTACAGAAATTTTTAAATGTTAACAAGTCATAACCTATTCATATTTCATAATTCATACACACAAGCTATACCCATACGTGTTCCTTAGTTCATGAATTCATATTGATATTATACACAAACATAAATGATAAATCTAAGTGTCAAAAAAAGAAAGAAACACTAATTTCTAAATTTCTTTTCAATTTTTCTCATCTAATTGTCAAAAAGACAACAATGTCCATGTTGGTGTAGTTGGTCAAATTAAAAAATTGGGTAAAAAGGTAGTTTCAAAAAAATTTCCAAAACCCGTCGGGTTTAGCGGGTTACTGGTTCGACCGTCTAGGTCAAACGGTTCAAAACAAGTCATCCGCAACTCCGGTCCAATTGCTAAACTGGCCTAGTTCCATCACGGGTTCACCGATTGATCTGTTCAACCACCGGGCTGGGCCGGTTTTAATAACTATGGTTTATAGTAAAAATTGGAGGTTATAAAGCCCTCTTTTTTGGCTTTACATCTTGTTTGTTAAGCATGTTTTGTGTTTAACAAACGTGTTCAGATTATGGCAATAAATTCGATAATTGGAATCTCATGTGTGGGACAGACTAGGTTCAACAACCATTATAGCAAATTGACATTTTAACAATTCCTTAATAACTGACAGGTGTCGAGCTTGTGCAATAATAATAATGATAATCCTAATTGCCAACAAAAGCAGTGTCGAGTCAATTCTAGTACTGGAGCAGGGACTCTGGATGTGCAATGGATTACTAAGTTCACCCTGATTCCAAAGAGTTTGCTAAGTTCGATATATCAGAATTTATTCACGAGAAATTTTTAATTTGTATATAGGGCAAGTAGGGTCGTATCCTCAGAGATTGAGGAAAGTTCGTTCCTTTTCAAGTCAAGGAGAAACGGGGGGTTTCGAGAATTAAACGCTAATGAATTATTAACCAAATTAATCAACTGTGAAAAATAATTAAGAGAGAGAAATAATGGGAAAACTCTAACCAAGGATACACTTCAGAAATGGTTCATGCAATTGATCATTGATTTAAATATAATTCCAACATTTATTAATAAATAAGTTTTTAACTGCCGATACGATCTGACAGTTAGCTCCTCCGTACTGTTTCGATAGTCAATGTACGACTATTGACTATTTCCTTAATTTAGAAATAACCCTAAGTACGACCTTAGGATTTAACTTCTTAATTGCATTAAAAATTAGAGAAATCTGTTCTAATCAATAAACACGCTATGAGGGTTTATTTAAATTAGATTGTACAATCCCCTGACACAAATTCAATTATGTCAGTTGCTACCAAAATTAGAGTAGTCAAACAATTACGGATTCAATTACTCTAATTAGCAAATAGATTATGTGAATAATTAAATATTGCGCATCTATTCAATCACACACAATAATCATAGCCTATAAAAGCAGAAAACATACAAATACCAATGATTGAAGAAAGCAATTAAAATAATTTAGATCTCATAGTTATCGTTGAGCCAAATCTTCAGTTGTTCCATTGATTAGAAATATGAAATTAATTCTCCATTAATGGAGAATAAGCTATGCAAGAAGAATCTGTTAGACGCTTACAATTGTTTTTTTTTTCTTTCTAAAAATCGGTCAAAAAGGAAAAACAAGAGGAGTGTGTTTTTTCTAGTCTCTAGCAAAAAGTGTGTCTGCCAAATTCTACCCTCGCTCACTTCTCAATTGATTGGTCTTCTCATACCAATCGAATTCCTCAAGTTTCCTATTACAATTCAATTTCCTAAAAGCTCTCCCAATTGCTCAAGACTGACGTGGAATGCAAAGAAATAGGAAACTTTAGCAGCTGTCAAGTTTTGGAATTTGACTTGGATTGGGAAACTGGCCATTATCAATCGTGACTTTCCGGCTTTGAATCTCGAACTTGGGCGTGCCCACGTGCAAACCATCAGAAAATCTTCATTTAAGCGCTTTTCGCTCCAATTTCTGAAATCAATACAAAAATACCAATTGTGGGTAAAACCAGTCAAATAGGGTGATATCTGGTATAAATAAAAGAGAAACTATAAACAAATATACCAACCAAATGTACCCTATTAATAACAGCAAAATGTTCTTTAACAACCATCTAAAATGTATTCAACAGTTTTGATTGACATTTTTGGCTAAGTATGAGATTGGCATTTTAACAATGAAAGATGTCAAGATTCTTCCATTGGATTTAAAAAAACAAAAAAGAAACTTGTCTGTTCCTCTTTCTTCTTCTAAGCATCTAATCAGCAAATATTCCCACAGTTCTCCTCGACCAACAGATGAGGAAGCTCCTTAACCTAATCCGGCGCTAGATGGAGTCCCTGAACGCATTTTAGAGTCTTCTTATCCTGTCACATTACTTGTATAATTTGCTTTTCTATACGTATTCCTCCGTATTAGACACTCCATTGCACCAAAACAACTCCAGATTACAACGGCAAGAGACTATTGGACCCTTGGGTATCATCTGATTTTTGAAAAACTCAGTTTCATATTTTTTAATGCCCTCACTTGTTGTTGTAGTATTTTAATAAAATAATTAAATTCTCAATTAAATGTGCATGTTACAAGGGAAATAAATTGGTAAAATTTTCTGAAATTTATAGGTGTTTGAATGGTTTTTACTAAAGATTTATTATAGGAAATTATGGCTTTTCAATTACATTGAGGTTTTGTAACTTATAATTCAAATTTGGATTGAATGGGTGTTGACTAAAGAATCATTATGTGAAATTATGATTTTTCAATTACAATAAGTTTTTTGTAACCTATAAATTTGAATGTATTTTGAATGGCCAATAATTTTAGCATTTACTTGCTGTCTTACTAGTAGTGTAAGTTATGTTTGTCTGACTTTTCTTCACCTATAAATATATGTAGTTGAGATAGAAAAAGGTGCTACAAAAACTTATGTTTTGTGAGTTACAATTTATAAGAGAAAAACTATCCACTCCTTTGTTATTTTCTAGGGTAAAAAACAAAAAAACCCCCTGTGGTAAGTCTAATATATAAAAAAGCCCCCTATAGTTTCAAAATATACAACATGACACCTCATGCTTTGAACTAAATTATAAAGGTGACGGAATCCGTTAAACTTAACGGAAATGACTTATTGGAACCCAAAATTTTTTTTTTATACCTAATTTTTATCAAATATACCTATTCTACCCCTTAACCCTCAATTCTCTCTATTTAGAGAATAAAACAAAGTATTCTTTTAAGCTGTCTTTTGCTTAATTATATCAGGGTATTTTGGCCATTTCGTCCATTTCCGTTAAGTTTAACGGATTCCATCACCTTTACAATTTAGTTCAAAGTATGAGGGGTCATTTGTATATTTTGAAACCATGGGGGGCTTTTCTGTGTATTAGGTTTACCACAGGGGGTTTTTTGTTTTTTACCCTATTTTCTATCTCATAGATTGGCAAGAAAAATCGATGTTAGTGGAGCTATACTTTCTTAGTTGTGCAGACTAATGAGAGTGACAGCAAGTATGGCTGGGCTGTTGTATCCTAGGGGTGACAAGCCGGAAATTCTACTATACCGAAGTTGATTCTTTCGCAAAAGCTTGAATCACCTTAAAGAAAGTGAAATATTCTTGCCTCAACCCTCCACATTTCTGCATTATTGTATTTTAACTATTTTATTGTTGTTATAATTATTACTATAACTATTATTGATTTTGTTATTTAATAATTGTATTTTTTTCTAGTAGAACAACACTTGTTTTTGCTTCTACAGCATAAATTTTTAAACAACCAAAAAAAAAATTGATATATATATGTGTCCAATAGTAGCAAATTTTATTGCAAATGAGAACAGGCCCTTAGTCTTGTCATACTTTCTAGTTCTTGGTAGAAAGTAAAGAGGAAACCAAAAAGCAAAACCAATTCAGAATTGGAGTTAATAAAATCCTAGCCATGTACTTACAATTTCCAAAGTGAAATCCAATAAGTGTATAGTTGTCAGGATTAGAGTACGAATCATGAAATTGACAATTGGGAGTCGGAAGGATGTGGAGAGAGAGGGAGGTTAAAAGAATAAAAAAGAAAAAGAAAAAAAAAATTAAGAAAATAAGCTTCATATATTTGGATATAGAGAGATATAAGAGAGTAATTGAGTCGAGTCGAGCTTGAATAATGCATACTCAAATTCGATTCAAGTTAAAAAACTTGGACTCAATCTCGAGTTCGAACTTGTCGAACTCTGGAAAGTTGAGCTCGAACTTGACCTCGATTTTATTTTGCATTACTCGAGCTTGAGTTTGAACTTATGCTCGCTCATCAAGCTCAAGCCCAATAGAGTTTAAGAAATATAAATTTATATTTTATATAATTTTAAACAAGAGACAAAACAGATATTTCATACTAATAAATAAAAAAATTAATATATATGTATATATATTTATGTATGTGTGCAGGCGCGCTCGTGTGTGAAACTCAATTAAACTCAAGAGCTTTTGGACTTTAAATATTAAGTTTGAATTAGACTCGTCAAGTAGTTCAAACTGCTCAAATTCGAGATTGAACTCTATCAATGCGAGTTTGAACTCAATCTTGGATCAAGCAAGTTCACGAATTACTTGATTAAATTCTACTCTTTTGCACCCTTAGAGAGACACATTAGTGCTTTTAAAGTATTAAAGAAAATAAATAAATAAAAAGAGACAAAGAGATTAGTATAGCATAACTATATGTTGGCAAAGATGTAGGTAGACGAAGTATATGGCCTCACCCATAGACTGAGTGGCTCAAAATTTACCACACTATTTTACTAACTCAATCATTAAATACACAATGAAAATGTGGCAAAATTTGTACGCTAGATCTAGTAGATAAGGTCTACCCAAGTTTTTTGCCTCATATGTTTATATTCTGCACACCAATTTCTAAGCTAAATTACTCCTGCTTCTACAAAAGTTTGAACTTGGTTCAATTTAAAATTCCATCAAAAAAATGAGTTTACCTAATCTGGTTCATGAATTAGCTTCATAATGGACTTAAGTAGTTAATAGACGTCACAGGCATATATAAAAAGTTTCAATTTTCAAATAAGAATCCTCCTTTTGATGTTACGTAGATGGGATTGTGTACCAAACGGTTGGACAACATATAAATGGATAGCGTCTCTGTTTGGAAGGTGAGTTTTTTGGGAGTTTGTCTAAAATTTTACTGTAGCTTACTATAGAAGTTTTTTAAAATTTTTTTGAAATGTGTAGATTTTTGAATATTTTGAAATGTATAGTTTAAAAACTTTAAGAAATTTTTTGAGATTACTGTAACTAAAGTTTTTAAAAAACTTGTAACAGATAAACTTGGCAAAAAACTTAGATTCCAAACAAGGCTGCCACCTAACCCCCAGATTAAAAAAACAATAAAAATCAACAAAAATTCGAAACATTATGCTGGCTAACAAAAAGACAAACGCGCTTGCGTAGTTATAATCGTTTCAAACCTTTAAAATATTTTTCCAAAATTCCACTAATCAGCCTTCCCTCTCAATTGAATCCGTTCTTATCTACCATTTAAAAAAAGTCTACGAAAACAATATATTTAAAAGAGCCTCTATTGCATCTTCTGTCATTAAATTTAGAGCTTCTCTTTCTTCTTACTCACGCTCCATGCGCGCATGACATCACCAACGAGCATGCACAAGGACCAATTACGACCTTAACAGCCACGAACGACCACGTAGTAAACCAGCCACCAGCCATGGTGCAAGTAGCTTAGCAGTAAGCAAGTGGGTGACCCATGGGACCCGTCAACCACCGCCAAGCGCCGGTTTTTTGCCAGGATTTAGAGGCCAACTATATACTTTTAGGTACTAGTTATCCCGGGATGCATCAAGTATCTCACCTCATAGTTTTAGTGCAAGTGTTGGAAAACTATTAGCACTAATAGAGGAGTCAATTACAACTTGATTATGTTGATCTGTTCAAATTCGTTCACCAATAATCAGTTCAAATCCGTCTACTAATTTTGAATGGGTATAAATAGTTACTCAATTAAACTCATTTAATTAGTGGATAGTGGTTTGACTCGACTCACCCATTTATACCATTTAAAAATAATTATATATTTAAACTCGACTTTTAGTAATTATTAAGCAAATAAATTTGAATTTCTTATCAATTTAATAATAATAAAATACCATTATTTCTTGTCAAACATCATGCAAAAAAATAAGTTGAATTGTAAATGACTCATAAATGGTAATTGGATATATCCATACCCATTTAGTAAATGGGTATAAATGAGTATCTATTTATACCAATTTATTTAAATAGATATAAATGGGTTGATGCAATGATATCCATTACTCAATTATGACCCGCCCAAATCCCTCCAAATCACTCATTTGACACTTCTAAGCTCTAATGAAGGTCATTTTTACAAAGGATATATATATGTACACACACTAAGAAGGTCACATGATCCAATTGTAATTTTTCTGAATACTATTGTAATAGTTCTCTTTGCCATCAATGTAATTGAAGCTTGACTTACAAAAAAATAAAATAAAAACTTGACTTACAAAAAAAAAAAAAGAAATTGAAGCTTGATGTTATTTCACTTTGCCTCTATAATCATTTTGCCACATTTATATTTTATTCACTTCAAATGTGATTGCAGTGCACTTTAATTGTCGACGGAAGCAACCAGACACAGCTCTGCTTAATTGCCCTTAACACAATGGTATGTCATTTAGCTGCACTGGAATCTTATCTTGGAATCATATTCAGAGTCTTCTGAGCAATAATTTTCCTTCTCTTATATTTTTGGTCATCAGTCGTCAACCATTTTAGAATATATTCTTCAGTAGTAGCATCCATATATTGTATGTAATCTTCAAGTCCAGGCTTACCTAAAATACTTGGACTGGTGACTGGTCTAATACCTTTCCAATGTCAAATTTTCATGCACACGAGAGTGTTGCAGGATAATCTTTTATAAGATCAGAAAGCTGTCGAGCGATAGCTGATGGCAATTGGGTAAGAAGAAGATAGACGTGGGAAAGGCCCACTGCAGTAGTCACGTTTGTCCGATGCGTTGCCGTTGCACCGCCGCCTTGGCCAGAGCACCCCACCGTGTCTGTCTGTATGTAAAGAAAATAAGATAGAGAAAAACAAATGCTCTGTTCTGCTGTACATATTTGCGTCTTTCTTCTAGGTTTTTTATATGATGTCACAGCTCATTTTCATTATCTTTTGGGTGCATTAAAGAAAACTGTGATGTCTACTTTGTAATAACCCATAATAATTGTTAATGCAGCACTTTTCTTTGTTTTAGAGTCGGAGGATGTAACTGCTTGATTCTTTTCCTTTTTTGTTTTGTTGCTAGAAGGGTGTAACTACTTGATGATTTCTATCTCTAAAGTGATATTTGATTAGAAGAAATACAATTTTGGTCACCAATGTTTGAGCCATAGCAAAACTTGAATGTTTCAATCGAAACAAATATGGTGCACAAAGCCTTTGATTTTAGTCAAAGTAGGACAATTATCGAAAATTCAAAAATGCGTGATGATTAGAATCAAATTGTTACTAGTCAACAATTTTGACAATCCACTTTTTTGTTTCCAATGTTTTGGTAACTAATAATTATAGTTCCTTAAGTTTCAATATTAATAGGAAAAATTTTAGGATGAAATGAGATAACAACTTTTTTGAAATTGCATTAGATGTGTATTAAGAATTCTAATGAATAAAAAAACGAAAAAAAAAACTAATTAGACTTTGTCTTTTAGTGTTTCATTTATTCATGGCACTAATATCTCATATGTTCTTCTCCTTTCTATAGTTAGAATTAGTACAATAATATATGTCTTAGATACAGCATAATATATGTATTTGTTGTTTTGCACAATAAATAACTAATTGATAATGAGTTTTGCACAATAAATTTTCATTCATTAATTAATAATTCGGTCAATATTCACAGGACCCTTTAGGTTCTTACACATGACATAACGTCATCAACTCTGTCAGTTCTTGTCCTTTGTTTGAATTCCCCTTCAGCATTCTTGGTGTATTTATTATTTAATCAGTAGCCTCGTTTACAGCTTGAGGAGCTCCTGGTTGAGGCCGATAATGACGTGAAGACCATTATGGAAATACCTCCACTCTTCTCTTCTTCCACTTTCGCGTGAGGTGGTGGTATGAGATATTGGATATTACTGAAGCTGCTGCATGAAATACAGTTAATGGTTGTTTGGGAGTTTGACAACCAGTGTAAAGATTAATGCATAGATTAGCTTTGCGATGAAACAGAGGTAGGAACGGTTGCTTAAAATTTAGAAAAAATTTAAAGCAACCATTTCCAAAGGTTCCTAGCTATGATTGGTCAAATTGTAAAATTTGAAAAGTTTAAATCTCAAATCACATGTCTACATCATTTTTAATACTATGTATGAACTTGTAATAAAAGTGTTCTAAGCATACAACGGACTTATATTTTATTTAAAAGGATGTAAATGTCCCAAAATATTTGCACTGACAATCATCCCTACCCTTAACCTGTTTGTTACTAGGGTTGGGGGCTGGTGCCACACTGCCACTGCAGAGCTTCCTCGTTGATGACATGACATCGAGGATCAGAAAGAATCAAAGAAACATAGAGTTGATAATGGGTATATATACACAGAGTTGTCATTTTATATGAAATTGTTTTGGCAGGATAATTTTGCTTTACTAGTTTCCTTAGCCAGAGACATGAGGTCAATGCACTTAATCACTAGACTCTACACCTTGGATCTTTTGATCCAGGTTTGAGAAATTACTTTTGGCGACATAAATTGCTCGATTAACTAATGACTTATCGCATGCATATAAAAGTTTATGAAGATGTTAAAATCAGTATTGGGTCCAACCTGAAATTAACAGAACAACTGGTATGGTATTCAGCTGGCAAATGGCAAAAGGATATTGGATTTGTAAAGTGGAGATCATGGAACAAGTTCAGCCTTCATATTTCACTTCTGCAAGAAGAAAAGATAGAACCCAAACATGACTGGCTATGATACATGTATTTAAGGGACTGAATGTTTCATGATTTTAGATATTAAACTTACACTTAATAGGTTGACTCCACATATAACAAAAACTCTTAACTCGAAGAGTTATTCATTTTCTAAATCTTTATTTCTTCTTCATCTAATTTGCCAGCACATAGCCTTCCTCTTCGCCCTTAAGTTCATTCCTTAAGCCTCAGTACCATCAGATTTTCATCAACTTAGGCATAGGGCTGACAACTCAAACACCACAGTAGTCTCTTATGGGACATTTTGATCGCTTGCCCTCATCAGTGTAGTAGTAGTCAATATACTTGTAGTGATCGAATGGCTTAAACTGCAGCGGATGCTCATCATCAACTAGTTCTTCCGGTACTTGAACAATCAAGTCTCTGATGAATGTAAATAGGCCGAGTGAATACCTTTCTGCATTTTCGGTCATTATAACCCGATGGTGTGGAGGTTCAATCCTGCCATTAGTCCATGCCTAGGCCATCCACATCACAAAAAGAACTCTAGAAATTAATTAACTCAAACATAAAGACTTCAATGATTAGAGTCATAGAATTGATAATGAAATATCCCTCAAACATAAAAGCTACAATGATTAGAGTCATGGTATTGATAATGTGATAATTGTAGTAGCACATGATATTCCAATTATTAGCCTGCTTGTCTTGTTAATATTTTCATAGCATTATCCCTCAAGCTATTCAGCTTTCAGACTTAATTAATTTCATTTATTCGAAATTTCAACTCCCTGCATAAATTTTCGTGCATAATTTTCAGATTGTTCGAGAAGGAATATGGACCGAAGATGAAGCTCTGTGGGGCGTGCAACTTACCATGCATACATCACCAGCCATGACGATGAAAGAGAAAGGAGATGGATCAATAACCATCCACTCACCATCTTTAGTTTTGATCTCAAGACCTTTTACTTGATCTTGTTGAAGAATGGACATGAAGCTCTTGTCTGTGTGAGGGACAATTCCCAAATTCTTTTCATTTTCATGAGGACTTCGGTACTTGATTAACCTAAGAAGGTAGGACATCGACCCAAGGAGACTTTCATAATTCTTCTCTATACCATAAGCCTCTGACACCATTCTCATCACCATTTGATCTAACTCAGCCACAATCTTCGAGTACGAGAATGCAGTTTCACTGTTCAAAAAAGAAACAATGATTAGTGTAATTTTACCCTACGAATGCAAATCAAAACAATAATGAAGAATATACTATTCACGAATACCTGAAACTATGATTTCCATTGGGCCACAATAGGTTGGTGAACTTTTGAACTCCATCAAGAGTAGTGGCATTTTCAATGCCTAAACCTTCATAGAGAGGAATAATAGGCTCTTGTCCAACATAGCCGTGTGAAGGTGTATTAGAAGTGTTTAGGACTTTGACTTCGGTTGGAAGATCAAATAACTCCTCAGATGCACGGAAAATAGCTTCATTAAGTTTCAAAGTGACTTCATCATAAAGGGCTATAAAACAGCCATAGTCTTCCAGGGCACGTACAACAGCTTGCCTTGTAGATGGCCAAAAACTAGAACTTGGATCTAAGTTTTTCTTAGGGAAGTCTATGACAGGAAGGTAGTTCTGTGTTAGAGAACTCATGAAAAGGATCGTTATCCTGTAGCTTGCTTTGCTTGGATTATTGAAGTTTAAGATTGACAAGTGAAAGAGAATCTACGGTTTATGCTAATTTCTAAGAACTATTCTGCTCAGGCATTTACAGGATCTTTTAAGGCCAAAGGGTACCTTGATCTTGGTTTATTGAAGTAGTTAGTAATGGTCATCTATCATATCTCATATCCTTCAGATGGCAATCAAAAAAAAAAAAAAAGTCGTCATGTTGTGGGGAAAGTTTTATCTTAAATTGCTAGAAAAGAACAAGTTTCGCCCAAACCTGCCTATTCTTTTTGATTGATTCTGATGTAGGGTTTTAAATTCTTTTGTTGTTCATAAATAAGTGGTCCTATAATATGGCGAATCAATTATTAGTGTTAGGTAGAGTGTCTTTCCTAACAAAAACTCCAAATTGCCTTTCTCGTAGTAGTAACTATGAAGCACTAAGGAGAACTTTCAGGACGAAGTGAGTCACAAATCGTTTAATGCTCCCTTCTTTGCCTTCATAATTGTATAAAATGCTTTCTTCTTTGAATAGAAACTTCATTTGTAAACATTTCCAGACACAAAAACTTTCTCTTTTTTTTTTTAAGTCAACAAAAGTTTGACAGTTTAACTAGAAGGAAGAAAAAAAGAAAAAATTTCCTATATAATTTACCATGCAAGCGCGGGCACGCTCATATTTAAAATTCCCCAACAATCAATCACTTTAACTCATAAATTTGATGTCACTCTTTTAGGAATATCTTTTTATAAAAATTTGTCTCTTTAAGACACTGGTTAACACACATTTTTTTTAAAATTTATTATGCATTAGATTTATTTTCCGCTGTCATATTATATATATATTGTCTATTTAACCCTACTATTTCAACAAAAAAAAGGGTATCACTTGGAGATCCAATTAACTGGCGACCAAACCTTTTCAAGGATTAATACCTCAATCCTCCGTTATTTAATGAGTGCCTTGGGACATAAGCACCTCTTATAGAAATCCATAAATATCTTATCTGCTACCAGAGGCTCACTGCCAATTTATGGTAATTATGTATCTAAATAGATTGTCCATTTGTGTAGATGACTTAAATTTTAGCATGTATTAAAGAAATCATTCAATTTTTTGTTCAATATTCACAAGTTGGATATATAAAACACATCAAATGCGCCCAAAGTTGTCATAATTACGATGAGAAACATAACGAATAATTGACCATGAAACTAAGGAATGAGGGACTAAAGAAATTGTGCTTGACAAAGAAATATGAAGTCATTGAGAAGGATGAGAAAGTGAGAAGGATCCAAAGGATGAGCCTATGGACTGTGAGCCCCAGCGCCGCCTATCACGAGGTGGGACGTAGAGGGTAGCCCCGTACCCCACTAGATTAATAGGACTTTGATGCTGAATTTTTAGACTAATAATAAATTCCAAATCATTGCATTTTGTCTTCTGTGGTAATGTCACTTGTAGAAGGTTAAACAGATGATTTGTATGAATATTCGGAGGGATGATGATTACAGAAATGGGGCACATATGGTTGTTCTATTCACGGTTCAAAAGTTTTTACTTAGGCAAAAATTCAAAATGTGCCATCCAAATATGTCACATCACTCTAATGTACTTAATATGTTTTAAGCCATATATTTCGTGTTGACAAAAAATTAAACCAAACTATTTAGACTTTTAATAGTTTTAGAAGTTGATTTATTATTTGGTAACTAGATTAGAATTTGTGTCAAAACTAGTTTAGGAAATATAGTTGATTTAGGAAATATGGCAGAGTTGTGTTTAGATTTTTTTTTTTCGGCTAACCCTGAACATGGGGAGGGATGCCACCCCCTACAATTTATTGATAAAATTGATTGAAACCACCCAACAGACCGGCCTCTACGAGCCTATCTGGTTATGGACAATCCTTCTAACAGATGGAACCTCTATCCTATCTAGGCGCATGCCTCATCTAGCCTCCGGAGGTAACGTTGCTGTAGAAGTGTAGATCTCCTCTACCCCCTTGCGCACACCCAACATTTGTTAAAACATCAGCAATTTGGTTTGCCTGGCAGAGACAGTGGCTAACCCGTAAAAAGTGAACCTGCAACGCCAAAAACTATTGTATCTCCTGATAAACACCCCAAGGACAACTAGCCTTACCAAGGAGAATGTGGACTAACACGAGTGAATCTAATTCGACGTCTACACTGTCAAACCCTCGCTGAACGCACATCTTAATCCCAAAAAGTAGAGCTCGAACCTCGGCCTGAAGACTAGTAGCATGACCAAGATGGCAGGAAAACGCCAAGAGCAAACTGCCGCCTCCATCCCGAAGGATCCCTCCTCCCCCACTAACTCCGGGGTTGCCCTTGGAACACCCATCAGTATTGAGTTTGATAGCATCCCCTAAAGGCCGGGACCATCTCACTAGCATATAGGACACCCGGGGAGCCTACCGTGAAATCTCTGCATAAAAATGCACCCAAGTCTGGAGGAAGGACCTATGTTGGTGAAAATACAATGCAAACAGCTCCCGAAGATTGTAGATATTAGAGTATGAATTATTTTGGGGTGGACGGTTGTAATTGTTGAGATATTGAACCTGTTCGCTGTTAGAACACATAGAATCATCATGATCTCCGCCGCAAGTAGTACAACACGCAACAACTACTCCTTGATTAGAGTTTGAACCAACATGCCTATTAAGCATCTTAACCACATTATCCATCTTTGCACTTAACATATTCAAAGTATCTACTTCAAGCATACCTGTTGTTCTCCTTGTATTACCACGTTCATTGGCCTATTGGTAGTTATTAGCAGCCATTTTTTCAATCAATTGTTGAGGTTCCTCGGCTGACTTTCCCGTCAATGCTCCTCCCGCTGTCACTTCTACATGCGTCTTTGTCGGATAGGTGAGACCATTGTAAAATATTTGCACTATCAGCCAATCTGGTAAACCATGATGAGGACATCTTCGTTGTAATTCTCGATAGCGCTCCCAAGTTTCGTACAATGTCTCTCCTTCCTGTTGAGAAAAACTAGTTATATCTATCCTAAATTTAGCAGTTTTTCCAGGTGGAAAGAATTTATTAAGAAAAGCCTTAGCTAATTCAGCTCAAGTAGTAAAAGTATTTGGAGGATGAGATTATAACCAAACCTTGGCCTTATCCCTTAGTGAAAATGGAAATAATCGAAATTTAATTGTATCATCACTAACACCATTAAAGTTAATTGTATCACAGATTTCAAGAAATGTTGACAAATAAGAATTTGGATCTTCGGTAGCATTACCTCCATATTGAGATTGTTGTACCATTTGAATCAGTGATGGTTTAATTTCAAAATTATTGGCATTTACCGTTGGCCTTACGATGCTAGTTTGGGATCCTTGTGTACCCCGGTAAAGCAAAATCTCTTAGAACTCGCCTATTTTGTTCATTTTCCGCCATTTCTTCCTCAAATGGTAGCTCTATCAAAATGTCCTCTATTGGCTGCCAAATCTCTTGTTCCTCTTGATGCGGTATATGCCTCCTTTGTCTTCGAAGTGTCCTCTCAATTTCAGGATCGAAAGGTGCAACTTCTCCATATGATCGGTGCATACGCTACAAATAGAAATTAGAGAAATTATGCAGCTTTAATTGTCAAAAATCAAATTAATGCCAAATCAACTATAAACAACTTAAATAAAAACATTGGAAATATCTAAATTAATAGAGATGATTAGGCCCTAATATTGCCGCTCCCCGACAACGGCGCCAAAAAACTTGACGTTTATTTCCGAATATTACCCGTTGGACTGCAAGTATACAGGTCACTACGTAGTTTTGGGCAAATATCAGGTCGATCCCACGAGGAGCAATTTCTACAAGTACTAGATCCTTATTTTCTCTATTATTTAGACTTATAATGAATTTGAATAGAGAAATAATATTGCTACCGTCTACAATTCTGAATTAACAAATTGAAAGATATAAATGGAGATTTTTCACTAAAGACTTAAATCTAGGGATATAGATTCCACTTATGGCATAAACAACACAAATGAATAGATTTACCACTTGTCATTATTCTTGTTAAACCAGGGATTCATTTCCAATATTACCAATCTCATTCTCATGATAAAATGGCCTAGAGCAGTCCAGTTTTCCCTATTTTCATGGTGAAATACTAGTTCTACTCTGTTTTTCTTCATGAAATGCTAGATAATCCACTTAAGTGTACCTCTATTTTCATGAACATACAACTCAAGCTCTACTCATTTTTTCCATTGTTATTACCAATTCTCATTGACTAATAACAACTATAAACATGCTATTGGTGATCAAACAACAACAAGTAAGTATAACTAGACAAGTTAATACAAGATACAACAAGTGTAAATCACATTCAATTCATATTATTTAGTCATAAGTTTCATCTACTCCCTAGATAAAGAAGTTTAGCTACTCATGAAAGATATAACAATCAAACTCACAAGTTTATTAATACCAAACATCATAAAGTACAAGTACAAGAAAGATAAAGAAAAGCTTAGCCAAGTAATGGTGAAGCTCTCAAATTTCTGCTATGTCTTATACAATATGATTACAAGTGAAGTCTCCAAGTGCTTCTTTAAGAACTTCTAACTAGAGAGAAAAATGTTACAAGAAGAAAAACTAGCTACGTATGGTTCTCCTTGGCTTCCTCATGCTTCTCTGCATAAAAGATGGTAGAAAGGCACTTTCTTCTCCTCATGATTCCAACCACTCAGATTTTGTAAAGGAAGTCAAAAGATATATTGTTTTTTACTTGTCAATAACTCATTTTGTCTTCCCTTTTGTTGCAGAAGCATGTGCCACCGAATTCTTTCACCTGAGATAGCTGGAAAGTTATGTGAAAAGTGAGAAAAATCGGCTGCACCACTTGCAGAAGAGAGAGGCAGATCCGAGCCTCGGATCCGAGGGGTGAAGAAGGATCCGAGCTTGGATCATAGCTGATCCGAGGCCTTTCTCACATGGATCCGAGCTCGGATCAACTGTCCTCGGATCCATCGCTCCAGAAGTACAGACGAGGGTTCGAATCTTTCTTTGTGCACACGGATTCGGGCTCGGATCCGTGTGATTATTTTTCAGATTTTTCGATTCCTTTCTTTTTCTTCATATTTGCTTCAATTTTCTTTTGTTCTTTATCCTCCAAATGATCCTTGCTCTTTCTTTATCTCATACATGAAGTTCACATGTCAATATCCTTCAAAATATCATAGATTAAAGCATTAATCACTCATTTATCAAGTTTTGAACACTTGAATAATATTTAAGCAATTATCACCAAAAGAATTCAAATATGGCTTTAATCTTCTCAAAACATACCAAAAGTTCATGCCAAATTTGTACAAAATATACGTTAAATATTCACTTATCAATAAGCTATAGGGCTGATTGAGAAGTATTATAACTACCTTCAGGACTCGTGAAAAGAGATCGATTTCGGTCGACCAAACCCAATAGAGCTTACTGCCAGTATTGGCAGGTATTATTCTCTTGTTTAGGAAGAGAAGGCATACATTTTTCTGGACAGGTTAAATGACCGGTTGGATAAGCACTTGAGTTTTATGAGCAAGGCACAGAAATTTTGAAAAGAAACAAAAGAAGAAAAAAGAACAATAGAGTGAATCGAGTTTATGGCAATGAATATAAACGAATAGAAGAGAGTAAAGGTTAACTACTAAGTTCATAAGTTGTGAAAAAATATATATAAATATTTAATGGGTCTCATGTCTTTATTTTAGGGTTAACCAAGGTATGAGTTAGTCATACTTTAGCACTCCCAACTTTAAAAATATATACTTTACTCCTTAACTAGTCAAATGTTAAAAGGAAAATCTGTCAAATTGGTCTCTCATATTTGAGAAAAAAGTTTTTTAGTCTCTCACATTTAAAATGAACCATAATAGTTTCTCAGATATAAAAAAGTCTGCCTGATTGGTCCCAAAGCTCATTTTCATTCATTTCTTCTGCCAAAAAGTGCACACGTCTCTTATGCACGCATAATTTTAAGGGCAAAAATGAAAATACATTTAAAAAAAAGAGAAAATATAAGCTACCAAAAACTTTTTTCCAGTCTTCGCCCCATTTTTCAGCTATCAAAACCCTAATTGTAAACCACCAAACCTCCAGTCAAAGAAGAAAATTTCAGTATGGTCACCTGCAAGTAGTAGAAGAAGAGCAAGAAAAGATATCTAAGAAATTCACCCATTGAAAAATACAATGGAAGCAAACAATGATTGATGTCATTGTGACAAAGAACCCATGATTGTGATTTTTTTGGAAACCTACAAATCTGGGAGGAAGATTCTATGGCTGCTCAAATTGTAGACTAAGTTTGAGCACATTTGATTTTGGCTGTCTTGGAAAAAATTGGTTCTTAATATGTGATATTCTTGCATTTTAGGTGAATCATTGTTAGAAGGCTAATTATGCACTTAATTTGGGAATATTTTTCCCTTTATTTTGCTTAAATGTGATGTTAATTGTTAGATTCCACTGATATTTGGTTTTTAATGTTGTTTTTAGGTATTTATGGTGAAAATGGAATAAAAAGTGCATTAAAGGCTGAATTTCCAGAAGACACAGTTTAGAAGACGTGACCACGTCTTAATCAGTTGAGAAGTCCAGATGTTGCAAGATTTGAAGTGGGCCCGACTCGATATTTCTACTGATCAATTGGAACGAAATCTTTGTTTCTTGATTGAGATAAACTCTGTTAATTAGTTATTTTAGGGATAAAACATTTGATTTCCTTTTTATTAGTACTATACTTATTAGAATTACAATCCAAATAGGACTCTTTTGGTGAAAGGAATAACGTAGGATATATATTAGACATTAGGAGGAAATGATTAAAGGGGGCTATCATCCCTTTTCTTCCTTTTATCTTCAAAAACAATAAACCTTAGTATTTCTGGTAGCTGCGAATCTACCATGAGGAGTGGTTATTTTCTTTTCTAGTTGAAGGATAATTGAAACTTTGGTTCAACAATACTGTGAGATCTAATTTGATTTATTTTTTTCATTTATTTATGAGTATTTATATATTTCCTGCTTATTCATGATTATGATTATTTTATACGATTAAATAATTGGCCACTATTTAATTGTCAGAATAATCTATTGCCATCTAAAATATTAAATCCGTAATTGTTTAATGGTTTGAGTATTTGTGGCGAGTGATATAATTTGATTGTAGAAAAAACTTTCGAATTTATGTCACCAGAATATATAATCTAGCTTAAATGAACCGAGTTTATGTGTTTGTTGGTTAGAATTGGTAGCTTCTCTAATTATTAATGCTGTCGATTAGTTAAATTCTAAGAGCTTGTTTAGAGTTGCTTAATTGGCAAGAGAAATAGTTACAGAGCTTGTTGTAGTTATCGAAATAGTAATGAGAGGTAGGTTGTCAGAGTTCGTTGACAACCATAACCAATTTATTTATGAATAATTTATTTTACCTTTGCATCAATGATTAGTCAAATGAACCAAAGTGGAGATTAGACCTTTGACTAGAGTATTGTCTTTTCTTGGTTTAGTTTTATTTTATTTTGTGCTATTGTCTTTATTTTTATTCAATTGACCTATTTAGTTAATTTCTCATAATCCCCCTTTTTATTTATTGTCTTCACAAAGAAATAAATCACCCAGTCCTTGTGGATACGATCCCACTGCACTCAAATTCATATTTTTAGAGTAGGAATTTTATTTTTGCTGATTTGACAACCCAACAATCATGCTTGTCGCTATTTCAAGTGGTATGATCCCCCATTATATAGTAGATCGGTGTCAATAATACTTGGCTTGTTAAAGACTATCAATCGGTGAAAAATTGAGCAAGAAAGAAGAATTCAAAAAGAAAAATTACTTTGGACTATTTTGCTTATTTCTTGAATATGCATTTTGTTGATTGTATTAAACAAGAGTTCAATTGTAGTCTAAAGAGGAAACGAAGCATATAAGCTAAAAGCAATGGGATCTTTACACCTTCATCGCCAGCACCGTTATCAGCGTGATATTGAAGAATGACGAAGTTAAAATGTGCCTTGTTTAATTGAGACTTATAGTTAGGCTATTGGTGGCTGATGTGTTTCTCAACAGAAAATGAAGTGTGTTTTCATTTTTGTCCTTGAAATTATGGACACTTGAGAGAGGTGTGTACTTTTTTGCCAGAGAAATTAGCGAAAATGAGTTTTGGGACCAATTGGACAGACTTTTTATATCTGAGGGACTGTTGTGGTTAATTTTAAATGTGAGGGACTGCCAAAAATTGACAGGTTGTCAAGCATGTGTAATAATAAATACCTGCTCAAACAAAATATAATTTCTGTAGATAGTAATAAGTAGGGTCGAACCCACAGGGACTGGAGATATTTGTCTCTTTTGAAATTAAAACTAACAAATGGGGTTTTTTTTTTATAAAAATGGTAATAATTAAAACGATTCAAATAAAAATAAATAGCCAACTAAAAATTAAATGACAAATTATTAAAACCAAATTAATAATAACTAAGCTCTAGCCAAGAAATAACTTCGGCAATGGTTCACCTAATTGATTATCGATGCAAAGGTAATTCCAATTATTAACTAATAAATAAGTTATAACTGGCAAACAAGCAATGACAGTCAACTCCTCCTTACTGTGTCAGTGATTAAGGTACACCTATTAATCACTACTCTAATCGAGAAATAATTCTAGGTACGCCCGTAAAATTTAATTCCCCAATTGCCTTACGAATTAGAGGAGTTCTATTCTAACCAAATAACATACTACCAGGGTTATTTTAGATTAGCCCGCGTATTCTCCTGACACAAATCCAATCATGCCAGTTGCCACTATTTTAGAGCAATTAAACAATGACGGATTTAACACTCCAATTGACATTAGATTGCTAAATTAATTCAACGTCCGAACCCAGGATACTCAATTAATAAAACAACCATAAGCACTACAATCAGAGAATATGCAAATACCAGCAAATAAGAGGAATAAATAAAATTAATTCAATTTCAGAATTTTAAATTAATCAAATCTTCCATTGTTCCTTGACTAGAAACGAAAACTAGCCACACATCATTGAGAAGAAACCGTGCGAGTTCATTGAGAACCTTCGCATCAGCATTCAACAAAGAAAACTAAGTAATAAGAAAAGACAGCCAAGCGGCTGCCGTTTCCCCACAAAGAGTCACGGTCCTCTCCCTTGCGGCCAAGGGAAATTTAACCTAAGTGACTAGTCTGCCGTACTTGAACCAATAGATAAGGAAACGATCCCCATTGATCTCTTGTTTCCTAATACTACTAAACTACTTTTACTAATCAAAATCAAATTCCCACTACATAAGGGATTCTTTCCGCAAAAGTAAGATAAATAAGTTAGACTAGTGTTCCAACAGAGATAGGAGACCAATCATTAGGTGAAGAGATGGACATCCACAGATTCAATTTGAGATTGGAAATCACGTGCCGAATCTCGAGTTCCTGGACTTGCAGAATTAGATCTTGATGCGCCCACGCCGAATTGCACAGAAATTAGTTAAAATTCATGTTCTTAACTCTTTTTCGCTCCGAATCCCTACAATCAACACAATTACCAAATATAAGTAGAATCTATCAATTAATACAATATTTGGTTAAAATCAAGGGAAAAATAAACATAAAATTAATGACAAAAATGCAACCTATCAGGGACTAAAAAAGTTTTTTCTGAAGATGTGAGGGACCAATTTGGACAAAATCCCCCAATTACACTTCTCCCCTGTACTCAATACACTAAAATGATTAAACCCCCCCTGAACTTTACCCCCAATTACACTTCTCCCCTCAACTCAATAAATAGGTACTTTACCCCTACTTTATATTTTTGGACAAAATTGCCCCTTTTATATTAATTATTATTCTATTTCTTGTCTCTCCTTTTTTTTACCCTTTTTTTACTTGTCAATTTTCTTTGTTTTCTTGAAATTTTCTCCCTTCTCCTATGTGATCAACAACTTTTTTCTCTTTATTATCATTATCTATATATTAACTTTAATTTTCTTAAACTTATTCTTAATTTATTTCTAGCTTATTTATTTTTTTGTTATTGAAAAAAGTAATGACCATAAAGTCAATTATATAACAAAGTATATATTATTTCTGTACATAACTACTTCATACATTACTTCAATCAATATGTCTAGAGTTTAGAATAAATTAGTTTTTAATAAAAATAGTAGCAGTTAATCAAATATATAGATAACATAAATAAAATTATTAATTACTTTATTTTTTAGGGTATACATTTAAATATTATGTAATTTAAAGCTTTAGTTTGCTAATATCTTCCTAGACATTCAATTTGCTAGTAATATACACTTTTTGATTGTAACTGGCATATATCAAATTCTGTTTGCTATATAGTTCGTCTTAAATTTTCTAATAGTGTAAATAAATGAAATAAGAATGAAATTATAAGCAAAAAATCATTACAATATTGTAATAAGTATAGAATTAGTAATATTAATAAGAAAGTAAAAAAAATAGTGACATGAGAGAAGTGGAAAAAGAAATTAGTAAAAAAAGAAAAAAGAAAAAAATAAAGTAGTGAAAAAAGAAAAAAAAGGGAATGAATAAACAAAGAGAAACAAAATAAAATAGTAAGGGCACTTTTGTTTTAAAATATCAAATAGGGGGACACAGTGCTTATTTAATGAGTTTAGAAAGGCAAAGCACAACTAAAGGTAAAGTTCACGGGGATTTGGTGCATTTAACCCTAAAAAAATGTCTCCGAATGACTTAAATAGCACAATTTGTTAGTGAAGGTACAATTGTACCCTTATGTTGGAGTGAAAATAAGGCATATGACTAGGGAAGAAAAGAAAGAAAGAAAACTTATTGCTAAGTGAAAAATGTAGTGTCAATAATCAATAATCGGCAGGGTAAAAAATCCCAAAAAAAGCCCTGAAACCTTTCAAGAGAAATCAAAAAAAAAATTTGCCAAATACCCACTGAATCTTCACTTGATTAAATGGTTGAATCGATTGACGAAGAGGACAAATTAATTGATTTAAGAAGCACTGAAGTGATTCTCTCAAGTAGCAATAACATCAAAATAGGGTTTTCACTTATACTTTGATGAAATTGAGCAATTCGAGGAAGAGTTACTGTGATTCATTTGTTGAAGTTAGATTGCATAAAGTTTAGGATTTGGCTCATTTGATGAAGTTAGAGTGCAAAAAATTTGGCTTGACTTCTGTTTTTTCATTGCACCTTTTGGTGAACATGTACTAGCCGGAAAGGTATTAGTCCAATGATCAAAAATTTGAGCGCTGGGTAGTAAGAGGGTGAGGGTAATTTTGGAAGTGAAGTGTTGAAGTGGAATGACACAGTTAAAAAGCACCAATGACGTAAACTTGAGGTGGTAAAATGTATATTTTAAAAGATGGAAGAGGTAAGGTGATGCTACCCCAAACCTTCAGTGGAGCAAAGTGTGCTTAACCCTTTGATCAAACTATATTATTTAAGAAGCTAATCTTTTATTAATATTTGACAGTAATTGTATGCAAAGCAGGGGCAATACCTCAATCGGGAAGTGCAATAAAAAAAATACAGTAGATAATTATCAAAATAAGGAGTTGGAACAGTTGTCAGGAACAACTGTGTGAGGTGATATATGGCTCAAATTTGCTAATAATGCCAAAATCAAATTGTAAGAACCAACGATCACCACGTAATTCTGACACAACAAATATATGTTTTGTGATCTTTGTATACACAAGTTTTGTGATATTTGTATACACCTCTCTACACTGTAGTGTAGATACAAGATCTTCTAACATGCATCCTGTACAATCTTACCATGGATAAACTCAGAGGGATATAAAAAATTCTAAACCCCTTTGAGTTCTTAAGTCTACATACATGGTAGACTGTAGCAGCAATTTAATTCTACGTACAGTCTTCAGAAAAGCTTTTCCAATATAGGTACTATTTTTTTTTACTTAGAGACATTTTAACCTTTCGATCGGACTAATCTTCTAAATCTGTGTAGAATCTTGCTCCAAAAATATACAGTTAGGCAGCACACGAAAATTGATGATGAGATCCATTGGTAATTACCAAACTATGGAACCAATCAGATTATCCACGAGACTCAATTTAGGTACTGTTGATCAGCCCCGTTAAGCCCTTCATTTCAATCCCCAGCCATAGTGAAAACAAACAGCAGCTTCTGTACCGGTTCTCAGATTCCAGAGGTAAAGGGAAACATAAAATATAGGTGCTCAATTGTTTGGTTATCCATAGGACACAGCACACTCTTAGATTCCTTCTAGATGTTAGGTGACAAATAATTATCTTCCCGGCGCTCTCATCAATCATTGTACACATTTTTTGTGGTTTAACCTCAAAAACTCAAATTTCAAAACCATCTAAAAGGTTTTGTATGAATAATTTCAAGCCAAGAAATCATTGAGATTGTAATACAAATGTGCATGAATATTAGAACAGCTGTGGATAACTTAACACCTAGTAGGTACTGGCAATCATTAATTTAAACTTTGTATTTAAACCCATAGCCAATTAAATAGATAAAAAGCACTGCTAAGGCTAGTATTTCTTAACGTCCATCTACCCCTCAAACTATATGCATAGACTGGATTTGTTATAACAATACTGGATTATAGGATTTTTTTCCTCACACTATACGAGTAATGCACTTTCATTAAATTTTTTTTTCTTTTTTTTTCTTTTCAGATGAATTTAGTGTAAACCCATACGTGTTTCGTATTTAGCATAGAACATGACTACTTTTTTGGTATTTTTACATAGAACATTACCACTTTTGAGTTGAACCAATCCGCTATTCTATAGAAGAATCCAGCTTAGTAATAAGCACAAAGAAGTGTCACAAGTTTGACTCATACAACAAAAAACTTTTCTACTGTGACACTATGTAGCTCAAGCTCTCATGCATGGTTTTCACTTTGTTCCCCAGAACATGTGAGTAAATCATATTTCATGGTTGAAAGACAAAATTATTTATTTATCTCCCCTTTTGGTCCTATTGTGATCTTAATGCAACAAAAATATGGCTCATGCATTTTTAACAAATGACTTGTTCTCAATGATCAAACCTGGCAGGCATCCCCGGCCATGACAACAAAGGATTTTTCAGGAAAATCAACTTTGATCCATTCATCATCCCTTGTCCTTATTTCCAAGCCAGAAATGTGGTTCTGATAAAAGATGGTCAAAAAGCTCTTATCAGTATGAGAAGGAAAAGCCATGGTGGTATCATTCACTTCTGGGGCTCTGTACTTGAGGAGCCGAAGAAGATATGTGGTCGAGTCTATGTGAGAATCACTGGATTTCTCAACAGCATATTTTTCGAACAGCATTTTTATTACCATTTCATCTAACGTCGCCACTGTCTTTGCAAATGAAAATGAACTTTCCCTGAAAATTTTTTGATGCAAAAGAAAACAGGTAAGAGCAACCAAAAGGGACTAGAATTGAATGTAACGGATAATCATAAATCAAACATAAATAATTTGAAAAGAAAAAATACTTAGTTTAAAATTGTATCTATCCCAACCACTATAGATATATGATACTTGTTAAAAGACAAAAAAAAAAAAAGCACCTGAAAGATTTGTTTCCTTTGGGCCACATGAGATCAGTGCAGCTTTGTACTCCATCAAGAGTGGTGGCATAATCAATCCCTAAGCCTTCATGGAGTGGAACAAAGGGAATTTGGCCAATGTGGTTTTTCATTGATATTTTGGACTTTGAGTTCGGTCGGGAGGTCAAATAAATCATCAGCTGCGTGAAAGATGGCCTTATCAAGTTCGGGAGAAACTTTGTCGTACAAAGCTATAAAGCAGCCGTGGCTTTCGAGGGCACGCTGGACGTCGTTGCATGCCGATGCCCAAGAGCTTGAACCCGGCTTCAGTTCTTCGTTTGTGAAGTCCACAACAAGAAGCTTTCTTGGTGCTACGGAACACATAGTTTTACTTTGTTGATTGATTACGATATAGAAATTGTATAGGGGCAACTTTTGGCAATGATTAGAGTTTTTGAGTGGGTTTCTATAGGGGATTTGGTTTATATATACTGTAACAACATCGTGAGGGGTTTTTTGCAATATTTTAAAAACCGGACCGTTAATTGAACCGGTGAAGTGAAAGGGTCGAGATTCAACCTGTCGGACCGGTTCAATCTCGGTTCAATGATTTTTTAAAAAATAATTTATATAAATATATATGCACAAAATAAGACATGTAATGGACTAATTTAATACTTTATATGATAACAAGTTTACTATTTTTTAATAACTTAGATTTTTAAAAATAAATTTTTTAAATTATAAGTTAAAACAAATAAATTTCATCTCAATTTCAATTATATCTAAATCCAACCTAAAAATATCATAATATTTTGAAATTATACAAAATTCACGTCTATGAGAATTTAGTTATTGTGAACTTAAATTTTAATTTATGTTTTGGAATTTAAAGATTGCAATTTAAAAAAAAAGTTTGGAGTTTGAAGGAAGTCAAGAGAATCGAAAATAGAAATGTAAACTTGATAAGAAACAAAAAATGAGATAAAAGTGAGTGGTTGTGGCATTAAATAATTTGGGTTAAAGAAAAATAATTCTTTTTTAACTTTTTTCAATTTAATGGATAAAAACAAAATTAAAAGATGGAAGAAAATATCAATAAATTAAAAATAAAGAGGTTTGATTAAAAAGGAAGTGATAAAAGAAAAGAGGAGAGAGAGAGAGAGAGAGAGAGAGAGAGTTTTTGATTGAAAAGAAAGAGTCATGAGAGGGTGGGATTTTGTAAGAAAATGGAAAAAAGAAATATGAGTATTTGTTTTATATAAATAAGTTATCAAAAAAAACTAATAAGATGTGATGGTGCAATGGTTAATACATTGGTCTTCTATTACAAAGGTCTTGGGTTCGAATCTTGATAGCTGCATTTTGCAAAATGTAAAAAAAAAAAAAAAAAAGGAAAAGTTCGAATCTTGATAGCTGCATTTTGCAAAATGTAAAAAAAAAAAAAAAAAAGGAAAAGTTGAAAACCGGAAACCGCCGGTTCAATCCGGTTCGGCGGTTTTTGACCGGGTTTCTGGCAAAGTCAACTATGACCTTGAACCGGACCGGTGCCATGTCCGGTTCGCGGTTCAACCGATCGAACCGGCCGGTCCGGTCCGGTTTTAAAAAACATTGGTTTTTTGGCACTCAACTACTTCGTTTGATCTGCATTTGCTAAATTTGTCTATGATTCTACATAAGTCACCATTATAGAATCAATATGTAAAACAAATCACAATTCATTCAAATTACAACAAACACTCACACTTGTGAGACATACCCAAACCTTTTGGATTCCGAGTTTCAATTTTAACCTTTAAACCAAAACTTCAATGATGTGATGGATTTTTTTTCACCCCAAATGTTTCATAGTTTTGGCTACGTATATAAGGGAGAAATACAGCTTTAATCCTAAATTTAAGGCATTTGTGTACTTTTAGTCTCAAAAGATTAAGCTAAAACAATTAGTCCCTAGTATTTGGCAGCTATGCTCTTTTAGTCCATAAAGTTTCGGTAAAATCAAATATTGTACCTAATATTTTTAATTTCAAGCAAATTTAGGATAATCAATAGATTTTTCTCAATTATTGATGAAATCTAGTCTCACGCAGTCATGAATTCGTTAAATTGGATTTCAAGAAAAAAAAAAAGCAAAATAGCGGCTTAATTTAAATAACAAGAATAACTCATTTGTGGTACCTGAGTAACTAATTAATCAAGAAAACACAAAAAATAGAAATTTTTTTAAATTATACAAAAAAATAGAGTGTAGAGTTTTCTTTTGCTTGTGGACAGTAGAGACAGTGAGTGAAAATGTGTTTTGGATCGATGAGCTAACTACTCTGATTGGTTTCAACTTTGTAGTTTAACAAATTTTATCTTGTTTTCATCTTTTTTCCTGAATAATTAGCTAGTGGCATGCTGGCATGCGAGTTTTTAGTCCTTAATCTTGTTGTTTAAAGTTAGCCCCAATTTTCTTTTTTTCATTATTTTTAAATTGAATTTGATACAAACATGACTGCAAGTGACTAAATTCGGTAATTGGAGAAAACCTTTCGGTTATCCTACATCTTATTCAAGTTAGATACATTAGGGACCATATTTATTTTTATTGAAACTTCAAGGACTAAAACTGTGCAAGTGTTGAACATTGGGAACCAAATTTATTTTTGTTAAAACTTTAAGAGGTAAAACTGTACCAATGCTAAACATTGGAGAGTAAAACTACATTTCTCCCTATATATAATTTACTAGAAATTGTAACCTAATACATGTATTTATGACGGATAAATATGTATAGGTATCAAAAAAAAAATTTTGTAGCACAGTAAAGATGTTAAATGTTCTATTAATATATAAATTATTTGTTTTACGTGAGTTTCACCATTCACGTATTTGTTGAGCCCTGTGACGTGTAGTGTGAGGTGAAGGCCTTAGCTGTGCTCCTTTCGGCCGGCCTCCGAAGTTCCCAAGTGTACAAGTCTGTACCCCAACTCACGCTCCATGCGCGCACGACCTCACCAACGAGCGTGCACAAGGACCAATTACGAACTTAACAGCCACGGACGACCACGTAGTGATAAGTGAATATTTAACATGCATTTTATACAAGTTTGGCATGAATTTTTGGTAGATTTTGAGAAGATTAAAGCCATATTTGAACTCTTTTGGTGATAATTGCTTAAATATTGTTTAAGTGTTCAAAACTTGATAAATGAGTGGATTAACGTGTTAATTCTGTGAAATTGTGAAGGATTGATATATGAAATTCATACACGAGATAAAGAAAAAGCAAGGATCAATTGGAGGATAAAATATAAAAGAAACTAGGAGCAAAAATGAAGAAAAAGGAGGGAATTGAAAAATCTGGAAATTGAAGAGCTCGGATCTTTATGCACCCCTCGGATCTGGGGCTTGGATCTGCCTCTCTCCTCTGCAAGTGTCACAGCCGGTTTTTCTACTTTCCACACTACTTTCCAGCTATATTTAGCAAGGGAATTTGGTTGCACATGCTTGAGAAGATAAAGGGCAGAAAAGATGGCTTATTTTCAAGTAAAAAACATTGGCTATTGACTATCTTAACAAATTCCAGATTTGGAAATCAAAGGGTGGAAAATTTGACCAGGAAAAAGGAGTTTTGGACCAACTTTTATGCAGAGACATTGTGGAGGTCAGTAGCATACGTGGGGAGTTTTTCTTCTTGTAACAAGTTTCTCTCTAGCTAGAAGTTCTTGAAGAAGCACTTGGAGACTTCACTTGTAATCATCTTGTACAAGACATAGCAGAAATTTGAGGGCTTCACCATTAATTGGCTAAGATTTTCTTTATCTTTCTTGTACTTGTATTTTATGATGTTTTGCATTAATAAACTTGTGAGTTTGATTGTTATATCATTCATGAGTGGCTGAATTTCTTTATCTAAGGAGTAGATGAAACCTATGGTTAAATGATATGAATTGAATGTGATTTATACTTGTTATATCTTGTATTAACTTGTCTATTTGTGCAGTTGTAATTACTTGTTTGATTGATCACCAATAGCATGTTTATAGTTGTTTTTATTCAATGAGGATTGGTAGTAACAATGGAAATACATAAGTGGAGCTTAAGTTGTATGTTCATGAAAATAGAGGTACACTTAAGTAGATTACTTAGCATTTCATGAAGGAAAACAGAGTAAAACCAGTATTTCACCATGAAAATAGGGAAAACTAGACTACTCTAAGCCATTTTATCATGAGAATGAGATTTGGTAATATTGGAAATGAATCCCTGGTTAAACAAGGATTGTAACAAGAAGTAAATCTATTCATTTGTGTTGTTTATGCCATAGGTGGAATTTACATCCCTAAATTCAATTTTGAGTGAAAGTTCTCCATTTGCATTTAGCATTTATTAAACCAGATTTGTAGACAATAGCATTACAATCTTCTTGCTCAGATTTATTGTAAGTCTAAATAATAGAGAAAATAAGGGTCTAGTACTTGTTTAAATTACTCCTTGTGGAATCGACCTGATATTTGCCCAAAACTACTAAGTGACCTGTATACTTGCAGTCCAACGGGTAAAATTCGAAAATAAACTTGCATTGATATAAAAATCCCGTCACGTAGTAAACCAGGCACCAGCCATGGTGCAAGTTGCTTAGCGGTACTCAAGCAAATGGTGACCCATGGGACTCATCGACCACCGGCGCTTTTGCCAAGATGTAGAGGCCAATTATATACTTTTAGCTATTAGTTTTCCCGGGATGCATCAAGTATCTCACCTCATAGTTTTAGTGCAAGTGTTGGAAAACTACTAGCACTAATAGAGGAGTCAATTACAACTCGATTATGTTTTTCTATTCAAATCTGTCCACCAATAATCAGCTCAAATTCGTCTCCTAATTTTGAATAGGTATAAATAGTTACCCAATTAAACCCATTTAATTAGTAGATAATGGTTTGACTTGACTCACCTATTTATACCTATTTAAAAATAATTATATATTTAAACTCAACTTTTAGTAATTATTAAGCAAATAAATTTGAATTTCTATTCTTATCAATTCAATAAAAATAAAATACCGTTATTTCTTGTCAAACAATATGCAAAAAAAAAAAAGCTGAATTGTAAATGACTCATAAATGGTAATTGGGTATACCCATACCCATTGACAGGTTGCCGAAGCCTGTGCAATAATAAAAATAAACCTAATTGCCAATTTAAAATAGTCAAAATCCGATTCCAAATACTGGAGTAGGGACTCTAGGTGTGCAATGGGTTATTTGATTCACCTTGTTCCCGAAGAGTTTGCTTAATCCGATATACCTGAATGGGATGACCTTTTTACAAGTAATTATGAATTTGTAACAAGGCAAGTAGGGTCGTATCCTCAGGGACTGGAGGTATTTGTCTCTTTAGAAATCCAAAAATAACACAGGGGGTGTTTTTGGGGTAAACGATGATAATTAAAGAAATTCAAATGAAACAAATAAAAACAAATAACTATCTAGAAATTCAAAGGAAATAAATTCACTAAAAATTTAAATAGAAGAAATTCAAATAAAAAATAAAAATAGATAGCTAGCTAGAAATTAAATAACAATTCCCTAAAATTAGAGTAACAGTAATTAAAGGTCTAGCCAAGAAATAACTTCAGCAATGGTTCACCTAATTGATCATCGATGCACAAGCAATTCCAATTATTTATTAATAAATAGGTTATAATTGCCAAGCAAGCGATGATAGTCAACCTCTCCTTACTGTGTCGGTGATTAAGGTACGCCCATTAATCACTGCTCTAATTGAGAAATAATCCTAAGTACGCCCATAAGATTTAATTCCCCAATTGCCTTACGTATTAGAGGTACCCTATTTTAATCAAATAACGCACTACCAGGGTTATTTCAGATTAGCCCGCGTATCCCCCTGACACAAACCTAATCATGCCAGTTGTCACTATTTCAAGGTAATTAAACAATTAAGGATTTAATTGCCCTAATTGAAAATAGATTACCAAATTAACTAATTATCCGAATCCAAGACAATCAATTAATTAAATAGTCATAAGTACTGCAATCAAGGAATACACGAATATCAATAAATAAAGGAAAAATAAAATTAAATCGATCTCACAATTATTAGGCGAACCAAAGCCTCCGTTGTCCCTTGGTTAGAGTGAGGAGATTAGTTCATATTTGATGCGAATAACCGAAGTGAATTTGCAGAAACGCTAGTCACTGACATTATCTTCAATTGAGTAATTCCAATTCGTTGGGATAATGACGAAAAGCAGAATTACAGAGAATCATGCGATGTGTCAATTGGTCTTGACATACGAAGGAGTAAAGCTACCAAGAGCCCATGCAAAGAAAAGTCAAAAGCTCTCTACTCTTTGTCTCGACATGCGTGAGAATGGAGCCAAAAAGAAAAGAGATTCAAAACAAAAAGTCAAAGAAAAACTAGACTAAAAAGAAGAAGAGAAGTTCCCGCTCCTCCTAATTTCTATCTATATCTCCCTCCATTCCTCTGTGCGGCGGCCTACACCAGGAAAAAAGCCCTCTGTCCGCTGCTTCCTTCAGCAATTTACCAAATTGGGCAAGAGCTCTTCGTTTTCCAAAAATGCCCCTGGGATAGGCTCTGCTACTTGGACTCCTTTCCTGTCAAATTGGCACTTGTTATCATATTTTCGTTCTATTCCCTGAAATAAATGCAAAATACCAAAAGTGAATAGAATCTAACAATTAATCCACATTGGGTCAGGTAATAGGGAAAATTAATAATAAAATAAACAGTAAAATTGCGACCTATCACCCATTTAGTAAATGGGTGTAAATGAGTATCTATTTATACCAATTTATTTAAATGGATACAAATGGGTTGATTCAATGATACCCATTAATCAATTATGATCAACCCAAATCCCTTCAAATCACTCATTTTGACACTTCTAAGCACTAATGAAAGTCATTTTTACAAAGTGTATATATATATATGTACACACACTATACAGACACACTAAGAAGGTCACATGATATTGTAATAGTTTTCTTTGCCATCAATGTAATTGAAGCTTGACTTACAAAAAAAAAAAAATCGAAGATTGATGTTATTTCACTTTGCCTCTATTGACGGGATTTTTTATCAATGCAAGTTTAATTCCGAATTTTACCCGTTGGACTGCAAGTATATAGGTCACTACGTAGTTTTGGGCAAATATCAGGTCGATCCCACGAGGAGCAATTTCTACAAGTATTAGGTCCTTATTTTCTCTATTATTTAGACTTATAATGAATTTGATCAGGGAAATAATAATGCTACTTTCTACAATTTTGAGTTAACAATTTGGAAGATTCAATTGGAGAATTTTTACTGAAACCTAGGGATATAGATTCCACTTATGGCATAAAACAACACAAATGAATAGATTTACCTCTTGTTATTATTCTTGTTAAACCAGGGATTCATTTCCAAAATTACCAGATTTCATTCTCATGATAAAATGGCCTAAAGCAGTCTAGTTTTCCCTATTTTCATGGTGAAATACTAGTGCTACTCTATTTTCCTTCACGAAATGCTAAATAATCCACTTAAGTGTATCTCTATTTTCATGAACATACAACTTAAGCTCTACTTATGTGTTTCCATTGTTAATACCAATTCTCATTGAGTAAGAACAACTATAACATGTTATTGGTGATCAAACAATAACAAGTAACTTCAACTGCACAAGAAGACAAGTTAATACAAGATATAACAAGAGTAAATCACATTCCATTCATATCACTTAACCATAAGTTTCATCTACTCCCTAGATAAAGAAGTTTAGCTACTCATGATTGATATGACAATCAAACTCACAAGTTTATTAATGCAAAACATCATTAAGTACAAGTACAAGAAAGATAAAAGAAAGCTTAGCCAATTAAGGATGAAACCCTCAAATTTCTGCTATGTATTGCACCAAATGATTACAAGTGAAATCTCCAAGTGTTTCTTCAAGAATTTCTATGCTAGAGAGAAAACTTATGACAAGAGTAAACTAGCTACGTATGGTCTTTTTGCTTCCTCCTGTTTTTCTGCATAAAAGGTGGTAGAAAGGCACTTTCTACTCCTTCATAATTCCAACCCATCAGATTTTTTAAAGGAGTCAAAAGAGATGTTGTTTTTGACTTGTCAATAACTCATTTTGTCTTCCCTTTTGTTGCAGAGACATGTGCCACCGAATTCTCTCACCAATTTAGTTGGACAGTTGTGTGAAAAGTGAGAAAATTCGGCTCCACCACTTGCAGAAGCGAGAGACAGATCCGAGTCTCGGATCCGAGGGGTGAAGATGGATCTGAGCTCGGATCATGGATGATCCGAGGGGTTTCTCAAATGGATCCGAGCTCGGATCCATTGCTCCAGAAGTACAGACGAGGGCTCGGATCTTTCTGTGCACACGGATCCGAGCTCGGATCCGTGTGGTCTTTTTCCAGATTTTCGATTCCTTTCCTTTTCTTCATATTTGCTTCAATTTTTGCTTTCGTTCTTGATCTTCCAAATGATCCTTACTCTTTCTTTATCTTGTACATGAAGTTCACATGTCAATAACCTTCAAAAAATCACAGATTAAAACATTAATCCACTCATTTATCAAGTTTTGAACCCTTGAACTATATTTAAGCAATTATCACCAAAAGAGTTCAAATACAGCTTTAATCTTTTCAAAACATACCAAAAATTCATGCCAAACTTGTTCAAAATATACGTTAAATATTCACTTATCAAATTCTCCCACACTTGAATCATTGCTTGTTCTCAAACAATTCACACATATTCACTTTCAATGACTCAAGAAGTGAAACAATACATGTACTTTTTCAAATTTAAATCCTCATAACTTGGAAATCAATCCTTATGCCATTGTTCAGATTGTACTAAATACTCATAATTTCCAGTTAAATAAAGATAATTATGCCTTAATTTTAACAAATTAAACTTAATCTCTCACCCTAACTTAATTTCACAAATAAACAATTCACATAATCAATTTATAGCCTTCCTCCTCCTATGATCATCTTTCGAAATTTTTATAACTAAGAGGGATTTATTCACATTGATTTTACTTAAATGGTGAAAATGTCTTTTGACGCGAAAATCGACACTTTTAGGTGAAGATCCCCGGTTACTCAACATTTTACTTATTTAAGTTGCTATGCATACTTTTAATCCAAGTACCTTTTTACGCGAATGTCGACATTTGTAGATGCCAACCTCCGGTTACTTAGTACAAGAATCATTGGAGTAGAAGAAATTTTTTATTTTTATTATATATATATATTTATTTTATTTTTTTTATAAAGGACAATAAATAGATATTCCCACTTAGAAAATATAAGAATACTCAAAGAAAGAGTATAACCTTTATTGACTATATCAATCACTTACTTGCAAAATTAAGTAAAGGAAAGAAATCTTATTAACATGTAAATTATAGGCATAATTTTCCTTACTTTACCGAATATACTTTCTAAAATGCAAAAATCCTAATTGCATAATAACCAATTCCAAGTTATCTGAGGATTAAATCTTCTCAAAATACATATAACATTTCAACAAATGGAAGAATTAGATATTTCAAGTTGGGACAATTTGGCTCATAAAAGTGCAAATATTTGAGGTATTTTGGCTATTTGGAAAAATTTTGGAGAAATTTTGACAGAGTTTCCCCTTATAAATGGACAAAACTCCCTGTTAACATTCCAAATTTCAAGAAAATTCTCCACATATCAATATTTCAACATATAATTCCAACATTTTCAAGCCATAATGAACTAAGAACACGCACTTTAGGATACAATCAATGCATAAGGTAATCGAAACACAAAATACCCTCCCCCACACTTAAAGTTCACAATGTCCTCATTGTGAAAGAAAGTAAAAGGAACTAGTACTCCCCTTATAAATAAGTGGTGATGCAATTTGAAGCCACGAATCCCACGAACATCCAGATTCTGTTCAAAATACAACAAGGGGTACAAGGAAACATAAGTAGCACAAGAGTATTCAAACAAAAGAAAACTTCAAGATTTAAATCCAACTTAAGAATAAAGAAACAAAAGACTTCAAAAGTTGCTCATGGCTACTTAGAGTTAGGATCCACGGTCTCTTCATCTCTTTGAGGACCATGAGATGTCCCAATATGTCCCTCGTCATGAAGAGTCGGAGTAGGTGAACGTCGAATATGGAAGTGATCCTCCATTGCTCGAAGACGGTGATCATGTCGGTCTAAACGCTTAGTCATCCGGCGCTCTATTTGATCAATTCGCTCCATGACTCGTGTCTCCATACAGCAAATGGCATTGAGAATTTCCTGCCATTTTGATCTCGGAGGAGGTGGTGGTCGTGGAATGGAAGGAGGAAGAGTTTGCTGTGCCTCCGTCGCTTGAGCTTCCTGTTCTGGCTCAATGTGAGGTGGGGGCTGAGCCGAAATGGATGTTTCTCCAATATCCCGTACCAAAGAAGATCCAAAGTCAGTAGGGATACCCAATGATTTGAGTATTGAGGCATTGACCTCCTCAACGGCCTTGGTAGTAATGGCTCTCTCCACACCCAATGGTACCTGGAACTTCTCAAACAGAAGAGTGAGGAGACGAGGAAACCCAAAACAAGTCTCACCGGCTCGCATGCGTGCTGTAGTGCGCATATAGCTAATAATGATGCTACCGAGAGGAATTCCTGTCAACTGACGACCTATGCCATTTATCATCTTATCCAAAAAGTAGAGGTCGCTATTTCGAACTTCCCTTTTTCCACTCCTCTTAGGTACCACATTAAAAGCAAAGAGATAGATGATAAGGTGGTACCTAGGCTCAAATGAGTCGGCATAAACGAGAAGTTTCTTCGAACTTCCTCGTTCCCGATATTGACCCTTAAGACGTGACACCGCTTCGCCCACTTGCCATGGATCATGCGCTTTAAACTCCTTGGTCAATTTGACATCTACTCCTTCATCCTTTAGTTTGACAAAACGGGCTAGCGTATCCCGAGTGATGGCCACTCGCTTACCTCGAACCCAGGAGACAATGAGATTGCCGCTATGGCTCTGCTTGTTCTCCACATTGGCGTAAAACTCCCGGATCAAATTGGGGTAGTAATGTCGAGGTAAGTTGAGTACATTCTCCCATCCAAGTCGCTTGAATGCCATGGAGATTTTGTAGTGGTCATCCACCTCGAGTGCCAAGTGCTTCTCAATGATTATCTCCTTAGCAAGGCCTGCTTCGTACCACTGTTGATTCTCGAGCGACGTGAATCTAGTGGTGTCATAATCTGGAGCAGGCTCCTCATGGCTCGTCGATGCCCTCTTATGCCTTGAACGTGGCGGCGACTCAGGAGAAGGAGATCCTCCACTGGTGACTCCTCAGGTGACGGAGTGCGTTCCTCGCTCGAAGACGGCGAAAGAGTGCGAATAATAGCCCTTCTTGTGCAAACCATAGTGCCTAAATAAAAAACAAGACAAATGTGCATTAAAAGTAATAAAAACTTATTCAAAATAGACCTTAAATATTTAAGAAAAATTTCAGCAGAGTTTCCCCTTGAAAAAGGGCTAAACTCCCTGCCAACATATACCCAAATACAATCAAAGGTCCTACTTAAATCATTTCAAACACAATTGCACATGTATGATATCAATTTCAATCCAAAATTGCATCACATGGCTTGAATACTCCACTCACCATTTCATCTTTTGGAAATTTAAACAATAGACAAGAGAAAGATAAAAACTAGATATACAATAGCTTTGCAAAGTTATTAAATACACAATAAATCTTGGGAAACCTTTTAAAGTAACATTTCAATGCTTATACTAATAATATGTTCAACGTTAACCATTTAGCATTGTTACTCAGGGAATTCATACCAATTTAGACAAATATTGAAAGTAATCTACATTTCGTAAAAACATTGCAAACTAATCCAAAGAAACAAAAAATTAGAGACCAAGAAGTACAATGTAATTTAACTTCATAAGTGAGAAGAAAAAATTATGCAAAAATATCACCAAAACCACAATTCTCTCAATATTAAGTAAAAAAATAGTTGCAACAACTTATTTTAACACAATGTACCACAATTATAATAACAAATTTCAACAAATAAACAATTACCATAAAATGCCCAAAAACTAGAAAAATAAATTGTAAAATTCCAAAGAAAATTGCAAATTGGTACCTCAAATGTGTAGAGTGATGGTGGTGGATGATAATGATGCAAAAAATGAGGAAAAAAACAGTCCAAAATTGTCTCCAAATTGAAGAAATGCAGTTCGGCCCTATTTGCAGTTTTGAAGATCAAAACCTCCCAAATTCTTGTTTTTGATGAGTAAATTCCGAGGGTTTTTTATCACTAGTGGTAGGGAGATGTTTTTATGGTGAAAAATTGGAGAATTGTTGGATGAAATAAGAGATTTGATGAAAGGAGGGTAGGGTTTTCGGTGAATAGGAAAGGGGAAATTGAAAAAGTGCAGAACCGAAACCTCGGTTCTGCCTTTATCGCAAACCAATCCGAGAACCTTTATCGCGAACCGATCCGAGGTCGGATCGGTTCTGGAAGCCCTCGGATCCGACAGGGCTCGGATCCGCTAGTCCAGAAGTTCAGTCGAGCCCTCAGATCCAACTAATTTTGTTGAATCCGAACTCGGATCTATATATCCGAGGTCAGATCTATCTGGGTTTTTTTTTTATCCGAGCTCGGATCAGCTCTTTTTTGCACTAATTGCAGAAACTGCATTTTTTCAATTTTTACCCCCTTTTTCCGGCCAATTCCAAATTACACCTTGGACGTACTTTTTATCAATTCCAACCTCCCACACAAGTGTAATATACCATAAACACAATATCCAACCTCTCAAAACATATCAAACACATCTACATTGCAAATCAAGGGGTGGGGTTCTTTGATTACTTTTGCACTTTTATACCAAAATTGCACTTTTAGGCATGAAGTGCACCTCAAATGAGCCCATGAGCATTTAAAAACATGTTATCACCATAACTCACCTGAATATATTGAAAATGCACATCATATACAATGATTGGGAATTGTAAACACGTTAAAGCATAATTTTGGTAAGAAAACCTCCCTTTTTACACTTGTTCTTCAAATGTACCTTCACGATGGACGTTGACACTCCAGCACCTCCTACAAACAAGTGAAATACATATAATTAGTTAATCAAATCACACCAAAACTTAAAAAAAAACATAAAAACACACAGTTACAATATTATTATTGGGTTGCCTCCCAACCAGCGCTTTATTTATAGTCGTTTAGCTCGACTCTCTTTCAACTTGTCTAACTTTCCATTGTATTTCCTAAGGAGTAGATTACTCCTTTAGGAACCTCTTCTCGGCCAAATAAGGCTTCAATCTGTGGCCGTTTACTTTGAATGGTGCACCATTTTCTCCTTTTATTTCTACTGCTCCATAAGGAAATGTGCGAACCACTTCAAATGGTCCGGACCATCGAGATTTAAGCTTTCCAGGGAACAGTTTAAGCCTTGAGTTAAACAATAACACCTTTTGCCCTTCTTCAAAATGCTTAGGAAGAATGTGTTTATCATGCCAAAATTTCACTTTTTCTTTGTAAATTTTGGCATTTTCATACGAAGTTAACCGCGATTCCTCCAATTCGCTTAACTCGAGCATTCTCTTTTCACCTGCAGATTTAAAATCAAAATTAATAGCTTTAATGGCCCAATAAACTTTATGTTCTATTTCTACAGGTAAATGACACGCTTTCCCATAAACAAGCCTATACGGAGACATTCCCAACGGCGTTTTAAATGCCGTTCTATAAGCCCACAGAGCATCTTCGAGTTGTTTGACCAATCCTTTCTTGATCGATTGACATTTTTCTCTAGGATGATTTTAATCTCCCGGTTGGCCAACTCTGCTTGGCCATTGGCTTGAGGATGATAGGGAAGTGACTTTTTATGCCTACAACCATATTTAAACAACAAAGTGTCAATAGTTTTATTACAGAAATGCTTACCTTCATCACTTATAATTGCCTTTGGGACTCCAAACCTACAAAATATGTTCCGTTTAAGGAACTTAAGCACAACTTTAGCATCATTAGTTTGTGAAGGAATGGCCTCCACCCATTTAGAGACATAATCGACTGCTAAAAGAATGTACTTATTATTATATGAGCTCGGAAATGGTCCCATAAAATCAATACCCCAAACATCAAATAATTCAACTTCCAAATATGTAGTTAAGGGCATTTCATTCTTTCTTGAGATATTACCAGTTCTTTGGCATTGATCACAACTTTTAACCCAATTTCTAGCATTTCGGTACATAGTAGGCCAATAAAATCCTGATTGCCATATCTTTGCTACAGTTTTAGTTGTACTAAAATGACCTCCCGTTTCAAGGGTATGACAATGCATTAAAATACTGTGTACCTCTTCCTCCGGAACACATTTTCTAATTATTCCATCTGCACAATGTTTATAAAAGAATGGTTCCTCCCAAAAATAATTTTTAGCATCATTTAAGAATTTCTTTCTTTGGTGGGAATTCAAATCACTTGGTATCACTCCACTAACTACAAAATTAACTAAATCAGCATACCATGGTGACTTGTGAATTGCTATTAAAACTCATCTGGAAATTCTTCTTTAATGGATGAATGGTCTTCTTGAGGCATGTTCTCCAATCTAGAAAGATGATCAGCAACTAAATTCTCGGATCCCTTTTTATCTTTGATCTCCAAATCAAATTCCTGCAATAATAAAATCCATCGAATTAGTCGAGGTTTTGCATCTTTCTTATTTAAGAGATATTTGAGTGCTGCATGGTCGGTATAAATGATAACTTTAGATCCTACTAAGTACGATCTAAACTTATCCAATGCAAATATCACTGCTAGCAACTCCTTCTCCGTTGTTGCATAATTGACTTGGGATTCATTTAGCATTTTACTTGCATAATAAATGACATGAAGTCGCTTATCATGTTTTTGCCCAAGAACAGCTCCAACTGCAAAATCACTCGCATCACACATCAATTCGAATGGCAAACTCCAATCCGGTGATGCTATTATTGGTGCGGAGACAAGTTCCTTCTTCAACCTATTAAAAGCAAATAAGCACTCATCATTAAAGTGAAAAGGAACATCTTTTACCAATAACTCACATAAAGGTTTAGCAATTTTGGAGAAATCTTTGATAAACCGCCGATAAAATCCCACGTGTCCAAGAAAACTCCGAATGCCTTTCACATTGGTAGGTGGAGGCATTCTCTCAATAACCTCTATTTTGGCTTGATCGATCTCAATACCTTGTGAAGAAATTTTGTGGCCTAGAACAATACCCTCACAAACCATGAAGTGACATTTTTTCCAATTGAGTACAAGGTTTGGTTTCTTCACATCTCTGCAAAATTAGATCTAAATTGTTAAGACAATGATCATAAGTAGATCCAAATACAGAAAAATCATCCATGAAAATTTCCATGATTTTCTCATTAAAATCAGAAAAAATTGCCATCATGCAACGTTGGAAGGTAGCCGGTGCATTGCACAGTCCAAAAGGCATTCTTCGAAATGCAAAAGTGCCGTAGGGACAAGTAAATGTGATTTTCTCTTGATCTTCTGGTGCAATGGCTATTTGATTGTATCCTGAAAAACCATCCAAGAAACAATAAAATTCATATCCAGCCAATCTTTCTACCATTTGATCAAGAAAAGGAAGAGGAAAATGATCTTTTCTAGTAGCTGCATTCAATTTTCTATAATCAATACAGACTCGCCATCCAACCACAACTCTAGATGGAATCATTTCATCATTTTTACCACATACTATGGTTATCCCCCTTTCTTTGGCACTACATGAATAGGAGAAATCCAAACATTATCTGAAATTATACCTGCATCCAACCGTTTAAGGATTTCTATTCTTACCACTTCTTTCATGTTTGGATTTAACCTTCTTTGAGCCTCAATCACCGGTTTAGAGTTTTCTTCCAACAAAATTCTGTGCATGCAAATAGTTGGACTAATTCCTTTGATATCAGAAATTGTCCATCCTATAGCCTTTAAATGCTTCCTCAAACACGGAAAAGTTTGCCAAGTTGTTCCTCATCTAGTGCGGCATTGACAATTACCGGTAATGTCTCTTTTTCTCAAAGAAATGCATATTTGAGATGCTTAGGAAATGGTTTAAACTCAAACCGTGGAGCTTGCTCACACGATGGTGGAGGTAATCCTTTACTCAGTCCTAATTCCTTATACGCATTTCTCCTTTTGTAAGGAACCTGTGCCTGCAAAAATTCAGTCATTTCTTCAACTTACTCCTCTTGTAAACCTACACCATTAAGACAAAGTTCAAGAGAATCATCATCAAGATTAACTTGACTCATCTCTAATGCCAATTCATCACATATGTCAACAGAATAAACATGGTCAGTAAAAGAGGGATACTTCTCCACTTTATTCAAATCAAACTCCACTTCCTCTTCACCAATTTGGAACTTGAACTTACCACGTTTAACATCTATTATTGTACCTGCAGTGGCCAGAAATGGTCTACCAAGTATAATAGGTACATTGACATTTTCTCCATATCTAAAACAACAAAATCAACAGGAATAATGAATTTCTACACTTTAATAAGCACATCCTCCAATACGCCCATTGGATGTCTAATAGACCTGTCAGCCAATTGCAAAGAAATGTTAGTACGTTTTAACTCTTTCAACCCCAATTGCCTAGCCACAGTTAAAGGGATCAATGAAACACTCGCACCAAGGTCACATAGTGCTTTAGAGAATTCTACATTACCAATAGTGCAAGGACTGTGAAACTCCCTGGATCTTTTAACTTTGGTGGCAATTTGTTTTGTATGATGGCACTACATTTTTCGTTAATGCAATTGTCTCACTATCTACCAACTTCCTCTTCTTAGTCATTATCTCCTTGAGAAACTTTACGTATGAAGGAATCTGCAAAATAGCATCAACAAAAGGAATGTTAATATGTAATTGTTTGAAAATATTGACAAACTTCTCAAATTCTTTGTCATTTCTTGAAAGTTTCAATCTTTGTGGAAATGGCACCGATGGAGGAATTTGTGTTATCTTTTCAATTTGTAGCTCACATTCTTCCACCTTTTTTTCCCACACATTTTCTTATTATCCTCTCCTAACTCATTCAACTGCTTGTTTTCTCTTCTTTTACACGTTCTCTCACTTTCAATTACAGGTGACTCACCCACTTCCTTACCACTACGGAGGGTTATGGCCTTCACATGCTCTCTTGGGTTCATCTCAGTCTTGCTAGGTAACTCTCCTTGGTTGCGATTGTTAACTGCATTAGCAATTTGCCCTAATTGGATCTCAACATTTCTATACATATTGGTGAGTTGGTCCAATCTTCCCTCAATCCTTTCAAACCGTTGAGTAGTGGCACTAGCTAACTTTTCAATTTTATCATTTGATACATTTGTTAACTTTTCAATTGCCAATTCCCAAGCTGGTTTGGACTCCGGAAGTGGTTGCTTTGGTTGAAAATCCGGTGGATTAACTGGTCTTTGTTGGTTCCCTTGATCCTTCCATCCAAAATTCGGATGATTACGCCACCCTGGATTGTAGGTGTTGGAGTATGGATTATTTTGTGGTGCACGGTTGTAGTTGTTGAGATATTGAACCTGTTCGCTGCTAGAACACATAAAATCATCATGATCTCCGCCACAAGTAGTACAACATGCAACAACTACTCCTTGATTAGAACTAGAACCAACATGCCTATTAAGCATCTTAACCACATTGTCCATTTTAGCACTTAACATATTCAAGATATCTACTTCAAGCATACCTTGCTGTTCTCCTTGTATTACCTCTTTCGTTGGCCCATTGGTAATTATTAGCAGCCATTTCTTCAATCAATTGTTGAGCTTTCTCAACTGATTTTCCCATCAATGCTCCTCCCGCTGCTGCATCTACATGCGTCTTTGTCGGGTAAGTGAGATCATTGTAAAAAGTTTGGACTATTAGCCAATCGGGTAAACCATGATGAGGGCATCTTCGTTGTAACTCCCGATAGCGCTCCCAAGTTTCGTATAATGTCTCTCCTTACTGTTGAGAGAAACTAGTTATATCCATTTCAATTTAGCTGTTTTTCCAGGTGAAAGAATTTATTGAGAAAAACCTTAGCTAATTCAGCCCAAGTAGTAAAAGTATTTGGAGGATGAGATTGTAACCAACCCTTGGCCTTGTCCCTTAGTGAAAATGGAAACAATCGAAGTTTAATTGCATCATCACTAACATCATTATACTTAATTGTATCACAGATTTCAAGAAATATTGACAAATGAGAATTTGGATTTTCGATAGCATTACCTCCATATTGAGATTGTTGTACCATTTAAATCAGTAATGGTTTAATTTCAAAATTATTAGCATTTACCGTCGGCCTTACGATGCTAGTTTGAGACCCTTGTGTGCCCGGTATAGCAAAATCTCTTAGAACTCGCCTAGTTTGTTCGTTTTCGCCATTTCTTCCTCAACTGGTAGTTCTATCAAAATTCCTTCTATCGGCTGCCAAATCTCTTGTTTCTCTTGATGCGGTATATGCCTCATTTGTCTTCGAAGTGTCCTCTCAATTTCAGAATCGAAAGGTGCAACTTTTCGATATGATCGGTGCATACACTACAAATAAAATCAGAAAAATTATGCAGCTTTAATTGTCAAAACTAAATTTTTGCCAAATCAACTATAAACAACTTAAATAAAAATAATGAAAATATCTAAATCAATAGAGATGATTAGGCCCTAATATTGCCGCATCCCGGCAACGGCGCCAAAAATTTGACGGGATTTTTTATCAATGCAAGTTTAATTCCGAATTTTACCCGTTGGACTGCAAGTATACAGGTCACTACGTAGTTTTGGGCAAATATCAGGTCAATCCCACGAGGAGCAATTTCTACAAGTATTAGGTTCTTATTTTCTCTATTATTTAGACTTATAATGAATTTGATCAGGGAAATAATAATGCTACTTTCTACAATTCTGAGTTAACAATTTGGAAGATTCAATTGGAGAATTTTTACTGAAACCTAGGGATATAGATTCCACTTATGGCATAAACAACACAAATGAATAGATTTACCTCTTGTTATTATTCTTGTTAAACCAGGGATTCATTTCCAAAATTACCAGATTTCATTCTCATGATAAAATGGCCTAGAGCAGTCTAGTTTTCCCTATTTTCATGGTGAAATACTAGTGCTACTCTATTTTCCTTCATGAAATGCTAAATAATCCACTTAAGTGTATCTCTATTTTCATGAACATACAACTTAAGCTCTACTTATGTGTTTCTATTGTTAATACCAATTCTCATTGAGTAAGAACAACTATAACATGTTATTGGTGATCAAAACAATAACAAGTAACTTCAACTGCACAAGAAGACAAGTTAATACAAGATATAACAAGAGTAAATCATATTCCATTCATATCACTTAGCCATAAGTTTCATCTACTCCCTAGATAAAGAAGTTTAGCTACTCATGATTGATATGACAATCAAACTCACAAGTTTATTAATGCAAAACATCATTAAGTACAAGTACAAGAAAGATAAAAGAAAACTTAGCCAATTAAGGATGAAACCCTCAAATTTCTGCTATGTATTGCACCAAATGATTACAAGTGAAATCTCCAAGTGTTTCTTCAAGCATTTCTATGCTAGAGAGAAAACTTATGACAATAGTCAACTAGCTACGTATGGTCCTTTTGCTTCCTCCTGTTTTTCTGTATAAAAGGTGGTAGAAAGGCACTTTCTACTCCTTCATAATTCCAACCCATTAGATTTTTTAAAGGAGTCAAAAGAGATGTTGTTTTTGACTTGTCAATAACTCATTTTGTCTTCCCTTTTGTTGCAGAG